>CM052891.1:22520440-22560692 GCA_028534135.1 Potos flavus | reverse complement strand
TTTTTTTTTTCCAGAATAAACAATGGTGTAAAAAACATCTTTCAACAGATCTCTGGGTGGGAGAAAACAGATTCTGATTCTATGAGGGAAATATGGATTCCTATACCTGACACACAGGAAACAGAGCCTGAGAAGAAAAGACCAGGGAGGAGGCCGAGGTTCCGAGTGGACCCCAAGCAGCCGCGATCACAACGTCCCCAGCGTGGGCGAGCGCCGCAGGCTAGCCCTGTTGCACTCTCCTCCTTCCTCTCCCGGCCATCCCAGACTCTCCCCCCACTCCGCTCCGGGGCGGTCCGGCCCCCACTCTCCCGCCTGCGCCCCCGCGGCAGCAGAGCGGCCCGCGCCTCAGAGGAACCAAAAAAAGCCGGCGCGTGGTGTGCGCGCGAGCAGCGCGGGGCCCTGGCGCTGCTGTTTTTAGTGTGCCTGGAGCCCAGAATATAGACTTAATCACCCCCAGGAAACGCGGCTATAATATTTTTGGTTGCATAAGCAAACTAAATTAGAAATCTGGAGCGCGTTCAAGACCTTTAGATGCGAGCGCGGGGGACTAGGGGGAGAGACAGATGGGGATTAGGCGAGCTGAGCATCAGGAGAATAATTTCCTCTTTTAATTTGGGTTCCATCGACCAGGAAAGCAGTATTAACGGCCCAGTTACGTAACCGGCGCCAGAATCCGCTCGCGTGAGCCGCCGCAGCGAGCTGCCCCGGCCCTCCGCCTCTGCACCTGCGGGCCAGCCAGGCCTGCAGGCGCCCCCACTCAGCCGCCCCAGGGAGGGGAGGCGGGCGCTGGCGTTAGCCTGCTCCACCCAGAGGTCTGCAAGAACGCGAGTCGTCGGGGGCCACACCACTCTCGCTCCGGATCTGAACTCGGGGGCCTTGAAAGAGGCTCCCCAGGTCCTTGCGCAGAAACGGTGTGTCCTACAGTCCTGCTCGCTGGGGGAGCGCTGAACGCAGCCCGAGGATGCCCACTGCGGGACTGTAGGCAATGAGAGAAAATTGGAAGCTAGAAAATGTTTGATAGTGAGGAGAAGGGGCAGGGGAACTACAGAGCATGCATATTATGGCATGTTCTAGAGCAGCACAAAAAAAAACTGGGGCGATCTCTCCGTTCAGACATGGACGAATGTCCCAGACAGAATTGAGAAGAGAGCAAGTTGCAGAACACGACTGGACACTCTGGTTTATGTTAAAAAAAAAAAAACCCAAAAACCAAACAGCATATCCCCGCAGAACCCTCTCTCCACACCTGCAATGGTACATGAAAGTGAATACCTAAAAAAAGGAAAAGGGCCACAAGGGTGGTTAAGGGCACGGGCGGGGCAGTCCCCTTCGGAGGGGGGCAGGGCATAAAGGAAGGTCATGGGGAATTCGCAGGGGACTCACACCAGAAAGTAAACTTGTGTGCTTGTGTTATTTAGAAAGAAACCCCCCCAAAGATGTGAAGGCTGGGGGTGGCCTTTGCCTCCAGCCAACTTTGCAGAAAGCAAGAAGGAAGGTCTGGACGTGCCTTAGAGCAGGGAGGGTCTTAGAGAGGGTCTGGCCCAGCAGCCCCTTATGATCAGAGCCGGGAAACCAAGGCCCAGGCCCTGGGAGGGGCTCGGCCCAGCACTGCACACCAGCTGGCAGTAGCCGCGTGCGCGCGGGGAGCCGTGGGTTGTCAGCCTGTGGTTTTGCTACCACCAATTCTCAGAAATGCTGGGGTCACAGGGGTGCAGAAGAAGGAGGAAGGAAGGAAGGAACTAGGTATCCATGGGGTGGGATAGGTGGGGAACAATTGGACATCCATCCATCCCACCATCTCACAAACACGTCGAGGGCTGTGGTGGATTTAAAGCACGTCTGCAAATTCTCCAGCACTCTTCCCGTTGGAAAGTGGGGTCTCTGTCTCCTCCCCTCGAGTTGGGCTCACCGGAGTGAACCCACAGAAAGCAGGGGAGGTCTGGGTGAGAAAAGGGGCCGTGCAGCTTTCTCCTGTCTTGGGACTTGCTTTGGGGGAAGCCAGGCCGCATCCGAAGGCTGACCATCATGAGGCCGCCGTGGCGGAGAGACCGCAGGGAGCCCCGCGGAGCCCCCGGAACCCCCAGCACCGCCAGCGGCAGCTGCGCGCATGCGCCATCCTGTTCATCCCGCCTACTAGAACGTTCTGGTGATTGCCGCCCACGGCAGACCCCCACTGAGAACTGCCTGGCCGAGCGCTCCCCAGATTCCGGATTCCCAAAACCATTTTCAAAATAGAAAGAGCAATTTTAAGCCACTAAGTTGTGGGGTGATTTGTTACAAAGCAGTAAGATGTGGAAAGAGGGTTACTCCGTACCACGCGCGGTGCGCAGGGGAGTAGAACGATGAGTCAGCACGGTCTCTGCCCCCCCATAAACTAACAATTTAATGGCGAAGCCGGACACATAAGCAGATAATTATAAAATAATGTGGTAAGCGCAAGGATGGCGTCATGCGCGGGGAATATAGGACCAGGGACGGAGTCTGTAATCTAGCCTGGGTGGGGTCTGCGAAGTTTTCCTGGAGGAGGTGACACTGAAAGGGCTTTGAAAGGTGAGTAAGGATGGTTGAGGTAAGAATGAGGCGAGGAGAGGTGTTTCCTAGCCAGAGGAGTAGCAAGAGTAAGCCCCAGAGGGGAGGGAGAGAATAATGGGGGGGGGGGCGGCTCCTTATGAAGTCAGAGACAGGCGGGGGAGGGGCCGGCTGGGCAGGTGGCAAGGATCCCCAACGACTGGGAGTGAATGTGCTGAGTTCCTTCTGTTGACTTTGGTGTTAAGGGGATGTGGGCTGGGCCCCGGGGCTGCCTGGTCTGCTGAAATTGTCTGGGGAGGTGTAGGTGGGAGCCAAGTGTGGTAACGGAGGGCCTGGTGAGCCAAGGTCAAAGTTCCCAGAATGTGTCCCAACAGGTGAGCCACAAGAAAGAGCGAGGAGGACACTACAGAAGTCCAGGGACTCGGGTCGGTTCAGGTCCCAGAGGCATTTAACACTTACTTGCGCCTGGGAGTATGTTCTACAAAGATTATTCAGTTTAATCCTTAGGCCAACCATCCATTGAGTCAGCAAATATTTGTTGAGCACCTACTGTGTGCTAGGCCCTGGTCTAGGCGCTGGGCACCGACATACTGGTCGTTAAGACAAATGCCGTCCTCGTGGAGCTTAGTGTGGAGTGGAGGGTATTACCTCCATATGACAAAAGCTCGGAGAGACTCAGGAACGTGTCCCAAGTCACACAGTGGGCGAAGGGTGAAGTCACTCGTCCAGGAGGCTTCAGGGCACCAAGGCATGGCCGCTGGCAGAGGAAAGGGTAGGGCTGGGCTGGAAGGCAGAGGGCAGTCTGATTCCAAGGGCCTGGGTCAGCAGGGAGGCTGAGGAACCAGTAAGGTGGCCTTGGTTTGGCCAGATCCCCATCCGAGGGAACTTAGGCTCCGTAGGACGCTAAGAGGGCAATGTGATCCCTGTTATCAGTGTCTCGGGGCTGGAGTAGAGATTTCAGGGGATGACGGGGCCCAGGGCACGGCTTGAGTACCTTCTCTTGATGATGATGATGGTAACCCCCCAGTATCTACTATACACGGGGCTCTGCGCGCAATGCTTTCCACACTCCGGCTTTTTGATTCTCCCAGCAACCCCTTACTAGCCCATTTTACATGTGGGAACACTGAGACTCCTGGAGGTCAGGTAACCTGCCCAAGGCCACACAGCTGGGGAAGCGGCAAAGCCACAGGAATGGACCCACCTGGCCACCCGCAGTGCGTCACACCGGAGCTGGTATAGGAACAGGCTGGAGACCCAGAGAGCCCAGCTTGGGGGGGCCTATGGGGAGACGAGGTACCAGTCACAGTGGTGCCCAGCCCGCAGCCTGGGCCCGGCCATCCCCCTTCCCTAGGCCTCCTCCTCCTCCTTCTTCCAGCTCCTGACTGCTGGACGTGGACTCTTCTTCCCAGCTCCTCTAAAGGAAAGGATCCCAGAGGTCACCTTGCCGGTGAGGAAACTGAGGCATAAGGAGAGGGTGTTAATTGTCTCAGGTCACCTTGCCAGGCACTGCCAGAGCTGAGATGAAATTTCAGATGTCCTGAGTTTCAGTGTAGTGCCCCCCAAGCTCCCCGGTTTTCCAGGCTGAGAGCAGGGCTAACTTCACGCCCCAACACCTAGCACGCGCACGCGCGCACACACACACTTCTCTTCCCAGGTCTCCTGTCTCTAGTCGAAGGCATCAATCCGCGTTCCCATTGGCACCTCACCTGTCGGTTCACAACTGCCCACTAATGGGGGATGGGTGTAAAGGGCCCTCTGCAGCTAAAGGCAGTGAGCGCCACAGGCCCAGCAGAGCTAAGTCACCAGGAAGTGACAAGGAGCATGGCCAGCTGGCAGGTGTGTGCGTAAGCCTGGCTCCGGCGACATTGTCACATGCCCAGATGCTTGCCCAGAGGAACCAGAAAGCTTGGTTTTATGACATCTCCTAACTTAAACATTGGTAATAGGCTTACACATTTTTTCCAGCATGAGCAAACAGTTTACCTGGTTTCAGAGGTACAAGTATGGAAGTGGGGCTTGTAAGGCTCGGCTGCCCTCCGGCCCTCGGACACCTGCTGCCTGGCACGCCCCCGTTTGGGAAAAGGAAGGAGGTCGTCCGTGAAATCCAAGGAACCCTCCAGACCTGGGGAACCCTAAATTAGGCCTGGTGGCTTTTCCCATAAGGCTGGTGCTTGTCCATCTTGCCAGTACTTTAGAATCACCTGGAGGCTTTACAATCCTGATACCCAGGCTGCACCCAGACCAGTTAAATCAGAGTCCTGGGGAGAGTCCGGGCACCAGCATTTTTCAAGAGCTCCTCACACAATCCGCAGGCAGACCAGCCGCATCAGCATCACGGGGTAGCTCGTTAGAAATGCAAATTCCCAGACCCCACCCTAGAACAACTGAATCAGCGCCTCTGGGGCAGCCCCCCCCCCCCCATCTGTGGTTTAACCAGCCCTCCAGGTGATACTGAGGCTCATCCTTTCAGGCCAAGGAGGGGTGACGCCCAGGTGCCTGCCCGCACCTCGAAACATCTGAAAATAAGCAGCTTAATAAGACACCTTCAGTTTAAAGACGCTTTTTGGAAAGAAAAAAAAAAAAAAAGCTCTTACTCTGGTTTATTAATTCCCAAGGGTACAGAAAGCACTGTAGGTTGGGCTCTTCTTCCTTACTCAACTAGAAACGTTCCCTGCTCTGGCCATCCGTCCCCTCCTTGCCAACCTGGGGCCCAGCACAAGGCTGTCACACAGTAGATGCTCACTAAACATCAGTTTCCTTCCTTCCCTTTGCACCTTGGAATTTACAGAGCCGTGCCTTCCATAGGTCCTACTGCTGTGTTGATGTCACGTTGCCCAAGTGTCCTGTGTGGGGCTGGCCAGCTGGCTGGGATGAGGAAACGCTGGGTCTCATCCAGCTGTGGTTTGTCCTTGACCTTTGCTGATGCTGAGGGATCTCAAGGGAGGTGAGTAGAGTGGGAGGCAGACCATACCGCTGATTTTACACCATCTCTGCAAAATGACCTTCCTTTGATTCTGTGACACAGGAGACTGACCAAGAGCTTTGTTGTTTTTTCTTCTGGTGGGAAAAGAAGATACAAGCACATGATGTCTATATGTCAATTGTAAAATGCAGTCGTATTTTAAAAAGGTGAAAACTGTCTATTTCAGAGGCGATGCAATAGGACTGCCCTATGACTAGTGCCTGGAAAGGAGCAGGCGGAGACACTAGAAGAGGATGCCCTGGGCTACAGACCGTCTTGTGCTCGTTGGCTGTCCTTGTCATAGGCATTCCCATGGGCTTTGCGTCAGGGTTACAAGATAACATTTACAAAGGGAAAGGAGTCCCACAAAGTCTCCTGGGGGAGATAGGACAAGACATGGTGTTTGGGAAATCTATCACGTGGTCCTAGGTCTTAGGGCTCAACTTTGGTGCCCGTGCGAGCTCTGCTAAGTTACCCTTGGGCCTTCGATGTGTTCCCTTGCGATAGGGGATCGTGAATGTCTCTGCCTGGCCCGGTTCATGGCTCGTTAGGGAATCAAATGCAGGGATTATTGAAGGGAAGAGCAAGTAGAAACCCTAATCTGATTTAGTTTGGGGAGGGGGGTGTTTCTGGGACACCCCTCTCCCCCAGATCCCAAGCCTACAGCCTTGTAGCTGGCCCTTGTGAGCGCAAGACAAAGCTGACAGCTCTGCTTCCAGAAGCTTCTGCCTTATCGGCTGGCAAAGACACCATGCCTTACACAGGTGCCGAAAGTCTGGAACCCAGCGGTGACTGCGAATTCATTGCTGGGAGATAGGGTTGGTCAGCACGGGACACACAAATGCCCGATGTGACCCAGGGGCCGCCAAAAGGCCTGAGGTTCCCCCTACTACGGTCTCCCCTTTGGAGGAAATCATTCCCCAGAGAGGACCCCCATGAAACATAAAGGTGTTATTTCAGCAAGATCAGTGCTAAAATTTAGAACATAGATTGTAGTCTGCATATGGCTCTTTTGGCCTTGCCCGGGTTTTTTGTTTTTTTAAGTGTTTCAATTTCCCACAAAACAGCCATAATCCTTTTCATTCCTGTGGCCGCCGTTTGGGGTGTGGTGGGACTGCACGTGGCAGTTCCAAGGGGGGCTGCCCGGCCCCGGGGCGCTGAGAGACGTTTCCGGAAAGCCAGGCGGCATGGCTGCTTCCGCGGGGGGCTTCCGGCTGCAGCTTGTGCTGGAGAATTTGAGGAGCCGAGAAAGCTGCTCACCCAAATCATAAAGATGGGAGGTTTCACAACTGTGGAGTCACGGCGGCGGGGGGGAAGGGGTGGCTTCAAACCCAATAGGGGAGAAGAGCCAGCATGCGCGTTCCTGGGTTCGATCAGTGGTACTTTCTGACCACCTACTATGTGCTGGTTCCCTCTGGGGGCCGGGGGCCCATTATTTAATTTCCCCAGCAGCTTATGCAAGAGGCATTGTTGTTCCCATTTACAGATGAGTAAGCTGAAGCTCTAAGGGGCCAGGTTCCGTTGGCGTCCCTCCCCTGCAGGAAAGCCGTACCCCACGGCTCCCCTCTGCTGGCCCAGGCTGGCGGGGGGCCGGACAGAGGCTAGGAGGCCCGTGGTGGGGTTTGCCCATTCATCGCCCTCTGGTGCCTGGGGTGCTGGGCGCTCTCCGCCTGGGGTCAGAGTCTCCAGGGGCCCCTTGGCCTGGACTCGGCCCAGGCAGCCTCACCCACCCTGCAGAAGGAGGGCGGGGGAACCTTATCGACTTGTCTGGGTGTGCCCCTCTCCGGAGAGAGGACGGACCGGACCGGCTGACCTCTCACCTGTCCTCCAGCCCAGACGCTGGAAATGGCAGGTTCCTAAGAGGATCCCAAGAGACATTCCTGTTTACTGGGGGCAACTCTGCTTCTAGAACTTACGCCTTACAAGGTGTGGCAAAGGTATTTAAAAGTCACCTGCGATGCCAACCAGCTAGAGGGGACCCTGGTTAGTGTTTGCAGGTCTCTTGCGTTTCTGTCCCCAAGCGATGTTAAATATGAGATACAAGTAGATTGTATTCCTCTCTGGGGGAAGGGTCACAGGTATGTGGGTTGTTTGTATCCCTCCATCCTTTTTGGCTTGTTTGGAGACTTTTTTTTTTCATCCTTCCTTGTACATAGCACAGACTTCAGGAAATACTTGTTCAATGAAAGAGTGGCCGGCAGAGCCTGATCGTGGCTGGGGCCAGGACATTGGCTGGCTTCGGTGGGGCTCAGCACTGGGCTGAGACGGCCCATCGCCACTCACCGCCCAGCCATTCCTGGCATCCCCGGCCTGTCCTCGCTCAGCCCTCGCCCGCATCGCGGGGCTTCGTCGACCTTTAATTAGAGAGAGAGGCAGGTGGAGAGGAGAAGCCCTGACCTGGGGCAGAGAAGGGGGGGCTGTGGGGTCACCCAGGGTCTCGGCCTTCTCTCAGGCAGAATAGAACCCCAGGACTAAAGTGGGGGGATCCTCCCCTTTGAGCTCCCTGAGAGGGTGTTCAGCCCAGGGGGACTGATCTTCAAAGACGGCAGGAGGTCTGGGGGTTGGACACAGGAGGACAGTCAGCTGTACCCTCTGAGGCTCGGCCGGGCCAGCAAAGGTCGCAGAGTTTCTCTTCTGGAGACTTCCAAGAATCCGGGCATCTCTGTGCACTGGGTCAGCCACCACCTTCCCCGGGGCGGGGGGTAGGGACCAGGGACTTTGGGAGCCCTTCCAGAGAGCCAGGAGGCCCTGGCAGGCTGCTGACGGAGGAGGGCGTGGCCAGAGGGCCGAGGTGGGGGAAGGGCAGGGTTTCCTCCCTGGGGTGGGCTGGGCCTGGCGCCTGGTGGACTGGGGGGGAGGGGGGGGGCAGGTGAAGGGGGCGGCGGCTTTGTGGTTCTCCTCTGGCTCAAGCCCTTCTCAGGTCTGGGAGCCTGTGGGAGCCTTCGGACGGAGCTGGGCCCTCTACAAAGGTGCTTTCGGATTCTTCCTGGAAAACCAGCAGGAGGAAGCTAACGATGCCAGGCCGTCAGCCCCTGCCAGTGGGGAGGTCGGCACGGTAGGGCCTCGGACCCCTGGGTTGGAATCTAGACTCCCCCACATCCAAGCTTGGTGACCGTGGACAAGAAGAGATTTAACCTCTCTGAGCTTTAGTTCTTCCCCTGTGCGGTGTGGATTCGAAACAAAACAAACACCAAACTTTTTCCCTCTGTTCACCTCCCCCTCTCAGGGTGGCTGAGAGGATTATGCAAGATAAATTAGGGAAAAGGTGCTCAATAAACCTCATTCTCCCCTAAAGGGTGGTTCTCAGAACGGACTGCCCTTCGGAATTGCCTTGGGGACTTAGTTAAGCCCCAGCTCCTCCCCCGCCCAGCGGGTCTGCAGAGGGCCTGATTTTGCCTTGCTCCTAAGACCCCCGCCCAGGTGATTGTGAGGGCCCAGGTGATTGTGAGGCAGCGGGACCCCCAACAGGGCACCGAAGACGCTAAAAGGCTGTTTCCGGGCAGGGATCCTGCTCGGAGCAGTGCAGGCTCTCCCCGCCACCCGCAAAGCCTGGCCTGCAGCCCCTCCCTCCCGTGGGCTCAAGGCACCCTGTTGTGAGCTGCTGGGTGCTGGGCGGCGATGTGGCGTTTTGTCTGCTGTCCCCGCCCCTTGTCAACCCGCCCAGCAGGCCCCACTGCCTTGGCAACGCATTGCAAAGTCCACACAAAGGGAAACTGTGCCGGGAGGGCTGGTCCTGCCCGACGCCCGGGGAAGGGTTGCCATGGCAACGCTGACATCACCGGGCTCAGCTGTCTGCCGAGCCGGGCTCTGAATGGAGGCGCCTGGGTGTTCGCGCTGCAGCCCCACGGAGGAGGGTGACCCGGGGGCTCTGCATGATGCTGGGGTGGGCCTTCCCCAGTCCTGGGCCCCATGCAGATCTGGGTTCAAAATCCAGCCGTGCCCCTGACTTGCCAGGTGACTCTGAGCAAGCCACAGGCCCGTCTGAGACCCCCTCTCCCCATCTCTGAAACCGAGCTAACAATATTTACCCTGCAGTGAGGATTACACAAAATCACAGATAATATGTGGCTGCGTGGTAAATTGTAAGAACCTATTCCAGGGGTGAGTGGCAACTTCGGGTTGTTTCCAGGGGAGCCCCCTGCCTGCCAGCCCCCTTGCTGTTGGATCCTGGAGAGGAGCCTGTGAACGGCGGAGGAGAAGGCACAATTATTCATCAGCTCCCCCTGGGGGAGGGGAGGACGAGGGGGCGGCTTCTGGTTAGGAAAGCCACGGACTGCTGGTCTGCTGGTCGGAAGGCGGCTCGGGGCTGGGCTGAGCTCACTGCCCCCCGCCCCTCCGCTCCAGGGTTCACAGATGGGGATGCAGGGGTCCAGAAAGGAGGTGTGACTGGTCCCATCATACCCTGAGTTATGAAGGCGTCGGGAGGCGGAGAAGGGCCCCTCCGTGCCCCGCGGGGGAGCTCCGGGGGGGGCACCTCAGTTCTTCACACGGTGGGAGGACACTGCTGGTTCTGCAGAGACCAGGAGTCAGAAGCACCAGGCCGGAGAGAGTGTGAGCTCCAGAGAGTGATGGAAGTGTGGGTTGGAGCTCACACACACACACACACACACACACGCGCGCACACACACACCCGTGTGGTGGGCAGGCAGCAGGGGCCTGGGGCGGTGGCGGTGGGTTGCAGGGTGCGCCGAGAAAGGCCACGAGGCCTCCTCCTCTGGGCTCTTCGCAGGCCCGGGACAGCACGTTCAGAAGGCTCCCTCAGCCTCTGCCTCCCCCCAAGCTCTGGCCGGGGCGTGCTGTCTGTCCTCTAGCAGTGCCCCCAACCTACCGGCCCCACCCCTGCCCACAAGGCGAGGGCCCTTCTAGGAAGAGGCGCCACAGAGTTTGCTGCCCACCCAGCTCACCCCCACCGCCAGCTTTGCCCTTCCCAGCCCCGCCCCCTCAGGGTCCAGACCCACCTCGTGCTCTCCGTCTTCAGGGGGGGTGCTGGGGCCGGTCCCACTCCCAGAGGCTCGGCCTCAGGCCAGGGCTCTGGACCCCTGTTCTGCCAGGCTTGGCCCGCTTCCACACAGACACCTGTGCCCGGGGAGTCCTCGGCTCCCTCTGAGGGAGGGCAGTCCTCGCACCCTGCCTCTCAGGAGGCTTCCGTGAGTTCTAGACTAGCCTTCGGACCTAACAGTAGGAAGGCCGCAGCCCCTCATTCTGTTCACCGCCGCCTTCACCTCCCAGGGTGAGGGACCCAGCCTGCTGCTGGGACCAGGAGGGCGTGGGCTGCCCAGCAGCCGAGGCAGGGTCACAGGAGGAGAAGGGAGACGCTGGGGTCACGTTGCCAGGCCATGTACCCAGGGCAGGATAGGAAGAAGCTTGCCGTATGCACGGGCCGTGGTCTGCCCCCTGGTCCCTACAGACCCTCCGTCCCCCAGGGCCCTGAACGGACTTACATTCACCAGCTGTGGTCTCCTGCTCAGACAGACTTCGACATGACACTGTTCGGCTTCCAGCTGGTTCCGTAAGGGCAGAGTCATCCACAGGGGTTCCCCGGAGGAGACAGGAGCAGGAGGGCCCAAGGTCTGGGGAGACCGAGTGCCCCTTTTGAAATCGAGGAACAAGCCCCCCACCCCCAGAGAAGAACTTGGTGCCCACTTGAAACACATTCTCTCTCAGCACAAGGGAGCTGCCTGACTCCATCAAGGGGACAGGGGCTGGACTTGGGTCCCTGGGACACCAGCCACACCCTTCCCCAGTCTGGCTTTCCCTCAGGGAGACAGAAATTGGGTCAAAAGTTGGAAGCACCCGACGGGAGGCAAGCTCTTCCCAAACCAAGTAATGGGCTTTCCAAGGCTGCCTCCTGCGGCCTCCTCCCCAGGGGAAGGTGGGCCCCGGGGCCCGAGGTCTAGCGCCCCGCTCCCAGCACGCATCTGGGGAAGTGCCCCGGTCGCTGGGGCCACCGGCTCCAGGCCTCGAGAGGCTCCCGCAGCTGGCCCAGGCCTTTGGACACTCTAGGGGGCTGGATTCTGGACTCTTCGACTTGAGTCTGCTCAGCCCAGCACTGATTCACACCACGTGGCTCTGCAGGGGAAAATCAAGTCTGCCTTCAGTGTGGAGAGAGCCCAGCTGCGGCCTGCGGTGGGCGGCTGGCCTTGGGCCGCCTCCCCGCGACCCTGGCTCCCGCCTCTCCCTGACCTCCACAGATCCCTCACTGCGGTAACCTCAGAGGTTACCATTTAACCTCTGGCCCCAGCGTGGCATCCCGTGGCCTGGACCGAGCAGGAGCCAGCTGCCGAGGCTGAGGACGCCAGGCTCCCTCCCCGGGAAAGTCCTGGGGCTTCAAGGCTCTTTCACACATGCCCTGCCTGGGACCTGCCAAGGAAGGTCATGTCTTTTCCAGGGTACCGACAAGGAGAGGGCGCCCCAGCTACTACTCCCCGGAGCCCGGACGCCCCAGGCCTGTCCTGTGTTCCGTGTCATCTCTGACCAGGGAGCACGGCCCGCCCTGGGCCCCCCAGGGCTCCCACAGACTGCCTGAGAGTCGGTGGGTGGGCTTCTGCCTCCCCAAGGTCTCCAAAAGCTGGAGAAAACTCCCTCTGTCCTCCTTTTTCCTTCTTCTCGCCGGAGCATGGACACCAAGAGAGCACACGGTGACAGGTGAGACCTTGCTGCTCGGGAAGCGGCCAGGAGAAGGACCGTGGCCTCAGCCGGCACTGACGGCCCGCAGGCAGTGAGCAGATGGACTGTCCCAGGGCCGAGGCAGCCTAACCCAGCCTGAAAGGGCCAAACAAAGGGCAGTTCTGGATCCTGGCTCTCAAAGTGACCGTCCATTCTGAGACCCACCTTGGCGGGTCCTTAGCCCCTGTCAGCCCAACCCTCAGCCCAGAGACTTTGTGTCCTAAGGTCCTTCTGCCAAAGCCGGGGAACCGCAGACAGGTCCGCGTCCCAGGCTGGCGTCTGGAGGCCCGGTGTCCCTCAGGCTGACCAGCTGGGACACTTTGAACCAGGGCCCTAATCTCGCTGACTCTCTGTTTCCTTGTCTGTAAAACCGGCCTGGCCTACGAAGAAGGTTGTTGTGGGAGCAGATGAGATCCTGTGTGCCCGGCCCTGTAATGAGGCACTGAACAAAGGGAGGAGGGCGGCCCCCTCCTTCTGACCACACGGTTGAGGGGATCAAAGGCCAACAAGGACATTCAACTCTGTTGGAAGGACCAGAGATTGTAAGGTGAGGCCTCTCCCCCTCCCTGGCCTGGTCTGCCTCCTTTGGCTCAGCCTCGGGGAGCCAGGTCTGAGGGAGGCCAGTGACTCATGGTGACCTCACTCCTCTTGGTCTCTGTGGTTCCTTCTGTAAAATGGGCACGGCAGCTCTTGGTTAAACGATCTCCCGATGAAAGGCCCCTGATGGCTGTGGGCCTCTGTTATTAGCCTCACCACGGCTCCTTGCTCTTCCTCATCGGCCCAGGGAGATGTGTGGAAGGGGGGAGAGTCCAGAAAAGAATAAGAAATAAAGAAAATAAGCTTCACTCGCAGTCCAGCACTCGGAGCTAGCTGGTTCTCACGCCACTCCTCATCACAGCTGGCTCTTCCTTCCCGGTCACTTTTGCACAACCGAAGACCAGTTACCATTTAACCAGGCCATGGGAATTGGGGCCAAACTCTCCAAATGGCAAACCAGCAGGACCTGTTTGCTGGAGTGCAGTAACCCCACGGATGGCTGCCCTCCTACAGCCTTCCACCTCCTGCCGGGCCCAGCCCAGCAAGGTGACCTTGGCAAGTCTCCTGGCCTTCCCTAGCATCTAGCATGTGTCACAGGGGGTGTGGGGGGAGGGGCCGCCGGGAGAAACCAGACATGGGCTTGTGGGGAACACACAGATATCCAAGGGGGAAGGAAGCAGTGCCCTCCAGACTTTGCTGGGCAAGCCCAGAGCAATCCAAGAGTCCGGGAGAGACAGGCTAGGACGGGAGAGGGAGATGCAGCAACAACGAGAGAGAACGGGGCCCCCCAGAGTCTATAGATTAGGGGCATGGGGGCCAAGGAAGAGACAGATCCTACCTCCTCCCTCAGCCCTCCCACTGCAGCACGGAGGCCAGGTCTGCCTTGGGAGGTCTCCCCCTTGGGTTCCTCCTGAAACAGGGTCAGGTCTTAAGCAGCCCAGGGGCCCCCCCATGTCTGATATCCGTAAGTATAATCAGTGCTTATGGAATAACTGCTGGGCTCTAGTTTTTCTCCCCAAAGCCCCAACCTTTGGTTGAGGATGGCGTGGGAAGGAACTTACATTTTACTTTACTTTTTTTTTTTGCCCAACCCAGGGCTTGAACTCCCTACACGGAGCTTGTGACCAGTGCTGAGGTTGTCAGATACTTAACCGACTGAGCCACCCAGGTGCCCCTCCTACACTTTTTTTTTTAAGATTTTATTTATTTATTTGACAGAGATCACAAGTAGGCAGAGAGGCAGGGAGAGAGAGAGGGGGAAGCAGGCTCCCTGTTGAGCAGAGAGCCCGACGCGGGGCTCCATCCCAGGACCCTGAGTTCATGACCTGAGCCGAAGGCAGAGGCTTTAACCCACTGAGCCACCCAGGCGCCCCTCCTGTACTATTAAAAAAAAAAAAAAAAAAATTCTTTGCCTAAAGTGACATCAGATTATATATGTTTACCTTTTTTAACGTTTTAAGTAAATTTAAATTATAAAATATTTCAAACATACCGAGAAGAGCAGATAGCCACGCCCCCAACCCTAAGCTTGAACAAATGTTAACATCGTGCTATATTTTCTTTAGGCCTTCTCTGGTCGAAAAGTTAAATGTTGACAATTGAACCCAAGTGCTATCCCTGGTTTATGTCCTTCCTCTTCAGAGGGGGCCTTGAACTTGAAACTGATGCATTTTCCATGTGCGTTTTCATACTTTTATACAGATAAGGGTCCATAAGCAACCCACAGTGTCGTTCTGATGTTCGGAAAATGCTGTTGAAATGTGAGTGCAGGGTTTTCCTCCTTGGTCCTCTGGGGTCTGGCCTTGGAATTACCTCCAGGGCTAGGGCTGCAGGAGGCCGGGCCCAAGCTCTCACCCTCTTCAAACAGGGGCACCTCTCTCCTCTGATTCATACATTGGGCTTCTGTGTGAGATTTCCTTGGAAAAACAGGTTCCTCTGCTTGAAATCACAAGTGTAATGGAAACCCCGCTCCTGACAGAGGATGTAACTAGGGCCCAGAGAGGGCAAGTGACTTGCTCAAGGTCACACAGCAGGTTGAGTGGCAGTGCCCATTGATGCCCAATTCAGGGCTCTCAGCCTCCCCACCGGCCTCCCTTGTTAAACAAAGGAAGGATAGATGGACCCCCAGCCTCAAAGGTTGATTTGCTCCTGCACTGGGGAAAGGAAAAGCAGTCTGGACAGGGGCCTGTGAGGAGGCCAAACCACCACCCCTTTGGAGAATCACAAGGCACCAGGAAAGCCTGGGGCGTGTGCTGCCCAATATAGCAGCCACAGGCCCCCTGTGGCTGCTGAGCACTGAGAAAGGATCTAATCCAAACCAGGAGGTTCTGCAAAAGTGAGCTACACATTGGCTCTCAAAGACTTAGTGCAGAAAAAGCCGTAAAATATCTCATTCATTTTATGTTGATTACATGTTGAAATGATAATATTCTGGATATGTTAGGTTAGGCAAAATATGTTCCGAAAATTAATTTTACCCGTTTCTTTGCACTTTTAAAAATGTGACTGTAGGGGCACCTGGGTGGCTCAGTTGTTAGGCATCTGCCTTCGGCTCAGGCCATGATCCCGGGATCCTGGGATGGAGGCCCGCGTTGGGCTCCCTGTTCGGAGGCGAGAAGCCACTCCCCCGCCCGCCACCGCTTGTGCTCCCTCTCTCATTGTCTCTCCCTCTGTCAAACAAATAAATAAAATCTTTAAAAAAAAAGTGGCCGCGGACATTTAAAATTATATTTAAATTTAAAATTATATATGTGCTAGCATTCTGTTTCTGCTGGCCAGTGCTGCCCTAGGCCTCATATCCTGTGGTCAAAGGCAGAGCAGTCAGACCGCAGAGAGTGAGGCTGGAGCTGGAGAAGGACGTTCCTGGTGCCCTGAGCTGGGGGGACGGCACAGAATCCACAACAGGTGCGGGATTCTGATCAGGAGGGAATGGAACATGCAATTGCCCTTCCGGGCCCCCCCCCGCCCCCCATCAGGGCTCCTCTCTCTGAGGTCCTCCCGCCCCGGTCCTCCGGGAGCCAAGCGCGCCCTCGCCTCCGTCCTTGAGAGCCCTGGCCTTCCCACCGTCCACCTCGGTCTGCACCGACTCTAGGGATTTGAGACAGTGTGAGTCCCCTCTTGCAGATCTCGGGCCTCTCCTTCCTGTAATGATGACAGGGGTCTTTGCAGCCCGCACCTCATCTACTCTGACCCAAGTTGAGTGCTAGAACCAGACTCTTCCTCCTGAACCATCTCCCACAAACACCACTTGACCTCCAGGAGAGGGACCCCGGGCTCTAGTGTGGGCTGCAGAGAACCTCCCTCCCCACCCCCCAAGGCAGCAGGCACCCTCCAGGGCTCCTGGGGGTGAGAAGGGGCCGCTGAAAGACCTCAGCGTCTGGCATCGCGGGAGATGCCCGGCCCACCCCCAGGAAGACTTCCACGAGGACGATCTCCCCCCTGCACCATGGCCCAGGTCTGTGGTTCCAGGCAATTATTCTGTCATCTCGAGTTGGCAAAGCATGACACTTCCCTATTGGAACTTCTCGGCTATCTCCCCATGCAGCTGGGAGCTGTCAGCCAGCAGGTTTTCTCTGCTAAGGTAGGGGTGAGGAGCGGGGGGTGGGGGGCTGCACCGCCTATCACAAAATGAGAAAAATGTCAGGCGCTTAAGTGCACATGACAAATAGCAACCTTTCTTCCCCATGGGGGAAACAGAATCCAGGATGTAACAGCTTTGGAGTTTTCAGCCGATTAGGGGGAAAAAAACCCAGCAACCTCCGCTACTACAAAATAATGCATATGCACGTAGTAACATATTCAAATGATACCAAAGCCACGTTTTTTTTTAAAAGATCGACGCATGATTCACCTTTCGTCACTGGCTTTTGGAAATCCAAAGGTGGGTGCTGGTCGCGAGCTCTGGGACTCTCCCTCTACTTTACTCCACCTTGCTCTGGGGAATCCAAATGACTGAATTTTACAAGACACTTCCCTGGAAATACGCTTTCTAATTTAGAAAAAAAAGTCGTCAACACAGCCCTGTGCTCCAGCAACCACAGACTATGAAGAATGAGCATCGTGTTGAGAGTTCACTGTTTTAATCAAATAAAACCTCCAACAAAGTTGATCTGACACATAGTTAATGAGATAATCATTGTTGCGCTTCACGGGAATTAGGCATTAATGGGAAGCAGTTTTTATAAATGACGATAATTATACCGCTGCCTTTACTCAGCCAAAATTTTTAGGTTTTTTTCTTCTGGTTTTGTTACTTCCTTTGTATATGCTGTCGGTCTCTGTGATGAAGCTTCCTGTGGGTCTCGGGGCGGTGTTGTCACCGTCCCTGCCCGCCCCACCCCCACGCGGGGCACAGTGCCGGACAGCCCTTCTCCCCTGTCCCTGGCTGGCCAGGCCTCCCTGGGGACCTCGTGTGATGGGCCGCTCAGGGCAACAGGCCGCAGGGGGAGTGGAGGGGGCTGAAGGCAGCGCAGGCTTGGCAGCCATGTGGACCAAAGTTCAAACCCCAGCCGCTCACACACTGGGCGTGTGGCCCCTCTGAGCCTCGTCAGCAGTGTCCTCCTCGGTCAGGTGGAGCAGGTTTCTGGGCACCGGGGCCGATAAAGGCCCAGCGCCGGCCGCACACACAGGTGGGTGAACAGGAGCAGGCCGGTCCCAGGGGGCTCAGGAGTGGTGGCAGGGACCCGGGTTGCACAGCCCCCTACCTGGGAGGTGTCAGATCCCGGGAGGGACACAAGCGAGAAAGCAGGGTTCCCGCCGATCCGGGGGGCACTCAAGGGGCGACACAGTCCCAGGCTGTCCTGGAGACTCGCCGCAGGTCAGTTCAGGTTTCATGAGCAAGGAGAACCCCCGCTTTCCTCGCACATCTCCCCAAAAAGCCTGCAGTCCCCTCTGTAGTCCTTGCATGCTGCTCTCGGGTACAAAGGGTTAAGCCGCCGCGTCCAGTCCAGCCCGAGGCACAGGGAGGGGTAGCCAGCAGGAAGCCCTAGGTGGAAAGGGAACCCAACGGAGAGCCTGCCAACCCAGTCCAAGACAAACTTCTGCCATCTTACCATTTTGCCCTGGGCCTGACCTATTTGCCGTCACCAACAGGGGGACAAAGAGAGGTTATGTGCAAAGGGACTTTGTGTCCCTGTGGCAGGGGGCCAGCAGGGAACTCTTGTCACCGGCTGGCCGGGCTGGGATTCCAGGGCATCGTCTAAACCATCAGGGTCATCAGCAAAGCAGGACTGAGTGGAGGCTGTCATGACCCCTGGAGGGGCTTCTGTCCTCAGGCTGTGGGCCACAAGGGTCACTGAGGCTGGCAGGGACATCTGAGGCCAGTGGAGTCCTGGGCACTGACCAGGGTACAGAGGTCAAGAGTCACAGGGCTGCATCTAGGCTACGATTGGGGCTGAGTTTTAAGTCTGCCCCTTCCAGTAGTGAGACTCCGGGCAAGCTACTTACTTCCTCTCTCAGTTTCCCCATCTGTGAAATGGGGCTCGTCAGCTGAGCCGTTGTGAAGATGCATGTGCTCTGACTCGCATGTTGAGCCCAGTGGCTGACTCAAATGAGGGCTCTGTCAATGTCAGCCATTCATAACAACAATAAATAGTATGATAATTCCTTCCGGAAATACTTGTGGAGCACGTGGGACAGGCCAGGCCCTGCGCAGGGTGCTCTTGGGCTATGAAGGTGAGTAAGATAAGTCCCGCCCCTCCTAGGGGGCATGTACAGGATTAATTCTAACCTAAGTCTGAGAGCACTGAGTGACGTGAAGAGAGGTATGCCGGGATGGCATTCAGGGAAGGCTTCCTGGAGGAGGCAGCCTTTCAACTGGGCTTGGGCAAGTGGCTAAGACTGTGGACATGGGGGAAGAGAGGAAGGGCATGACTGCATGAGGAAGGAAGCAGAGCTGTGAAAGAGCATGCGGGTTAAGGGCACACGGAAGCTCTGTGTGGCTGGAGCAGGTGTCCCGTGGGGGCCCAGGGGAGCGGTCAGAGGGAGAGCGTTACTGCGCCAGTCTGCTTCTGCCTTACCGGCTGACCCTGAGCCACTCACTTCCTGTCTCTGCACCTGATGGATGGCTCCCCATTTTTCCCTCTGAGAACTTGAGTTACCCCTTCATTTTTTTTCATTCTCCCTCCCACGCAGGCTGAGTCTTTGTGTGATGAAGTCACTGAAGGTTTTGACCATGGCTGTGAATGATCAGTCCCAGGCAGAGTGCAAAAGCCCCAAAAGCGTGGGGGGGGGGGCGATGGGAGGGCCCCACGGTAGTCCAGGAGGGCTAGAGGGGCCTGGGCTAAGGGAGTGGAAGAGAAGGGTGGAGTGGGCTGAGAGCGGTGAAAGAGAAAACACTATTCGTGCCCGGAGGCCTGGCCTGGAGGTCTGCAGGAAGGGCCGGGAGGAGGAGGAATCAGGGATTCCCTGGTCAGAAGCAGGGCCTGGGGGACTGGGGGCTAGCTGCATAGCTGGGGAACCCAGCCAGAGGGACAGCTCCCCTCGCTAGAGAGGGGGTCAGGGGCTGATTTGAGTGCACATCGAATTGAAAGCACCTGGAAGACACGGCAGTGGGGTCTTCAGTAGGGAAGGGAGTTAGGAGCAGGGCTTATGGGTCTGGACATCGCCAGATGGGGCCAAGACTGGAAACGCATCTTATCCCGTCCAGCTCAGGGCCTTTGACCGATTCCATGGGGACGTGGGGTGCGGGGGACAGGAAAAGAGAAGGACATGGAAGTGACAGCCCTTCTGCGGCATGAGAGGTCTTGACCGGGGTTGTAGGGGGACCAGCTCTCCTGCACCTTGGCTTTAAACCCCAGGAGATGGTCTGGAGACCAGCCTCTGTCCCCAAGTGCAGTCCCCTTGCCGAGTCACCTGTTCTCCTTCCCTTGGGAAGGTCCTAGGGTGCCCCCATCTTGGCTCCTCTGCTTCCACGTCGCTGCTCTGAATCCTTGTGGGTTGGGCAGGCAGGTGAGGAGCAGAGACGTTTGTGCTGGGGCAGGTCTTGGGGCCCAGGCCCTGGTCCCGCTGGCCGTTTTCTTCGGCATCTGATGGGAGGCCCGGCCTGGGTAGGCAGGACCGACGAGACTGGTGCCTAATGAGTGACCGATGTGCTGGCCAATGAGACACACTCGGGCCTCCAGACTCAGCGACTCGAGGGGTCTTCAAGACCACCTGGCCTTGGCTCCCCACCCCCTGCCGCCCCCATCAGACCAGAAGAGAGCAGGGAGGAAGAGACCTGGGACTGACTTCTTATCTTTTGAAAAGCCTAGCAGAAATAAAACATTGATCTGTGCGAAGGCTACACCGGCTTAACTAAAATGTCAAGTTTCTTTGCTGGAATTATAACAGGGAACATGATAAATGTACATTTATTCAGTCATTGCTAATTCAAAACCCCGTTCTATATGAAACGAAACCACGGTATGCTGCTCAGAAGCTCCGATTGCTTCTGTTTCATATGAAATCGGCTCCTGAATTAATAATAACAGAATGCATGTAAGTTGATAGCCTTAAACTTTTAAACATGGAGTGTGCGTGTGTGTGCGTGTGTGTGTGTGTGCGCACGCGCACCGGAGGGCAGAGCTGAGATAATAAACGTGAAGATGTTCTCATTTTGTAGATGAGGAAACCAAGGCGCCTAGGGTGGCCGTCCCGAGCCCCTAGTCCTGGGCGCTCCCTGGAGCTCTGGGCTGATGGCTCCCTGGCAGTCCCGGCAGTAGGAGGGGAGGAAGGGCTAGCTAATTCTGCACTTGGAGGCCAGAGCCAGCAGCTGCCTGGAAGATAAGGGGAGGGGACCCCTGGGAATACACAGCCTGTGGATTGGAGAGATTAAGCCAAGCAGGAAAAACAGGTGCAGGTGATAACAGGGAAACGGGGGAGGGGAAGCAAACAGAGACAAGGAGAGGCGGCTGGGACCAGACAGAGAGGGGGAGGTCAGGCCCCATCATGGTCCGCGGTCCTGGAGGGTAGATCTCATGGTGAGCAGAATGTGGTCCCAGGCCCGCCCTCTCTGAAGGGCCCTGCAGTGCACGATCAGAAAGGTCTGAAGGGAGGACGTTGGCCTCAGCTGGCTCTGGCCTGAGCCAGTGGGCAAGGGCGATGCCCACACTGGGGGGGGGGGGCAGGGTTGCCCTTTGACAAACCAGCGGCAGCAGTACTTCCCCCCACCCCAGCCCTGCCACCGAGAGCCACCCAGCCACTGGGTGTTTCAGAAGCCCTGCCCCGGAGAACTCTTGTTCGGAACCGGCCCCGTGAAAAATCCCTCCCCGGCAACTAACTGGGAACCCAGTCTGGTGTGGGGAAAAGGGCACTGGGCTTAGGTCTCAAAGTCCGCGGCTCCAGGCCTTGTCCGATCCCCGGCTCCCTGACTCATTCTGGGGGCGGTTCGGCAGTCCCCACTCAAGAGTAAAGGTCTCGAGTGACTTCCGGGTTCCCCGGCCCAGCAGTGAACTTGGCTGGGGAGCTGCGGGGGGAGCCGGGGTGTCGCTTCCTTCCCCCCGCGAGCTTGCCATGCGGGCAGAGGCTGTGCCAGTCACAGGAGGTGGGGGCACAGGATGGGCCAGGCATCAGGCGACCTCTCTCCTCTGCCCCCAGCAGGGCTGTGGGGACCCGCCGGGGCCCTCGGGTCCTGCGCTTGGGCAGCAAGCCGGCACCTGCGTGAGGGTGTCTGGGCGTCCTGCCCGGGGAACTGGGCCCAGGCCCTCTCGTTCAGCCAGAAATTCCAGCCTTTTAAGGATCAGGGCCAGAGAGGGACCTTTTCCAGGCCGCCAGGGAGCTGTTTTTCCAGCTTGGTGGTATCACCAGGCCTTGAGGGCGACTTTCCCGATCTTTGATCAGGCTTTCTGGAAAGACATTCGTCTGCACCTGGTAGGAGGAGCCGGCTGGCTTGTGGCCGCTTAGGTCAGTGGCACAGAGGCTCCAGCCCCCCTCATCCAGGCCCTTGGGAAGGAACGACTTTTCAAATCAACTTTATTGAGGTCTGATTTACATGCAGTAAAATGCACTCCTTTTAGATGTACTGTTGGAGGAATCCTAAACGTAGGTGCTGTGTATCCAGCACAGTAATCAAGGCATAGAATGTTTCCATCAGCCTAAAAGGTTCCTATGTGTCTTCTTCCCAGTCACCCCCTACCCCGGCCCCAGGCACCCACAGATCAGCTTTCTGCCCCCATAGAGAATATTTGCCCATACAGTGCGGAAACTTGTGTCTTTTCTCTCTGCACCATAATTTCGAGATTCAGCCATATCATTGTGTCTATAGGTGGTTCTTTCCTTTTCCTTGCTGAGTAATATTCCGTTGTGTGGCTAAATCACAGACTGTTTATCAACCTTGTTCTGGGGCATTTGGGGCAACCTTGTTTATCTGCCTTGTTCTGGGGCATTTGGGGTTGTTTCCAGCCTGCAGGTATTGTGAATAAGGCTGCCATGAACATTTGTCCGTAAGTCTTTGTGTGGACGTCTGTTTTCCTTTCTCTGCATTAGTACCCAGAAGGGGGAAGGGGGATCGCTGGGTCGGAGGAGAAGCTTGTTGAACTCTTTAAGAAACCAACCCCCCAGCCCTGTTTCCCCGGAGCGGCTGTACCTTCTATAACACGTGGGTAGGGAGGGATTTGGAAAGCTGCCCTTTCCCGTCTTGGCCTTTTCTCTTCCCCAGAGACTGAGCAGAGCAGACCCGGTGGTTTGGCGCTCCAGGGGGTGGGGAGGGCCCCCTTGCCTTGCCAGAAGACCCTCCCCTGCCCCCTCCACGAGGCAGCTCACCATCGAGATTCAAGAGGCAGTGCTCAGGGGAGGAGGGCTGAAAAATCTTATACCTGAGTTTAAGCAGATGCATTGTTGGCTAAAATGCCATAATTCTTTTCCTTTTGCTCGTTCACACCATTCCGTGCGAGTGTTTTCTTTTTTTTTTTTAAGATTTTATTTATTTGAGAGAGAGAGAGAGAGAGATTACAAGTAGGCGGAGAGGCAGGAAGAGGCAGAGGGAGGAGCAGGCCTCCTGCCGAGCAAGGAGCCCCATGCGGGACTCGATCCCAGGACCCTGGGATCATGACCTGAGCCGAAGGCAGACGCTTAACGGACTGAGGCACCCAGGCGTCCCAGTGCGAGTGTTTTCAAACAGAGCTCTGGGCCGCACTGGCAGCCTCACCCTGATCCCCCCACCCCTACTACCCTCCCCCATAGGTGAAACCATTTCTTTCCAAGGCCCCGGGGAGTTTGAGTGCTCCTGGCCTGGGCACACCCTTCTCCCCAGTGCGGTAGACGATGCCTGTGGCTCCAGAGCTTGGCTGTTTTGCTGTTGGTGGCCGGTGTTGGCTCTCACGCCTGGGTCACCTTGCTCCGTGCTGCCATCGGTCACCAGAGAGCTCTGGGCTCCTCTAGTGCCAAAGGACGCAGCTGCCTGGAGAGAAGGGGTGAAGCTTCCTTGCTAATTGCCAAGAGGTGTGAAAGTATGGAAGAGGGGTGCCTGGGTGGCTCAGTCGTTAAGTGTCTGCCTTCGGCTCAGGTCATGATCCCAGGATCCTGGGATCGAGCCCCGCATCAGGCTCCCTGCTCAGCGGGAAGCTTGCTTCTCCCTCGCCCAATCCCCCTGCTTGTGTTCCCTCTCTCGCTGTGTCTCTCTCTGTCAAATAAATAAAATATTTATTAAAAAAAGAAAGTACGGAAGAGAGCAAGGCTCTTCCCTTGGAGGAGGAATTAAGGAAACCCAGGGGCCTGGGCTGCACATCTGTGGAGCTGGGCCTACCCCCCAACCCCCTAAAGTTTTTAGGTCTGGGGCAACAAGTGGCGCCTTCGGGATAAATTAAGATCTTCCTTGTATGACTCGGGCTTTCATCTCCCTCAGATCTCGGGACACCTGGGAAAGCATTCTCCCTTGTTTGGGAAAATACCACTGCTCATCTCAGAAGAACAAGCAGACTCTGAGCTGAGCTCGGAGCCCGACATGGGGCTCGATCCCACAACCCTGAGGTCATGACCTGAGCTGAAGTCAGATGCTTAACCGACTGAGCCACCCAGGCGCCCCTAGAACATTTTTTGAGGGGGGGGCACCATCTACATTGGGCCCTTATGTGGGCTGAGCCTTCGAGGAAAAAAACATCTCAGAGGTAGTGATCCTTGCCCAAAATGCATCGACAATTCCAGAAGGACACAATGACACTCAGGATTTAAGACAGTGGAGGACCAATATTAGATGAAGCAAAGACATATAAGGGCGCGAGACAGCAATGAGACAGGTGAATGTAAAGTCCCGTTGGGCCCCGGGGGGCGGTGCTGGAGTTGATTCATTCGAGGAGGGGTTATTTGCTCTGGGCCTTGAAGGGTGGAAAGAAGTTTTCCCTGTGAAAAGGGCAGAGGGATATTCAAAGAGGAGAGAGCTCCTTGTGCAAAGGTGCAGAGGTCTGAGAGACTGGCCGTGTCCGGCAGTGCCTGGAAGTGACATGGCGGGAGTGCGGGGGGGGGGGGGGGTCCAGCGGGCCAGACCGCAAAAGGCTTCGTGCTGTGCCGGGAGGGCGGGAATCTAATTTTCCTGGAAGCCTTACAGGCAGTGGCAAGCCATGGAGAGATCTGCATTTTGGGAAGATTGCTTTAGAGACCGTGAGGCGGAGGGCATGGGGAACAGCCAGGAGGATGGGGGGAATAATGTAGGTGAAAATCGAGTTGCCCCAAACTAAAGCGTGGACACTGGGCTTGGAGAGAAGGGGCGGGTCTGAGGCACTCAGGGTTCCAGCCCCGGCCAGGCGGATGGCAAGGGTTGGGGGAATGGGAAGTTTCATGCAGGAGAAGTGACTTCTGGACTCCACCTAGAGCTATGGGCTCTAAATTCAAAAGGCTCATCCAGGAAATCCCCAAGCTGACAGGTCCCTAGAAGGTCAAGGTTGCCAAGCTGATTCCTTCCAAACAATGCAGTGTGAGGATTCTCTGAGGCGTCAGCTTTCCACTGGAGCCGGTGAAGCAACACACCTATTGGTGGAAAATGGGTTTCCCGGGGAGGGTGCCCAGGGGGGGGCCCGGGGCTCATTACCGCACAGAATGCACAGCTGTGGTCGTCCAAACCCTCCACTTGGCTTTATTTATAATCCTAATTACACCCTCCAGGAAGAACAATTGCTGATCGACCCAGTTACAAATTAAAGTTAATAGAATGAAGAGCCGATCGAGCGAGTGCAGCCGAATGCAGAGAGGCCTGTAGCGATCACCGATCACGATCTCGATCACGATCTCGATCACGATCTCGATCACGATCTCGATCACGATCACGATCACGGGACGCCGGCCGCCCCGCCCCCTCGCACACCTCCCTTCCTGCCGCGGCCCCTTCCTTCCCCGGGGGGTGTCCCGGTCCACGTGGGGTCGCCTGCCATCGGGCCTGGCAGGCTTCAGGTGGCCCCGGTGGGTCTCCACGCCCCCCCCTCCCCCCGCCTCAGACCTTCCCCTCCACCACTGCCGGGGGCCACGCCAGCTGCGGGAGAGGGTGTTTGGAAACCGAGGCTGCTAGAGGCGCAGAGCCCCAAGAAGCCGAGACAGGAAACAGGGCCTACCCTTCTGCCCTCCTTCCCCAATCTCTTTTGTTCCGCTTTGCCGCTCCCTTGGCTGTTGGCGGCGTCTCTCGTTTCCCCTGCTCGCTCTCTCTCTACCCACCTCCTCACCCTGTGGCTGACCTTGGCCGTCAGCCCTGAATGTTCCCAGAGGGGCCCTGGATTCTGTGGGTGTCCCAAATGGTCGGGCAGGCACTGTCCACTTGGCTCAGCAGCTCGGACGGCGTAAACGCAGCCTCTGGCTTTTGCTGACCCGGTTCATTCCTTTTCTCTTTGTAAAGAGTGGAAACTGGAGAGGGACAGTGGGGGACAACCGTCTCTCACAGGCCCAGCTGTCTGGGCCATGGGGCTCCTCTCTCTACCTCCCCTTGCCTCGTGCCGAACAATTAGAGAGAGTCAATCTTCGTTCCTTCTGATCCACAGCACCCGAAATGGGTGGGTTCCCTGGGATGGCGCGGGAAGCATGCTGGGGCAGGGTGCGGGGAAGGCACATGGCTGGTGTCCTACCTCTGACCCTTTTTGCCAGCTCCTGGAACCCAAGCATCGCATGCATACCAGCCCTGAGGGGAAGCCGGACATCCCCCCAACCCCCAGGGTTTCATCCAGTCTTTCTGGTTTGTTTTTGCCTCATATCTGCCCAACTCCAAACCCTTGACTCTGCCTCCCCAGCCCTGGCCCTTTGGATGAGGGGTTTCTATCCAGTCCTGCTGGCATTTGGCTCTTTCACCTCCTCAGCACTGATGGGGCTCACACAGTGGGACGCACCTCCCCCCCCAACCCCCATCTCTGCACCTGCTGTAATTTGAGCTCTTTCCCGGCTCTGCCGAGCCCAGATATCCACAGCAGAGGCTCTTGGCCTCTGCCCCGGGGCAGCCGGGCTGGACAACCCAGGGGAAGGTCTTCAAGTGGCCAGCAGACGGGCAGAGAGGAAACTGGCGAGGGCGTCAAGGGTGGGTCATGGCATGCCCGTGAAGCCTGTGGTCAAGACCTTCACCATCAGACTTCAATGACTCGCCTCCGTGGGTGGCCCGCCCACCCCTTTGTATTGTGATCAGTCTGTTTCCTGGTCAGCCTGCCCACCACACTGCGGGCTTATGTCTGATCGGCCGCTGGATCCCCGATACCTGGTGCCGGTTCCGGCTCTCTGACCAAGTCTGGGTTGAACAAAGAAACGGATGAGTGAAGGAGCTCTTCCTCCTTTATTCCCTGCTGAGGCTGACGTCAGCCTATATTTGCATAAGGCCCAAGGGAGAAGCTTTAGCCCAAGTCCTGTTGATCTACCTCTTAAAACACACCTCCAGCCAATGCCTCCTTTTGAGGGACTGTGCATTTCTCGCCTGGCTAATTCCAACCAGAATTGGTTCACTGATTCCTGGCTTCCGTTTTTAACTCTCCCCCCCCACCCGTCCCTCTTCCCCACTGCTCCCGAAGTGCCGCTCCTTTGTTTAAATACATCACTACCTCTCCATTCCTCACAAAATAAAGTACAGTTCCTGGGGTGCCTGGGGGGCTGAGTCAGTGAAATGTCTGCCTTCGGCTCAGGTCATGATCCCACGGTCCTGGGATCGAGCCCCATGTCAGGCTCCCTGCTCAGCGGGGCGTCTGTTTCTCCCTCCTCCCCTCCCCCCACCCTTGCTTGTGCTCTTTCAAATAAATAAAATCTTAAAAAAAAAAAAGTACAATTCCTTTAGATTCTCTATGACTTGGCCTAAACTGCTATTCAGCCTATTTCTCGCTCTGTTCCCCTGTGACCCTGTGGGCCAACCCCTCAGAACTTTTCACTGTTCTTCTAGCAAGTCGTTCTTCCACTCCCCGCTTTCCGCCATCTGTCCCTTCTGCAAAAGCTGTGCTCCCCAGAAACCCCACCCTTTCTGATCTACGGACCTCGCAATAGTCCTTAAAGACCCAGCTGGTGTCACCTTCTCTGTGACTCCTCTGATGTCGTCAGTGAGCCATCCAACAGCCTTTTCTGATGTGTCTTTTCGTCCAGCACAGGGGAAGACCAGAGTATTGCAGTCCTTTGCTCCACATTTCTATTGCATGAGCACAAAAGCCACTTGAGGTCAGGGCCTGTGTCATACTCACCTCCCTGTACTCAAAGCTGGCAGGGAGCCTGATGCGTGGTAGAAGAGGCAGTCTACAATAGGCTGTGTGGCCTTGGGCCAATCACTCACCCTCTCTGTGTCTCAGTTTGCTCATTTGTAAAACTGTCTTAATAGCTCCCGCCTGAGGGAATCCGCAACAATGAGGATAACTTGAGTTACTACTGGTAAAGCTTGTGGCTGGTGCCTCTCACATATTAAGCCCTCAATGAAGGCTAGCGACTATTATTAACTGGGATTATTTGGCCCTCTGAACGTGTTTTTTGAATGAATGAGTGAATGAGCGCCTACACAGTCTAGCCAGGCACTTCCTGGCCACAGAGAACATTCAGTATCAGAGTCCTTTTGTTAAGATCTTAAAGACAGGTCAAGGTACCAACTCTGTCACCTCGATTGGCAGCATCTTCTCTGTGAGGAGCAATCCACCACTTCTTCAAGTTGAGCAGAAAACATTTGGTTAAGGGAAGTGACTGGATGGGGCTCCTGGGTGGCTCAGTCGGCATCTAGGTCTTGGATTCGGCGCGGGTCATGATCTCAGGGTGGCGAGATCGAGTGCCACGTTGGTCTCCGTGCTCAGTGTGGAGTCTGCTGGAGATTCTCTCTCCGTCTCCCTCTGCCCCTCCCACTTATGCTTTCTCTCTCTTTCTCTAAAAAATAAATTTTTTAGAGAGAGCACGAGCAGGGGGCTCCCAGCATCATGGGACTCGATCCCAGGACCCCAGGATCATGACCTGAGCTGAAGGCAGACATTTAACTGACTGAGCCAGCCAGGCATCCCCCAAAATAAATAAGTCTTTAAAAAAAAAAAAAGGAAAGATGACTGGAGTAAGCTTATCATACTTGTAAGATGAAGAACAGGAACGAAGAGGACCTTTGCAACTTGATGACGATGGTGAGAAGTCAGCAGGAAAGCAGCGCTGCGGTCATCCATCAATCCACAATCGTTCACAAATTCCCTGGTTGCCTTCGAGAAGGGATGTGGACCCATGCTTACTCAGCTGCTAGGTTACAGGGAACGAGATGGGGAAGCAAATTTCTGCATCCTGAAAACCTTAAAGACCATCAAATCCCAATCGTTTCTTTGGAGAATGATCGTGATTTTGACCTTGGTTCAAATTCTGATCCTGTTATTCACTATTTACCAGATGCTGAGACATCCTTGAATCTCACTGACCTGTGACATGGAAATAATCCCTATCTCACATGGTCATTGTGAGGTTGAAATGACATTAAATGGGATAATTTACACAAAGTAAAGCATGTGATCGTAGGTGTGTGCAAACTTAGTGTCAGGATCAATTTTGAAACATATGCTGTACTAGGATCTGATAAAAATACTCACTTCTTGAGCAACAATAACATCGGGCAGCTACAGGGTCTGTTTCTCATTCTCACATTCTAGTCTGAAAACAAAAAAAATCTTTTTTAATTGAATTGAGAATGTACCATGGGCCATTTAGTTTGCCGCTAGAAAAACAGAATTAAAAAAATAGAGTCCTTGTCCTCATGTCTCTCATAGTCTAGACAAGACAGATTTCTAGGTATAAGACAAGTTTTAAAGGTAACGTGAGGGAAAGTACTACACTGAAATGGGACAAGATTGGAGACGAGGGCATTAAGGGAGTCTTCTGGAGGAGGTAATACTTGAACCAAGTCTTGGAGGAAGAGTAGAAATTATCCAGACAAAAGAGGGGGAAGGGAAATTCATTCCAGGAGGAGGAAACAGTAGATGCAAAGGTCCTGGGGCACAAAGAAGCAGTCCCATTCTAGGAAGAGCAAACTGCCTGACAAGGATGGAGGGGGCATACCTTCATGTGGAGGCAAGTGAAGAGATGGAAAAAGCAAGGTGGCCTCGTGTCACGAAGAGCCACCAACACCAGGTTAAGGACTCCTGAGTCTATCCTGAAAGTAATGGAAAGCCATCGAAGATGGCAAAGCAGAGGAATGAACTGGTGATGTTAGTGTCCCATTCTGCTCACTCTGCAGGCTGGAGGACAGGAGACCCAGGGGTGGGGGTGGGAGGCGGCTATTCTAGAAATGCAGGCAAGTCACTGTCATCTGGAGCTCCACCAACGCCATGAAGAAGCTGACTTCACCATCTAGCGCCGCAATCTAGAAATTAACCAATGTAGCCTATCCTGTAGTAGATCCTCATTTAAAAAATGGCATCTGCCTACTTCCAAGATACCAGGCTGGGGGAGGGGGGAACCTATCGGTGGTGCCCCAGCAAGGAAGGAAGGGCATGGAGATAAACTTCAGAATGTGGGGAAGCAAGTCCAAGAGGATATACCCCCAAAGTGTTTACAGAGACTATTTTTGCATAGCAGCATTATGGGTGATTTGTATTTTTTTTTCCTACAACAAACGTGAGTTACTATTTATTTATTTATTTATTTATTTATTTATTTATCTAAGGAATTAAACAGGGGCACCTGGGTGGCTCAGTCGGTGAAGCGTCTGCCTTTGGCTCAGGTCCTGATCCCGGGGTCCTGGGATGGAGCCCCGCATCGGGCTCCCTGCTCAGCAGAGAGCCTGATTCTCCCTCTCCCTCTGCCACTCCCCCTGCTTGTGCTTGTGCACTCTCCCTCTCTCTCTGTCTCTCTAGCGTGCTCTCTCTTACGTAAATAAGTAACATCTTTTTTTTTTAAGATTTTATTTATTTATTTGACAGAGAGAGACACACATCGAGAGAGGGAACACAAGCAGGGGGAGTGGGAGAGAGAGAAGCAGGCTTCCTGCAGAGCAGGGAGCCCCATGCAGGACTCATCCCAGGACCCTGGGATCATGACCTGAGCCGAAGGCAGACGCTTAACTACTGAGCCACCCAGGTGCCCCGTAAATAAGTAAAATCTTAAAAAAAAAAAAGAAAGAAACAACATTTAACCCAAGAACTCTGGATCAAAGGGAATTGGAAGACCCAGGACATTCATTAGGACTGGAAGATGGCTAATTTGGAGATCCCAATCGGGTTTGGAGCCAGTGATGGTGAGAAGATCTAGGGGGAGACCAAAAATCTGCCCACAGGAGGTTTGGGCAGGAGAGTCCGTGCCTCCCTGTGAGGGGATCCTGGGTGAGCAATGTGGAGAAGGCAGCGGACGGTGCCGTCAGAGTCAGGATGACGGGCCAGCCAGCCCCGCCTTTGGTGGAGGGATGGGGAGCCAGTGTTCAGCGCACAGATTTGTCAGTAGGTGGCTGAAAGACAGGGGGAAAGATTGTGTAACTGGGTCGTGGGGAAGGAGAATAGTGGCCCATTGTTGGAGACCCGATAAACAAACAGAGCGGTCATCCTGGGGGCGTGGGCCTGAGAGAAGGTCCAAGACGGCTTAATCACCCAGTGCGGGTCCGCGCCTGGGGCGAGTCCCCGGAGAACTGGAGAACCGTATTAATCCAGTTCGACTTTCCCTGCCCCAGCGCTTGCGACAAAGCGTCATCCCCTCCCCCGCTTCCTCTCTCGGAGTCGGGGATTTGCAGCATCAGGCACCTGCTGGAGGGGAGCCCAGCCGCTTTCTTTTTTTTTTTTTTTTCCCCAGCCGCTTTCTGCAGGCTCTCCGACCAGGTGTAGGTTAGGGTCAGGGGCCCAGGGCCCCTCGGGGCAGCCACCCTGTGGTTAGGAGGAGCCTGATTTTTGCAGGAGTGGATTAATGAGGTTGGCAACTGGTGGCTAGCCTGGCGATCAGAGCCCGCTGCGGTCACATCTGAAACAGAAGTAAGAAACTACTGGAAGAATCCGAGGAGCTGAAAGGTCTTTCCCTAGGGGCTCTGGATTTCCATCAGACTCCCCTCAGCCGAAGGCGTGTCGTATCGGGCATTTCATTCAACCCCTCAGAGTGTTAGTGTGCAGAATGGTGGTGACGAACCCGTTCTCCGACCGCAGAGACGACTAAGAGCGGACCCTTATGAAGAGCTCGTTGCGGGTGCCAGGCTTTGCTGGAAGGGCTCTGCATATTCAGAGTATATTGTATTATATTAATTAGCAACAACTCTACACGAGGTAGGTCTTACCATCATTACTACCCGCCTTAAAGATGAGACAGCGAAAGCACGGGGAAGTTAAGAGACTTGCCCAAAATGGCAAACTCTGGATTGAGGACCACCGCCCCCCCACCGCCCGTGCATCCAGACTCACACTCCGCACCTCAGACCCCTGCCTTCACCTCCTCCCTCGGCTGCACGATCCTTCACAAACAGATGCTGGTGTGTTTTTCTCAGTCATCACTGACCTCCCCAGAGTGCTGAGTTCAGTACCTCGGGCCTCCCTCCCAGCGTGCGGTGGCCACCCGGGTTTCACCTCAGGCAGGGATGGGAGCGACAGGTGTGTCCGCTGAGTGTGGGTCCTTACAAACCCATGGAAGGCACCAGAAGGGAGACTCAGAGAACCAGTGACCTCTCACAGTCATGGAGCTTCGGAACCAAAGAGGCTCATCTCACTGCAAACTTCCCAATGCAGGGTTTCTCGGACCTCTTGGAGGAGAAGCCGGGCAATGTGGTAGCTCAGGGCTAGGCCTGTAGAACCTGGGGTCGAAGCCCATTTCTGTCATTCCCCAGCCGTGTGACCTAGGGCAAGTGATTTTACCTCTCTGGGCTTTGGTTTGCTTATCCGTAAAATGGAGGTCCAGTGCTACCTACCTCAGAGGGTTATGGTGAGGCACACGTGGGGTTCTCTCCGTGGCTGTTAGTGACAGCTCCAGGCCCGGGGCAAGAGTACAGGATTTGACTCAAGGTTTGCTTTGCTTAGAGGAGGCAGGATAAGCGCTATACCCAGAAACCAGAAGATTCACACGGTGGTGGGACGTCTGTCTGGGGAAGATTCTAGCAGGAAGCAAATGGTAACATCAGGCTGCTAGGAGGGTGGAATGAGGTCCCAGGAGGCTCAAAGGCAGGTAAGCGGGGAAGGGTCTAGTTAGACTGGTGATTATTTTTGGGGGACCCACAGCTAGGCAGCTGGGTACCCTCTTTCCAGCACCCGTGCTCAGTGCTCAGGAGGCCCGACCAGGCAGTCCATATAAGAGTCTCGTGGGGATTCAGCAGCAAGAAGTAGAGGAATTTCCTTTCCAGGTGGCTGGGGGTTAGGGAAGAGATCATGAAGCCTGTAGGAAGAAGCCACCAGAATCGGGGTTCAGTTGACATTGGGAGAGGCCAAGTCCGGATGTTAGGTAGATACAGGGAGGAGGGGTCAAACCAAGGGGAGGAGGTAATTAGCACATGCAAAAGTTTAAGATAGTGCTTCGTTCAAAGGGCATGTGATGCATGTGTTGTTGGTGATGATATTTTGACCCTCAGGATCTGCGGCCGAGAGGCAGGATTTCAGTGCCTTGGAGCAGAAGTAACCAGACGGGGGTTTGATGCTTTATTACTTTCCCTCCATAAACCTGGGGACCGATAGCGCCCACTTTTTCATTTAGCCAAATGAGACCATTTAAACAACCAAAAAATGCATCAGCTACCATTACCGCGATTTCCTAAAAGAAGAGCCATCTTCTCGCCAAAAGTAATAGACATTTAAATTAGAAATGAAAATTAACTTTGCCAAAGGCTCACTTGCATTGTCTTTTTGTCAGGGTGCAGCTGACGGAGGGGAACTTCGGAGCACGGCTGCCGGGCAGAGCAGAGTCGGGGACGCACTCCTGCCCGGGGCTCCCCTTCCTGGGGCCTGGGCTGCCTTGTGGGGTTTGGTTGGGAGGAACATGAGAAAGGCTCCGTGGCCACGTTTACAAGGTGTGTGTCCTGACCCTGAGCTTTCGTGCTCACAGCTGGACCTCTGCGGTCCCGTGCAGACCCTCCAGGCCACTGGCTTCCGGCCCCACTCCATTCCACTCCATTCCACAGCCACCTGGGTCCTCTTCCTCTTACGGCCCTCCGCTTGCCCTTTGGACGTGACACCTGAACTTGTTTTCTCCCATTGGACCGTTGGCACTTTTTAAGGGCCTTGGCTAGAACTTTGCCTTCTGCCCCTCCTGCTCCGGCCCATCCTGGGACACCCTGTCCCATCCCCACCCCTGGACCTCAGCCTCAACCCTTGTCCTCGATGGCTGAGGATCTACACGGAATGTCAGAGCTGAGATCAGCTCTCATAGCCACTGCAGTGTGGACCCGGCACTTCTTCCAGGCCCGTGCTCCTGCTCTCCCCGTGGGGGTGAGGGACAGAAGGAGGAGACGGAGTCTCAAGTTTGCTCACAACCTACAGAAATCAATAGGCCCCAGGGCAAGGAGCTAAATGCCTAATTAACCCGCAACTGTGTCAGTTTGTCTCTTGGATATCTGTAAGCTCATTGAGGTGGGGGACCTTCCCTGCTCATCTTCTATTTACTCTTTTATTTCCTACTCATCCCCAATGCCCGATGTCCGCCCCTCCCCGAAAACGAACTAGTAAATATATTTGTTGCCTTGAAATTGATTCCTTCATTCAATACACATTTACCGATCACTTGCCAAGAATGATACCAAGACAAAGCAGATAAGGACGTTGCCTTCGAGGAGCCTTCAGCCGCATGAGGAGGACCCATGGCCATGGAACTGGAAATGAAATAGAAAATACAGAATATTTCCAAAACAAGCCTGAAGGCTGAGCTGAGCTGGGTTCATCTCCAAGTGCTTGGGTGGTTTGGCCCATACAGGTCAGCCCAGCCCGGAAAGGCGATCTTCCCACTGGGGCTCCAAACATGTCCCATTCAGCCTTGAACACAGCTCTGAGCTAAGGGCGAGTCAGCCTTGCAAAATGCAAACACCTCGTTTTGTTTCCAGAGAGGTTTTTTTCCTGTCTGGGTCTGCTGGTGCTTTTCTCCCTGACCCCCTCCCACCCTCATCCTAAACACGACAAGCCGGACCTCTCCTTAAAACAAACGTCTCCCATCGCAAGATAAGGGTGCCCTTTCTGTGTTTTCATTATTTATCGATGCTTGTTTTCGTGCTGAGTTTGGGCCGGTCTTGTACTGACTTTGTTGAAGCCCGAAGATTGTTTAAGCAAAAGGACACAGGAAAGGGGAAAACAAATCAAAGAAACACTAAACTCGCAACCAAAAAATAAAAGAGTTTTCAGGGCGCCTGGGTCTTGGGATCGAGTTCCGCATCAGGCTCAGCGAGAAGTTGGCTTCTCTCTCTCCCTCTGCCACTCCCCCTGCTTATGCTTTCTCTCGCTCACTCTCTCTCTCAAATAAATAAATTAATTCTTAAAAAAAAAAAAAAAGAATATTCAATCAGCTGATTTAGAATCGGGGAGGTGGTTTCCCAAGAGGAGAGTCTAAAAGTAAGTGGGATGGGAGGACCCTTTGGGCCGACGATACAGAGCGGGGATTTCCGTACCTTGCTCTTCGGGGCTCACTGACAGTAATGGGGGGTCAGACTTCCTATGGGGGTCGGGGGACAGGTCCCCAAGGGGTTCTGGAAGCTAGTCCCAGTGGGCTGCCTTCTGGTCTCCTTCTAGTCTCCCAAGGTAGGGCTCTCCAAACTTCCATGAGCTTCCGGTGGTACGGTGGTCACTTTCTTCCCAATCTGTAGCCGTGTGGAGTGGGGGCAGCCCAAAGGTTGTAGGGAAGCGTTCTGAATCCAAAGTCAGGAGACCTGGGTCCTAGTCTTGGCTGTGCCCCTGACCAGGGCAGATGCCCTGACTTATCTGACTTGGAGAGTCTGTAATGTTCAATGAGTCTAGAATATCATCTTCTTTGGTTTTAGTTATGTAATTCTAAATCGAATGCGTGTTCGCTATAAGAAAACGAAGGTAATACAGAAATATATCAAGACAGGTCCCTCACGCCCCCCCCCCCCCGAGTCAGCTCCAGATATAACCACTGTTTGTTAGGGGAGCACCCTTTCGGAAATGCTCTCTGCCCACACAAAGATATCACTGTGCATTTAGCCCCTGCCTCGAGGCCGGGGTTCCCACGGCTTGCCTAGTGGCTATGGACTTCCCCATCTTCCAAAACAAGAATCTGCCTTCTCAACACGTTTTATTCTTTTGGCACTAAGAAAAGTTTTGCTTCTTTTCTTTTTTCTTTTTCTTTTTTAATCTGTATACACTTTTTCTAGAAAATTCCAGAGATAAGGAAGAGGTGTGAAGCTGGCTTGTCCAGGGCCAAAAATCATGACTCATAGCTATCCCGAACTCCTCATTCAGCAATGTCACATTGGTAGCTTGCAATTGGCTGCATCTGGCAAATGCTACGAGTCAGGACCCCACTCCCACCCGGATGGAGTTTGCTGGCACATCCCTGGTGGGCCGGGTAAGGAACGTGCTTTGACAACTCAAGGTAGGGGGAGGGGTCAGCCAAATGGTGCTACGTAGTTAGATGGGCTCTGTGGACTCAAGCGAACTCCATCTGTAGGCTACGTCTCTGCTGGCAAAGGATGACAGAACCCTGGGCAAGATCATGGAAATAGATGTTGGCAGAGAGTGGGGACTTACGCCTCCTGTGTCTGGCCTGCTGTCCTGAAGCAAACACTCGATAACGTTCCATCTTGTAGACCTCCACGGTCTGTTGCTAGAATTATGGCCCCCATGGCCCCCCATGGCTCCTTGTGTCAGCACCCCTTTGGGTTGGGACATTGCTGCTCCCCTCGACGAGCAGTCCAGTCTACTTTGCTATCTCCTTGAATCTGGACTGGCCTCATGACCTTTCTGGCCAACAGAATACGGCAGAAATAACATGCACAATCTGGAGCTTAGGTCTAAAGGGGCCTTCCAGCTTCTTCCATCTCCCTCTCATAACTTTGAGGCCGCCATGCCCTGATGAAGTTCCCTGAGCCCGCCGGGGGATGACAGACCCCTGGGAGAACTGGCAAGCTGCACCAACCACGAGACATGCGAAAGAGGCCATGTCGGGACCCCCGGGCCACCCTCATCAGATGACCTTCGTCACACGGGCTCTCGCGGGGTCAACGAACACAACCGCCCACATAGCCAACCCACAGCGCTGTGAGAAGCAATAAATCATAGTGGTTTGTTACGTGGCCATAGCTAACTGAAACAACCTCAAAATCTAGAGACATCAGTGGGCCTGGAAAGATGGTGTCCCCCAAACCCCCTAGCCCTCAGCTATAAATGAATCCACACTAGAGTTGGTAAATGATCGGGATTTGTTTAAGCCGTTACCCCCACCCTCCCCAGAGCTCATGCACCTTCAAAGGAATAACCTTTTAACAGTGGGACCGCAGGCCCTTATCAAGGGCATATTTATGTCCTGGGAGCCTCCCGCCTGCTCTTCAGAAACCACATCCTTTGACGGCTTCTAGCTCACTTTGCAAAGTGAGGTTCCCTGGAACCTCTCTGGGTGAATGTGGGGGGCCCTCGGGAGCATCTCTCACTCTCTCTACTACTCTAGCTCTGCTTTGTACGTCTGGGGACAGGGCCAGTAAAAGGGGCCCTCGAGAAATGTCCTTTCCAAATCCCCTGCCACTTCCTTTCCAACCAAGAGCATGCTCTCTGGCCCTCAGAGACTTTGTTCCTCGTCTGCAGAAGGAAGGGAAGCAAGGAAGAGGGGAAGGCAGAGGAAAGGGAGCGGGGAGGGATTCCCCGACAGCCCTCTCAGCTTCCCCCATTACCTACAGCATAAAGTTCAAGTCCTTTTATGGTGTTTGCAGAGCTCTCGCCAGGCGGGCTGCCCCACAACTCAGTCTTATCTCTGCCTCCCTCCTCGGACCTGACAACCACGGGGTGGGGCTCGACACCTGGCTCTTCCTGCAGGGCCTGAGTCTGAAATGTCCTTTTTCCCTCCCACCCTTCGAGGCCTCCTGCTCCGCGACGCCTCCCTCCTCTGTTGCATTGGACCCTTCTGTCCGGTGATACAGCAGGGACCCTCCCTCCCTCCTTTCCTCCTTCCTTCCTTCAACAAGTGCTCAGTGAGCACCTGTGTGAGCCAGGCTCTGTGCCTGGTTCCAAGGATACCACGAAAGAGACACCATTCCTACCTCTAGGGGCCTTACAGGCCCCCCCCCCCCTCCACAGACAGGTGCGGAGTCATGGGGATAAAGAGCTCCAAGTGAGCATTGGGACAGCCTTCCGTGAAGAAGTGAAATTAACAGCTGAAAGCTGAATAGAGGTTAAGGGGGGTGCGGTGGTGAGAGGCCCCAGAGTGGAAGGGAACCTGATATATACTCGAGGAAGTAAAAGAAGGCAGGCGAGGGGAAAGGGGGGGGAGGTTGTGTCGACTCTGGGCTGCAGGCCTGGTAGACCACACTGAGGATTCTGGTCCTCGTCCTGGGAGAAATGGGAGACACTGAGGGGTCTGGTGGGAGGGGAGGGATGGGAACATGTCTGATTTGCACGTGGGGTGGTCAGTGATGGGGGCAGGGGTGAAGGTAGGAGAGCCTGCCAGAGGCTGCTGGAAAAGTTGAGGAAACGGATGCTTGTGTCCTGGACAGCGGTGGGTGGACAAGATCAACAGGTAGGAGGGTCAGACTGATGGTCAGGTTGGCAATAGGGACAAGGTGACAAAAGGGGGTGTCCAAGATGGCTCCCTGGTATTGCGTTGGGAGGGATCTGTGCTCCTGCTAGCCTGGGGGCTTTACTAAGTTTTCGAGCCTCTGCACCCAGCATAGTGTCTTATGAAGAGCTTGTGGAAGGGAAATCCAGACACCAGGGAACGAATGGGCAAAATCTCTCTATTAGGGAGTATGTCAGGTGTTAAATTCAAGCCATTTTAGCCACACGATTTACAGAATCCTGGTAAACTGGTACTTCCAAATGCACAAAAATCAGATTCCTTCCAAAGTGATAAATTAATGTAGACAGATAGATGGAATGTAGACAGATAGATGGGGAATGAGCATTCTGTTCTCATTTTTGCAAGATAATAGTTTGAACTAGGGACACCTGTGTGGCTCAGTTGGTTGAGTGGCTGCCTTCGGCTCAGGTCATGATCCCAGGGTCCTGGGGTAGAGTCCCACATTGGGTTCCTTGCTCGACGGGGAGCCTGCTTCTCCCTTTGCCTCTGCCTGCCACTCTGCCTGCTTGTGCTCTCTCTCTCTCTCTCACTGACGAATAAATGAATAAAAAATCTTAAAAAAAAAATAGATAATAGTTTGAACTAAAGGAAGCTTCTGGAAAAGAACACTACATCAGCAAAGAAGGAAGCCCTAAATATAAAGATATTTTGATGATATAAACTAGATATTCTATATGATAAATATTAAAATATATTTAATATAATTTTTCATTCATATTCTTTTAAATACAATATTATTTTTAATTGCAATAGTGCCTGCTTCCTGTGAGAAATTCCAGCAATATATAAAGAACGATGTCAAAGTAAAGTGCCATTTCCCCGACCCCCAAAACTCTCTCTCATCGAATGTTACCATTTTTTCCTATGCACCAAAACATGTTTCTACTTTTCATAAATATGAGATTGTTTAGTACTTTTCTGTGGCCTGATTTTCTCCCCATATCATAGTCATATGGAAGCATGCCTTAGGGTCATGGTCAAGCCACGGGGTTTGGAGCCAGATCACTGGGGTTTAAATCCCAGCTCTGCCAACCACCAGTGTGATCTTAGATGAATGAGTCGTCCCACTGTGCCTGGGTTCCTTCGTCTGTGAAATAGCACAAATTACGGTATCTTCCTCATTGAACTTCTGGAAGGATTAAATAGACAAAAAGCATGGAGAACAGTGCCTGGTACATACATTATCTTCCTGCATGAGGATAGATCTGTCTCATCAACAGCTTCCAAGTATAAGATGGATTGAAATTATTCAACTATCCTTTGAGGATGGATTCCATCTCCTTCGTAATTCTAAACTGCAATTATCTGTAAAGTATCTTTAAAGATGTGTCTTTCCTAATGAATCACAGGTCTGTACCTCTGAAACCAATAATACATTACATGTTAATTAATTTGAATTTAAATTTAAAAATGTTTAAAAAAACTGCAGTAGGGAGGATAAAAACTAATCCTTGGGATTAGACACTGAAATTCATAGTAAAATAATTTTTTCCAGTAAAAAAAAAATTTAAATAATAAATTTTAAAAAATTTAAATATTAAATTAAAAAAAAAGATGTGTCTTTCTGCAAAAATGGGCATTTTTGGTCTTACTACAAAATGGCACCAATGTTCACTCCTACCCTCGTACTTAGCCAATTTGATTTCCTATTAGAGATCCCTTTCCCCATTCTTTTGTCAATGCTAACAATTAGCAATTTTTGGTAAGTTTCATCAAACCAGGGGACAAAATAAGAATATCTCATTGTTGTCATTTGTGTTGCCCATGTTATTCATGAGTTCATTATTTTATATGTTTATTAATAGGTTGTGGTTTTTTTTCTTTAGTAAATTGATTCCATTTTAATGTTGGGCAATTTCCATTGAGTTTATATCTTTCAGTTGTTGATTTCTAGAAGTTCTTTCTATATTACAGTATTAATCTTTTGCTCTTCGCTTAAGTCGCAAACAGTTTCTCTCGGCCATTTGTCTTTTAATATTGTTTATGGTTTCTTTAGGTCTACCAAAGATTTAAGTGTTTACCTGTTGATCTGCTTATTAACGGATAAATCAGTTTATCTATAGTCTACCTGTTCTTTTCTTTTTTTTTTTAATATTTTCTTTTTTTTTAAATTTTATTTATTTATTTGTCAGAGAGAGAGTGAGAGAGAGATCACAAGTAGGCAGAGAGGCAGGCAGCGGCAGAGGGAGAGCAGGTTCCCCGCCGAGCAAGGAGCCCGATGTGGGACTCGATCCCAGGACCCCGGAATCATGACCTGAGCCGAAGGCAGCCGCTTAACCAACTGAGCCACCCAGGCGTCCCTGTTCATCTATTCTTTATGGCCTTTGGGATTGGAGCCTTCCCTAGAAAGGCCTACAGCAACTTAAGATATAAAAAATATGTTTTTGCATTTCTCTTGTTGTTTAAAGCCTTTAAAAATGTTTTGATTTTTAAACCACCTTGAATTTCCTCCTAAAATTGATAACCAGTCATCCCAACAACATTTTGCCCCATAAATTGTGATTG
>CM052891.1:22497561-22519940 GCA_028534135.1 Potos flavus | reverse complement strand
TTTTTTTTTTTTTTTTTTTGGTATCAATTAAAATGATCAGAAGTCTCCTCTCTTTGATATAACAAAGTAGTGAATTTCATTAACAAATATCTTAATGTTGAACCATCCTTGCATTACCTTAATACACTGATCCAATTTGCAAATATTTCATTTAGGATTTTAAAAATCTGTGTTTATAAGCAAATTTAGCTTTTGCTTTTCTTCTTGGTTGTTCTATGCTTGTCCACTTTGGTATCAGGATTATGCCGGCCTCATGGAATGAGATCGTAAGATCTTACCATAAAAGCACACTGGTCTCATTTCTTTCCCATGGGTAGATTTCACTTTTTTTTTTTTTTAAGTAGGCTCTATGCCCAACGTGGGTCTTTTTTTTTTTTTTTTTTTTAAGATTTTATTTATTTATTTGACAGAGAGAGATCACAAGTAGGCAGAGAGGCAGGCAGAGGGAGAGGGGGAAGCAGGCTCCCTGCTGAGCAGCGAGCCGGAGGTGGGGCTCGATCCCAGGACCCTGAGATCGTGACCTGAGCCGAAGCTTTAACCCACTGAGCTACCCAGGCGGCCTCCAACGTGGGTCTTGAAGTGAGGACCCTGAGATCCAGAATCACATGCTCCACCAGCTAAGCCAGCCAGGCACCCCACTGTGGGTGGATTTTAAACTTTTTTTCCATGATGGGTGGTCTACTTGGATTTGATACTATTTCTTGAGTCAATTGAGATAATTTATAATTTTCCTGAGATTTGTAATTTTCATCCAGATTTAACCCCGTTGCACATAGGATTCTCTACATTCTTTAATAACCTCTGTTTCTATAATCATGTTCTCTTCTTGTTTCTAAAACATCATCAGTTTGAGCCCTTTTCCCTTAATCAGACTTATATAAATTTTATCTATTTTATCAATCATCAGCTTTTGATTTGAGACACCTGATATTTGTTATTTCGTCTATTTTGTCTTTATTAATTCTTACCTTCTGCTTGAGTTAGGTTTATTTTTGCTTCTCTCTTTCCAGCGACCTGAACCGCATGCTTAGATAGCTTAGTTTCAGTTTTTCTTATTTTCTAATAAATGTGTTTAAGGTAATAAATTTCCCTCCAATTATCACTCTTTCTGCATCATATAGAACTTGGCACATAGTGTCCATGTTGTCATTATTCTAAAGTGATCCATGTTTCAGCTTTGACTTCCTATTTCACTACAGATTACGGAAATTTCAGTTCTGATTTCCTCTCTAATGCAAAAGCTACTGCAAAAAGTGCTTTAAAATTGCAAGTGGATAGATTTTCTTTCTTTCTTTCTTTCTTTCTTTCTTTCTTTCTTTCTTTCTTTCTTTCTTTCTTTCTTTCTCTTTCTTTCTTTCTTTCTTTCTTCCTTCCTTCCTTCCTTCCTTCCTTCCTTCCTTCCTTCCTTCCTTCCTTCCTTTCTCTTTCTTTCTTTCTTTCTTTCTTTCTTTCTTTCTTTCTTTCTTTCTTTCTTTCTTTCTTTCTACATTTGTCATTAAGTTCTCGTGTTAAGGCTCTGTGGATCGTTTGGGTCAGAAGGTTTCTACTCTGGTCAATTTATGGAAATTTTCTTTGTGATCTATGACACAGGCAATTTTAAACTTTTCCACGGATGTTTGAAAAGAACGTCTGTCCTTGGCAAATCCTACAAGAATACAAGAATACAGGTATCTACCGAATCAAGCTTATAACTCAAATCTTTACTTTTTATCTAATTACTTTTTATCTAATTAATAAATGAGTTTCAGCCTATGTTTTAATTATTTCCTTCTGGTTATTTTCTTCACTCTTAACTTCTGGAATTCCAATTTAGTCAATATCGAATCTCCTAGGGCTATTCTGCATGTTGCTTAGTATATTTTCATATTAACCATAGTGAGACAAGAAGAACAGTGATTTTTAACTTTAGAATGCAGATGCCGCTGGGCCTGTGAAATCATGTGGTGATTCACTGTGTAAGTACTGCCCAAGCAACACATTTTTAACACGTTGAAAAAACACAGCCATACATTGAGAGAAACATACTGGGACATGAGCGGCCAAATAGCAGAATGCTGAAATTTACGAAACGGAAAAAGTCAGCTCAGCCAAATATTTATGAAACAATCTGTGAATGGCACAGGCACAGGGCAGTGGAAGCTACTGCCCTGTCCTCGTGGTCACGCAGATCTCTTGGAGAGCCAGGACCTGCCCTGATTCAATGTAATTAAGTAACCAAAAGACAGCACACACTTTCCTGCCAAAGGAATGGCTCAGGCAGCGAGTGTTACCGCAGTCCAGGGAGTGGGGAGATGGAAGTCTTAAACACAAGATTGCTTATGTAGAAACCTACCCCAGCTGGTTTTAGCCAAAAAAGAGGCATCTGAGGTGCCTCTTAGACACCCTTAGGTTCTCTTGGCCTCACCTTCTCTCCTTCCAGGTGCCGCACAGGCTCTGGTTAACTGCACAGTGTAATCGGTGCAATCGCTTTTCAGCTCACCCTGTGTCACTGGCCTCCTGCCTCAAGACTTCCCAGTTGACGTGGAGGTGCAGGACCCTACTTGTCTTCCAATATTCCAACCCCAGAAATGTGGGAGCGTTAACAGCCTGTGATGCGCATCCTTTGACCAGTGGAAAATGGGAACCAGTGAGTAAATTCTTGGCCCTTTCCTTTCTCGGAGGAGAGATACTGGTGGGTCTACAGACAGGATCTATTTCCTCCCTAAAACACAAAGTGTTTCATCTTCAGAATAATTGAACAATTGAAAAATACTCCGTTGAGACATAAAAGCAAGTGAACACAGATTGACAGGGCAATTCCTGTGTGCTGAGCACTGCACTAGGCTCTCGGGTTTAGAGCTAAATAAAATATGTTCCAAACAGTATTTCAACAATGTCATTTCCCTACTGAAAAATCACTTAGGGGTGCCTGGGTGGCTCAGTGGGTTAAGCCTCTGCCTTCGGCTCAGGTCATGATCTCAGGGTCCTGGGATCGAGCCCCACATCTGGCTCTCTGCTCAGCAGGGAGCCTGCTTCGCCTTCTCCCTCTGCCTGCCTCTCTGCCTGCTTGTGATCTCTTTCTCTCTGTCAAATAAATAAATAAAATCTTTTAAAAAAAAAGAAAAGAAAAATCACTTAACATCTTCTCATCTATGAAAGGCAAAATTCCCAATTTCCTAACGCAAGGCCCTCAGTAATCTGGCTTCTGCCTATCCAGCCTCTTCTTTAGAGTCTCAATGCCCTTCCCCTTTCTCAAATAGTCTGTGTTCTTTCATTGGGTTAGTCAACTACAGAGCAAAGCCATCAAATGCTGATTGATTGCAAGGCCCTGTAGAAGCTCATGTGCAAAGACATAAAAAAGCTTGGAATCAATTCAACATAGGAGACGGGATGTAAATACATGGAAAGTAAGATAACCTAAGGATTAAGTAACAATCTAAAACACCAAGGCATGAGGTTCTGAGAGATATTTTGAAGATGGAAACGACAGCGTTGGGGACGCTGTATATGAGAGAAGACCATGTCGCTAATACTTGTTTAGAGTTTATGAGCAATTCCACCTACTTTCTTACTTGAACTGAATCAAATTTCCATGGGCTAGAAGAAGCAAAGGAGGAGGAAAAGGCGGAGAAGAAAAGGGGAAAGGAGAAGGAAGGGGGAGGAAGAGGACGGGAGGGAGGGAGGCAGACAACGTTAACATCTCTGTGAGGTTTTACGGTTCACCTAGCAATTTCACAAGTGTGATCTCATTAGACCTTCACACAGCTCAGTGGGAGTAATTGCTTCTATATATCACACGAGGGCTAAGACTCCATGCAGCCATACCCAGCTCATCCTTGGCAAAGCAGGACTTTAAACACAAACGCTCTCATTTCCGGTTCCTAATTTTTCTACTCCCCTCAACTAGGGGGTAGCAAAGAAGTGGAAGCCATGCTGGCTAAATCCTATGTCCGTGCATGAACGTGCAAAGTCGAAAGGGAGTATCTCGGGGTGCCTGGGTGGCTCAGTGGGTTAAAGCCTCTGCCTTTGGCTCAAGTCATGATCTCAGGGTCCTTGGATCGAGCCCCGCATCGGGCTCTCTGCTCAGCAGGGAGCCTGCTTCCCCCTCTCTCTCTGCCTGCCTCTCTGCCTACTTGTGATCTCTCTCTCTCTGTCAAATAAGTAAATAAAATCTTTGAAAAAAAAAAAAAAGAAAGGGAATATCTCAAGTAGTTGCCAGTAAACAGTGTGATGTGGCAGAAAGATCAAGGAGAAAGAAAATTGAGTAAAGATCACGAGAACTTTTTTTTTTTAAAGCATTGATAACCTTCGAATCAGGCCAAATGCTAAAAAGTCAAACAATAGATAAGAAATCAAGGTTCTACAAAGAGGTGGAAGACTTGTATTCCGAAAACTATAAAACGCTGATGAAAATAATTGAGGGGCACTGAGTGGTTCAGTCAGTTAAGCGTCTGCCTTCAGCTCAGGTCATGATCCTGGGGTCCTGGGATCGAGTCCTGCATCGGGCTCCCTGCAGGGAGCCTCATTCTCCCTCTCTCTCTGCCTGCTGCTCCCTCTGCTTGTGCTCTCTCTCTCTCTCTCTCGTGCCCTCTCTCTCTCTGTCAAATAAATAGATAAAATCTTTAAAAAATAATAATATTGTTAAATGTCTATACTACCCAAGGTAATCTACACATGTAATGCAATCCCTATCAAAATACCAACAGCATTTTTCACAGAACTAGAACAAACAGTCCTAAAATTTGTATGGAGCCACAGAAGACCCCAACTAACCAAAGCAATCTTGAGAAACAAAAGTAAAGCTGGAGGCATCACAATTCTGGACTTCAAGTTACATTACAAAGCTGTAGTCATCAAAACAGTATGGTACTGGCACACAGGTCAATGGAACAGAATAGAAAATCCAGAAATAAATCCACAATTATATGGTCAATTAATCTTTGACAAAACAGGAAAGAATATTGGATGGAAAAAAGATAGTCTTTTCAATAAATGGTGTTAGGAAAACTGGACAGCAACGTGCAGAAGAATGAAACTGACCATTTTCATACACCACACACAAAAATAAATTCAAAATGGATTAAAGACCTGAAGTGAGACCTGAAACCATAAAAAAATCCTGGAAGAGAACACAGGCAGTAATTTCGCTGACATCAGCTATAGCAACTTTTTTCTAGATAGGTCCCTTGAGGCAAGGAAAGCACGAGCAAACATAAACTGTTGGGATGACATCAAAATAAAAAGCTTCTGTACAGCAAAGGAAACAAGCAACAAAACTAAAAGCAACCTAGGCAACAGGAGAAGATATTTGCAAATGACGTATCTGATAGATATAGAGAGAGAACTTATAAAACTCAACACCCAGAAAACAAATAATCCAATTAAAAATGGGCAGAAGATATGAACAGACATTTCCCAAAGAAGACATACAGATGGCCAAGAGATGAAAAGACATTGTATGTCAACTGTACTTCAATAATAAATTTAAAATATTTTTATGTTTGTTAAATATGATTTTTTATACAGAAAAATTGTTAAGAACCCACATGCTGAGAAATGATCAAATTATTCTAAATCAGAGAATGCAATCCTTAAAAATGATAATTATGACAATACTTAGTGTCAGGGGAAAATAGAAACAACATAATGCTGAGCTCGCTGCAGGATATAAATCTGCAAATGTGGTAGAAACTCATTCATAAAGAATCAGAGCAGGACACTCACAATGGTTATCACTGCATGGTGAGATTAAAGGTGATTGCTATTTTCTTTATCTCTGTTTTCCAAATTTTCTACGATGACCATTTCCAGGTGTTTTGTTTGTTTGTTTAAGTAGGTTCCATGCCCAGCACGGAGTCCTGTTCAGGGCTTGAACACATGACCCTGAGATCAAGACCTGAGCTAAGATCAAGAGTCGGATGCTTAACCAAATGAGCCACCCAGGCACCCCTCCGGGTTCTATAAGGAGAAAGTCTAGATAATATTCAGACTAGATAAATTTTTATTTGTTTTTTTTTTTTTTTTTTTTTTTAAGAATCAAGTTCAGGTTTCCTTAAAAGATGTTAAATCAATATTTTTGATAAGAATTTGTTCAGCTGTAAGTCATGGAGCATTTCATGTGACTTGAAAAGTAGACAAGAGCTAGGTAGTCACTAGCTTTGGTCAGAGCCTCTACCTCTGTGATTATCATGCACCATCTTCATGGTGCTAAAAAGGCAGCCACAGCTCCTGCCATCAGATTCATGTTAAGGCAGAAAAAAGGGTGGAAGTTTCCCAGTGGTGATTTTTTAAAATGACCCCAAATTCATCGACATTCCTCCCTTTAGAGGTGGGGGGGGAGGGAGTCTCATGATTTCCTCTTGACTCTAGACAGGCTTATGATTACTTCGACCAATGAATATGGCAGAAGTGGTGCTTTGTGACTTCCAAGGCTTGGTCAATAAAAGGCCATGCGCCTTTCATGTCCCTCTCTTAGAATGTTCACTCTTCAGAAACCCCCTCTTGGGATGCCTCCTCTCAGAACCAGTTGCCATGCTGTAAGAAGCCCAAGCCGCAGGGAGAGATCAGAGGCCATGTGTAGATGCTCCAATGGACAGTGTCAACTGAGTCCAGCCTTTGGTCATCCCAGCCCAGGTGCTAGACCAATAAGTGAAAAAGCCTCCAGATTCATGCTGTTCAAATCAGGAGCCTCTGGCCACCTGTGGTTATTTCAATTTACATTTAATTAAAATTAAATGAAAATGTTAGTTCCTCAGTCTCCCTGGCCACCTTTCAAGGGCTCAATAGCCTCATGCGACTCATGGCTATCATATTGGACAACAGAGATATAGCAAGTTTCTACCATTGGAGAAAGTTCCATTAGACAAATCTGCTCCAGATGATTCTCCAGTGTTTGATTCCCCCTGGCTGAAGCTCCAGATGTTGTGGGGCATAGAAAAGCCATCTGTTTCCTGTACCCTGTCTGAATTCCTGACCTATAGGATCCTGGAACATAATAAAATGGGTGTTTGATGCTACTAAGTTTTGGATAGTTTGTTATGTAGCAATAGCAACTGGAATAAGTTCCTTTGATAAGAAGAGTAAAGCTTTCTCAGAAACCATCCCAACTGACCTCTGTTTACGTCACATTGGCAGAGCAGTGTCACAATGTCACCCCGCTGCAATGAGGGCTGGGAAAACATGTAGTTGGTTCTTACAGCTTCGTGCATGGGTGCGTGTGTGCGTGCGCGCGTGTGCACATGCGTGTATCGTCTCTCTCAAATACCATATATATTGTTGGACCGGGTATCTATTTTATAAACTATAATTTTGTGTATGTAATTCTATTTGAGTAAGTAGAGCTGCGTAATCTATGCTTTAAGTTTATGTATCATTACAATAGAGCACTTTCAATTTTTCTTAACATAGTGCACAATAGGTGAAACCTAGAATTCATATAGTTAAAGCATTCTGATATTATTAATCAATGTTAATCAATTAATGTTCTTGGTATGTAGACTGTCGCGAACACTGTATCACTCCCAGAATCTGGAACTATAATCTCTTCACCCTTGGCTAGTGGAAAAGAAATTCAAAGATTTGCTTTGGATTTTTGTTCACCAAGATAATAGGGAGTAAAAAAAAAAGATAATAGGGAGTAAGCAAGTTATAAGGACATATTCTCCTATTGGACCCATTCCTTCAGTGGAAATTCTTGTTCCAAAGATAAGCGGGTTTGTTCATTGTTATCTAGTTATCTTTCAATTCCAAATGTCTGTGTACCCATCTCTTAGAGAGTGTGTGGCCCTCCTCCACTAACCCATATGAGAAGCCACAGGAAACCACACTGAGGTTTCTTCAGTCATAAATGTGTGACTTCCTTTGAAAAATGTTTAGGAAAAAATTGGTTTACTTGGTTTTTAATAACTCAGTGATTAGTTTATAATTGCTCCTTACCAACAATTTAAAATTTTTGTAGTTCAGGTCACACAGCTGTCCACATCTGTGTGGACACCCCCCCCCCACCCTCCCCGCCTGCCTCTCTGCCTATTTGTGATCTCTCTCTCTGTCAAATAAATAAATAAAATCTTTAAAAAAAAAAAAGAAATATTAAGAAAAAAAAAAAGAACCATGTTTCACAATGATACTGAAACACATTTGTTTACCAAACAATCATTAGTTTCAGTGTGTGGCACTGCTCTAGGAATTGTGTGGAATGCAAGGCAGGGAAAGGCAAGGCTGTGATTTTCCGTGACTATTACTTGCCCACAGAGAAGAATTCCTTTTGTTGTGATACCACCCAGAGCCTCGTATCAAATGCTTTTTTTCCTCCATAAGTCAAAATAATCATTTGGCAATCCAGTCCCCCTGTGCAATTTTAAAGTAAATGTGAAATAGTAATAAGCCATACAAGGGGGCCTTTAAAGTGTAAAACTTGGATAAAGGGAGTTTTATCCCTTGTGACTTGGAAGGATATGAATCTGGTTTCCCTTTTATTTGCAATCTATATCTTTAAAACAACTACATTGTTTACCTTAGGGGCATTGAGTTTTAAATGTGGAATTTTTTAATTGAAAGAGATGTTAGAGATTATGTAACCCAACCCCTTTTTATAGGTGAGAGAACTGAAGGTTGATAGAAATGGATAAAATTCAGATCTCCCAATACCTGCCCTTCACATGCCATGGGGCCTCAGTGTGTGTGTGTGTGTGTGTGTGTGTGTGTGTGTGTTTATATTTGTTTTGAAATGTTCTCATACCCTTGGACTAAGCTGCAATAACTCATACATTTTTGACGTCTAAATTTTTGATTTAAAAATTCGATTTACCGCTATTGCTAATTAATCAGAACCTCTCAGATAACCGCTCTAGAATTTTAAGCCTGGGATTATAGATTGGCGACATGCAGAAAAAAGAATTTGTGCTTTCCCTTTGAGAATTATTGAAAAGTATAGATAAGGTTGACAAAATTACAATTCATCTATCTTTGACTAGACATTTTAATCTCAACCAAGCCTAATATGCTCCTCTAATTATAGTGATATACTTTCCAAATTACATATCAAGACACATGGCCCGACACACAGTCCTGCAATTCTGGGTGTTTGGTACAGTAATATTATTTGCCTAATGGTAAGAGAAATTATGCCTTGAAAGATGAAGTGTTTCTCTTGATAGGCCATTCCCAAAATATCCTATCTTCCTTCTTGTAATTTCCGTGCTCAACTAATTATAAAATTAAAAATAACCCATTTTTTATAACAAAATGGAATGGATATTCATTATAGAAAACAAAAAATACAACTGAGCAAAAAGTAGAAAACACTGAAAGAATATATCTTGATGCAGAGAAACATTTAATTTAAAATGTTTCCAAAAAATAAAATAAAATAAAACACATCGCCACTTTCGCAATCAAATCCCACTTTTCTTTGTTACAAAAAATCCAAAGACTAAAAAATCGGAATGTAAAGAGTCATTGAGTAAAACTTGGATGTTCTTAAAACATGCCACCTGAGGTTTAGGAATCCAGGTTATTAGCAATAAACCTGAAATCGGCCACCTGACCACTCCCACCCTCAACCCATCCCACACACCAATCTTCCCTCCCCCTCCCACGCACAATTTTAAAGGGGACTTTAGAAATATCCTCTACCGATTGGGTTCCTTCTAAATGGGAAGGGGGGCGGAGGCACGAGGGCATGAGAGTCAGAGTGGAGAAAAAGGCTACGATCAGATTTTGCATCCATAAAGCGCAAAGCCTCTAGGCCTAACACCTACAGCGGGTGTGTGTGCAAGGAGCACAGTTGGTCTACACAGCCGGCTCCGCGGACACCCCACTCCGCGGGGAGTTGCGCTTTAACTTCCTTACAGCAGGTTGAGAGTGCAGGCCCCACAGTTTTAAGAGGAAGGCGGAGCCCCAACTGGTGTTTTTCCAGGAAGCATTTCTTGAGTGCAAGGGGGAGAGAAGGCCAGCGCTGGGCGTTTCATTCATTGCTCCTCTCTCCCCCTTCCACCCTTCCCTCCGCTTAGACTTTCTCTCCCGTTTCCCGTGGCGAGTTTGACGTCGGTCTCCTGGATACCAGACAGCCAATCGCCCAGTTGCTAAGGGAGAAGCGCGGCCAATCAGGCGTCGTTGCTACCTGTGAGTAATATTTTTAGCAGAGAGGGACGCCCGGTTCCACTCCCGATGTAACTTCGTGTATTTCTCCGCTGCAGGTTGTGAAAAGGGGCGCTTACCGGCCTCCCTCGAGTCCCTCTCTTTCCCCGTTTCCTATTTCCCAGCTCATATTTCAACCGAAGAGTATCTTAAACGCACCTTACAGGAAGGCACCGTGTGTATTATGTGTATTGATGTTAAAGTACACTTGAAATACACGCATGCATATACATATATATACTTAGGTACGTACGCAATTTGGCACGGAGGCCTAGGCTGTGATATTGGGAATAAAATGTGATTCTTCTTACAGTCTTAGGCCACCCCCACGTCCAAGTTGCCGCCGGGTCGCACGGGGAGGTCTGATGTGGGATGCAGAGGCAGTTAAACTGTCACCTAGGCAGGAGGTGTGGCCAAGTGGTCTCCCTTCCCCACCCCCAGCCCGGCACGGCAGCTTTGGGTTCTGCTGTTGCCACTCTCTGGGTGACAGTTGGCCTAGGCCCCTGAGGTGATTAATATTCAATTAATCGGGTGCACGAGTCCCTGTCACAGTTCGCCCTTTCTCTAGGCTCTCCCGGGTGCACTGGAGGCCGATTTGGTAGCTCGTCCACGAGTGGGATTTTCCTGGGCCACAGTCCCACTCGGGTAGGGCATTTTTTGTAAACTGTCCCCTCCCTCTCGAGGCCTCGGGTTCTCCTCCCCGTTCTTCCCCGCCGCTCCGCCACCTGCCTCGCTCCCCTCCCCCCTTCTCTCCCGGGCTGTCCGCCTAGACCAAGCGTCGGCCGCCCCACCCACTACCGTCGCCCTCACTGGCACTTCTCTCCTCCAGTCCCTTTCCTAGTTTTCCCTTAACCCCGCCCACAGTGCCTCCAGGACGTCGGTTCATTGGCAGTCGTGGAGCCCGAGGGGTGTGGCCTTGCGTACGGAGACCTCCGCCGCCTGTCAGGACATGGGCAGGCGGGACCTGACCAATGGCGTCGAGGGGCAGGGCAGGGGCGGAGCCGCCGCCGAGGGTCTGGGGTGAGGGGCCGGAGGGCGGGGAATGGTTACGCGGCCCCGAGCTGTGTGACGCGAGGCGGGCGCGCGCGCACCCCTACGGGAGGGGATGGGGGCGGGGAGGAGACTATAAAACGAGAGGCGGGGCGCGCGCCGCGGCAGAAGGAGTGAAGCTCTGGCCCGGCGCGGAGTGGCCATACTACGGGAATGCTGGGCCGGGCACCGGGCTGTGTGGAGAAGTGAGCGCGCTCGCCTGACCTGTCCCCGCCACCCCGAGCCACAGGGGTCGAGTTCCCGAGGCCCGCGCCGAGGCCCCCGTCCTCTGCCCGGCGGCGCCGTCTTGCATTCAGCCTGCTGGCCGCTGCCGACCCTCCCGAGCCCCCGCCCTGCCGCCCCTTCTCCCCCGCCCCGCGGCCGGCTCTGTGGTGGAAGCAGCCCGTAAGTATCGAGGGGCGGCGGGCGGGGTCCGGGGACCGAGGGGCTCCGGTGGCGTCGAGCCCCAAGCCCTCGGGGACGGCGGCGTCGCGGCCCGGGCGCGGAGAGGAGCGGCTGGGAGGGGAGCGGCTCCGAGGGGCCCCAGCGCGCCCGGGACCTGGAGGCGGGGCCGGCCGGCGCGTCGGGCTCGGCCCGGGCGGGGAGGGTAAGCGGGGAAGGGCGATCCGGGCCGAGCTGACCGGGAGTCGGGGGTTGGGGTGCCGGGGAGGAGCGGCGAGCTCGAGGGGGACCGCGGGGTCCGCGGCCGCCGGGACGGAAAAGGGTGCGGGGAGCCGGTGCTCCCCGGGCTCTGGCCGGGTCCCAGGAGCCTCGGGCGGGGGGCGGGAGCGGGAGCGGTGGGTCGGGTTACGGCTGGGGGAGGGGAGAGGCTGACCCGGAGCGGCCGGCGCCCCGACCTGCCCGGTGCCCGGCCCCGAGTGGCAGCTTTGCCATTTCTCGTGGCCTTCCTCCTCCTCCTTTTTGGAGGAGACTTGTACTCTTCTCTCTCTCCTCCTCCTCCTCCTCCTCCTCTCCTCCTCCTCCTCCTCCTCCTCCTCCTCCTCCTCCTTTTGCTGCTGCTGCTCCAGCGCTTGGGCTCCGAGAGCTGTGAGCAGAAATCTAATGAGACCCAACTGGCTGTTTATGTAATTCTTCACACTCCTGTCTTAAGGCGTTGCTTTAAAACTACCTTCCGCGGAGCCTGAATTTCGCTCGGCTGCACCGTCAAGCGGTTTGGCTTAATCAGCTGCCTTTGCCGGCGCTCAGGCTTCGGGCTTGCAAAGTGTAGTTTGAGGGCAGCCAGGGATCCTTTTCCCTTTGTCACCACGAATATGGAAAATGGAACAGATGTATTAATACCAACTTGATTTTTTAAATGTCCTTTTAAATCAACCTCAGCGTACAAATAGATCCCTTTTGCAAATATCTTCTGTTTGCCCTTGATCTTTTCTTATCCCCACCCAGTGCTGATCCAGCAAACGTTTAAAGGTCGACCTTATCGTACGAGCCTCTCCGGCTGTTCTCTTATCGTGAAGGAGGGAGGTGGTTTTGAAAATCAGAATAAAACTCAGAAACCCTGCCCTTTAAAGAGAATAATCAATAGATTATTTTTGTTTTGAAATTAATTGTCGCTTTTGTTCATTTGCTGCCCAAGAGATATTTTCTGATTTTGAAAAATACACACTGAAAAGAAAAAGCACAGGGAAGCTCAATTATTATGTTGTATGCCCTTAGTGTATTTAAGATGGGCAGCTATGTAGGATAATTTGATTCATAATTATCCTTCATTAGGATAGCAATTCAGTTAGCATTTAGTATTTTTAATTTTAGCATCACGTACTTCGGAAATTAAAATAATTTTCCTAACTTCTCCAATGTCTAAACGTTTAACGATACAGCAGATTGAAGCAGCATATATCCAGGATGAACTGAAATATAGAATTCACTTCCAAATTAGTGAATAGGAATATGATCACTTTCTAAAAGTGGTATATATGTGTGGAGGTGGGCGGATGGGTGTGCAGAGTAGAGTTTCCAATAAATATTCTTTTGAGAACTGAGGGAAGAAATACACTTCATATGCTGGATACATATATGTATGTGTATATATATATATATATATATATTTAGCGCTGTATTCAGAAAAAAAGTAAATAATAGGGTTTTAAATACATTGTTTTAACTGTAAATCCTAAATTGTCCCGTGAGATTTTGGACTTTAATAAGCAATTTTCTATTGTATGTTCCTTTATTTTGTGCTGATTATATTTTTCTGACTTTCTTGCTTATTAGACGTTTTCAAAAGTAAAATTACTCCGGGGGTAAGAAAAGGTTGTGGGACTTAGATTTATCTTATTTGGACATGTTTGTTTTTGTTTCATTTTGTTTTTCTTTAAGGAGCAAGACCACGCAAGGTGAAGGATAATCTACAAAATACCAGCACTTTGAATGAAAATTTGTTTCTCTGCCACAAACTGAACACTTTTGTGTGCGTGTGTGGGGGGAAGTTGAAACACAAATCTCACTTTGTGGCATAGCAGCTATGCAGCTTGAAATCCAAGTAGCACTAAATTTTATTATTTCATATTTGTACAATAAGCTTCCCAGGAGACGTGTCAACATTTTTGGTGAAGAGCTTGAAAGACTTCTTAAGAAGAAATATGAAGGGCACTGGTATCCTGAAAAGCCATACAAAGGATCAGGGTTTAGATGTATACACATAGGGGAGAAAGTGGACCCAGTGATTGAACAAGCATCCAAAGAGAGTGGTTTGGACATTGATGATGTTCGTGGCAATCTGCCACAGGATCTTAGTGTTTGGATCGACCCATTTGAGGTTTCCTACCAAATTGGTGAAAAGGGACCAGTGAAGGTGCTTTATGTGGATGATAATAATGAAAATGGATGTGAGTTGGATAAGGAGATCAAAAACAGCTTTAACCCAGAGGCCCAGGTTTTTATGCCTATCAGTGACCCAGCCTCATCAGTGTCCAGCTCTCCGTCGCCTCCCTTTGGTCACTCTGCTGCTGTCAGCCCTACCTTCATGCCCCGGTCCACTCAGCCTTTAACCTTTACCACTGCCACTTTTGCTGCCACCAAGTTCGGCTCTACCAAAATGAAGAATAGTGGCCGCAGCAACAAGGTTGCACGTACTTCTCCTATCCACCTCGGCTTGAATGTGAACGACCTCTTGAAGCAGAAAGCCATCTCTTCCTCAATGCACTCTCTGTACGGGCTCGGCCTGGGCAGCCAGCAGCAGCCCCAGCAGCAGCAGCCCTCCCAGCCGCCACCGCCTCCACCGCCGCCGCAGCCACAGCAGAAAGCCTCTGCTCTTTCTCCCAATGCCAAGGAATTTATTTTTCCTAATATGCAGGGTCAAGGTAGTAGTACCAATGGAATGTTCCCAGGTGACAACCCCCTTAGCCTCAGTCCTCTCCAGTACAGTAATGCCTTTGATGTGTTTGCGGCCTATGGAGGCCTCAACGAGAAGTCTTTTGTAGATGGCTTGAATTTTAGCTTAAATAACATGCAGTATTCTAACCAGCAATTCCAGCCTGTTATGGCTAACTAAAAAAGGAAGAAAAAAAAAAAAGAATCGTACAAGTTAAAATGCACGGGCCCAAGGGGGATTTTTTTTTTCACCTCCTTGAGATTTTTTTTTTTTTTAAGCTTATAGTAAGGATACATTCAAGCTTGGTTACAAAAATAAAACCTGCATCATTTTTCATTTGCCAACCAAGCACAAAGTTATTTTATACTGACTGTATATTTTAAAGTATACTCTCAGATATGGCCTCTTACAGTATTTAAGATATAGCAAGGACATGGCTGATTTTTTTTATAAAAAATTGGCACTAATAAGTGGGTTTATTGGTCTTTTCTAATTGTATAATTTAATTTAGTACAAAGTTTGTAAAATATCAGAGGATATATATATTGTTTCTACGACACGGTATTGCATTTATATCTTTTTACTACAGTGACCTGTGACAGCAGCAGCTTCATGTATTTTTTTTACTGAAATTGTAAAATATCCATCTTAAAGACATCAACTATTCTCAAAATTGTGTACAGGATATTCCTTTAGTGGTGGAATTAAAATGTACGAATATTTGCTTTTTCAAAAAAATGTATTTTCTGTTAAAGGTTTAAAGATTTTTGCTATATATTATGGAAGAAAATGTAATCGTAAATATTAATTTTGTACCTATATTGTGCAATACTTGAAAAAAAACGGTATAAAAGTATTTTGAGTCAGTGTCTTACATGTTAAGAGGGACTGAAATAGTTTATATTAAGTTTGTATTAAAATTCTTTAAAATTAAAAACGCTTATCGTGTTCTTTGTTTTGAAGTCTTGGCCAAAGAGCTACCTCTGGAGTTAAGATGTTGTAAATGCTAGTGCTGCCGAGAGGTCTGACTCCTAGAATCACGAAGGAATGATGGGAAAGCAGTTGCACTCCTACAGATAGTAGCAGTTGGCCACATGAAACGTCTTGTCAAAACTGCACAGCCTGACCAATGCTTGGGATGGCTTTATTTATTTACATATTTTTAAGCAACTTTCTTCAGCCCACATCTGTCTCCCTGTGAACAGGGATGGTTATGCTAGGGCTAGGCAACCCTATTTTACAGCAAGTGTTAAATTGCGGTGTTGTGCTGACATCGAAGAGTCCGATGATGAAATTCGCTCATGTAACCGGAGAGGATTTATTTGAAATGTATATGGGGAGACCATCGGATCGGTTTTCTGTTTCTGCATGGGAGATGAATAGCTCAGAAACCTTGCTTGGACAAAGCAGCCGACCTAACTATTTAAAAAGGAAGATTAGGTCTGTTTACTAATCCTTCCATTTAAAGTTCAGTCATATTTAGTTGGAGAATTTATGATCAAAATCTACTCAAGATTGGACAGGGTGCTAAATGTTAGTATTTGTGTACATTTTCCCAGCAAGAAAGTTTACTTTTCTTTCTTTTTTTATATACAATTGGATAGCCAACCTGCTACTTTGGGGGAAGAGGGGAGGTTCAAAGTTTACTCACCCGTAATGTGTCAAATTGTAGTGGCCTGGTAGAGATGGAATTTTTAAAAAGTGATGAGTTAGAAGTGTACTATTTAAAAATAGTACTTTACTATTTTTAAAGTAAAATGAGTCATTTCACTGTTTAAATGTCCATTGATAGTGTTGACATAGTATGGGTGAGAAAATTGCCTGGAATTGAAAGAAAACTACATTTATAGTAAGGAACCAGCACTGTCTAGGATACTGGTGAAATAAATTTGGTCTTAAATGAGTTTTTTGGACACCAGTGTACAAAAACCTTTTGTCTGTTACCCATGCCGTTTAGAGCAATAAAAAGTTTTAAGGAAACGAGCACTGGGAATAACCAAGCTGAGCTGTTTCATCCGCTCCATGGTGAGGCCTTTGTCCTTGAGTGGACAGAATGAGGCTACGAAGAAGTACTGGGAAAGTAAGTGGAACTGGCGGAGAGCTGGTCTGCCAGCATTATCAATTATGTGCTGCTGTGGACCCCAAGTCTGAATGGCTATAAGAACAATCATAATGGTTTTAAGCACTAGTTTCTGCTAGAGACTTGTGGGTGAAGTTATCATAGGCTTAACAGAAAATTGCCTTCTTACAGATGAAGACAACATGCTCTTTCTGAAAATCAGAATTAAAGCAGCTGGCCAGTAGATATACAATAGAATTTGTAACAGTCTGGAACACTAATACAATCAGATTTTAAGTAATTGAGCTTAATGTAAATACGAATGTCCTCCACATCTTAGGGATGTGCATATTGCCAAAAGACAGCGGGGAAATGTCATATTGCTACGTTTGTTGGTTTGGTGCTTGAATCTTGATTGGTTTCCAAAAAATCCGTTCAATTTGAGCTTGGTATTCTTGAGGACTTTTTTTTTTCTAAAGAATGAACAGAGACTGTTTTCATGTCCTTTTTGCTCATTAGGAATGGAGATGTTTTTAATTTTTATTTTATTTCCAGTTAACATACAGTATATAGTAGGTTCAGGTGTACAATATAGGGACTCGACATTTGCATACATTACCGGTGCTTATCACAAGTATACTCCTTAATCCCCGTCACCTATTTCATCCATGCCCCCACCCATTTCCCCCCGCTGATAATCATCAGTTTGCTCTCTACTGTTAAAAGAGTCTGTTTCTTGGTTTGTCTCTTTTTTTCCCCTTTGTTCTGTTACTTAAATTCCACATATGAGTGAAATATCATCTTTGTCTTTCTCAGACGGTTTCTTTCATTTAGCATTATACTCTCTAGCTCTATCTATGTTGTTGCAAATGGCAAGATTTCATTCTTTTTATGGCTGAATTATATTCCATAGTGTGTGTGTGTGTGTGTGTGTGTGTGAGTGTATCCATTCCTCAGTCGGACACTTGAGCTGTTTCCATAATTTGGCTATTGTAGATAAAGCTGCTATAAACATCAGGGTGCATGTATCTCTTTGACTTAATATTTTTGTATTCTTCGGATAGCTGGTAATGCAATTGCTGAATCATAGGGTAACTCTATTTTTAACTTTTTGAGGAACCTCCATACTGTTTTCCAGAGTGGCTGCACCAGTTTACACTCCCACCATGAGGCTTCCCCTTTCCCCACATCGTTGCCAACACTTGTTTCATGTGTTTTTGATTTGGGCCAAGGAATGGCAATTTTTCTTCTTAAGATTTTACTTTTGAGTAATTTCTAAACCCAACGTGGGGCTCGAACCTACAACCCTGAGATCAAGAGTCACAAGCTCCACTGATTGAGCCCACCAGGCATCCTCAGGAATGGAAATTTTTCAAAAGTGTTTTGTTTTGTTTTCTTAATTTAAATTCAATTTGCCAACACAAAGTACATCATTAGTTTCAGATGTAAAGTTCAGTTCCATATAACATCCAGTGCTCATCACATGACATGCCATCCTTAATGCCTGTCACCTAGTTACCCCATCCTCCTACCTACCTCCCCTCCAGCAACCCTCAGTTTCTTTCCCGTAGCTAAGAGTCAAAAGGTGCTTTTGCCTAGCACACTTTATAAAGCCTTAGAAAACCTTACTTACATCTTGGTCCCAAATCTTTTGCTTCTACTCTGCTATCACATTTTGGTTCCTTTGTGGAAAATATTTTGGTTGATGATCTGATGAGTTAATTATCTTATTTTTTTTAAGATTTTATTTTTAAGTAATATTTATACCCAACAGCCCTGAGATCAAGAGTCACATGCATTACCGTCTGAGCTAGCCAGGCGCCCCTGATGAGTTAATTATCTTCATAGGTCTTTCCCATTGTTTTCATTTCTGTAAATATGGATATAGCAGCCTGATCCTGGTGTCCAAAATACTGCGTTACAGATGGCATAGCCGTTGATGAGTGAATAAGTTGATACCAAAAAGTAGCTCTCTGGATTTCAAGTATCCCTTTACTGCCCATTTTCTCTAAAATCAGGTAGATTGTCAAATCTCCTTTGAATAGCTTTAACCTATATTAGATGGCAAATGTAGGCCTTATAAGTCAAAATACCTACTTAAAGATAATGACAGTCTTTATTTGCTGTGATTAACTTCTTAGTTTTTGAAGGTGACATTAAAGGTGCCATGAGTTTAAAATGTTCTAATGTGTGTTGGTGTTAATTTCATTCTCGTATACATGTCTTATGTACAGGCATTTTAACTGAGAGACTTACTCTCACAAATCTTCAGGAGGTAGGTTATTGTAAAACAAGTCACTATAACATATAGAAAATTTAAGTATCTCTAGGTGGACATACTCAATCTAATGAGATAAAATGCTGGTTGGAGATCTTCCTCCATTAACCCTTCCCTACACGGACTGAAAAGAGCATAGACTTGGCACAGCAAGAATGTATCTTTGCCTGAATAGAATGCATGCTTTCATCAGAAGCAGGATAATAACTCTAGTGCAAGATCAGGTAAGAGGAAAACAGCTTTATTAGAAGACAAATATGTAAAATTGCCATTGCCAAATAGATTCCCTATACTACTATATATAAGTATATAAGGTATATACTATACCTTATACTGTATATCCTTACACAGTGTAACTCCTTATACTCTTGAGTATGTATGCCGATCAGTTGACGCTTAATCAATTTGGCCCAAGAGGCCACTTGAGATCTAAGTTCTCCAGGGTTTTTTTGTGTTATATTAGGAAGACACTATCTTCATGTTTAATGAACCTTGGATGGATATCTGTGCATATAATTGGAAAATTAGTCCAATACTTCTGTAAAAGCCGTTTTTAAAAAATGTTTTAAATCATTTGGTTAACGAATACTCATACAGCACTTACTACGTACCGTGCATAGTTCCAACAGTTTACGGACGGCGAGCTCAGTTAACTCACCCACCATTGTATGGCCAGTAAGTGGCAGACTTGGAATTCAAACTCAGTAAAGTTCCAGAGTTTATGCTCTTCAACTCGATGCTTTGTTCCCTGGGATTAGTTGTTCTTCTGGTTTGAAGTCAGGGGAATAAGACTATTTTTGATGTATTAGCCACATGACTGGTAGAATCTACAGGAGTGCTCGCGAGAAGAGTCTAATGGACAGCTCTTGGCCATGCTTAGAAGGCATGATGATATATTGGGGCAGATACTTTATATTTCCAGTGGCCACAAACTATAAATATAGGCTATCTGGAAATGTTTTCAGAAATCAAGTCAGTGCTTTAATTTTGTTGATTCTCTTAATTCAATTGTGTAAATTGCTTCTCTCCTTTTAGAGCCACTGGATGATTCCCTCAGACAATAAGGAATATAGGCTTAGTGGCCCCATTCCTTCTAAGTAAAATTGTAATCGTTGACCTCTTAGAGCCGTTTTCACATACGTTCCTCACCTGTGCTATTGATAAACACCATAAGGAAAGGTCAAGTCAGTCACCAAAATAGTCTTCAACAATGTGTTCCCTAGTACCTATGATCTGTTTCTAAGTTACTTGGAAATACATGATTTCTGTATGTATAGATGTCGTGATAAATGGTCTTCTCACCTTTATTTTAAAACATTAAGGAAATCAAATGACCTCTTATTTCAAACTGGTTCTGAAAGCCTTCCTTGAAAAAAATAAAAATTCATTTTGGTTTAAAAAGTCACATTTTAGAAGCAGAGCTATTAGGGATGAACTTGCATTCCCATTAGTGTTGCTATGAGTTTGGGCACATGCACAAACTGCACAGTGGGGGCACCTGGGGGGCTCGGTAGGTTAGGTGTCCAGCTCTTGGTTGGGCTCAAATCATGATCTCAGGGTCATGGGAAAGAGCCTCGAGTCAGGCTCTGTGCTCAATGTGGAATCTGCTTGTCCCTCTCTTTCTGCTCCTCCGTCCGCTCACACACACACACTCTCTCTCAGATAAGTCTTTAAAAACAAAACGACAAAAAAAAAAACTGCACAGTAAACAGAAAAACCCATTTTTTAATGGCTCTGAACAATTTCAGTAGTTTCTACATGGATTAACTCTGGTTGTACCGGGTGCCAATCTTTTAGATTCGGAGGTGGTTACAATTTGGATCAAGTATTGCTCATCCCTTGGCTGGGCCTTTGAAAGTTTAGCTCGGGCTAAAACTCATCTTATTAATGGAACGTGAAGCAGTAAATGTCTACTAACCATTTCTCAATATTTGGGGTTTAAGATTTATATTTTAGAAGACTTGCTTTATATATAGTCCACAAGTGGAGCTTTGAGATCATCCCACAAACCCTAGAAAAAAACAGTGAGGGGGCAGCTCATGTGTGGAGGCGATTTGAAATGGAGTCTAATTCCTTCCTTAAGCATATTGAGTGATTTGGCTCAGATGACTCCGTTTCTTCATCCGCAGAATGGGTAGGGTGGTATCAGTGTACTTCCCCAGGCAGTTCACGGAAAACATGTGTTCTTAGGGGTTTACAGTAGTTAGAAGGCACAAAGGCCAGACTTTGTTGAACAATTCAGTTTATTGACCTTTGAAATCAGAAACATACATGCAGACCCCAACCGTCTTTATTAGAGCGACATTTTGTTGTCCAATCTGTTATTTGCATCCACAGAGAATTAAACAAAAATTCTACGGTAATACCCTAAAAGCTATTCTCTCCATGTTTCAGTGAGAAATACCACTGAGTGTGTGCGGGGAAACCGTGTTTCAGCATTCTTTCTCACACAATCAGCAAGTTGATTTAAACCCAGAGTACAAGTTGACGTCCCTTTTGCGAGCAGCCACAAAGGTGACCAAAGCGTCCACGCTGTTGTGAAAAGTATTGAAAGGGCTGTTCCTCTTTAAGGGACGCCGGCTCGGGAATAGAAGTTACAGGTAGCCCTGAAGAGAACGCTGCTAGCTTTATTTTAGTGCAGGTAGAAAAGAAGAGGAGGTTTGCTTTACAGAAGGGAAAACCATCGAGGACTTGGAAGGAAAAACACATTCCGCCTGGCATTATGAGTACTTTACTTCACTGATAAAATATGACCAGTGTGCAGAACAGAGAACACGTGTAAAATATTTTTAGACAAACCTTGGCATATACTGTAGGTTGCATCCCTTCTGTCTATACACCCAAGTCTCTCAAAGATAATTGTGGAAAAACCACATTTATTAAATAAGCTAGCCCTTGCTTTTATGGTTTTCAGGTCCTAAATGGTAAAGCCAAACATAAACTTCCTTCCCAGCCGTCAGGTTCCAGCCATTTTTAAACACTGGGGCTCTGCGTGCCCTTCCACAGATCTTGAGCCTCCTTTTCCTTCCTGAGCACTGTTGAGAGACAGGTGGGGGGGGAGGGGGAACCTGGCGCCGCCGCCCCTTCCGGAGCATGTGGGAAGGGATGTGACAAGCGCGGACATGGCAGCATGCTAGGCTGGTTTCTAGCAAATGGGTATAAATGGATGCCTTCCGGATACTGATGGAAGGGAATGCTGGATACCCCTTCTGTCGGTCTTGGTTATGAAATGGAGTCACGTTATCCATTTTAGCTCAGATGCCCTGTGACACGGGCTCAGTCGCTCTGGACACATCCCCTTCTCTGCATGCAGGTGCCCCCTTCAGGTGTCTTTTCCATGCTACCCTCTCCCGCCACCACGCCCCCCCCCCCCCCCCACCATCCATCAGTTAGGTCATTGCTAGAAAGGATGAAGGTTGGATTTTGATTCGGTCTGTAATGGGCATGCCTGGTCTCTTCCCACTCTGATTATCCAGATCTGCTTACTGACCCCAGAGCTCTGTCCCCAAAAGAACACTCTTTGTCTTGTAAACTACATGTCATTGTGAAGTTCGAGCCCTGGTGAC
>CM052891.1:22483978-22497061 GCA_028534135.1 Potos flavus | reverse complement strand
CCTCTGCTGCGAAAACCCGGTGGAAGAGGCTGTGAGAACTGGAGGGTCACAGGCTGGTTGTATTTATCCACATCACTGCTGCCGTCTGGGCGCTCAGATTCTGTGGGAAGTTCACTCTCGGCACTACCCACACCCGAGGTCTACGTCCCGGGCTTTCCTCGTACTTAGGGCGGCAGGAGGGTGAGGCTCTCAGTAGCTGCTCGGGGGTCAGATTCCACTCAGGTCCCTAAACTGTCTCAGACAGAGGGAGAGCTCATCTGAACCAATCCCTGTGTCATCCACTCAGTACATTTATTGAGCATCTACTGGGTTAGGCGCTCATGGTGATGCATAGAAACCTTTAGGACCTTTCAAGGAGCTTATATTCTAAGGAAAGATAACCCACACCCCCAAATGATCAGACACAGGAGAACGTGGAGGTATGAACAGAAAAAGGAGAGAGCATGCCCGTCTGAGGGATTCTAGATTGCAGGGGGAGTTACCAAGTGGTGAAGAATGAGTCATGCGGGGAAGCATGCGCTCCCTCCAAGTCCCAGCCTCAGTGGAGGAAAAACCTGGTCCTGGTTCTTTTTCTCCATCGGATGTGTCCACACGGGAAGAATGTGTGCTAACCCTTGGGGGAAAAAGCCGAGGAAACCAGAACGAGGGGCTCGGCTGCCAACCCATCACTCCCAGGAGAAGTTGCCTTGGACTTTGGATATTTTAATTTTTTTTCATTGTTCCGAGTTTTGAACAGAAAGACACTGTGAAAGAGAGCTGGTTTAGAAGTCTTTATCAAGACCAGGGGTGGCACGGGGAGATCAGGCAAGACGTCCAAGGGAAGGAGGAGTGGTAGTTTGCCCAGGAGGGGATGGTTCTCATTCTTATCTTTTCAAGATGCTTATCCTAGAAACCTCCTTAGGCTAGAAGCTCCCTCTAGGGGTCATCGCATTTGTTTTCCTACCTTTAGAGACAAAACTCTCTGTTTTTGTAAGTATCAGGGTTCACAGCAGGTTAATACCCTCCCAGAAGCTGGTGTTGGTGGAATGCACAATTTGCTGCATAAACTCAGACACCCCCCACCCCCGGCACTCCCACCTGCCGCCCCTCCCCCCTGCCCCCATCACCACACTCTACTCTTAGCCAAGGGAGCAAGTCTTTTCAGAGCTCAACTGTTCCGTTTTCCAGTTTGGCCTTTTGGACGCTTACAGTATCTTCCAGTTGGAGCATAAATCAAAGAATGGGGCTTTGAAGGAAAAGCTTAATATAAATCTAAGCCAGAAATTAACAGCCCCAAATAACTTTTCTCCTGGGTCACTTTCGCTGGGCAATGCCCTTCCCTAGGCTCCCCCAGGCTTCCTTTGTGGCTGAGCGCTCTGTCATCGTCTGAAAATACTGCTGCAAGCTAGCCAAGCCCCTTCACGTGGCCTGCGATGTTTAGAGAGCATCACTTCTCTGAAAGAAGGATGTATCCTGCTGAAACAGAGTCTGATCCCTATCTCACCCCACCTTCTCCAACAGGGACAGAGGTCTGGGCCCCTCAATTTCCCTTACAGAATCCTTGGTAACTGCTAAGAACTAAGTAAGAATGTTCTAGAGTAGCGTAGGGGCCTCATCAAGCCTCCGACTAAAATTATTCCCAGTAACCCCGTACAAGAAAAAATATGGGCTTTGGAGTAAGACTTTGAACCGAATCCCAACGCACCCTTGAATAGCCGTGTCCTGCTAAACCTACTCAGCCTCAGATCTCCTATCTGAAAAGTCCTGCTTGTTACGGGCAGTGCGAGGATTATGTAAGCTATAGAGTGCATTAAGCCTAATCCTCTTCCCCATAGGGAATTACCGAACCTCTCCCTACTCCTCCATGAGATGGGGCTTGAACCCTTTATCCTCCCCTCTCTCTCTCTTCCTGTGGCTTAGCCTCAAGGGCTGGTGCTTAGCCTTCTTAGGGGAGGTCGGCTGGCCTTAAAACATGCATTTTCATGAGAATCCTAGGCAGTGATGCTTCACCGTGGATTAGCAAGGAGAAGAGAGGAAGCGGAAGTGAGAGGAAGCATACGTCGCCTTTCTGTGTTGGAGGATGCTGTACATTTATTATTTTTTTTTCAGATTTTCTTTATTTTGAGAGAGAGAGGGAGAAAGTAAGAGAGAGAGAGAGAGCATGAGCAGGGGGAGAGGCAGAGAGAGAAGCAGGCTTCCCGCTGAGCAGGGAGCCCGATGCGATGCGGGGCTCGATCCCAGGACCCCAGGGTCGTGCCCCGAGCCAAAGGCAGACGCTTAACTGACTGGGCCACCCAGGCGCCCTGATGCTGTACATTTAGATGCACGGGCTTTGGAGTCACATACACCGACCTAGGCTTGGTTTGCTGCTTGGCCAGGGGCCTTGCGCGAATGGTTCAGTGTCTGTGAGCCTCGGTTTCACCGTCTCTGAAATGGAGAGAATATTAAATGGTGGCAAATAATACACACCTGCCAGGGTTGTGAAGATTTAATGAGATACCGTCTGAGCACATATTAGCTGCTGTTAACGCTTCGTAATGGAAATGACTCATCCCGCCGCCGGGGCATCTAATTGGTAAAGGGTACCCACCTTCTGGGGTGGGCACGGGTCACCAGGTGTGTAAGTCTCCCTAGAGCTGCATTCTGCTCACAGGAACGCCAGTGTTCTCCTCTTCTCAGGATCATGAGGTGAAACTGTTGGTTGTGATGATCGTAAGGATTGCTTCAGGCCATTACCCTTTTATTCTGTGGCCCCTTGTGGTGCACTGAGATGAGGAGTGATACTTGAGATAGGTCGGTAAGAGCTCGGCTCCGTGCTCTGAGGTACTGGAGCCAGGACTGAAGGATGGAGAAACGCCCTTAGGACCTCCATGGACGCCATTACTCGACGCCATTACTAGACTTCGTTTCTGCTTCCTAGTCTCCAACTGCACAACCTAGAGTCTCTCTCCCTCCTTCTTTCTTCTCTCCCCTCCTCTCCAGCTACCCTCATCCTGGACTCTGCCGTTGTCAGCAGAAGAGATTGCATCTGTTCTTACTTTGCTGTCCAAGGGCAGCTCTGGGGAAAGGAGCCTTTTCTCGTGTCCTGGCTCTTGTTCCAGCCGTGGGCGCAAGAAACAGCAAGTATCCACAACCAACTGGAGCAACCAGGCCCAGGACTGACTTTGCTATTGTTATTCCATTTTGCAAATGAGGATACTGAGGCCCAGAGAGGTTAACTTACCTCAAGTCACACAGCGGGCGTGTGAGCCCAGGCAGTCTGACTCAAGAGCCCAGGCCCTTGCATCACTCTGACCTTTCCTCACTGCCACCCACCCTGGACGCTAAGGAGATTCGGAGACCCTGAGGCCTAAGATATCTGGTGCCCTTTTATGCAATTGGATTAGAGCAGCAATGACCATAACAAAACAATTCTTAGGCCTTCTGTCAGCGCTTCCGCACAAGAAACAAGATGGCAGCTGCAGCATAGGTCTCTGAAGAGCTAGGGAGTGACTGAGCCCCTGGTAGACTGATTCCTGAGAGGCGCATGGCAGCAACTGTCAACGCAGCCTCTAGTTCCCACCGTCTGCTCCTCACGGCAGCCCCTTTCCATCATATTCAGCTGGAAGTATAAACGCAGCGTGCCCTGGTGCCATCACCGACGGGGCTGCGCGGGCGGGTGCTAATCTGCATGGGTGGGGTGGGGGGTGGGACAACAGTTAGTGCGAGTGAAGTAGAGGGGAGGGGGGGGTGGTTTTGAGGGCACAGTGTCTTTTGCTCACATGCTGCTTTCTCCCGCAGGGGCTCTCCAGATTGGCAAGAGCTGAGGGGAGGGAGTTAGGAGAAAGGGGAGGGGTCCTCATGGAAGCCAGAGATAAGGCAGTCTGAGGGAGGAGGGGCTCATGGTGTCAAAGCTGAGGCAAGGTCAGAGGTGAGGGGGGGGGCCCGGCAGGAGGGGTCGACGATAAACTGGGACTTACAGATCTGGGGTCACAATGGGGTTCATGGGGGAGGTCAAAGGTGAGGTGAAGGGGAGGTCCGAGTGAGAGAAGGCTCGTGAGGTTAAAGGTGGGGCTTGCTGGGTCACCGGTGAAGAGGGGCTCAGGAGCGGGGGGGCCTGTGTCCAAGTTAGAAGAGCTCGAGGGGGTCAGACATGGAGTGGGGCGCAAGGGTCAGCGGTCAGCTAGGGCTTGAGACAAGGTGAGGTTCGTGGGCTCAGACAGGAAGAGAAGTGGGGCTCCCGGGGGGGCCTGGGGTCTGCGGCCTAGCAGCTCGGCCTCCTCCTCGAACTCGGCCTCCTCCTCGAGGCCACGCAGGGGGGAATGTCGCACACAGCCATCTTCACGGTGTTGGGGACCCACGCGCCGGAGAGGCTGCTCTGCTGGCTTGGCACACCCAGCATCTGCTTGTCTGTCTCCTTCGTGGACACACAGCCCGGGGAACACGGGGGCGACCGTCAGGCCACCGCCGCGTTCTTGGCGGGGTCAAAGGTGGGCGGGGGGAGCAAGTGCAGGCGCGGGCCGGCCACCGGGGCCATGGGCAGCTGGGCCACACTAGTGGTCCACACACCTCCCGAGGAGCTCAGGGAGATCAAGCACTTTCTCGGCATGACGACCTGTGAGCCTTCCGGGAGAAAAGCTGAGATTTCCAGGCGGAGATCAGAGTCCAGAGACAATGAGTTCATTGTTGCTGGGGCAATAGGACCCAAACCAGCACCTGCCCTTGGAGTCCTTGTCGGGGCAGGAGCTAGGAGTCAGGGGCCACCTCAGAGAGACCCCTCTCTCCAGAGAAAACAAGCATGACACGCTAATCCTTTATAAGAGAGCCAGCCAACAGAGTTTTCTGCGGTGATGGAAACATTCTATGAGCGTGTCGTCCACTACGGTGGCCATCAACCACATGAAATGTGGCCCTAGAAATAGAGCTAGTGGGACCGAGGAACTGAATTTAAAATTTTATTCCATGCGACTTCATAGACACGAATTCAGTACTAACTGCATGGGCGAGTGCGGGTTTACAAGCTTTCCGTAAAGCCTCCCGGAGGTCGAGGACCAGTTAGAAGTGGGGGTTACTGAAGTTCAAGAGGAGAAGTGCTGCTTGGGGTCCTTAGCCTGTAGCCGCAGTGGTTTAAACATGTGTCACCCTGGAAAGGACGTAGGCACTAAAGTCACACAGACCTGGATTGGAATCTTGTCTCTTCCATCTATTAACCTACGACCTGGGGCAAGATTCCTGTAAACATTTAGAGTCTCAGATTCAGTGTCTATAAAAGACGGAAAATAATCCCTTTGAGGTGTCCCTTCCTCCGTAAGGTCTATAGGGCTTGCTTTGTTCACTCATTCATTCATTCCACAAATATTCATTGAACCCCCTCTATGGCCAGGCCTCGTGCTGGGCATACAGGGGAGAACCAGTCCGGGAGGCGTCGGAGCGGAGTCCTGTTTCCCCTTCACCTGAGTGGCGCTGAGGGTGGCCAGGGTGTCGCTGGGGACCCGGACACCAGAGGTCCCTGTCCTGGGGTAATTGGGGATGTGGACACAGAGATTCTTTTTTTTTTTTTTTTAAGATTTATTTTATTTAATTGAAAAAGAGAGAGAGAACATGAGAAGGGAGAGGTCAGAGGGAGAAGCAGGCTCCCCACGGAGCAGGGAGCCCGATGTGGGACTCGATCCTGGGACTCCAGGATCATGACCTGAGCTGAAGGCAGTCGCTTAACCAACTGAGCCACCCAGGCACCCCGGACACAGAGATTCTTACCCAAGCCTGAAATAATGCTGAAGAGCTCGGGAGCCAGAGAGGCGGGAAGGAGAGGGGCGGTGTAGGCCTGCCCACCTGCCCGCCCTTCCCTCTCTCTCCCTCAGGAGAATGCCAGCTGGAGGGTTAGTCTTCCTTCCTCCTGACACAGCCTGAGAGATGAGTGTCACTTGACCTTGGGGCACATTCCAGAATGAGGCCACAGCCAAGAATAGGACCCAGGAAACCTGCCACCCATCCTGCCTATATTAATCACACATTCCCAGAGCAGGAGAGAGACTTCAGGCTCCTTGAGGAGGTGAGAGGAGGAGGAGATTATATCAGGAAGTAAAGTTGGGAAAAAGCTGGGAACACCCCAGAGAAACCCCTCCACAGCCCTTCAGCCTTCTGGTGCACCTCGTGGCCCTTGGACCCTCGGTTCATCCAGCGAGTCCCTCGTGAGCCCTGGGGGCTGGGCCCCCGCAGACCTCCGGGAGCCCCCGGCGGTGCTTCCGGCCTGGGTGGTGCACACACAGAGGGAGACAGACAACGGAAGGGTCTTGCTGCAGCCAGGGGACAGCAGAGGCACCGCCGGGGGAGCCGAGTGTGGGAGGACGAGGAGGCATAAGGCTGATGTCTCCCTCAGGAATGTCGGCCATGACTGCTTATGTGTGTGATCGAGATATCATGTCACAGGGCAAGGTCAGAGGACAGCCCCGGGGAGGCTGATGGGAGGCAGGCTCTTTGGAGACATCTGGGGTCCCGATGGGACTCCACCCCGCCCAGCCCAGAGCGGGGTGTATGGGCGGGCAGTCTGGGCGCGTGTGCGTGTGTGCACGCGCGCATGTCACACGCCGAGAGAAGCCAACCGCCTGTATTCAAGTCTTGGCTCTGCCATGCGGCCGCTGGGTGATCTCGGGGAAGTTTTGTGTCCCCTCCAGCCTCAGTTTCCCCACCCACAGAACAGGGTTCTGTACTAGAGTCCTGATGGAGACAAGGGATGATGTCTGGTGCCCGTCCCATGGTGAGTGGCCGCTCAGTGCTGATGTTCCAACCTCACAGTTGGGCACCGGGCGCGCCGCCCGCCCAGCCCCCTGCCCGAGGAAATCACCACGCGGCTGTGTGTTTGTTCTCCCCCTTTCTTCCTCAGGTCCCGCCCCTGGTCCCGGCTCTCTGTCCCCGCTGTCCGGGGGTGTGACATCAGACTATGGAGCAGCTGGGCACACAATGCGGCAGAGTGTCCTAGGAGGCTGGAGGTGCTGGGGGAGGCGGAGAGTGGAAAAGGCCAAGCTGTCCTGCCCCAGAGGCCTCGGGCCGGGCTGGAGACAGCCGGCGCCAGACCGGGCCTCTGCAGGGGCCAACAGAGACGGGCCGGAGCAGGAGCGGGAGGGGGACGGGGAGGGCGAGCCAACAGACGCAAGGAGGGAAGGAGCGAGTGTCCAGTGTAGACAGGAAGGCGGGTGGGTCTGGCCTCGGACCTGTAGGAGGGGCTCCATCCCCCTGTGTCCTGGGGCCCAGGCTGGGGCCACATCTCCCAAACTGGGTGGGCAGCCACCCCAAGTTCCCTGGCAGCCAGGCCATGGGCTTTCGGTCCGCCCTCAACGGAGCACCTGCCAGAGGTCAGTTACTGGGAAACATCTGGGTAACAGAGACCAGACACTCACGCTTGGTTTCAAGGACCGAGAAATACATACCATGTAGTAGGTCCAACATTATAGTAAGTGCCCAGTCCCTAAGTGCCTGTATTTTCTGAACCCCAGATGTGCAAGGCATCTGTCCGAGTGTGCTCTGTGAGCACTGAGTGTGTGTTTGCTGAGTCTGTGAGACCCCGGGCCCCGCAGGCGGAGGCGACGGCTTTGGGTCCTGGGGGCCCGCTGTCGGCCGGGTGGTTGCTGAGGCCCCGGAGGGGGCACTGGGGCAGCCCTCTGTGCCAGGCTCTGTCTCCTAGGCTTTGCAGCTTGGCGAGGTTCATAGGGCCAAGCTCCCCAGGTCTCCAGGAAGTGCACGGCCTACCCTTCGTTTCCAGGTGAGGAGCCGGAGGCGCAGAGAGACTCCAGGTGTCGGAGCCCCAATGCTGACCCAGGTGGGTCCGGTGGCACTGGCCGGGCTCTCTCACTCTGCCAGGCTGGGGCTGGAGTGGGAGGGACAGGGTCTGGCGCTGTGAGTGTGCTGCGAGCTGGCGAGGAGGAGCCCTGCCATTGGTGTCCCCTGAATGTCACACCTCGACCAGGCAGCCACGGGGCTTAGGCCCCTATCTCTAAGGACACTTTGGCTAGACAGGGCCGGGCTGGGTGGGGCTGGGTGTACATTACATTCCTCCTTGGGGCAGTGGCCCCAGAAGACCCAGGGAAGTGGACAGGAGACAGGTGTCTCTTGAGCTCAGCTTAGGCCTGCACCCCGAGGAACAGGCGAGCTCTGTGGCACGCCTCCTCGGCCACAGGTTCCCCAACACATCTCCGGAATCGTCCCAGGCACCTGAGACCAAAGGTGCTGCTGTCCCCATCCTGGGAACTGAGCCATGGGCTCTGAGCACATCTGGGGCTTTGGGACCAGGCCTCACCCAGAGGCCCCCTAGGGAGCTAGAGCTGGGAGGCCCGCCTCTTTCCAGTTGTGCCATCGGTGGCAGGGGCTGGAGTCTGCCCCTGGCCCACCATGCTATCCTGATGGGCAGGGGGCCTGAGACATAAGTTAGAACATCTGGGCCTAAGTCCCCCATCTTCCTGCCTCTGTGTTCTTGGGGGACATCACCTCGCCTCTCTGGCCTCTGCTTTCCTGAGCTGTGGGGAGCACCACAGTTAGGAGCCTCAGAGCTCCAAAGTGGGATGAATGTTCCCCCATCACCCAAATATGGTCCCGTTGGCCAGACTTACCTCCTGGGCACCAGAGCAAATGACAGTACCCTCCCCTCCCACAAACCCACATTAACCCAAACAAATCACACAAGAAGGGCTGTTGATACTATGAACTTTTAATTGGTATCTTCCTCCCTACATTTGAGGAAGAAACGAGGATGCCCTACAATGACCTTCTTCAGCTTTGGAGGGGCCTGGACAGAAGGAAGGGCTGGGGAGGGAATGGGGGGGAGGCAGATGTAGGGCTGACAGTGGCTTTCCCAAGTCCTTTATCTAGCGTGTGTGTGTGTGGGGGGGGGGAACTGCACCTGCACAGGAAGTCCAGAAACGAGAAGTCACCAGCAAGGTGCCACATCCCCAAACCTGCCCTCCCAGGTCTCACCTAGAGCCTCCTGCAGGTCCCTGCAGCTCCCAAGACCACCACCAGATGGAAGCATCGAGCAACATTCCTTTTCCTTCCCAAGCCTGACTCCCCTCCTCCCTCCCTCCTTTCACCCTGCTCCCTACCCCAACCCCGACTTTCCTTTTATCTCCCTTCCCACCAAAACAGATCCTGGGGCTTCTATCTGCTTTCTGTCCAAGGAAGCCAGTGGCAGATGAAAGCTCGCTGTCTGTCAGATGGGACCATTTGACAGCGGGGAGGACCAGCCATGGGTCTGCTTCTGGGGGCGTGGCTGGGGGGGTGCCTTGGGATCTGGACATTCGCATTCAGTCCCTAGGAGCTGGGCAGTGACTAACTCTGTGTCCTAGCGCCTGGCACCCAGTAAGTGTTCAGAAAACGTCCACTGAGTCGGACCGATCAATACATCAACAATCAAAACAATCAAGAAACCAAGCAATAAAGCCAAGGAGAAACATGAAGAATGTGTATTCTCCTGGTGCCATGGTGGTCTCGGAGACCGCAGGGCGCGCTTGACCGAGCGCAGGCTGACCACCGCCTCATGGCAAGGTGTGTGCTGGGTCAGACCATGCCCCCCGCTGCCCGCTTCCCACAAGCCCTAACATGAAGTGGTTTCTGCTCCTAGTGATCTAGGGGGCTCTGGGGAACTTGTCTAAAGAAGCCCAGTCCCTCCTCTCCCTCCCCACCTACCCCTGACTCATTCCACAATTCCCATGACCGTGCAGACGCCATCTCTGGCAGTCTGGCTGGCACCTGGCTGGGGGCAGGGGGAGCCATTGGGGGGACTGGCCAGCAAAGAGAGAGGGTCTCGATGCCTGAGCCGACTGGTCATCAGGAATGGCTTGCAGGTGTCTCTTGGTTTCTCCTTTCGTCCCCCGCAGCTGCAGAAGACACAGACCCCTTCTTGAGCCTGAGACTAGGAGTTGTTCTAAAAACCTCCCGTGGATTTTCCCCCGCTGGCCTCTGACTGTCTATCCTGACCTTGCCCAGTTTGCAGACCAAGGGGCGTAGGGGCGGGTAGGCGGACGAGGGCCGGGGAGGGGGCCGGGAAGGGGCGGAGGGGGAGCGGGGCCTCAGTGCAAGCCCAGGAACTCCTTGAGGACGTCACAGGTCTTCTTGTGTAGGACCTCGCGCAGCTTCCTGACCCTCCGGCTGCTGGACACACCCACGAAACTCTCCGGCCGCAGCACGGCCATGCCGCCGTCCACCTCCCCCATGATGATGAGCGGCGTCTCGCCCGCCGTCACATTGGGGCAGGGGCAGCTCCAGTCCACGTGGAGCAGGGTGACCTCCAGCGGCTCCCGGCCCAGGAACTTGAGGCCCATCTTCTCATCCTTGAGCACCTCGTCCACCGTCACCAGGGCGCGCCCCGTGTCGGGCTCCTCTGTCAGCTCGGACACGCGGCCCAGGATGACAAAGTCGCTCCGACAGAAGCTGGTGACAAGCTTCTGCCGCGGCTTGCAGGCCCGGCAGCGCTGGTGGCCCCGAGGGAAGGGGCAGGACTCCTCGCAGGCCTCGCGGCTCTCGAAGTTGTTGCCGTTGCCCTCGCAGCCGCCGTAGACGAAGGACTGGCACTGGCCGGTCTGGCCATTGTAGGCCCAGCGGGGCGCGTAGGCCTTGCAGGGGCCCTGCAGGGCGGGCAGGCTGCACACGGCCAGCGGCCCGCTCATGCAGGCCAGCATGCAGGCCTCATAGGTCTCAAAGTGGTTCCGGTTGCGGTGGCAGTGGCCAAAGGTGAAGGTGAGACAGTTGTTGGCCTGCGCGTCGAAGTGCCAGCGGGTCTGCTCCTCGCCGCAGTCCTCGCTGTCGGGGGGCTCGAGGCACTCGGCCGTGGGGAAGGCCGTGCCGTTGGGGCTGCTCTCGGACGCGGCCACCGCCTGACCCACCCGGACCACGGACAGCGGGAAGTCGGCGCGCAGGACCCCGGCGGCGTTGCGGGCCGTGCAGGTGTAGATGCCGGCGTCCTGGGGCTGGGCGTTGTAGATGACCAGCTGGGCGATGTTGGTGACCACCACATTGCCGCGCACATGGTTGGGCCGCATGACCACGTTCTCCCGGTCTTCCAGCTGCTTCTCCCAGGTGATCTCCGGCCGGGGCCGGCCCACCGCGTCACAGAGGAAGCTCACGGTTTCGCCCACGGTGACCGACTGGTGCACAGGGTGGTTGAGCAGAGCCGGGGCCGCCGTATCCAGCCCTGGGGTCTCCGGGGAGGCCGTGGTGGGGGGCGCGGTGGTCTCGGGCGGCGGGGGACTGGTGTGGGGCCAGGTGAAGTGATAGCGGCAGGTGACGACAGCCAGCGTGATGCCCTTGGAGCAGGCCTCGGCGTCCATGTAGCAGCGGTTGTAGTACGTGAGGCCGTCGGAGGCGCATGTGAAGCTGGGCTCTTTCTCACAACGATCTTTGCACTTACACACAGGCTGGCCGTCCCAGATGTCGCACTCGGAGCCCTGCTGCAGACACATGAAGTGGTCGCAAGTGGCCTCCTTGGGCATGCCCACCGGGCCCCTGTTGCCCTTCACGTCCATGTACCGGGCGGCCACACAGCTCCTGGTCCCGCACACGTTGGGGCAGCACTTCTCAAAGGTCTCGCACTCCTGTGGGGGGCCAGATGGAGAGGTCTGAGCAAGGGGGAGCAGGACGCGGGCTCAGGCTTCCCCCCTCGCCCCCAACCCCCACCCCCGGGGTCTGCGGAAGGGCATGGGGCGCGGGCGCAGGCTCACCGCCTGCGGCCAGCCGCACATTTGGATGACGGCGGGAGCTGGCAGATATGCAGCCCCTGCTATTTGCCGGGCCTTCTTCTGAGAGCGTTTGTACCTGTCAGCGTCTCTCCTGCTCAGCGCAGGCCCGGGAGGCGGACACAGCCATGAGCCTCACTTCACAGGTAGTGATCACACAGGCACAGAGACGTGAGGTAACTTGCCCAAGGTCACACAGCCGGTTGTGTGAAAGGAGGCAGCCCACGCACCTCCCAGAAGGGACATTTCTTTTTTCTTTTTTTTTTTAAGATTTTATTTATTTATTTGACAGAGAGAGAGATCACAAGTAGGCAGAGAAGCAGGCAGAGAGAGAGGGGGAAGCAGACTCCCCACTGAGCAGAGAGCCCGATGCAGGGCTCGATCCCAGGACCCTGAGATCATGACCTGAGCCGGAGGCAGAGGCTTTAACCCACTGAGCCACCCAGGCGCCCCAGAGGGGATCTTTCTCTGACTATGCTTTTACAGATGAAAATGCAGAGACTCAAGAGAAGAGACACCCAGGAGCTGTCCCAAGAGCTGGAAAGGGGCAGAATAGGGCTTCGAGCTCCAGTAGATGGGATTCTGGAAGGAGGTTTCTTCTCCCACCTCCTGATAGGGTTGCCACAAAGGAGGTCTAGGTGGGAACAAATGAGCCTGCCTCTGTCTTCCCCACTGGGGTGAGGACGCCCTGGCCGAATCGAAGAGGTCACACCAAACCCTAAGAAGGGAAAACCCGACAGCTCTGGGACAGAAGTTCGAGGCCGGCCCCACGCTTGTTCAGAGCCAAGGAGAAGGGCAGGTGGGACCGGCCCGGGACGCCAGGTCCCGCCACGGAGGGCTGTGCCAGGCCCCGGGGCTCCGCTCTGACGTGTGCGGCATTTTGTGTGGGCACAGCAACAAGGAAAACAGCCCCCTTGGGTGGCAAAGGTCGGCCAAGCCGTCAGCGAGGACTTACTAGGGCTGTAATCCCCCTTGATTCTCTGTGGAGCCACGTAAAGCATTAGTTTAATTCCTCGAAATTAGCAACATGCTCTGGGACCGACACAAACAAGGACTTCACGTGGTGCTTTCGACAGTAACACCCAGTCCCCACCCGGCCGGCGGGCCCCGGTCCTAATCCTCCGTCCTCGTAGTAGCTCTGGGAATTGCCCCCCACTCGGGCTGGCCTCTTGCGGCTCCGACGTTTGTATCACGGCCTCTTGGACATTCCACATGAGCTAAGGGGGGGATATCCCCCACCGGAGCTGCGCGAGCCTGCCTGCCTGGCTTGTTCTCTGTTCTCCCCCTCTCGGCTCAGAATGGGGACTTTGTTTTGCAGTCCTTGCTTGGCATAAGCTTCCAGGCCACCCCAGGGGAGGCTTTGGGACAGGGATGGGCAGATCTCAGAGCTGGGGTCTGAGGGCGA
>CM052891.1:22423730-22483878 GCA_028534135.1 Potos flavus | reverse complement strand
ACGTCACACCCACCTCTGAGTCTGGGCCTTGGACTTGGACAGACATCATGTCCTGTTTCTGTGGCCTGGGGCCCAACTTCCTTCCCTTTCCCAGATCCTGCCGGGGGGCTCCTGAGTCTCCCCACCCCACGGCTCCCATGCGCCCTCACTGACACACTCACGTGATCCACATCAGGCTTCCGGACTCCCACTCACCTGGTCCGTCTCACACTCCCGCTTGCAGGTGCTCTGGGCATCCACCCAGAGGTTGGGGTTCATGTCGTTGGGGCAGATGCCAGCATGGGAATAGCGGATGGGCGGCAGGGCCAGGCCCCTCGGGGGCGCCCCAAACAGCAGCAGGAGCACGGCCACCTGCGCCCAGCAGGACCAGAGCCGGCAGCACCCCGGGACCCACATGATGCCGTCTGCGGTGGCTCAAGACCTCCCCTGCGAAGGGGCCGGGGGCTTGGGCCCACCAGGGCCTTCTCCTCTAGGATGCACACACCTGCCCTCCCCACCCCAGCGGGCTTCCTCGTGGCCGCCGCAGCCGCGTTACCAAGTCAGCGGAGCCAGCTGGGCTGTGCGGCTTCAGATAAAGGAAAGGTCTTTGCAAGGAAACTCCCTCTCCTGAGTGTGCAGGGAGAAGAGCCGCAGCAGGGGCCCGAGCCTGGATTTATATCCTGGGCGCGCCACCCGAGTGCGAGCGAGCTAACCTGATGCCTGTCACAGGCAGGCTGCTGGCTCCTCTGTCCCGTGGCCGATCACAGACTTGTTGCAGAAGGGGAAAAAAAAAGCTGGAAGCGGTTTAGCCCGGCGTATCTGGCACGGTGGGACACCTGCTTGTTTTTGACTCCGGGAGGCCTTTAACCCCTTCAAAGGCCAGAAATGGCATGTGCTTTGGGGGGGAGCTGGCTGCAGGACACGCAAGCTCCCTGTAAAGGGGCGGTTTGTTTCCCTTTCCCCCACCTCCTCGGGCCGGGCCCCTTCCTCCCCGTGACCACCTCTGAAGAACACACGATCGCTTGTTGCAAGGAGGGACCTGCCGCCGCAGGGTTAGCATCGCCTGGCCCGATAGCACATTTGAGAGCAAATGACGTGGAAAAACAACAAGTTCACGGCCATTCCAGGGCGGGCCTGAGCAGCAGCAGCAGCGCCGGGCCACGGCCGCAGCCTCCCACCCCCGCACGGGGTCCCTCTGCGGGGGGCGTGTGCGCGCGCGCGCGGACAGCTCCCTATCTCTTGGTCCCCGGGCCGATCGCGTCTCAAGTTCCCACTTCGGTGAATTTTCCCCAAATCGTTCCAGAGACACATACCAGATATACTCCGGCTCCCCCAGCTGCCGGGACGTATCACATTCCTCGCTCCTCGATTGACATACTCCTCGGCTCCCAGAAAACCTACGGGGTAAGTGTCCCAGGAGGGTGCTGGGCAGCGGCCGCCCTCGCTAAAGACCCCTCGGCCGGTGTCTGAGCTCTGTCGTGTGCCGGGCACCTCGGCCGTCCCCCAGGTTCCCCCCATTCCACAAAGGAGAAGGTTCAGGGCCGGAGAGGGCCAGTGACTTGCCCAAGGTCAGCCACCGCGGGCAGGGATAGTCGTCCCGATTGCTAATATCTACCGGGCTCTTCGTGTGTGCCAGGTCTTCTGCAGGCACCACGACACTCCGTCCTCACGACAAATGACCTTCGTTGCGGAGTGGAGGAAAAGACTCCCAGAGAGGCTAAGCAACTCACCCCCCGTCACACAGCGACGGGATGCCACCGGTAGGACAGGAAACACCAGCTTGTGGGGTGCGGGCAGGGGTCTTTGGGACCCCCCCCTTGCCCACCTGGCTGTCAGCACTGCTGTCAAGGTACAGCTTCAACTCCGGTTTTTACAGGAGGGACAAGAAGTTTGTGGAAACATCAGATGCTGTGGGGGGCGGGGGTGCAGGGAAAGAGGCAGAAGCTCCCGTCGGAGGAGGTGAGAGCTATTTCTCTCCCCTGTGGCAGGAAATGTCAGGTACCTCAACCAACGCCGAAAAGTGAGCTGGCCGAAAGTATTTGCGTGGGTCACTTGACCCCCAGAGGGTGTGAGGGAGCAGGGACATCGATCCCCCCAAGAGACAGGTACCTTGTGAAGGCCAAACCACAGAGGGTTTGAGGAGCAGTAACCGAGTGTCCCAGGGATGGCGGATGGGGTGGGCCCAGCCCACGTCAGAGCCAGAAGGGACCCAGAAAGTCCCGAGCAGTGCTCTCATTTCACAGGTGGGGAAACTGAGTCCTGAACGCAGGCCCCTCCTCTTCCAGGCCCACTCTCCCCTTGAGAGCTAGGGTTCACCATCTTATTTGACTGTAAAAAGGCGGCGCAAGGCTTCTCTCCTCCCTGCAGACTTGTCCCCCCCCAGGGTGGTGTGTCGCCTTCTCCCCGCCTCTGCCAATTCTTCCCCATCGCGTGGGTCATTCTGCGAGATCTGTCTTTTCTGCTTATGTCAAAGAGCTAATGAAGGGTGTCAGATCCTAATCCCCTAAATTATTGGAATAAACTTCCCTCCGAGGCCAGGGCCCGGTAACGAAGCCAGACAGCGGGCGACGCCAGCTGCTTTGAATTCCCTGTAATTTCATAAACCTGTGTTCCAGCTGCTCAGAGCAGGGCCTCAGCCCCACGCTCATCGACGAATGCGGCTTGTGCCGCCTCCTTTGAAATCACAAAGGGGAATGGATAGTGACACATTTCTAAGCAGGACTTAGAAAAATTGTCACGGCCCTGCTACGTGAGGACGAGTGTCCAGGGGGAGGAGGGCTGATCTCTGGGGAGTCACCCGCGACCACAGAGGTGTGATGGGAGGGCTGGGGGCGGACAGAGCAGAGGCGGCCGGCAGGGGTGGGCAGAAAGGCAGGGAGAGCTCCTCCACCCCACCCGCTCCTCGCTCTCTCTCTCTCTCTCTCTCATCGGGGTTGACTGAGAAAGGCCTCCATCCACCCAGCTCAGCCCCGTCAAGAGCCACGGGCCTCTTTCCCGCCCAGGGCCCCATTTTTGGCCATCCCACTCTGAGAACTTTCAAAACAGCATCGGGGAGGAAGGGGCCTAGAATACGCTGGCTCGCACTCTCAGCGCCTTCAAGTCTCCCACCAAAACACAGCTCAGAATAATAAATAACATCTGATCGGGGCTCGGAGCCCACACAGCGTTTTCCCCAGCATCATCCCGCTGAGCCTGCGGCCAGCTCCGGGAGGGAGGCCGGGAGATGTCGCTGGGAGCTCCACTGCACAAGAAAGGAAACTGAGTCACGGAGCGGCTAGCCGGGCCTGCTCAGGCCCCGTGGCTCACGCCTGCCCCCCCCCCCCCAGACCCCAGTCCTGTGCTCTTTGCACAAGCCGTGCACGCTTCTGGCCTCTCCAGAAGGGCCCCCCCCACCCCCGGTCGCCCCGCCAGCCTAGCGTGTTTCTAAGCTGTTCTCGGAGAGCTTTGAAGTCTCCCCCTGGGCCCCTCCCACAGTTCCTCGGATCTGGCTGCCCTGCCTCGGTCTTCTCCGGAGGGCGGCACGCACCCCGCCCTTACCACACCCCTGGTACTGAAGGGGGGGCTCCGCGGCACCCCCCGCCCCCCAGCCTCCCTCCCACCAGCATGAGCCTCGGGGGAGTAGAGCCGGGGCTGAGTCACCTGAGCGGGTGACCTGACCTTGGGGCTGTCACCTGCCTTTCCCCCTCCCCGGGGACATCGGACACAGCGTGGTCACAAGAGGGCTGGGCTCTGCCTTCAACTCCGAAGAGCGCCCTCCAGCTCCCCCCGCCGTGGAGGTGCAGGGAGCACGGCCCCTTCACTCCCTCCAGGGTGGGTTCAAGGCCAGCTCTAGGTGCAGCTGCAGGAGGTGACCCCAGGCGGTGGACTGTGCATGACCCTTGACCTCAGGTTCACCCTTCACATAACAGCTTCCCAGCCACTGGGCCCTGGGCAGGGCAACACAGCCGACGTCGTTTTCCCAATCGGCCAGGACTCTCCCCTCCGGAGAGCAGCCGCATGCGTGCTGGGGACGACGGTGATGCCAGCCAGCATCTCAGATGCCACAGAGCTCGCGCACGGACCAGACCTCTTACCTTCCTTACTGGATGTTTTTTTAAAGCACCTACTACGTGCTTGGTACTCTGAATACACAGAAGAAACGACGGTCCTTGTCCAGTGAGAGAGCACAGCGTGCAAACAAATGATCGGATCAGTGGAGGCCATCTTGGAGGTGCCCATGAGGGCTGGGGAGGCCGGGCAGGGGGAGGGAGGCCCGGGGCCGCAGACGTGAGGTGGGGTGGGTCTCGAAGCCTGAGCGGGAGTCTGCGAGAGGGAGCCCAGAAGGCGCTTTCCTCCACTCCCCCTCGGAAAGGCCTGGCCTACAGTGCGGCCTCCTTGGCCAAGGCCCTCCCTCTGCAGGGCCCAGGCCTCCAGAAAGGGGAGGTGAGAGGAAAGTCAGTAGGACTGGGAGACGGGGTGGGGGCGGGAGCTGCGGGTCCTGCTTCTGCCTGGGGCGGCCCCAGCAAAGTCAGACCAGCCGCCCGTTCTGGTCCGCCCTGCTTGGGCCCCCAGACCCGAGGCAGCCCCACGTTCTCCCAAACAGCTGGGGGAGGCCAACCCTCTGGGAGCCCCCTTGCCCCGATCCTCGATCTCGACGTATTTGGGAGGAGGAAGAATGTAAGGAAAAAGAATCGAGGTGCTAGGGAGAAAGAAGGCCCCAGCAACGGTGCTCAGATGGGCTCTCAGGAGGCCCCAGACCGCCTCGGCTAAAGGCAGCCATCAGTCAGACCCCAGCCAGGGAGTTCAATAAAGCGGGCGGCTCCTTACCCAGCTGGGGACCCCTGCCTGAGCGGCCGCGGGCCTCGGTCACATTACAGGGCTGCGTGAACTCTCCCCTCAGAGTGAGACTGCACCGGGGTCTGGAATAATTATGGGGCCTCAGCAGATGGTGGAGGCGGACAGGGGAGGCCTTCAGCTGTGCGACACGTGACTCGCCGGCATCTGTGCAGAGCAGGACATGGGAGGGTCCCCATTGGGCCTCAGGGGACGTAACACGGGATCAAGATCTGAGAATTACGGGGTTGGCCGTGGTGGGGCCCGGCCCCACCCCCTAGGCCCGCCAGGCCTCCTTAGACCGCCGCCCAGGCCGGGGGGCCCTGCTGGTGGGGCTGAGGCCCTGGAAGCTGGTTGGTGTCTGAACGGATCTGTGTCATGAAAGCAAGAACAGGAGACCTAACTTCTGGGCCCCTGTGAGCCCCCAGATGCTTTCCCGGAGAAGGTGGGCAGTACGTGCTCTGTGGATTTCAGCCCTGTGTCAGAGCCCTCACCCACGTGGGCAGCTCCGTGGTGCTCAGGTTGAGGACTGCGTGAGGAGTCCTAGGCTCTCAGCCTGGTCTGCCATCGACCCACTGTGCGACCACCTCAACTTTCCCATCCGAGGCCCCTTCCAGCTCCCTCCTCTGTGATCCCGTGTCCCGATTCCTCCAGCTTCGCCTTCACGGACTTAGCTTCAAAAAGCCCCAAGCCGCTCTCAGCCAAGACAAACACGGGAGTGAAGAAGCCAGAAGGCCACAGGGCCGCGGGGCTGCTGCGGGGCCACTGCTCTGCTCTGCTGGCGGAGAACGGCAGCCCGTTTCCACGCTTCCCAGGCCTGGGGGTTCCGTGGGACCGCCACGCACTGGGGCACAGCCTCCCTCCTGCTCCCGTCCCTGTCCTGGAAGCTTCCTCAGGCGCCTCCTCCCACGAGCCCCCTCCCTCTCGGCCTTACTCTTTTCTTCCTCCAGATGAGAGAGAAAGGAGAGGCTCTCAGACCTGTGGGTCTCCCTGCTCACCTGCGCACCTGTTCTCTGAAGCCAGACGCATTCCTCATCCCCGCTGCAGGGGTACTGCACGGTGGGGGCGGGGGGCGCGAGAAACAGGCCTTTTCCCGACAGACCATTACGTCAAGACTTCCGGCCTAAAGATGGCTTCCTTAAGGCTTCTCCACGCCTTCAAGATGAAGGCCAAAGCGCCGAACATGGACCACCGTGAACGTCTGCCTCAGTTTCCCTCCCCAGCCTTACCATCTGCTCCTCTTTCTCTCAGACCCTGGAAGCCGCTGCGTGCTCTCTCAGATCTTTAAAAGCTCCATGCCATCTCTCCCCTCAGCCCCTCTGACGTTGTCCTCTGCCGTGGACACGCTCCCTTCTCCGGGCCAACTCCTTCTCATCCATCCGGGAAGCCCCGAGCTTTTCAGGAGACCTTCCTGATCTCAGAGGCTGCCGAAGGCCCTCACCACTTCTCAGATGGTGGTGGTGCGGTGGGGGGTTCCTGGTATTGTTTTTACAATGAAAAGCAAAACCAAACAAAAAGCCAAAACGGGGTTATGAAACCCCTGGCGAGGTTTAATCATTGCCCATTGTTGGGATGCATCGCCATTTGCGTGGGTGTCAGTGAGTTCGGGGATAATGTCAAAAATCCACATTTGAGGCCCTTTGTGAGCGCAGCCTGAGCCCGTGACCTTCCTGGGGTTGCCTGTGAAATTCCTGGGTGCAGTTTACGTGGCGTCGAAATTCCTTGCACCTCCTCTGTCACCGGGACCGGGCTGTGAACCCCGGGGTGGGCAGAGCGCAAGCACTCTACCAGTGTATGCTGAATGAATGCATGAGCCCGCCAAGCAGACGGGGCCCTTGCAGAGCAGGGGCGAGTATTCCCGGCTGTCAGTACCACCCGAGAGAGCCCAGCTGTCCCAGGGCAGGAAACCAGAACTCTGAAGACCAGCGGGAGGGAGGTGAGGGAGGCCATGGCCTTCCCTGGGCCCCACCAACCAGCCTGGGTGAGAAGGAGCCTAGAATCTTCAAGGGGCAGTCCTGGGCCGTTTGGTTGGAGAAGGCTTGGGCATCACGTGGACAGCCGTGGAGGCAGAAGGAAGGTACCCACTGGGGTCTCCACTCTTCCTGCTTGTGTCCCTTGGCTTCCACGAGGCCATCTTCAACCATGCTCTTCCTGCTTCCAGAGTGATCTTTTCAAATTCCAAACTCGAACATGTCACTTTCCTTGCTCTAGAGGGTTGAACGGTGAGCCCCCAAAAAAGATATGTCCAGGTCCTAACCCCCAGATCCTGTGGCTGTGATCTGACTTGGGAAAAGGGTCTTTGCCGAGGGAATTAAAGATCTTGAAATGCGATCATCTTGGATTATCCAAGAGGGCCCTAAATCCAGGGACAGGTGCCCTCCTAAGAGAAAGGCCGAGGGAGCGCTGAGAAGCCCAAGACGGGAGGGCCATGTGTAGACGGAGGCAGATGGGAGTGAGGCGGCCACAAGCCCGGGGGCGCCCCAGCCACCTGAGGCTGGAAGAGGCAAGAAGAAGATCCTCCCCTAAAGCCTCCAGGGAGCCCACAGCCTGCTGATACCTTCACTGCGGCCTTCTGGCCTCCAGAGCTTCGAGAGCGCACGTTTCTGTTGGCCCAAGCCACTGTGCTTGCGGCGATTTGTCAAGGCAGCCCCAGGAAACGAATACGCCTGCCTAGAACTTTTGGAGGCCCTTCCTGATCAGAAATGAACAGCCCCCAGAGCCCTCTGAGACCTGCTCCTGCCACCTCCCCGGCCTCGCTAGGGATGGTCCCCCTAGACAGAATAGCTCGTGTCTCCCAATGTCCCACTAGGGTGACCCGCCCTCCTGGTTGGTCTGCAATTGGCTTAGTTTTAGCATGAAAGTCTGGTCTCCCAGGACACGGCTGCGTCCCGGGCGGAGACCAGCAGCTCACCGGTGTGGACCATGCCGTGCACACTGTCGTTTGGGCCATTCCCTCGGCCCAACACATCCACGCGACTCTACCGCAGGACACCACCTGGAGAAGCCAGCCTCCAGGAGCCCACACCTGGACCGCACGGCGGACTAGGAAGACCCTGCTTACCTTGCCAGGGACCCAGAGTCGGCTGGCGGCAGAGACTCGGGCCCCTGCCGCAGGAAAGGGAAACAGAGGCCCGGGGCGGGCTGGCCACCGGAGCGCAGCTCCAGCCCCGTGGGGACTGTGGCAGCTGGCCTTGGTGCAGGTGAATGAAGACAGAGGAGTGACAGCGGGTGGGAGTCACTGCCATGGCCGCCGGGGCGGGGGAGGGGTGGTGTGCGTGCACACATTCGGGCAGCAGGTGTCCCATGATCCGGAGGGTTAAAGACCCACCGTCAGAAGGATTGCCGGTCAGGAGTGCACTCAGCGGCCTGTAACAGGGACTCTGAGCCCAGAGGCTTCAGTGCCCGGTTCGCTCTTCTCACGGAGCAAGCAGTCCGAAGCTGCTTGGCTAACTCCTCGGGGCCCCGGCTCCTATCTCCTATTCTGTCACCCTCAGCACATGGCCCTTGTCCCTCACATCCAATGACGGCTGCCCCCCTAGATGCCGCTTCATTCCGGACCCAGATTAGGGGGCAGGGCCAAAGCTCGTGGAAATACATGCATCTCTTTGGGGAGGGGACACGTCCGGAGAGCCTGCCGACCGGCACACATTGGCCGGCACTGTCCCACGTGACTCTAGTGGCACGGGACTCCAGACGGTGATGGCTCTGGCTTTGCAGCAAGGGAGAAAGGAGTTCTCCGTGGCTGTGGGGGGGCCATCCCCAGCATCTGCTGCAGCAGCCTTTCCTCGGACGCGCGAGTTGGTGGGATGTCTCGTTCTTGCAGCTCCTGGTTTTGTCTACACTGTGAACCAGCCTCTGCGTTTAGAATTGGAGTCAGTTGCTATGAAGGGCAGTGTGCTGTTAGGTAAGGATGGATGTGCCTTCTCGGAGATGCCCGTGGTTCTGAGGGATACCGGCGGGCCCGATGAAGCTGGGCAGAGCCAGCCCCAAAGGCCCTGGAAGTGGAAGCGGGTAGGTGCTCTGCACACAGAGGGTAGCACCCGCTTTTTGTTAAACAGAGCTCGCTCGTGACTGCAACCCCCAGGAGAAGCTGAGCAAAGGAGGTCCTGGGGAAGGGGACCTAGCCTACCTTGGCAGCGACCATCTCACACCTGAACCTTGCCCTAAGGAAGGAAGGGAGGCCAGTGGCAGTTGAGAGCAGATTTTGGGGGCGTGTTCAAGTCCACGGTCCCAAGTCTGCGTCCAGACGGAGCCCCAGACACGGAGGCAAGTGGTGGGAAGGTGGTTTCGGTGGGAGCGGAATTGCTCGGTGGGTCACAGCACGCCACACACTGGGACGATTGGAGGGGGTGTGGGGCCAGCCCCTGGGAAAGGGGTTGTCATTCAATAGTCACGCACTCGGAAACACGGGTTCGATTCCTGCCAGTGCCAGATGATCTGTGAGACACTGGGGATACGAACCAGGTGTAACCTTTGCACTCGGGAAGTGGACAGTCTAGGTGGAGGGAAGGAGTGGGTCAAGCAGAGGAAACAGGGTCGAACTGAGGTGAGGAGAGGCTTAACTGGGTTCGCGGCAAGGCTGGTGGGGCTGGAACCCAGAAAGAGAGAGGAGTAGCCAGTGGCCGAGGCCTCCGAGGCGGGCCGGGTCTAGACCCCGCTGGGCTCAGAGATCGTGGTGAGGAGTCTGGACTCCGTGGTAAGGCTGGGCTATGGCGCGGGACTCCAAAAGGTGGTGAGGGTCCGATGTGGCCAAGAGGCGATGGGGAGAGGGCGGGGAGGCTTAGGGAGGCCCTGCAGCCTGGAGCAGAACACTCTCAGGGAGGCCCCGGGTTCATACCACGCAGGCCGGGGAGAGGCGGGCTCTACGCTCGGGCGAGGCCGGAGGGGCACTGGGCATGGCCCGGGTGCTGCCCACGACCGGGGCCCCACAGGGAAGTGGCTGGGGAGAGGGGCTTGGCTGACAGGCCGGGGACTGCTTTCCTTCAGTTCATGAAGGTGATGAGGGAAGGGGAGGAAGAGGATGGAGGCAAGGAAGGGAACGAGGAGGACGACATGACTGCCTCCCACGAGCGAAGAAGAGGCATGCTCCGTGGAAGACGGCGCTCACCCGGGACAGTCAAGACTGACGGCAGGGGGCGGGGGGGGGTCTCCTCACAACTCCCTGCAGGCAGCTGAGGCTGAGGAAGGACCATGGGGTCGGAGTGAGCCACCCACTCGGGAAGGCCAGGGGTCCACGCTCCCTTTGCGCCACTGCCAGGACCGGCCCCTCTCAGTTTCTCCTAGACCACTCAGCTCACGGCTTTCCCCGGGGTGTGTTCTCGTCACTGGTTTCCTCTTTAACAGAAACCCATGGTCTCAAAGTAAAGACCCCCCAGCAGGACGCGGGGGGCCAGAGCAGTCGCGGCCTGAGCTTCGGAAGTCGCAGGAAGCCTTGGCAAGAGGGCTGCCGGCCTCCGACAGGCTTTCCAGAGACCCGTGCTGAGGAAGAAGCTGCTCCAGATCCAGCCTCCCTGCCATCTGTGACCCCTGGGGAAGAAAGCTGCTCGACGGCCTGGGCCCCCAGGTGTCCTGACTACAGCACATAGCAAGAAAGACATTCTTCGCTGTGAATGCACACGTGCGTACACACATCGGAAAGCAGAGTTTTGCAACTTTTGTTTTTCCTTTTAACCTTCGACAGCCCCAAGTCACCCTTCGGATGACGTTTACTCACTATTTGCTCAGCAAGCATTTCTGCGGGGTCACGCTGTGTCCTGTGCTGCACTCAGACCCGAGCAGACGGGTGGAGTTGAAGAAATGGCCTCGTCGGTCGCGGATTCGGAATTTTGGTGTAGGAGCCAGATCCTGGACAAATGCTGGCACCGGTGTGAATGGTACGTTTCGGGGGTGCTTGAAGGTGCCCGATCTACCAGGCAGTTCGGCCAGGCCGGCCTCCTCGCCCTGGTCCATTTCTCCACCTGCGCGGGGTGGGGGGTGGGGGGTGTCAGCTGGAGCTGCCATCGAGCACCTGGCTGGCTCAGATTCCAGGGAAGAGCATCGGGGGTTAGGAGCCCTGTCTCCAGTTTGGAGCTGGGGTCAGGGGAGGGCTTCTGGAGGAAGTGGCGTGGATGCCGGGCCCCCGAACGATGAGCCATGGGGAGCCAGGCCAGGAGGGAACGGCGCACGCTCAGGCTGTGAGTGGCAGGTGACCTACATGGAACATTCAAGAACAGGACGACGGCCACGGAGACTGGAGAGGTGGGAGTCCACTCTAGCCCCCGTGGGCTCGACTCAGAGGGGAGAGTCTCTAACCCATGTCTACAACCACCACCAGGAAGGAGGCCCTGATTTCACGTTCCATTTAAAAACATGTTTCCTTTGCACTTTGGATTTTGTTTGGGCAGGTGTTGGGGTGGGGATTTGAAAAAACAAACACACGAAACGAACCCGGTGTGCGGCTGAGTGAAGGGTAGACCCCAGGAGACCTATTGCGTAGGCATTCCTCTAGCTTGCTGCCGATCGACCACATAAGGACCACTCACTGTGTCAGTATTTGGGAATCTCCCGGGAGCATGAAGTAGGCTGGGATCAACTGGACACAGGATAAGGGCAGAAAGGGGGGACAGGCCCATTTGTCAGGAGCCACCAGCAGAACTTCCTGCCAGCGAGGGGCCTGGAGGAAGGTGCCTCTCGAACACTGAGCCCTGCGGGCAGGCATCGGGCAGAAGACAGGGGAGGCCTTTCCCCAAAGATTTGGGAGACCCTGTTCCTAACTCCGAGTCAGCAGCAGGGAAGTGGGGGTGAGGAGGGAGCCCTGGATGCCTGTTTAAGGGAGTCAGTCCCTCCATAACTTCAGATTCGGACCAAGGCAGTGACCTTGAAACCCAGGGACAGTGACCTTGAAACCCAGGCACAGCAACCTTGAAACCCAGGCACAGCAACCTTGAAACCCAGGCACAGTGACCTTGAAACCCAGGCACAGTGACCTTGAAACCCAGGGACAGCAACCTTGAAACCCAGGGACAATGACCTTGAATTTGCATGTCTGCCCAGTGTTGCCTCAGGTACCCCAGGAGCAGAGGAGGCAAAGACCCCTCCAACTGAGGGCAGAGGGCATTATGTCGGGATGAGGGTTCCATGCCTGAACCCTCCTCCCCTTGGGGTTTCCCGACCACAGATTGCACACACAAAAGACAAGGGCCCGCAGGACCTAGCGCAGTACCGCGTCCATCAATGTTAGTGTCTTAGGGGCTGTGCCCGAGCCCCTTCCCGTCTGCAGAGAGTCCCTAGTAAAGTAGAGCCTGGCTGAGGAGGGAGCTCAGGTCAGGAGCCTCAGGGCGAGCTTCAACCTCCCAGCTTCCTCCCCAGGGTGCGTGGCGCGGGGTCATTGACTGACTGGACACCCAGCCACAGGTAGAGAAGAGGGGCCAGAAAGGGGACGGTGGGGGCCTCCGCCAGCTAACCCATCCTGGGACAGTGGCTCCTGGTCTGGCCGCCACTGGGGACAAGAGAGGAAAGAGAAAGGACCAGACTCTTCATCGAAGAGCAGAAGTGGAGAGAGGGCATGTGTCAAGGTCAAGTGCCTTCAAAATAACCCCATCCCTGAGTAAACTGGGTGTGAATGAGTGTTCTTGGAACCCACCCTGTAAGATGAGCCACTTTCCTGTCTTGTCCCGTCCTCTCCACCTTCCATCCTGTCACAACAGATGAGGTGTCCCTCGATTCAAGGTTAGAGCTGCCCCCAGTGTGCTGGAGGCCTCCCCTTCCCTCCTCATTCCTCCTTCCCCTTCCATCCCCCTCCACCCTCTAAGCCACTTGGAACCATCGGTTATGCCTCCTCTCTACTGGATCATTTCCATCAGCATTCGGACACCCTCAAATCTCACCCATCCTAAACAAGGAAACCGTTCCCTCCACCGCACATTCCCCTTCCATCCACAACCCTGCCTCTCACCCCTGCAAAGTCGGTCTGCATTTTCCATGTGCATTTTCTTGCCCCCTCCCGAGTCCACGCGCTCCAATCCAGCTGCCCACATGCACTTTGCCAATAAACCTGCACCAGGGGCTGCCGTGACCCTAAATGACACAGCCAGCCTGGTTTTCTCCATCTCTCTGGAGCTTGTGACCTTCCGACGCTTTGCTCTAGGGATATGAACCCCCCTCCTCGTTCCCACCCACTTTCCTCCCCCGTCTCCTTACTACCCACACTGTTGTGCAGAGGGGTGTGTCAAGGTCACGGACATCCTCGGCACCCTCCTCTTGCACCGTGCTGCCCCTCCCCCGACAGCTGGGGCTTTTCAGCACTGGCCGCCCCGGAGAATCATCTGGGAGCTTCTAAGAAGTACCAGCACCTGAGTGCCGCCCTAATTAACTCGAAGTCGCAAGAGTGGGGCCCGGGTGTGACAGCTTTCAAGCTCCCGGATGATTCCGAAGGCGAGCCAGGGTTTCGAGCCACTTGTCTAGGTGAACTCTCATGCCATGACTTCATGACCTTGTCCGCGCCCGGAGCCTTCAGAGTGGTCTCTGCAGACCCTGAGGCGTCCAGGAACATTCCTGGTTCCCCACGGCACCCAGCCGATGCCTTCTCATCTAGGAAGTCAGTTCAGCTTACCACCCACTCCGGAGTCTAACGGCTTCTTCTAACGCTAAAGTCATACAGTTCTTTCTATCTACAGGAATCTTCCATAGCGGACTAATAGGGAAGATATTTCCTCTCTGGCCTAAGCCCTTAACAGCACTTCCAGAACCAAGTTTATTATTTTTTTTCCAGTAAGTTCTATGCCCAACTTGGGGCTTGAACTCATGAGGCTGGAATCAGTCATCTAAGTGATGGAGACAAGAAGGGGTTCAAAGGTGCTTCTGGGGTCATGGCGCTCTTGGCTGTCTTCGCCCGCCCCCTGGCGTCCCCCTGCCCTGCCAAGGAGACTCTCCTCCCTTCCAGTGACTTCCAGAACAGACGGGGAAATGCAGCATCTACCCAAGCAATGGAAGGTCCCTCAACCCCGAGAACATGACGCGCTATAACGTGGGTGGGCCTTAAAAGCATTATGCTAAGCGAGAGAAGCTGGATTCAAAGGTCATGTGTTACATGATTCCATTTATGTGAAACGTCCAGAACAAACGCCGAGAAACAAAAAGCAGATTAGTGGTTGCCAGGATCTGGGAGGAACGGAGAATGACTGCTAATGGGCACGGAATTTCCTTCGGGAGTGATGGGAATGTTCTGGAACCAGATAATGGTGACAGGCGCCCAGTACTGTGAATGGACTAAATGCTGCTGTACTGAACACTCTACAAATGGGTAAAATGGTAACTTTAAAAAAAAAATTTTTTTTTTTTTGTTTATTCACGAGAGACAGAGAGAAGCAGAGGCAGAGGGAGAAACAGGCTCCCCACGGAGCAGGGAGCCCGATGCGGAACTTGATCCCGGGACCCCGGAATCATGACCTGAGCCGAAGGCAGACGCTTAATGGACGGAGGCACCCAGGTGCCCCCAAATGGTGACTTTTATCTTCTGCGTGTTTTAACACCATTTTTGGGCACCACCGGGCAGCTCAGAAGCTTAGGAGTTCAGCCCGGGCATGGGTCTGGTTCCCCAAGCCGGGGCAGTAGCCGGGGCGCTCAGAAGCCAAAAGCACCAGCATGCCCCCCGGGCACCCACGCCCACAGTCGGTTTCTACCCACAGAACACTTCTGACACCAACCGTGTGCGGGGAGGTCCCCATACTAACCAGTTCTCCAACACCATTGCAGCTGGGTGTCCTGCGATTTCGTTTGATTCTGACACTAAGTACCTGAGTTCACACCAGACCCCACAGGCTGAGGGCTCCGTCCCCAGATGCCAGCTGCAAACTTAGACCATCAGGACTTCGGACTGACCAGCTGTAAATTCAGGGGGTTCCCACCACCCCCTCCCCAGGTTGGAGAATTTGCTGGACCAGCTCACGGAACCCAAGAAAATGGTTCACTTGCTATTCCCGGTTTATTATCAAGAATACAACCCAGGAGGTGTCCAGTGGAAGAGACACACGGGACCAGATAGGGAGGGATTTCTGTGCCCTCGTCTAGGGTACCAGCCTCCCACTCCGTGATGTGTTCACCACCAGAGGCTCTCGGAACCCCCTACCCACCCCATAATCTGCGGTGGGGGGGATGGAGATTTCGTTACTTGGGCAGGCTTGAGTGAGTCATTGGCCATTAGGGATGAGCTCAATCTGCAGCCCCTTCCCCTCCCAGGAGGCTGGGGTAGGGCTGTCGGGAGGGGACCTTGGCCCTGGGGCCCTTGCAGAGCCGCAAGGGAGCAGCAGACTGGACAGCAGACTCAGGTTCGTGGAGGAGGAGGGGGCGCTGAGGAAGCCCGCGATGGCAGGTGAGCCAGACTGGGCGCTCCGGGGCCCTGCAGAGGATGCAGGTTGAAAGGTGAGTCGGAGTCCGGCAGGTGAGGGGTGAGTGGAGTGTTCCGGGCTGAGGGCAGAGGAACCTGTGAGAAACCAAAAGATGCCCACAACGCAACTGCATTCTAGAGACCAAGGAGATGGGGGGAAAGGATGTATCTGGAAAAATAGGCTGGAGCCATGGAGGACAGGACTGTGTGGTCGGTCCACGGGGAGGAGGAGTTTGCTCTTTAGGGAAATCTGTGACTCCTCTTTGCTTCGTCCTCTCTAGTCAAGTGACTACCAAGTTGCTTCCAAGATACCTGTTGCGTATCCATGTCTCTCTGTCCTCCTTGTTGTACATCTGGTTTACGACACCATCGTTCTGTCCAAGACTGGCTCCTCTACTTGTTTATCTCCTTTCTGGCTCCTCGAAGGGCCCTTCATAGCCTTCCCCTTGACTAACCCCAAGGCCTCTTGGCCTCTTCCCACCCCCCTGTCCCCCAGGGATGGCTCCAAGGTGAAGGCTATGACGAGGTGTCACCTGCCCTCGCCATGTTGACCCCTCATGGTCACAAAGTAGCTGCAACAGTTCCGGCCCCCTACAGAGACCAACACACCCAGAAAGTGTTGGGGTGTTTCCCTCAACAGCTGTTTCTAGAAGAGGAGAAAGTCCTTCCCAAAGGCATCTCCACAGCTTCCCTTCAGGTCCCGTGCCTAAATCAGTCACTGCCCTGAGGAGTGAGACATCATGATTCCTTCACTGGGAAGGAGCCCACGAAGCCCAGGACTGCTGACATGAGAAAGAACCTGAGCTTTATTGGTAAGAAGGCAGGGAGAGCTATCGTCAGGAAACAGCAGGTCACATTACTTCCCGGGAACTCTGCATTTTACTCACAAATCTCCCTCCCCTCTCCGGGGCAAATGCATCCTAAAAAAATCTCTTTGTTGGATGCCACAGACACGTAGCCCCAACCCATGGGCTTCCTGCTGCCGCGTCTCTCACAGAAGGTCCGTGAAGACCCCCGCCCGATCCCCCAGCCCCTGGCCACACTTCAGCATCCATCCTGAATGTCCCCGCGGCCCCGCGCCCGGACCACACATTCCTCTTCCAGAGAGTCATCGCAGACACCCACAACTCCTGCTCTGTCGATTTTCTCTTTTCAACAGCGTCCTGCCAACAGTTTCGCAGAGATGGAGCCCTGATGCATTTCTTGGCTTAGTTCCCCTAGTACTGCGATTGGAGTCGGACACTGCCACGCATCCATCCCCAACAAACCCCAAATATGACTGTGTCCTTCGTGGTGGAAGGGGGGGCTGGAACTCCCCCTTATTCAAGAAACAACTCTGGCATCTGCTGGGAAGGGACACTCAGGGAGCCCAGAAGGATGTACAAAATGAGTCTTTACATAGGTTTTGAGCAGTGCAGTGTCTTCTACCCATACAGACAGCGGCGTGCTGGCAAATGGCTACTAAGCGGTCCTCATTTCCCCCTCCCCCAACACCTCTCGCTTGTTCATCCACCTATAATGAATTTGACTCACATAAAGATAATAAATACCCAAGATGAATCATTTCCTAATTATTTTACTACATGGTTGGGAATGGGGGAGAAATCCATTCCTGAAAGGAAAAATCAAGGTGCTGTTGGCAGAAGCAAAGCTATGCAAGCAAATGGTAGCGTAATTCTGAGGCCTCTCAGCTGGCTTCCAGCTACTCCTCGAGCCTCCTGTCGCAGTCCTTCCCCCCTACACCCAGCAGTAGTTCCAAGCCTTACTGGATATTTCTCCATTCCTGGGACCTGCCTCACTCACACTCACCCCTGGACATTTGCACATCGTACAGCCCAGCCAAGCTAACTCCTAGTCATCTGTCAGGTCTTGGTTTCGGTGCTGCTTCCTCCAGGAAGCCTTCCGTGATCCTCAAACTGGGTTACACGGATCTCCTATGAGCTCCCATATCCATTTATGTTTTATTTAATAAATATTCATTGGTCACCTCCTTTGTGTCAAGTTCTGCATCACTGTATTACTCTCTTGTCTGTATGTTCCACTAGATCTTATGCTCTGTGCGGCTCAGCATCTACATATCTTCCTCTCAATATGTCTCCATGACACATAACAGTATCTGGAACAGCCAACACGCGACAAATTTTTGTTGGAAAAGAAAAAGAATAGTTTTTTAAATTGACGTGAAATTCACACATAGCATAAAAATAGCCATTTTAAAGTGAACAATTCAGTGGCATTTAGTACAAATGTGTCGCCGTCGTCTCTGTTGAGTTCCATTTTCATCTCTCCCAACGGAAACCTTGTACCCACAAAGCTCTCACTCCCCAGTCCCTGTCTCCCCACGCTCTCGGCACCCCCTAATCTTTCATGAAAGAATTTTTAAATAAATGAAAGTTGTCTGCCTTTGGGTTGGACAAATAATTTGCCTTTCTCTCTAAAAGCCACTGGAAGCATTGCTTTAAGCCAAGCGGTGCCCCTGTGGGATGGGTACAGCAGAGACTTTCTCCGCTGCTGGCCGGCCCCGCCGGGCACTCCGAGGCACATGGGCCCTTTCTCTCTAGGAGGTGGACCCATCTCTTCTAAAATTGAGTGGCTCTCCTCAAAACCTCCCCCTGAACTGGAAATGGTCCAGTGCAGTCAGCGAGTCTGGTCCCAGGGGCAGCTTTCTTGGGGGAGCAGAGCCTTGAGTGCCTTCATAAGGAATCTGTGACTTGGGAGCTTTCCCCAGGGAGGGGGATCAGGCTGGTGGGTGAAGGTGGGAGGAGGTTGTCAAGGGGGGCAAAGAGCACTCTGCTCATCGGGTCCGCCACTGTGGCAAGGGGCAGAGCCCAAGCCTTGGGGCCTGCCCTCCCTGCTCGTGAGGGAGTGGGCCTGGCTCCCCACAGCCCCCGGGGGGGAGTGGGTTTAGCGGGGTCGGGATGGGGAACGCAGGCCGAGAAACAGCAGGTAGGGAGAAGGCCTGCCCCCGGGACCTATTTCCCTGGTGCTGAGAAGCAGGACCCCCTTCAGAGTCCTTGGGCCTCCTAATGTGCTCCTCGATGGCCCATGTTGTCCCTGCTCATCTTCGTTGTTGCCCACTGCCCTCCCCCAGTGGCCTGGGGAACCGTGGGGAATTGAGGAAGGCGGAGGAGGGAGGAATAGAACACTCAGGGAGCCCAGAGGAGGAGGTTCTCTCTTACAGGAATCAAATCAGGGTGCGATCCCTTTTTACAGCCCCCATCACACACACACACACACACACACACTCACGCACACACACTGCCCCCCACGCTGGACTATTTTTTCCCCTAAGATTTATTTATATTTATATATGTAAATTATTATATACTTATATAAAAATATATTTATAAATATATTCTAATATTTATAAATATAATAAATACAAATATCTTTATTGAATATATAAATATATATTTATTTTATTTATTATTTATTATATTTTAGAGAAAGAGAGCAAGCACCAGCAGGAGGGGCAGAGGGAGAGGAAGAGAGAAAATCTCAAGCAGGCTCCGTGCTGAGCTGGATCCCACGACCCTGAGATCGTGACCTGAGCTGAAACCAAGGGCCGGATGCTTAACCGATGAGCCACCCAGGCGTTTCCCCCTCATGCTGGCTGGCTTTGACGTCACAGTTGCCCCTCTCTTTTTGACTCCAACAGGGGGGAAGCCGCTGGGAAGTTCCAGGTCTATACACCAGGTATGAAATAGTTAAGCTGGGGCTGCGGCCAGGTGGGGGGTGAACTTGGAGTTGATGGCACCCTGCACAATGGGAAGAACTTCTAGTTGTCACTCAAGTGGAAAGTCAAGGTGGTCCTCACAGCCCCTGCTGTGGCTAGGAGTGGTGTGGAGACAAAGCAAAGAACCCCCCAGCCCCCCACCTCCCTGCCCCATTCCTGGGAGCACAGCAGGGCCTGGGGGGAGAGAAAACATTTCTTGCACTCACCCAGATGGGCCAGGAAGAGCGGCCCAGAGCATCAGAAGTACAGTGGTGGGGCTCTGCAGATAGAGAAGTTTGGATTACAAAAAAGTCGGTGCCCCGAGGCTAAGGGTCGGTCTGGTGCTCAGTGGACCAGCTGGGACTAGAGAGGAGGCTCTGTGAATAACCCAGGACCCGGATAACTGCACGGAGCCTCTGGACCGCCAGGCATTTCACAGTCTCCGTTTCGAACCACCAGCCTTGAAAAGCCTTCCTGGGCTCTCAATTCCCATTCGTTCTACCCTCCACAGCCTTGTCCTACCCGAACCCTGGGTGGGTGGGGGGGCACTTGTCTTGACCATGCAGGGCTCTAAGAGGCCCAGAGAGGCCAAGGCCACCTCCCTTCTCTGAGGCTCCAGTCTGTTACTTTAAAAACAAGGAATATCAAAACGAGGCTTCTAAAACGACAGCATATTTCAAATGTTCTCTTTCTTAAATCATTACTTTCAATGCACACACACACACACACACAAACACACACAAGCAATGAAATAGTTCCTTTCTCTGTCCCAAAAGTGTAAAAATTGGTGGTGTTTTGAAGGATGCAAAATGTCAGAACTTTCGCAGCAAAATTACATCGATTTTGCATTTCTGGTAAGACCGGATGTTGTACTAGTTGGGACTGAATGATAACTCGGTGTCACTGTATTAGTCGCCTGCGGCTGCTGTAACAAATAACCCCCCCGCCTGGTGGCTTCACTCGGCAGAACTTATTCTCTCTCACTCTGCAGGCCAGAAGTGTGAAACCAGTTTTTACTGGCCAAGGGTCTAGGGGAGAATCCATTTCTTGTGTCTTCCGGCTTCTGCTGGCTTCCAGCTCCCCGGCCACGTCACCCCAACCTGCCTCTGTGGCCCCGTGATCTTTTCCTCTTCTTGAGTAACATCTTCCGCTGCCTCCCTCTTACAGGAATACTTGTGCTGGTATTTAGGGCCCACCGCGATAATCCAGGATAATCTCCCCATCTCAAAATCCTGAGCTTAATCACGTTCTGTGCCATAGAAAGTAACATTGACACGTTCCAAGGATTAGGACTTGATTTCTTGGGGACCCTTCATTCAGCCCACCCCACACCGGTGAACGACAGACTTCAACCTCTTAAAACTAGCTTATACCGGAACTGTGCTGTGCACAGATGATCACTGGGAAACCGTGTTCATTCTTGCAGGCGCTGTGGTTCAAGGTTGTTCGAGAATCTTCCAGTCCTGCCAGTGCCTCTCTGCTTCTGCACGGACAAGCTTGCTTCGAGAGAACATCCCGAATCTTCATGTGAGGCCTTCTGGAAATATGAGGGCCCAGCCAATGACAGTGCACCAGCCATGCCCCACGTTCGCCCTGTGATAGGCCCTATGGCGGGTGCACCGTGGTGCCTCAACTTCCCCAGGCAGGGAGTCCATTTGGAGCCCCACTCCCATCCTCGTCCAAAACTTGATGCTTTAAGCCCCCAAGTGTTTGTCTGAAGAAGGCTTATCTTCTTATTCTTATTGTGCCAGAAGACATCTAACATAAATGTTGCCATGTCAGCCATGTGACAATGTACATGACAGCGACATCAAGGACATTCTCAATGTTGCACAACTATCAGCATTCGCTAGACCCAGTTACTCCCCGTCCCCCCTCCCCGGCTCCTGGCAACCCTAATCTGCTTTCTGTCTCCATGGATTTGCCTATTCTAGATATTTCCTACAAAGAGAACTGTACCGTGCTGGTCTTTCGTGCCTGGCTTCTTTCACTTAGCGTCGTGTTTTCAAGCTTCATCCAGATTGTGGCACATTTCTGTATTTCATCCTTCTGATGGCTGAATAATATTCTATTGTTTGTATAGACTACATTTCACTGATCCCTTCATCAGTCGATGGACATCTGGGTTGTTTTCTACATTTGGCCATTCCTGATTGGAACCCCAGAGCTCCACAAGACCCTACAACCATCACCCCCGAATTAGGGCAGTATTGTTGCCTGTAGGTCTGGGAGCTTCTGTGCCAAACCAAACAGGACTTGACCTTAACCCAACACAAAGAATGTGGCCGTGATAAACTGGGTTCCTTAATGAGACACACACCCACCTTCTGGTCTCCCCATTCCCTCCTTCAGCGAACAACCACCCTTCTTCCAACCCCGTGGTTCGTCCCCCTGACCCCCACCAACCTCCCGCCAATGCCACTTGCCCTGCGGAAGCATCTTCTCTCCACGAATGTTCCAGCCACCTGCAGTCACAGTTCCTACCACAGGCGGGAGAAGCGTAGTCCCCCATCCACTCCTCACCACCCAACAGCCAACGACCGAAGAGAACTGCTCAACCACATCCTTCAGGAGTTGGGGCAAGAGTGGGATGAGGCCAAAGAGCTCTGGCTACGAGGAGTTCTGATTTCAAGCACTGCCCCCCCACTCCTGCTGCTCCCTAGCTGGGTCTCTCAGCTCGAGTCGCTGACCTCACCAAACCTCAGCCAAACAGGGGGGATGATACCTCTGTACGGAATTCCAGGAGTTGGAGGAGATGGCGCGAACGGGGGGCCTGGTGCGCAGCAGGCCGGCGGGCTTGGGGGTGCTGCTCTAACCGGGGGCCCCTGGCTGCTGCTGCCCGCTTCCGGGCTTGGCGATAACCATGCACTCGGGCCTCTGGCCAGAGTGGAAGTCCCCAAGCAGCTGCGGCTCCTGCTCGGCCCAAGAGCCCCACTCTCTGGGTCTTCTTCCCCTGCCTCCGAGGGTGCGTTCCCCCACCTTCTAACAGTGATGCAAGGAAGGACAAGGTTCAGCCGCCATCGGCCCGTGACAAGCCGGGCAGCTCTGAGACCCCCACTCTGCTCCCATCTCCCAATTGCTAAACCAGAGACACGTCACTTCTTACCTTCCCTGACTTGTTGTGTGGAGCATCCAATGCTGCTGACAAGCACACCGGCTCAAACTGCTCCCTCCCGCCATCTGAATGCCCGCCTTCCTTCCTTCCTTCCTTCCTCTCTCACTCTTTCTTTCTTTCACAGGCTCCACACCCAGAGTAGAGCCCAATGCGGGGCTCGAACTCACAACGCTGAGATCAAGACCTGAGCTGAAATCAAGAGTCGGACCCTTAACTGACCAAGCCACCCAGGCGCCCCCTGAATGCCACTTTCTATCGCTTCCAGACACTCCCGCGGCCTCCTTGGCCAGCCCTCCTCCTTCGCCCTCCCTTTCCATGCTGACATTCCTAAAGACACATCCCTGGGCCCCTTCTCTTCTCCGTGCATCTCCCCACATGATCCCACCCCTCCATGGGGTTGATGACCACACACACGGAGGACTCCCAGATCATTCCCAGTGCCCAGCGGCTTGCCCACAGCAGCTGCGATAAGCTCGTTCACAAGCTGGATCTAGTCTTTAGGCCACTTCAAACCCCTGCATGCCATCCGATGATCGCCAGAGAGGATTCAGTCCAGACTCCGGGGTCCAAGAGTGCTCTGCATCTGGCCCCTCCTGTCTCCTCCTCCCCAGCCCCGCCCCGCCCAGCATTGTTGGCCCCGCCCAGCATTGTTGGCCCCGCCCCGCATTTTGGTTCTTTCAGCCTTCGGAGTGATTTGTGCCCTTGAAAGCACCAGGATACCCTGGGTCTCCACTCCTTTGATTTCCAGGAGAATCCCATTCACCCCTCAGTAGTCATCCCAAAGGACAGCTCCCCGCCTCCCCAAGCCTGGCTGGGGCCCCTCCCCCACACTCCCTCCTAGGGGAGGGGGAGGGTCTGTGGTTGCCCCCCTCCCTGCTCAGCCAGGTCTGCGGTTGGGGTGGGGGGAGGGGGAGGGGAAGGGAGATGCCAACGTCCAGAGGGTGTTCAGGGTGGGGGCTTGTTAGGAAAGGCCAAATTAGCTCATGGGCTGAACTGTGTCCCCAAAAAATACGATGACATCTTGACTTTCAGGCTTCGGAATGTGACCTCATTGGGAAATAGGGTTGCTACGGGTGTAATAGGTAAGGTGAAGTCATACCGGAGTAGGTTTGCCCTTCGTGCAGGATGACTGGTGACCCTGTAAAAAGAGGAGAGAGACAGAGACTGTGTTTTGCCGCCACGAGCCCAGGAGCACAAGGAGGGCCGGCAAGTCCAGAATCGAGGAAAAGGGAAGGAAGGAGGCTCCCGGCAGGGTGCGGAGGGAGCTGGGCCCCGCCAGCACCTGGACCTAGGAGTCTGGCCCCCAGAGCCATGAGACGACACATCTCTATTTGTTGACGTCACCCATTTCGTGGGCCTTTGTTACATCAGCCCTGGGACCAAAGACACAGGGCAAAGGGCGGGCCTCAGATTTGGGGGAGATGTCTCCGATTACCTGCAGTGATTTTTTGGAACCTCTGGGGACACTGTTGTCCCCAGTCGTTTTTCTCATGAGGCCAACAGGAGCAAAGGCCAAGTAATGGAATTGCCAGGCTGAGCGTCTGGGGAGCCCAGGCCCCCGGACCGCTCCTTATTTAGGGAGAGGGGAAAGCCAGCAGTGGGCGCACCACTCTTCTCACGCCTGCGGCCCGCCACCCCAGCCCCAGTGCGGCCTCTGCCCCAGCCGCTCGCATGGGCTCCAGATTCGGGGGGGCCAGAGCTCAGCTGTGTCTGCCACGACCTGAGCAAGGCCCCGCCCGTCTCCAAGCCTCGGTTTCTCTCCTGTGTCTGCTCCAGCATGGGAGGCCCCCAAGTCCGCTCCGCCTGCAGAGCCCAGACATCTCCTCCTCCCCACAAGCGCTCTGGGCCCCCTCTCCTGCCTCGGGACAGAAGAGGCCCCATCGTGTCCTATAAAGAGAACAGGAGGAAGATCACAGGCACTTGCCTTCAAACCCGGGCTCTGCCATTTCCAGCGGTGTGACTCTGAGCTCGTCCCACCCCGTGTGTCTGTTCCCAAAGCTGACGTGGCTGCAGGGCTGGGGAGGCAGCTGCTCGAGGTTGGCGGCGGCTCCTTCTCTGGCTCCTGGGTCAGCCTCGGGATGTCCACGAGAGCACCGAGGCTGGCGGGGAAATGGTGTGCGCCTGCTGCAAGCATTACTCTGAGGGGACGGTCTTTAGCCTTTCTCTGGTTCGCAGAGGGGTCCAGACGTCAAGACCCCTGCCTAAATCCCTGCACCCAGGGTCTTAGCACACTGCCCACTTGGCGCTGAGCATCTCTCCCGGGCTTCCTCCTGCAGCCCCGCATCGTGCAGCCAGACCAAGGGCTCGTTTGCAAAATAGTCTTAATAATGCCCCATCCCTGCCCCCCACATTCCTCTGCTTCCCATTGCTTCAGCCTGATCTCACTGGAGGGGTTCCAGCCGCCCTGACACGCAACCCCAAGGTCTCACAATAGAACTGCGTTTCCCCCCATAAAACCCAACTGGCACTGTGTTCCTCGAAGCCATCCAGGAGCAGCCCTGCCATCTTTGCCACGCGCCTTCCAAGCGGCCTTGGGCATCCGCATCCAGCAGCTTGGAGAGCACACAGAGGACGGGGACGGTTTTATGGGTTTTTATGAGACATAAATCACTCCCATCCACCTTCCATCGGCCAGAACTCTGCCTGCCTTAGTCTGTTTGGGCTGCTGCGACAAAATACCATAGGCTGGGTGGCTTATAAACAACAAACCTTTATTCTCACAGATCTGGAACCTGGCAAGGCCAAGATCAAGTGCTCACAGGGCGGGAGGCGCCGGGAGCCCTCCGGGTTCTCTCTCTAAGGCCACCTACCCCCTTCGCGAGGGCTCCGCCCACATGATCCATTCACCCCCCCAAACGCTCTAGCTCCTGATCCCATCACATCTGGGGTTAGGACCTCAACATATGACTCTTGAGAGGGGGGGACACAAACATCCAGCCCACGGCCGATGGCCACATCCAACTACGAGGAAGCTAGGGGACGCAGTCGCAGCAGAGGGCTTAGGTTGGCTGGGAGGCTAGCGAGTCCCCGCCGCAGGCTCCCCATCTGGTCCCTGACGACCCACTGTCCTCTCCTCCTCCTTCATGGAGCACACTCATCGCTCCCCAGAGACACAGCCGAGTCCCCTGCCCTCACCGTTCTCCCGGACCCGCGCCACAGGCCGGGACCTCCAGGAGGGGCTGGAGGGTCTCCCTCTGGGTCCCACGTGGGTCCTTGGGGTCTGGAAACCGATGAACTAAAAGGACAAGTTATCGGCGTCCTGTCCACCCCCCAAGTCCCCAACACACACAGTATCGGAGGGTAGGACCCAGACAGAGTAGCCACGACACGCCAACCCAAGGGGAAGAACGGAGGATGTGCGCAGGCGCTGGGGAGGGTGCGGGGAAACCCCGCAATCGGGAGATTCCGCTCCCTGGGACCCCACGCTCCACCTTCCAGAGCTTCTTGCCATTTCGCTCCAGGGGCCCGTGTGAGGTGGGTGTGTGCTGGGCACAGGCCCTCCTTGGGGGCCTCCACTTGAAGCCTCCAGCCCCAGCCGGTCAAAGCTGGGAGGCCCCAAGATCGTTTTAAGGCCCAAAGGGTTAAAGGCTTGTCTTTGGGTCAGGTTTCTGGCTTATGGGACAATACAGTTCCCTCAGAACCTGAGAAGGCTCCTCGTCCGGTCGCTTCCCATCAGCACCGGGTGCCGGGGACCACATGCAAAATTCATTTTGAGGCACAGTTCTCCAGGCTGATTTTTTTTTTTTTTTTTTTTTTTTTTTTTTTTTTTGCTTCCTGGCCCCGGGCTCTTCTTCTCTCTCGATGTACTAACGGTGATCCTGATACTTGGGCCCAGGAGGGAGGACACTCCCTCACCCTGACCTTGCACGAGGCTGAGGCTTAATGGGCTTTCGCCGCTCATATGATTTCCTTCTGGTTGGCACCTAGAAGCAGTCAACTTTCCCAACCAAGGCTTCGCATTTCTGGAATCATTCTATTTCATTTTAGTCGTGCTTGCAAACCAGCCAGGTCCGGCCTGGGTTCATCTTAGCTTCCTGATACCTTGCTAAATGCTGCCTCTAACACCCAAGGCTCTCTCTCTGTGACCATCTGTGTCACAGCCTCTTCCCCGGGAACGACAGGCGCAGAGGACGGAGGTCCTGGTCACCTCAGGCCACCGCCTAGCTGGGTCTCCTCCCTTCCAGACCCCGACTCCAAACCGATACCATACATTTTACGTTTCCATCATTCTGACACCTGGCTCCTACTACCAATTTCTTTTCTTTTCTTTTTTTTTTTTTTAAGATTTTATTTATTTATTTGACAGAGAGAGAGATCACAAGTAGGCAGAGAGGCAGGCAGAGGGAGAGGGGGAAGCAGGCCCCCTGCTGAGCAGAGAGCCCCATGCGGGGCTTGATCCCAGGACCCTGAGATCATGATCTGAGCCGAAGGCAGAGGCTTTAACCCACTGAGCCACCCAGGCGCCCCTCCTAGTACCAATTTCTGTCTTCATTAAAGTAACACTAATTTCTATGAGAGAAATCCCCAAATTTCATTTACTAAACAAGCTCTATTATTATTTTTTTTTTACTCTCATAAAAGGCAGAATGGGGTCAGGGGAGGGATTAGGGCCCCTCTGTTCCTCACAGTCCCTCCATGACTCAGACAAATTGAGCCTGGGCCATTCTCAGTACATGGCTTCGAAGGGAGACCTGAACCTCAGGATCCAGGCCCAGATACAAGAGCAGAGCCGGGGGAGCCTGATTCTGGGGCAGAACCAGACCCGTCCGTTCACATATGGCTTAGGGCTGTTTTCACACTACAGGGGCAGAGCTGACCGGGGGCGGGGGAGACCGTATGGCTCAGGGAGCCTAAAGCAGTCACTCACCCAGCCCTTTGCAGGAGAAACGTCTGCCAACCCTGCAGGGTCGGGGGGGGACTGGCGCTCTGACGGGCCAGGGCCCAGGCCTGGAAGTGCCATTATGATTTCACTCTTGTTCCATTGGTCAGAACTCAGTCACGCGCCACCCCCCCACACCCCCAGTCAGGGAGGCTGGCAAGTGTGTTCTCAGCGTGCCCCCGGAAGGCCGAGGAACGAGGCAGAGTCCCCGCCAGAGACACCGTCCAGGCCATGTGGCTCCTGACTACAGATCCGTATTTCCAGCCAGGAGCCCAATGCCTCACACTCCACGTCCTCCAACAGACCTTGATCCTTCCTCCCAACTCTGTTTCTCCAGCTGCGGTTCGGAATTCATTCACCGAAGGGCCCAAACCAGAAAACTCAGGATTGCCTGTGACCGTCCCATTCCCTCAGCCCTATAGGCATGCTCTCCACGTGCATTTGAACTTACACGTCCCCCATCGGCCCCCCTCTTCCTGTACCCTGCTGTGGCACTTGGGTTAGCCTCCCCACTAGCGGCAAGGACCCCAACCACCCCTAAAGCTGAAACTCAGTGCTCTGAGTTGGCGTCTTCAAAATCTGGTGTGCCTAAACTACTCCCCTGTATGAACTCCATGCTGTCCCCAAAGGACACAGGCATATCACCTGGCATACCACCCATCTATGCAATGGCAGAACTGAGGTGGGAACTTTGGTTTACGATCCTTCAAAGCCCCATTGCTCCACTCCCCCATTCTTTGCAGGATAAACATCCGGGAAGCACAAAGAAAATTCTTTGCATAGCAGAATCTCTCAAACCAGTACAAGGGGAGCAGCCCCCTTTGCACACTCAGGGAAGAATTTTACCATGCTTTGAGCTGTTTTGCTCTGCCCTGGGGATGCAGCGGGGTACCTCTCCTGGGTTCGGTCCCTTGCCTCTCATTGCACCTGTGTTGTCTGTTGGAGATTCCTAGTTCAGGCAGCCTGACACCCAGGACGTGCTCGCAGAGGGAAGCTGTCCAAAGAGAGGCTTCCTCGGGGGCAAAGCCCTTCCCAAAGACCCCTGAGGGTCACCGCAGGCCCACTCCTTCCTCTGCCCCTGCTCATGACCCTTTGAAGGACGAAAAAGAAACCGAGCTGGGCCAGGGTCCTCCTGGAGAGTCTGGCTTTGGTCCTCAGCGCTGCCTGGATGACCATTTTGTCTAACTGTCATGCTCTGCCATTCTCCAGGGATTCCCTGTGACACCCATCCTTCTCTGCAGTGATCTTACCTTAAACATATGTGTGCTTCTTTATCGCCTGTCCTCCCACTAGAAAGCAAGGTACCAAACCAGAATGAGAACATCGTCTCTTTTTTTCCTCTGCTTCCCCAGCATCCAGGAAAGTGTCTGGCTTCTCCTTGGCGCTCAATAGATTTTTGCTGATGGGACGGCTGGGGGGCTCAGTCAGTTAAGCATCTGCCTTCGGCTCAGGTCAGGATCCCAGGGTCCCGGGATTGAGTCCCATATCCAGCTCCCTGCTCAGCAGAGAGCCTATTTCTCCCTCTCCCTCTGCCACTCCCCTGTGCTTGTGTTCCCTCTCTCTCAAATAAATAAATAAAATCTTTAAAATAAATAAATAAATAAATGTTTGCTGACGAGTGAGTGGATGGATGGATGGATGGATGGTGTGGCTAGTGACACTCTGATGGCCTCTTGCTTCCCCCATGGAAGGTGGGGGTTCCCCAAGCCTCTCCCCACAAACCCCCCCATAACTCTGCATTTCCAAAGACCCTTCGCTCCCAGGGAGTTTTCATATCCAAGACTGAGCCCCTCTCCGGGCTCCCATCCAAGTAACAGTGACCCCATTTACCCATCTGTTTAGCAAAATGTCGGTCCTCCTTTACTCTTGCCTCCCTTTCCTCCAGTGCGATCCCGTCGGCTCTGTCCCCCAGGTATATCCTGACTCCGACCTCCTCTCGTGACGCCCGTCACCACCACCAACTTCCCTTGACAACGGCAGCGACCTCCCACAGGGCTCCCTACTTCCCGGACAGAGTGGCCTCCGGGAAGGGTCCTTTAGATGGCCTCACCCCCCTGCTGGCCACCCTCTGCCAGCTCCCTTCACACCTGGAAGGCGCGTGCTCACCAGACCCACAAAGCCCCATGTGCCTGGTCCTAGTTATCTCCATAATCTTCCTTCCTTCTCTCTGCTTTATACACTCTGCTCCAGCTGCCCGGGCTTCTCGCTGCCCCACGAACACGCCAAGTGCATCACGCACATGCTGCCCCCGTGCCTTTGCACCTGCTATTGCCCCGGCTTGGAACCTTCTACCCCACACATCCGTGCAGCTTACCCTCTCACTCCGTGAAGTCCCAGCCCAAACATCTCATGAGCAAGCGCTTGTCTGGCTGCTCTGTCTACAACAGGGCCCATCCCTGCTTCCCGGTTCTTCAGAGCACCTCCCGGACTTTGTTTCTCCATTTACTGTGTGTCACAACCCCTACAGCATAAGGTCCCCAAACTCAGGAACTTTGTATGCTGCTGTGCCCCCAGCTGCAAATGCCCCATAGACAGTTGTTAGGTGAGAAGAGGAGAGATCCTCGAAGTCCCCATGCACCAGGGGGAGGGGTGTGGTTTGGAGTCCAGGTCAAGAGCACAGGAGCCCGCACCCCCACCTGTCGTCCCTCCTTGCCTCCTCACCGGGGGCCATCCATGCTCCCAGTGCCCGCTCCCCCACCCCAGACTCAGGCTCAGCCATGTGGCATTTTGACCAGTAGGATGCCAGCAGACAAGACAGGAGCAGGGAAGCCCGCATTTCCTTCTGCTCGTGCCCCCGGCTGAGCGGGGCAAGCCTACGGGATATGAGAGACCCATGGGCGTGTGGGATAGAACATTCTGGGCCGAGGGAACAGCCAGTGCAAAGGTCCCCAAAGCAGGAGCTCGCCCCATGTGTCTGAGAGAGCAAAGGGCCAGTGTGGCTGCAGCCCGGTGAGGGAGGGGACAGCAGCAGGGAGGTCACGGGGGCCAGACCGTGGAGGGTTTTGTAGACTGTCAGAAGATGCAGGCTATTCCTCTGAGTGAACTGAGAAGCCGAGGTGGTGTGATCTGACTTAGGGATCTGACTGGATTGCTTTAGTGCTGCTGGGAGGCAGGTTCAAGGTGATGCAGAGCCGGGGAACCAGGCGGCCGGGGATGTCGCACAGAGATCAGGGTGGCTGCCATGGAGGTGGGGAGAAGAGGCCGGACTCCAGCTGTGCTGGAAGCTTTGAGCTTAGAGGATTTGCAGAGGGACTGAAGGTGGGGGTGAGTCCATGAGATGTGGCGGGAGTTCTGAGCTGGGGACAGCCCGGAGACCCTGCCTGACTAGCCTTGCGGATCCACCCAGAGGTTCTCCGTTGGCCTTTTTCCCTTCTGCAAACACATTCAACTCTCCCCTGCCTCAGGACCTTGGCACTTACTGTTGCATCTTTCCCCTTGTCTAAATCCCATCATGGGGTCACGGCTTCAAAGCACTTCACAGAGACCTTCCTGGGAGCCCCATTCACCCCTTTTTATAGATTGTCTATCCTGTTACTCTTCCTCCTTCCACCCTGCTCTTTCCCTTTCTGGTGCTCGTTGTAATAACATACCTAAGCCTGTGCTTACTGGTTTGATGTCGGTCTCCACTGGACCACAGGGATGAGGGCCCTTCCTAGCCAAGCTCCAGAGACAGGCTGCCTGGATTCAAGTCTCTGGTCTTCCCATTTAAACCTGTGTGAATTTGGAAAAGCTACTGAACCATCCGGCCTCAGTTTCCTCCTTGAAAACATGGCGGCAACTTTAAGGGCAAGTCCCGATGAGATCATTGACATAAAGCCCTGAGCTCGGTGCCCAGGCCTTTGTTCAATAGACGTTAGTTATTCTGCTAGCCATGGAAAGGAGCCTAGTGTAAGAATTATCTAGAAGCACGTAGTCCGTTTACATGATTGAACTATATTTGGCAAGCTCTCTGAGCGGCATAACCAAGCAGCACTCCAGGTACCAGACTGCCTAGATGAGGCAGGTTTGAAACTGCCTCTTGGCAAATGCACATTTGGGGAAATAAGAGAGATGTATGGCATTTGTTGTTTTTGGTTGCTTAGCATCCAAATACCCATGGGGGGGGGATGGGGCACGAATCCCTAGAGGGGCGGGAGGCAGGGTTCCCCTACGGAAGCCCAGTGGGGCCAGACTCCCTCTCCCAGATCACTGCAGAGAGAGCATGGGGCACTCAACTCAACCTGGGCTCATCCCACCCAGGACTTTGTCACTAACTGAGGGTCACGGAGAAGCTGGGACCATTGAGATGTCAGTCCTCTGGTGTCAGGGCACCAAGGGGTCAGGGGTGGCTGTCATTCTCTAGTCCTTCCCTGTGCTTCTGCCTCCCGGTCTTCTGCGTTCCTGCCCAAATGATGAGCCTGGCTCTCCAGCCTACCCTGTGATTCTATGGGCCACCCATCATCCTTCCAGAAAATTCCTTTCAGGCCATCATTCACTTGAGCTGTTTTCTATTGTTGCAAGCAGGAACTCTGACTTGTCCACCCTCCCCAAAGGGGCTGAGCGCCAACCCTCAGAAAACCTCCACCGTCCCCCTCGACTCCACCCTATGCATTACCAGGAGCCCAAGACTCCCCGGGAGTGCTCCAGGCCGTGAGTCAGTCTGTGCAGTACTCAGAGTACCCAGAACGCAGGGGAAGGGGTGTGGCAGGCTGATATTTGGAAATATCCATCAGACTTCTTTCCCAGTACATCAACCCACCCTGGCCCTCTGCAGACGGTGGCAAGGGTGTCTCCAGGGCGGGGCTGCTCCCGGAGACTGGAGAGAAGCGCAAGCAGCTAGATCTTGAACCTCGAGCTTCAAAGCCAAGGTCCTGGCCTCAGGAACAATAGCAACCCTGCAAGGGCATCCTCTCCCCATCCCCACTCCATCCTGTTCTCTAGGCCGGAGTCGGAGTCGGGGGCATGCAGAACTCAGGCAGGAGGGGGGCCCGCTGCCTGGGTGAGGGTGTGGAGGCGTCACCCTCTTCAAATGGCTGACATGTATTTACAAGCAAAGCAGACGTGGTAGCGTGGCTTGCCTGGGCAGAGAGGGCCCAAGGCGGCCCCCTCCACTGTTTCCCACAGAAGTGGCTGAGAGAGGGTTCTGGAAAGTACGGGCCTCCTTGGTGAATGCTGGCAAGTGTGAGCACCAACGGGGTGTCCAGCATGGACAGACCCCAGCTCATACAGGCCAATGGGGCCAAAGCCCATCGTGAGAGAGGCCCGTGGAATGACCAAGATCAGAAGCCCTCTCCTACTGACAGCACGAGTTGGAACCCTGGGCAGAAAGGGAAACTTGAGGAAATGCAGAATTCTGTAAGAAAATGTTGCCACAGCATGCAACACGAAAAACTGAGGTGGGAGTTAAAGTCAGTTACGGAGGGGCGCCCGGGGGGGTGGGGGGGTAGTGGCGCTGTCGGTTAAACCACCCACTCTTGGTTTTGGCTCAGGTCGTGATCTCAGTGTCCTGGGATCGAGCCTGGTGTGGGGTTCTGCCCTCTTTGGGGGATGGGTCTACTGGAGATTCTCTCTCTTCCTCTGCCCCTTGCCCTGCTCGGACATGCTCCTCTCTTTCTCCAAATAAATAAATAAATTCTTAAAAAAAATAAAGTCAGTTATGGGAAATAAAAGTGTCCACCCATCTGATTGCAAAGTCCCCCCCCCCCCGCCCGCCCCATCCGAGGAACCTCATCACAGTCACTGCCTGAGAGAACAAAGGGAGGACAGATCTTCCCAGGCGAGTTTAAGGAGAGCTGTGGAGACATTCGACGGACTTTGAAGCCTTGACATAAAGACCTTACTTTTATTAACCCCTTACTGTGTGCCAGGCACCATGCTAAGCACTGTCCATGTTATTTCTGAACGAGGTGGGAAATCATTCCCATTCCACAGGTGAGAAAACCGTTGGCACACAGGTATTGAATGAAAGAGCCAGGATGCAGCGGGCCGATCTCCCACAGGACGGTTTTCACCGTGGCAGCTGCAGAAGTGGGCTCCGGGGGTAACCTGGAAAACTGCTCTGGGGCTTTAAACCCGAAGGTGTTGCTGGGAGATGGGAGGCCTGGGAGGGACGAGGTAAATTAAAGCTCAGGTTCTTGGAAGGAACTCTGGCAGGAGCGGGGCGGCCCCTGGTGGACGTGACGAGAACAGCAGCTCGGTGGCTCTGACCGCGCCCAGGGCCCTGAGCGGGGAGTGGCCGGGAGGCTCGGAGGAGGCCACATGTTGGGTGCTGTGTGGGGTCTGGACATAGTGGCTACTCCAGGGGTAGTGGCTACGTCTAGGGAGGGGCATTCTCTGAGGGCAGACAGGAGGAAGGAAAGCCACCTTCACTGAGACACTGACCGTAGGCTTAGATACAAAGGCACAAGCGAGCCAAAAGAAAACCAAGGTCATGAGCTGAAGAGCGAAGTTGAATTCAACTCAGAAAGAATTACAGGGGACAAAGCAGATCTCTTTATAAAGCTGAGTCGGGACAAGACCCCAGAGGACACACTGTGCACCAAGTAACATAAAAACGTATGTCCATCAAGATAGTGAAAGCCAACCCACAGGATGGGAGAAAATATTTGCAAATCATATACCTGATAAGGGACTTGTATTCATCATGCGTACAAAAATCTCTTACTACTCAACAATGAAAGGACAACCCAATTTAAAAATGGGCGAAGGATTTGGATGGCCATTTCTCCAAAGAAGATATACAATGGCCAAGAATGCGAAACGATGCTCAAAGTCATTAGTCATTAGGGAAAAGCAAAACCACAAGAAGGACCACCACTCCACACCCACTAGGATGGCTAGGATTAAAAAGAGAAGTATGCACAGGTATGAGCAAGGCTGTGGATAAATTGGAGCCCTTTTACATTGTTAGTAGCCTTGTAGGATGGAGAGGCCACTGGGAGAACAGCCTGGCGGGTCCTCAAAATGTTAAACATATACTGATCTTATGACCGGGCAATTCCACTGCTGTATATACACTCAAGAAAGATTTTTTTTTTTTTAATTCTTTTTCTGAGAGAGAGTGCATGCACAGATGGAAGAGAGGAACAGGGAGAGAGAGAATCCCAAGCAGGCTCCACGCCCAGCGTGGGGCTCTGTCTCACGACCCTGAGATCGTGACCCCGCGCCCAAATCAGGAGTCAGCGCTCAACCAACTGAGCCAGCCAGACGCCCACGTTTGTTTGGTTTTTTTTAATTAAAAAAAAAAATGTTATGGGGGGGTCGCCTCCACGGTGCTTCGGATTTTCTCTCTCCCTGACCCTCTGCCCCTCCCCCCAGCCCCGTTTGCACAGGTATGAAGGCACTCTCTAAATAAATAAATAAATAAAACCTTTTTTAAAAAGTCGAAATAACACAAAATAAACATGTCCACACAAAAACTTGCACAAGAATGTTCACAGCAGCATTATTCATAACAGCTGAAACCTAGCAGGCATTGGTGGTGTGGCGGTGAGCACGGCTGCCTTCCATAATAGCCCAAAAGTGGAAACAACCCAAGCGTCCATCAACAGATGAACAAAATGTGTCACCTCCACCCAATGGAATATTACTCAGCAATAAGAAGGAATGAAGTGCTGATACATTCTAGAATATGGATGAACTCTGAAAATATTACGCCAAGTGAAAGAGACCAGATGCAAAAAGCCACGTATTGTGTGACTCCACTTAAAAGAAATGTCCAGAGGGGCGCCTAGGTGGCTCGGTGGGTTAAAGCCTCTGCCTTCGGCTCAGGTCATGATCTCAGGGTCCTGGGATCGAGCCCCGCATCGGGCTCTCTGCTCAGCGGGGAGCCTAAGCCCCTCTCTCTCTGCCTGCCTCTGCCTACTTGTGATTTCTCTCGCTCTCCCTGTCAAATAAATAAATAAAATCTTAAAAAAAAAAAAAAGAAAAGAAAAAGAAATGTCCAGAATAGTACAACCGTAGAGATAGAAAGTAGCTTAGTCGTTGCCAGGGACTGGGAGAGCGAGGAGTGACTGCTGATGGGTCCCGGGTCTCTTTTTGTAGGATGGAAATGTTCTGAAATATGACTGTGGTGATGGCTGCACAACCTTGGGAATAAAAAAAAACAAAAAACCTGAATTGTACACTTTTAAGTGCGTAAATTTTACAGTGTGTGAATTATATTTTAATAAAGCTGTTACTAAAAAACATGCACAGAAAAACTGTAGAAAATGCATGGAAAAAATGACAAATGGAAATGCTTCTCAGCCCTTAACAGATCAGATATTTGAAAAACAAAGAAAAGAATCATGCTTCTCAGAAGTTATATGTTGCAAACAATGAATACTTTTACAAGGACCACCCATCCACTCTTTTTTTTTTTTAAGTTTAATTTATTTATGTTTTAGTAATCTCCACACCCAACGTAGGGCTTGAACTCACAACTCCGAGATCAAGAATCGCCCATTCTTCCAACAGAGCCGTCCAGGCGCCCCTCATCCGGTGCTTTATTCAAAAATTCATATTGAGCATCGGTCATGTACCAGGTACCATTCAAAGCCCTGGGATACAGCTGTGGGGGACAGTGAGGGGGTCACTGCTCTGGCATCGCTTACATACCAGAGGTAACATAGTATTTATAAACATTTACAAAAATCGACTTGGGCTGCAAAGGAAACCTCAATTGATTCCAGAAGAAATAGTGCAGACATGCCCCATTGTTTATCACCACAACTGAACACATGAGGAATAAATAATCATAGTAGAAATAAAATCTTCCAACTGCTTAGAAACGTTAATGCTCTCGTAAACAACCTATGTTCAAAGAGAACATTAAGACCCCCCCCATTGCAGAGCACTTAAAAAATAAGTTTATATATAAAACATGCACGTACGTATCTGCGGGATAACAATTTTTCCAAGGACACGGCCAACGTCAGAGCCAAAGGGGGCTCCTGGTGATCACTGCTGTTATTTAACATTTTCCTGGAAGGAACGATCAGTATGATTCTACAAGAGAACGAAATCAGAAGGACCATTCCTCACAAACAGCATCAGACTGGCAAAGATTGGAAAGCTGAATTCCCACTGCTGCCGGGCACGGAGTGAAGCGAGCTCAAGTTCTGGAAAGGGCACAGTTTCCTGCAAGCGTGCCCTGGCTTCAGTTCAGCAATCTCACTTCTGGAAAGCTGCCTGCAGAAACACTCAAGTTCAGGTGGGCCTCTTGCAAGGTACTGAAAACAACTGAGCATTGCTGACAAATCAGCTAAAAAAATTCCGCATCCCCATTCTGGAATATTCTGAGACACAGCCAAGAAAATAATTAGGTCTATAAATCTGTTGTTCTCCGGCAGAGGCAATTTTGCCCCCTAGGGGACATCCCATAACACCTGGAAGCCTTTATTATTATCAGATAGTGGACGGTGTGGTACCCGCATCTGGTGGGCAGAAACCAGGGACGCTGCTCTCCTTGGGGAGCACAGGACTGCCCCCCACAAGGACTGACCCGACCCTGAATATCCATAGCGCCAAAGTTGAGACCGCCTCGTATAAAGTAACAGGGAGAAATACCTACAAGGAATTGTTTCCATTTTTTTTTTAAAGTTCAGAACCACACTTCTCCCATGAGCCCATATTTTTTCTAAGTATATTTATGCAGGTATGCACATAGAAAAAATATTGGAAAATTCATCCCAAACTGCTCATTCATTCATAATTCTGTCATTCATTCAACAAACATTGGGCACTGACGGCGGGGGGCGGGGGGGTCCGTCCCAGGCACTGGTCTGTGCTATGGCCTGGGCACGTAGCAGGGAATAAGGCAGGGGAAATGTCTTCAAGCGAACCCCAGGGTTCCTGGGAGATGCCTGGGAGGACTGAATTTTCTACTTTCTAGGCTTTTGAGGTTTTGGCTTTTTTTTTTTTTAAACCAGGAGCGTTATATTACTTTGTCAATTAAAAACAACAAATACTGAAATACTGTAGCAACCAGCACACACACACAGATGCAGAGGGGAGGACAGGAGTTGGGCAGGGCGAGTTCCACAACTCAGAACAGCGGGTGGGCTGGGCAGGTGCTGGGACGCTCACCCCCAGCTTTTCCGGCTGCTTAGCCGAACCTCCTGGGGGGAGAGAGACACCCTCGACCCAAGAGAAATGCAGTGGGTGCCACGCCATGGGGAGAAGCCCGTAGAGGGCCTGGAGTTCTCTTTTGACCCGCTTAAAACTTGTCTTGTGATGGCGCTGTGAAAGACAATCCCGCCACCCCAATGAGTTAAGCTCTTGGGCTGGCCGTTGTTCCCTTCACCCTAAATTCAAACCCCCATGTCCCACAGACCCCCCGGGGACTCCACTCTTCCACCACCCTTGGGGTTCAAGCACCGCAAGGTAGTTAAACAGCCCGCGTGTCTGTCCCATATGAAGTCAGCCTCTTTCTCCAGGGAGGCCGCTTGCTGATTCCAAGAGCAAAGAAAAAACCTATATGGCCTCAATAGTGCCCCTTCTCCCCAAGAAGACAAATCAAAAGAGCTGAGGGGAGGTGGGGCCTGCAGGTCAAGGGTTGTTGGAAACAAACCGGTCCCTGGACAAATGAAGGCCCCTGTGCGCTCCTGCCCCCTGGTGGGTACCCAAGGCCTTCATCGGAATTGGACTCCAGGACTCCAGCCAGCGGCGACAATAGACAACAGGCATGGAAGATATTTCTGTATATTCTATCCTTGAGTTGTCCCTACAAATACAACAGATGGAATCATGATAAACGTCCATGGTATAAATGAAGAAACTGAGGCTCAGGGAGAAGTCAATTATCTATGGCCCCCCGCTCCCAAGTAACAATGACTCATCCTACCACCGCCTCCTCGGCCCTCCCTTCCCAGTGCCCACACCCTTTTTAGTGAATTTTTAGCTGGGTCTCCAATCCTAGTAGCCAGCATGGATTTTTCCTTGTTGATTTGACAGATGCTCATGAGGGCCTACTAAGGGCCAAGTACTACTCAGTGGGGCCACAGTCTTATCTCCCAGGAGCGGGCGTGTCCTGGAGCGCGCAGCCTCGGGGCTCCTGCCTGGGCCCTGGCTTGGTAAGCACAGAACGTGGGCATGCTTTCAGCCTCCCGCTCCCTTGCAGCCTCGGGTCTGCTCAGGTCCGGGCCTGACACAGCACCCCTGGGTCTTCTGGGGTCCCGGGAGCCCCTCACTGTCTTCCCCATGACACATAGGTGTGTGGGGGGGAGAAGCTCCATGAGGCTGCCTTCTGGACTGCCTACCTCAATACCTTCCTCAGCCATTAAAAGTCTTTCATCTTGTTTTTCAAAGTAATATACACAAATAGTAATAATAATAATAATGAAACAGCTTGCAAAGGAGGATCCCCAACCTCAGGAAACCAGAATTTTTTACACTAGACCCGCCTGACCTCTGCCCCCGAAGGCGTCTTTACCTTTATCATAACTGGGCAGTAAAGAAATCCGCCCTTTGCTCTGGAGAGAGACACTATGCCTACCTTCCAAGATCCTTCACTGTACAAACTTCCTTGAAAAAGTCCAAAGACAGTGCACGCCTGTGCTCTACTCACAGCACGCAGGAGACCTGTGAAGTCTCTCCCAACAGTGAGAAAGGCCTAGAAAATAATAAAGCCCAGGCAATAGAAGAATGCAGGTGTGGCAGGGTAGCAAGCTCCCACACTCGGGGGGCCACTCTCCACCTGCCCTAATCAACCCCGGGCTGGGGAGCAGATAATTAGGCCGCCCCTCCCTCACCCTGGAGCCCAGTGAAATACTAGCCGGTCCTAAACCTGCTTAGCTGTGCTTCCCGTGCAGTAAAGGCTCTCGTCTATGTTTCCCCCTCACTGCCCCTCCCCTTCATCTTGGGAACTCTCAGTAACCCCCTCTTTCCGGTGTTAGTGGTCTCCTGATCTCTTGGCCACACCTCAATAATCATAAAACCTATGCTCCCACAGTCCATCTCTCACTGTCCGATTGGCAGACATAGCGAAGCTGGAGAGCACTCTGTTTGGGAGGCCTTGGGGAAGCAAGTGCTCGTGCAGGTGGCTGGAGGGAATGCGAAAGGGTTAAGTATTAGTGGAGGAAAATGTGGGCGTGTCTAACAAAACTACATATGCATTTACTTTTTGATCCACCAATCCTACTTCTAGGAATCTATCCAGAATATATACCTTCACCAATAAAACATACATAAGCAGATTACTAATTACAGTGTTGGTAGTAATTACAAAATATTGGAAGTTTGCTAAATACCTGTATCTAGGGAATTTGTGGAATAGACTACAGAATACCCACCCAGAGACGGGGGATCTCTATGAACTGATATAAAATGATTTCCAGGGGCCCCGGGCCAGCTCAGTTGGAAAAGCATGTGACTCTCGGTCTCAGGGTCGTGAGTTCGAGCCCCATGTTGGGTGTAGAGATTACTTGAGAATGAAATCTTTAAAAACAAACAAGATGGGGGCGCCTGAGTGGCTTAGTAGGTTAAACATCTGCCTTCAGCTCAGGGTCCTGGGATCAGGCTCCCTGTTCAGCAGGGAGCCTTCTTCTCCCTCTCCTTGCCCTTGTGCTCTCTCTCTCTCGCTCTCTCTCTCTCAAGTAAATAAATAAAATCTTAAAGAATAAACAGATATTAAAAAAAGGATAAACAGATAAATAAAATAATTTACAGATGGATGGTTTAGTGAATAAAAAGCGAAGTAAAATAAATAAATAAATAAAATAAATTTAAAAAATTTTTAAAAAGCATATTAGAAAAGAATATATGTGCTACTTTTCTGTAAGAAAAAGAAATAGTGGGGCGCCTGGGGGCTCAGTCGTTAGGCGTCTGCCTTCTGCTCAGGTCATGATCCCAGGGTCCCGGGATGGAGCCCCACATTGGGCTCCCTGCTCAGCGGGAAGCCTGTTTCTCCCTCTCCCACTCCCCCTGCTTGTGTTTCCTCTCTCGCTGTCTCTCTTGCTGTCAAATAAATAAATAAAACCTTTAAATAAAAAAATAAAATAGGGGCGCCTGGGTGGCTCAGTGGGTTAAGCCTCTGCCTTTGGCTCAGGTCGTGATCTCTGGGTCCTGGGATCGAGCTCCATGTAGGGCTCTCTGCTCAGCAGGGAGCCTGCTTCCCCCTCTCTCTCTGCCTGCCTCTCTGCCTACTTGTGATCTCTGTCCGTTAAATAAATAAATAAAATCTTTAAAAAATAATAAAAATAAAATAAAATAAAGTAAAAAATAAAAAGCTACCCCCTACACACAAAAAGGCTAATACATAAATAAATGGGCCCACTGGGTGCCCAGCATAGTGAATGAAAAGACTCCCGCCCAGGCCTATATGGCTGCCTCCCCACCAAGTATGTTGCCTCCTTCCCAGCTAACGGGCCCTGATTTTGGGTACCATTACACTGTTTAAACTAGAGCATGTAATACTTTGCCTGAAAAAAGTTAAAAAATAAATTGAAAGGGCGGGGTCACCTGGTGGGCCCGGTCAGTAGAGCCTGAGACTCTCAGTCTCGGGGTTGTAGATTTGAGCTCCAAGTTGGATGCAGAGATAACTTAAAAAGTTAAAATCTTTAAAAATAAATTAACTAAAGTAAAAGGAAAAAAAAAGAGAGAAAGAGACCCCAAAATGAGAAGAAAACATGAGCATCGTTGAGGGGCTCCATGAATGAATGAATCCGTGAGTAGGGAAGGAGTGAATGAATGGACAGAGCAGCGAGTGAATGGAAATGGACGGAGCCCTCTGTCCAAGCCTTTCCAGTCGGGCCTGCGGCACCTCTAGGCCCCACCCACTCAGGTGAGGCGGGGCAGGCTGACTCTTTCTCTGGCTGACCACACCCTGGGGGCCCCCCTGCCTGGCCAAAGTGCATTTTCCTCCCCGTTCTCAGGAGCTGAGGCCAGGCGGGTCCCTACCTCCTTCCTCCTCCCCACCTTCCTCCATTCCGGGCAGAAAGGGCACCAGGGAGGCAGCGTCAGGCCGGCAGCCAGGGGGCCCAGAGCCGGCCGCAGCCCAGGGACCCGTCGGTGAGCATTTTCCCTTCCTTGACTCCGTTCTGTTTCCCCATCTGCCCTAAAGCAGTTTGGCCAAACCAGTCGTTCTCAACTTGGGCCACACATTCGAATCAGCTGGGGACCTTTTAAAAATTCCAGGGCCCAGACAGCACCCCAAACCAACTATGTGGGACCCAGGCACCCAGGGCTTTTAGGGTTTCCTGGGTGGTTCCAATGCACTAAAGTTTGAGAACCTGTGAGCTGTGACCTCCTGGGCCCCCTCCAGCTTTCCGATGCTCTGTCCATTTGTCCTGTCTTCTGTCACTGGAGGGTTAAATGAAATGTGAGAGTCATCCCGGGACCTGTGGGTTCCTATCCTCGGCACCCCCCAGAGGCAGCAGCACCCCTTTCCTGAGCTTTGCCCAGCCCCACACACTCTTCCTCAAACCTCCTGTTCCAGCCCCCCACTCACCATCTCCATTTTTATGTTTGAAATCAAGGGATCTGGGGTCATGGCCAAGGCAGAGTCTCCCCGCTACGGGCTGGGGTTGTCCTGCTTTCTTGGCACTCGCAGATGCTGAGGAAGGGGCTGGGAGAAAAGGGAGAAAGAACTGGGGAGGACGGAGAGCCTGTTCGATCCAAGAACCTAAGTGTTCAGCTTTTCCTATCCCTGATGTAGAAGCTGCTAACCTTTTCCAAGGAAACGTCTAGCTGGGTGCCAGTGGCTGAGCTTCCTGGGGGCGCGTTCCCTTGGGTGAGCACTATTAGCCGCCGGGGTCACCTGCTGGACACAGCCCGCGAAGGGAGGAGGGAGCCTTGAACTTCCCTTGCATCATTCCTGGCACATCCCGCGGAGTCTTACTTTGCCCATCTATAAAATAGGCACCCCCCCCATCTCACCGGGCCAGTGACAGATCACACCATCATTTCACTGCACGCAGATGCACCTTTCGGAGGTGTTTCCTACGTGGTTGGGAACTTTGCGTCCATGCGAGAGGGAGTACTGGTCTGACGAACGACAGAGCTGACCCATGGCCGAACCCCAACAGGACAGGAGGGAGAAGCCGGCAGGTGAGTCCGGAAGGTACAGGGGGGAAGCTGCCGCGGGTAGGGCCCGTGAAGTCTGGAGCAGCGCAAGTAGACCGAGGGCCCTCGAGGGGGAAGCAAGTATCAGTGCCCGTGATGACAGTGGCGGCCGGCCAGTCCCGGCACTCACTTCTTTGCTTCTTACAACTTTGCGAGGAAGAGATCACTAATCCCATTTTCCAGATCAGAAAACTGAAGCTCAGAAAGGTTAAGTAACTTGTCTAACGAGTCACTGCTACTGTGGCAGAGGAAAACTTCACACCCAAATCGGCCTGACTTCAAAGGGCGTGCTTTCTGACCCCTCCGAGGCCCGGTCCGCACACAGGGATCTTAATCCGGCAGGTTCATCCGAGAAGAAAATGCTATTACCCGTGCCAGGCCAGGCTGGGGGAGGGTCCCGTGCTCTGTCTGTGTGGGCTTAGTGGTGGAGGGGTGGGGAAGGCATCATTTCAGGCCGGGTACCGGAGACTCTGAGGGGCCTCCGGGGAGAGAGGCTCACTCCGTGGCCCAGAGCGCAGGGCAAAGAGGGGACTGCAGATCTAGCCGCCTTAGGAGGGGTTGGGGAGGGACTGGGCGGTGTGGAGAGAGTACTCGTTGAGCCAGAAGCAAGGCTGGCTTCTTGGGCCTGTGATCCCAGCAGCTGTGCAGAAGCCCACATTCAGAAAAGGTCCCACACTGGGGTCGCTGGCTTGACATTTTAAATAATTTTTTAAAAGATTTTATTTATTTGAGAGAGAGAGAGAGCACGCATGAGCAGGAGGGAGGGGCAGAAGGAGAGGGAGAAGCAGACTCCCCACTGAGCAGGGAGCCCAGTGATGCGGGGTTTAATCCCAGGACCCCGGGATCATAACCTGAGCTGAAGGCCGACGCTTCACCGACTGAGCCACCCAGGCGTCCCCATTTTAAATAATTTTATCTTGGAGTCTGTTTTTTAAGTGAAGTCAGCCAGGACGATGGAGCACGTGCTGGGGGGGCCCTTCCCCCCCGTGTGTGCGCGGCCCCACTCCCTGGCCACCGCCCCTTCCCACCAGAGTTTCCGCCCCCAGCAGGGACTCAAGAAAGATTTGGAGCTGAGGCAGGCAAGGCAGGGCATGTTCCGAGGGCGATAGGCAGGTTAGAGGCAGGAAGCTCTCCCTGCCCCCATCCAAGTACAGATGGGTGCAGGTGGGAGGTTCCAATTCCTGGGGGGTCGCCCACCTGCCGTGGGTTAGGGGTGCAGCTTGGGGGAAGCCATTTTGCACACCTTCCTTTTGCTCTGGGCTGCACTGATGTAGCTGGCTCAGGTCACATCCCGGTCCTGCCATTTACTCATGGGGCAAGCTCAAGCAAGTTACTTTACCTTTCAGCCTCAGTTTTCTTGTCTGAAAATGGGAATGTCAACACCCCATGGATATTTTTTTGAGGACAGTGAGGTTTCTTTTTTTTTTTTTTTCCCCCAAAATGCAAATCTGATTATGACAGCCTTGGGCTGAGATCTAAAGCCTTGGTGTTGTTCTAGAATAAAAACCAAAACCTTTCACCTGGACCAGTGCTTTCCAATAAAAACATGACATAAACCACATATTTAAAAATTTCCTCAGGATGCCTGGAGGGCTCGGTCGGTTGGGCGCCTGCCTTCAGCTCAGGTCATGATCTCAGGGTCCTGGGATCGAGTTCCACATTGGGCTCCTTGTTCAGCAGGGAGCCTGCTTCTCCCTCCGCCTTCCGCTCTCCCTGCTTGTGCGCGCTCTCTCTCTCTCTGACAAATAAATAAATTTTTTTAAAAAATAAACAAATAAGTGTCGTCAGCCACATTTTAAAAAGTAAAGACAGGTGGAAATGATTTTAATATATTTACTTCTCTCAATATATCAAAATTACCATTTCAATATATAACCAATATTAAAAAAATAAATTTTTTACATTTTTTTTTCCTGTCTTTGAAGTTGTATTTTATGTGTTTTTATGAAATGAGTGTGTCTCATTTCACAACTGGTGGCTACCCAACTGGACGGCAGAGGCTGCCCGGCCCACCTCACGCCGTCCCCCACGAGCTCCCCGCCCGGCAGCCATGTTGGATTGCCCTTCCTTCCTCAGAAGCTCCGCTCCATCCACACACAGGTTCCTTTGCTGTTTCTAGCCCTGGGAAGCTAGCCCATCTTCTTTTCCCTCTGGATCGGGTTAAGCCTACTCAGCCTTCAGAATTTGACCCCTATTGTGTCTCTGGCCCTCGCCAGCCCCACGACTGTAACCTCACATTTACTTAAGGTCCCCTGATCAGGATCTCTCTCTCCTCTAGCTTGCCAGCTCTCCAACAGAGCCCACTCTAGGGTTTCGTGGTGGTGGCTGGAATCGTGTCCCCAGGGTGCCTGGTGCAGCGCAGGGTCTCAGGGAGCAGGGCCGGGCCTGTGAGACTGGAAAAGGCCCGGCCCCCGGGAAAGCACGCTAACGCTCACTCTCCTCTCCTTTCGCTCTGGTGGAGAAAATGCCTTATAAAGGGACTCTGCTCAAGAATTGGGGACACAAAGCCCTCAGTGCCCAAAATATTTAAGTAGAAACTTGAGTTAAGCACACATATTATAAATATTTCTTCCCCAGATTACATACCACTTAAAAATAGCGTCCCCGCTCCTTTTCGTGATTTGGGGCCGTGATGAAGGAAAATGAGTCTTCAAGTCTGAACATAATTACTGCCCTTTTCGTGACTTGGCTTTTCCCTTGAGGAGGCAGCGGAACTGGGAAGCAGGAAGTGGAGAGGGGGCATCATTGTCCCTGTCCAACTGGCAGATCTGGGAGAGAGACAAACGCTGAGGTGCTGTTTCTCGCTTTTTCTTTAAGATTTGAGAGAGAGAGAGAGAGAGCACGCGCCGAGAGAGCATGAGTGGGGGCAGGGGCAAAGGGAGGGAGAAGCAGGTTCCCCGCTGAGCAGGGAGCCCAATGCGGGGCTCAATCCCAGGACCCCAGGATCATGACCTGAGCCGAAGGCAGACGCTTAACTGACCGAGCCACCCAGGCGCCCCAATGCTTTCTTTTTCTAATTCTTTCCCAGGTGAATATAAACAAGGCTCCAACCCGCAGCTGCCAGCTGACCCAGGGGATGCCAAACCTGAGGACACCAGTGTAGGTGAGGACTCAGCCTCGAGGCCCAGGGGCAAAGCCAGACTCACTGCTCAGGTTTTTCTCCCTTCAGTCAATACCCCTCCTTCTCAGGATGTGAGTGTGAAGACTCACTCGACACCGCTGTCCCCACCCGTAGAAGATGGTACAATTATCCTGGTTCTCAGGGCCTGTCACCTTGAAGTCCCGGGGAGGGGGACAGTAGGAATCACACAGAATCATCTGCATGTCTACACAACAGCTTCTCAAGGATACAGAGCCCCAGGGCTCAACAGTTCCCTGAAGCTTTTCAAATAAGTCCCAACACCTACCAGGTACTGCTGGAGGGTGATATATTTAAATATTTATTTTTTCAATCCTAGTCCGGCTTCAAACTGCAAGCTTTTGGGTGAGTATAATGGGGTGTACATCCCAGAGCATGCAAGCACCCCAAGAAAAGCCTCTGATAATCTGAAGTTCCTCTACCTCAATAAAAACTGCACGTCTACCTATTACGCAGTTCTTGAGATGACCCGTGTGCTGTGAGAATGGATGACGTTAATTGAAAGGCTTTAAATGGGAGTATTCTCTCTCTTTTACAAATGAACTTGCAGGTGACCTAGAGCTGGTGCTTAAAGTCAGAATTCAGAGTCCCAGAGAAAATGACTTCATCGAAGTTGAACTGCACAGAGGAGAGCTGAGTTATCACAATCTCCTAAAGGTCAGTTGCCGTGAGCTGGGGATTGAACCAGAGCAAGTGAAGACGATCAGAAAGCTACCAAACACACTGCTCAGAAAGGTAGGGTTTGCAAAGAGTCTAAAGGCCAATGGGGTTCTAAGTGGGCAAAATTAGTGTTCTGTGAAGTTAATCGCTTAGCTTTTGCATTTCTAACGTGAAAACCAATTTAAGCCACTGGGAAATTGAGGCTGTAGGACAGCCATGGTAGCTAGGTAATTTTCAATCTGGTGCTTTTACTGATTTGCACACCTAAATTCATAACCCCTTTAAAACGGTCTGAATTACAACTAAGGCTCCAAATGGAAGACTCAGTTCAATGCACGTGGCCCCTCCCACCTCTGCAAACCTGGCTGGTTAACAAGCGGCAAGGCCCCCAACCCCAGGAAGGAAAAGGCTAACCCACCTTTATTTGCTTATCACAGTTCAGCCTTTGTAATCTCATGAAACAGAATTGTTTTGCATTTTTATATTTTCCAGATTCAAAATACGGTTCTCTAATTTCAGAAGAAAAATCTTATTTCTTTGGGTATTATTATTATTTTAAAAGCTTTCAAAATGCCTTTAACAATTCTCATTGGTGTCATGGCTAATATATTCTTTGTAAAGGAATGGCAGGATGATCATATTTTCTGGATTTTTTTAATGCCCTTTTATGGATTTGAAATAATGTATATACAATTATTGGTGCATGATAATTTCTTAATAAATGAGAGCTATAATTATTACTAAAAAAAAAAACAAAACACTTTTCTTCAGTAGTATCAGTGTGGGACCACAGTCAGTCCCCTTAGGAACCTACAACAGAGACCAAAAAAGAAAAAAAAACTTCTCAACTGCTACTTTACCACAACAGAGAAACTAATACAGAAATACCCGTAGTTTAGGCAAGAACCAAAGATGCTGGCCATTAAGATTTTTTCATCTTAATAATTTCACATGCTATCTATAAATCACCCTATAATTTTATATATATATATATTTTTTTTTTTTTTTTCCCTTTTATATATTAAGGACAAAGACATTCTTAGGCTACGGGACTTTGAGGAAATAGAACTCATCTTGATGAGAAACGGAAGCTCTGAATTGGTAGAGTACACACCATCCCTGACAGAGAAGGCCTGCTACAACAGCAATGCCGCCAAACTGACCTATTAGAAAATCCCAGAAATGAAACCCCGGCATCAACGTTTTGCAAACAACTCAGTCGGAATGCATGTACCGGTTTGCGAACTTCATGTGTGTACTTTGGAAAATTGTTCCCTCGTCTCAAACTTCTCTGGGCAGGGAGAAATTTCAAAGCACTTTGACAAATAGAGCTATTTTTAAAAATTGTACGGGGGCTCCTGGGTGGCTCCGTCAGTTAAGGGTCTGCCTTCAGCTCAGGTCATGATCTCAGGGTCCTGGGACTGAGCCCTGTGTGGGCTCCCTCTCAGCGTGGTGTCTGCTTGAGATTCTCTTCTCCCTCTGCCCCTCCCCCTACACTCTAAAATAAAATCTTTAAAAAAAAAATAAGCATGTCACATCATTTCCTACTTACTTTTAAACTTGCCTATAAAATGGCATGAACTAATATGACTTGAGTTACCTTTGAGGCCATTTTTCACCCACTACTTGCCAAACAGCCAAGGCACAGCCCACAGCACTCAACTCTGCTAATCAGATGAAAAAAAAAAAAAAAAAGTTGGCACCCTTACCAACAACTAGCTCAAACTAGACTCCTTATCGCACTACCTAGAACCCTTCTGGGTCAACTCACCCAAACTCTTAGTTAAGAACTGCTGGAACTTTGGAAGCACTCCAGTAGCTTGACCCCATTTACCCACTTGAGCCCATACACTGTCCCTTCTCTTCACAGCCATTACTCCTGGACTCGATTTCATGGAACTGAACTCTCAAATACCGGAGCTCCTTCTGGCCAAGCAGTATCTTGTCTCCCCTGGCACCTAATAGTGCCACCACGCCACCTCTGCACATTGGCAGCATCTCAGCTTTGATGAAGGGTGGGGGACACCTAAACACACTCTTACCTCGCCCAACTGTCCAAAGAGCAAGGTTTTAAATAGCGTGGGTACAGATGTATGTACCATTCCACTCAAAAATGTGAAGGGTGCCTGGGCGGCTCAGTCTATTGTACATCCGACTCCTGGTGTCAGCTGCGGTCATCTCAGGGTCAAGATGGAGGCCTGCGTCTGCTTGTCCTTTTCCCTCTGCTCCCTGCCACCACCACCCTCCACAGGCCTCTGGCACGCACTCTCAAATATATAATTTTTTTTTTTTAAAGATTTTATTTATTTATTTGACAGAGAGAGACACAGCCAGAGAGGGTACACAAGTAGGGGGAGTGGGAGAGGGAGAAGCAGACTTCCCGCGGAGCGGAGAGCCCGATGCAGGGCTCGATCCCAGGACCCTGGGATCATGACCTGAGCCGAAGACAGACGCTTAACGACTGAGCCACTCAGGCGCCCCTATAAATAAAAATTTTTAAAAAAGATGTGATGAGCACACAAGACTTGAACCTGCAATTTGCTTGGTAGCCATGGACCTCTCCGGACGGAAGCACTTCTGCTTGAAACGTAAGCTCCGCATCCACGTCACACGTCTTTAAGACACAGAACAGCCCCTGGTGCAAGCCAGTTCCACTCAGTGCCCTTCCAGGGCCACGGGACCGTGAGGGGCGACAAGGGGTCAAGCCCCAAGGGCCAATTCCCTAAGGTATTCTCAATTTTGTTTTGAATAAGGAAAACTTGGGGCAAGAGCGGAGGATTGGCTGTTAATGGCCCCAAAATCACCCTTTGTAGGCAAGTGGGGTTTTAGGCGGTATTTTTAGGTGAATATGGTAGAATAAACTTGAAAATGTTGGGAGGAAACCTTACACTGTGACAGTAACAGAACCTACAGTATTGCCTCATGATTACAGTAATTCAATGGGGGCAGCCATTTATCACCAGGTTGTTGAGCAAATTCAATATCCGTTCAAATAAGCATAGTTTGCACAAAAAAAATTATAAAAACTTATTTCCTATAACATGACTAGTCTTAAGGCTGAAGATTAAGAGCAAAAATTGAAGCTTCGAGAGTAATTTTCATTGTAATTTATACTTCATATAGACACTGTCGAAACTAATTTCTGAGGAAGATACAATTCTGCTGACTTTTATGCTAACTTAATGTCCTTGTAAGATTTTTAAGTGATTGAAATGAATCAGGTACTAGGATGCTTATCCTGAAAGGTTCCAGAACACATGTAGGTTAAAACGAAAAGGTGGAATGATCTAGAACTCCTAGTCATTCACAATCTAACATTCACCTACAATGAGGGCACTGGTACCGTAGCAGCAGCGCCCCTTCCATCCCTCAGAGAAGTCCTTCCCGCACAGCTCACAGGCCTGACAGGCTCCACCAGAAGGTGGTACCCCTACTGTGCTCACTCATCCATGCGAGGTTATCAGAACAGCACCTGGCACACCAGCACTCAGCGTTGCAAGGAGGAAAGACCGGGAAGTCCTAAGCTCCCACTGGGAGCCACACTTGGGGATAAGAGGTCCATTGTGGACACAGGTGAATTTTATGCACTTGCAGGTACATTTCTACTTTCAATCGCTTCCCTTTTAAAAAGTGAGTATCTAATGCTTCCTGGTGCCCCTCATGAAGAGCAGAACAAGGCCAAAATGGAGCAGCCCCTCTGACCGGACAATCTAATTTGAACAGGGGTAAGGATGTGCTCACCACCGGCCGGGAGTATCGCTCTTCTCACTCAGCGATTCCCTTTCTGGAAGGGCATGAATTTGCAAGAAACGTACAGCAGAACAAAAGCAGCAGCTCCCTGGCTGACACCCAAATCCCAAATGGAAAGTATGTAAACATAAAAATAAGTGATCACAAAGAAAACATACACTTAGGCCCTGTTTCTAGCTTTTAAAGAACTACAATTAAGGCCCCAAATTTGGCGCTCAAGAAACCATACCTTTTACACCTGCCAGTCACTGCAAGAGGGTAAATTTCATTAAATACGGTATGCTTATATATCTATTTTATTAGTCACTACCTACACCAAGACCTTTTCCCATTTTTTAAATTTAGATTTTATTAAGAAATATCATACATACAAAAGCACATAAACATACAGTTTAAAAAGGAAACCGCCCACCCAGCTTTAGCAACAAAGCATCGTCAGCAGTTCCTCTGAAGGCTGTTCCTTGCCCTCCACGGTCTCCTCTCCCTCCGTCCCTCCGATGCAAGAGGTAACACTGAATTTCATGTTAATCATTTCCTTGCTTTTCTTTCATTTACCATAGATTTAACAGCTTGATTTTGACCTTCACAGAAATGGAACCATAGTGGATGCATTCTGCAACTTGCTTTTCCGACCACCAAGATTCATCCATGTTCTCACGTGTAGCTGTAGCTCAGTCTGACTTCCGTGCAATTCCACTGTAGGAACACACCACGGAATCTATCCAGTGGACTGCTCAAGGACAGGCGGGGTCTTTCCAGTCTGTTTTTGTTTTCCTTTGCTTCCTATTACAAACAATGCTGTTATGACATTTTCACATCCACATCCTGACACACATGTGTAAGAGTTTTTCTAGGGTATGTATCTAGGAGTGGAAGAGCCACGGAGAGGTTAGGGCACGGCCACTTAAGCCAAACTACTTCCCAAAGCTGTTGTTCCTAAACATTCTTAAATCTGTTGACAACTGAGCTACTTGGGAGGGCTGAGGAGAAGAAACAGATGAACTATGGCTCTCAAACTGCATTTTCAAAGTAGGAAATTTAAAAATCTGATACAACAATGAAAAACACATTGACTTCTCTGCTTTGGTTTACTTGAAATGTATTTTAAAAACTGCATGTTAAAACTTAAAAGGGCGGTCTCCTAAATCTCAAATGTTTCTAAATATACGGAGTGAAAACACCAAGATTCAAAACATAGGGTGTACTTCATATATAAAAAAAGGTCTATACATATATGCTCATATCCCCCACCACCCACCTCCCTCCAGAAAGAGTAACTGTTAACAGTAGCTCCTGGAGAGGAAGAACAGAGGCACAGGAAAAAGGAGAGAGAGATCACTTAACACTTCTACTGTTGTTTTTTGAACCATGTACAAGCATTACAATTGTAACATAAAATTCTTTAAAAGTAGTCACCTGGGGTTCTCATAAACTAAAAATTAGTCTGAACTCACACTTGAAAATCGGCCCTGAACGAAGTCCCACCCCACAGAAAATATACACAATAAATTCTCAAGTGTTTTCCTTTTGTTTCATGCACTTTAGAGTAAGGTTTAAAAATATCCACACAGCCCATCTAAAATGCATTTTTAAAAGCACGGAATGGAGGCAAGCTCAAAAAACTCCGCCCCTAAATTGTCCCGTTGTAACATCTCTAGAGATGGCTAACAATCTGTATGTAGTCCTTGGAAATAAGGTGATTTGTCCTCTGTGACGCTGACTATATATATATTGAAGAAACCAGACAGACTGCCTGCAGGTATAATGTATAGGAGATAAATACCTAAGCTGAAATATGACTAGTTTATTATAACCTCAAGAAGGCAAGAAATGGATTTTAATTCCAACTGAAAAATACAGCTGACCCTTGAACATGAATTTGAACTGCATGGGTCCACTTATACAGGGATCTTCTGCAGCCAAGTACTATAAATGTATTCTCTCTTCCTTAAGATTTTCTTAACACTTTTTCTCTAGCTTACTTTATTTTAAGCATGCATTATGTAATACATATACAAAATACATTTTATTGACTATGTTATAGGTAAGGCTTCTGGTCAACCAGTAGGCTATTAGTTTTGGGAAAGTCAAGTACACGTGGATTTGACTTGGGGGTGGGGGAGGTGGCACCCCTAACCTTCCTCATTGTTCTAGGGTCAACTGTAAATATACTGTGATCTGTTTGAAGGAAAAATGTCTTAAAATGGGAGGCGATGCTACAGTCTTCCTACACTGCAGGGCGGAGGATGCCAGAGCAGCAGACTCATTACCTGGTCCCCTTGAGACACACAATGGGAAGTAAGCTACCAGACCAGTACTACAGTTGATAACTCCGGCCAATTAAGTTTATCCATTTTCATTAATGAACTTGTTTAATTTCTTAACTTTTAAAAATACATGCTGAAATATTTACAGACTAAACGGTATGTCTGAGACTTGCTTAAAAATGGTAGAGGCAGGGGATACATACACACATGCACATACACATATTAAGACTGGCCATTGAGTCTTACTAGTGGTGAGTTTCAATAGAGGCTAATTATACTGTTCTACTTTTATGTAAGTCTTAAGTTTTCCAAAATAAAAAGTTAAAAAACCTGATTGTTCTGATCCCATTCCACTCTTATCAAGTAATCTGAGTAATAAAATCTGGCGCCCCTTAAAGGCTTTTCACAGAGAAAATACACACGGACCATCTGACAGCGGTTTGGCCCTCAAGGCAGAAATGTGTATTTCTCATAGTAAATTCAATTAGAACATAGCCTCTATATTGAGTTCTTATGAATTTGGTAAGAATCATTTCCTCTTGAGCCTGAATGAATTCTGGGTGTTGAGGGCAACCCAACCTGATCTCCAGCTAAAACCAGACCTTAGCCATGGCCACCCTAAGAGCCAGGCCTCTCCCTCAAATCCTATAGAACTTCGATCATGGAACACATCTAAGTGTCTGCAGAATCATGAAGATGACGTCTTTTCATGAACTCATTTACTTTACCTCACTGAAATAAGTCAGCTACTGATTCTAGATGAGGCAGAACAAATCTGGCATTTTAATTCCTTAATAATTTAGTGCCTTAATACTTTAGCAAATTATTTTCTCTTCTTCTTGCTACAGAATAACAGAATATGGTAAACTAGCACTTTAAGTCCTTTACTTTTACAACCACAATCTTGTTAAACTACACAAAGCCATGCTTGACTGTTTTGCATTTCATCTTAATCCTGACAAAGCCAGAATAGCCCATTCACCTCCTGTGGCAATCTCTAGGCTCAGCTAGTAAGCCAGGAGGGCTCTGTGCTCCTAGTGTGATCTCACATGGAGCACCTCTGAGGTGGTAGTTTCATTACTTTCCAAAGCTTGGTGGAGGGTATTTTAGTAAATTCTGTGACAGTTCACCATGCCCACTGGAATGAGTACAGTGGCACAACAGTGAGGCACTGGACCAAGAGGCAGAGACTCAGGTTCCACAGGCTAGCTCTTTATCAACATGGAGCCATGTGACCTTGCATAAGTCATTTAACCCAATCACTTGGTTTCGCTACCTACAAACAGTAGTCCTACCTACCTACAAACGGACAGCAAGATTTGAAAACTATAAACCACAAAGAATTGCTATGATACATGTAGCTAAAGATAATACCTTTACACAGTCGCCAAAACTGGCTATACATAGAAACATGCTGCCAAATTAGCTGTATGGGGGGGGGGGGGGGAATCACCTGCTTAAGGATCAGTTTTAAAATAAATCCTTATTCTGTGTATTACACATCCCACACAAAGAAATGAATAATTTGTAATCTGACAAGATCAGGTTAAAAGAAATCTTGATACAGGATTCAAAGCAAAGACCAAAAGCTAGTTAAATAAAAGTTCCTGAATGCTCTTTTACATCATTATTTCATAGCTAGAGGAGGATAGTGTTCATCAGAAGGATATTTTGAATTTTCTACTACTAAAGGAATCTCAGGGATGTAAAAATATATTCTAGTTCACTGTACATCTTTGCTATTAAAAGCAGAATTCAAATTTATTCATAACCACCCAAAATTGAAGCACCATTATTTAAAACATTTAAACTGCGAAAATTCTATAAAAATTAGTCTTAAACAGAACAATCAGATAAAACTGTACACCAACACCTCTAGTCACAGTGCACCTCATATTTAAAACAAGGGACTAGTTCAGAGTCAATAGCTTTATTAGAAAAAGATTAATACTAAAACTTTTCAATGACAGAGACAATCAAATTTGTAACAGAAAGTCAGAGATACTTTATTTTCACTTCTAAATCCAAAGGCTAGGTATAGCAGAGTTGTAAAAATGAAATCCCACTTAGTCTGATTCACACAAATACTAACGTTTAATCCTGTTTTCAAAGTCCAAGAATGAAAACTTGCAATTAAACACTGAGCAAGCCACATGTTTAGGTAATATTTCTTAAAAAGTCTTAAAGAAAAAATATGATACAGGACCTAAGTTTTCAGTGGCATATATATATACTATCAACACATGTTCTGAAATCTGGTAAGGTCACATCAGTCCTGAATTAATTTTTAATAGAAAAACAAAAAAACAAAACAAAACAAAAAACAACTAACTGAGCTTTATACTTTTTCTATGCCACTATAGTTTTCTTTCACCTCATTTTAATGTCGATCTTCACTTTATGCCGTTTTCAGTTTTCTTCCAAAAATCTTCGAACGGTAGTCCTACAATGCAAAATTTGGGGGAAAATGATAATTAGACAACATGTAAAAGGCAAATTTTTATGACTAAGTGTTGGCCCAGTCACTAACTGCTAATTAATATATGTATATGGAATGTTTGTATTCTTTTTAATTCTCAAGGCATCAGTGTGGACTTAAAGCCTTGTGCCTGTGTATGCTTGCTATATGCGGATGGCTCACACACGAACACTATACTGCTGTCCTAGAGGAAGAAAGCCATTGACAAATCAACTAATTGGTACTCCCTTTCATGTACTGATTTTATCCCAAGCCACTAGCCCAAAGAATGAATAGTTTATAGGTTTTAAGAACTCTTGTAAAACCTAGCTTTTAATAGTTCTTTAAAAACCCAAATTCATTCTATACAATTCATCAGTTCTTTGTGTTTCAGAGATTGAAGGTGTCTGTCCTTGCTACTCACTGCTGCTTTAAACGTTATCAGCCAGTGACTACACCTATGTACCTAGGGCTGACTGGAAATGCTCCTACACCGTAGGAAATATTAAACACATACCTCTTAAAGACTTGAGAATTGCATTGAATGTAACAAGGCGAATAATATGAAGTGTTTATTGTATTTAAAATTCTTTAAAGATATCTAATTCTGGGCACCACTGCATCCCTACATACAGTTGAAAAAAAATTCCATTCTGTTAACATTTGATTTATAAGTTTTCACGCAATACACAAAAAACCCCTCTGTGCTTCTTGTAAAGAACAAAAAAGATACACAACAGTTAAGCGTAAAGATCACAGGCAATAGCATTCAAACATGGATGTGGGTAGAGAAAGGAGTACCTGGCATGAGTACCTGCTTAGTTTGACTGAATCCTTGATTTTTAATTTGGCTTTTCATGGGCCGCTCACAACACCAACGCTGTGTGAGGTATGGTAGTCAGCTGCAATAATTCATAAACCCTACACTTCCATCAATCCAATGCTACTGGCTCTCGAGTTACAGAACAAACTGCATTAGAATGCAAGGCAATAAAGCAAAAAACTAGAAACATCCTTGACAAAGAAATACTAGCAGTTTAATTAAAACAAAGTAGTCCAACATGTGCCTCAGAAATATTTAAGTTTTTAAAGCATATGTCTCTGCCAATGTATCAACACAAGATGGACTTAATACCAAAAAGAAAAAAAAAATACAGTTCAACCTTTTTATTAAAAAAAAGAAAAAAAAAGAAATGACAGCAAAATCCCTAAAAAAAAGGATAATTAACTTTTCAATGGCGACTATATTACAAACGTGGGCAATAATTTCCAAAGAGGCACACTAATGGGGGCACGAGTCTGCTACAAAATAGCTGAGACAAAACAATGTACCTCAAAATGTTTTGCAGGACTACACTGTCTTTTCCTTCAGAAGATGCTTTTGTATGTCTTCTTACTCGGCTTAGCTCCATCTTCATCTGTGCATACTTACGCTGCACTGTCAAACAGTAACAAAAAGCCCTAATCAAAGTGAGAAACAATACACTTACCTCTGTCTGATCTGAGGTCTTATCAGATCAGTTTTAATTGGACTGAGTGTCACCTTCAGATTTAATGTCTTCACTGGTCCCATTGACCTCATTCTTAGTATCACTTTCCTTTGATTCTGTGTTTGTGTCTTCACTCTGTTTTTCTCGACTACTGGACTTCACACTACTTTTTTTATCATCAGATCCCCTCTTTTCTGCCATAAAAGAAGACATTGATCGTGGATTTTAAAGTAAAATACAATACATACATGACATTTTGAAAAGTGAAATAACTGAGAGATGAAAAGACAATTATTTCCCACAGACTGCAAGTAACACCGTTTGGTGAATCTATTAAAGGGATAGCATTTATAATTTATGAAGGAGGGAGAGTGCCGTACTGGGAATTAAAAGAAAGCAAAAGGTAAAACAGTAGGCAAATTCTCTCCAACTGGTGAGAAGCTACTAAGCACGGGCAACTCCAAATCACTGCAAGATCTAAGATTTACGTTAAGTTTGATTTTGGGTAAGGAACATCAAAAAGCAATGGGAAAAGTATGAAGATAGTACACAAAAACTGTGTTCACGTGAAGTAAATTATGAAGGTAAAAAGTAAAAACAGTAACTGCAAAAGGTGAAAAAAACTGAACACTTAATAGGCATATTTCTCCAACTATAGATTTTTTTAATGCAAAAGATTACTTACATATGTACATATTTGAATACCTAAGTGGAACGAGCCCAATGAAAGAAAGATCTCAGATCTCAAACCAAGTACTGAACTTTGGTGCTTTGCTAAGAAAAGTAATATATATGCCATCTCAGAGTTGTTTTTCCAAAAGGAGAAAATTAAAATTCAACTCAACTGCACATAAAGAATGGAGAAACTAAATCTCAACTTTTTCTCCTACTGTTTTCCTTGGAATGGTAAACCTCAACTAGGGGCAAAAAGTGGTATACAGACCAAGTATATTCCAGCTTTTTTAGTTCCAAGTATTGCCTAACAAAAGATTTCTACAGAAAATGTTAATGCAAACTATAAACTTTGTGGAAAAATTATTTTCCCCGATAAAACTATGTTAAGAATAGCTGGTCTAGCAGAGTAGTTCATAAGACAGACGTTTTAAGAGAAGCACAACCCTCTACAGATTCTGGACAAAGTTGTTAAGACACAACAGCAAGTAAGTGGGAGTGGGATGGTAATGAGAACAAAATATGGCGGTGGCAGGGGCACTCATTCAAATGGAAGAACCGAAGATCCTATGTGAAGGAGCATATTCAGTCCATAAGACTTGCAAAATGCACACGAAGCAACGTCTGAGTAGCTGACTGCAGGACTTGCTCCATGTCTGTCCGTCGCCTTATGAGAACTGTGCCAGTACAGTGTGCTCTAACTGACCTTGTGGGAAAGTCCTCCCTTTGTGCCTTATGGGCTTCTCCGGTGCACAGGTAGCTTCAATGAAGAAGAGTCGTCTTGTTGCCCCGTAGAGGACTAGTAGTCAGTCCAATAATCTTATCTTCTGCCCTATGTAGATATGGTAGATCTTAATAGTCCTAAGGACATCCACAAAGTATGGTGGATTTCAGGGCTATGGATTAAAAAAGGAAACTCTCTTGGGGCGCCTGGGTGGCTCTGTCGTTAAACATCTGCCTTTGGCTCAAGTCATGATCCCGGGGTCCTGGGATCAAGCCCCTCGTCAGGCTCCCTGCTCAGCAGGAAGCCTGATTCTCCCTCTCCCTCTACTTGTGTTCCCTCTCTTGATGTCTTGTGTTCCCTCTCTCGCTGTCTGTCAAATAAGTAAAAATCTTAAAAAAAAAAAAAAAAAAAAAAGGAAACTCTCTTGACAAAGAGAGAAACCTAAGTCGGTTGGTGTTAAGAACTACAGGTCTTTCCACTGTGGAGCTGAAGTGCTTCCATCGCAGCGCGTGGAGTAGTGAACTCCACTTACTCATTCCACAATCAAATGCTGTTCCTGCTGAGTTCAGGCCTTCAGTCATCTATACACCTAGGAGTGCCTGAATGGCTACACGGCATTTTCGAAAGCCAATAAATCTTATCACTTCTAAAAGAGATCCCCAAGCTTAAGACAAATCTGTAATGCATCCTCCATCTTTCAAGGTGGATCTGATACAGAGCTTTCTCCAAAACAAATCTTCTCTCCTTCCTCCATACCTCACCAGGAAAATCCTGTTTGTCCATAATCCAAACACGATGCAGCTTATTTATTTAAGCAAAAGCTTTATTAAATTCTATGATGTCATTATCACAATTAGGATTTTTTTAATAGCTGAGCAATTCAGGACATCTTTTTGCTCTACCCGGAAATTACACAAACATGTCATGTTTTTAGTCAGGCCACTGCTCACTGTTGATTCCAGAGAGTTATGAAGGCTAGCTAGTTTTTGTCCCCAAGAACCAATCCAACTATTTTAGGTGATGCGGAAGTATGATATAGCCAAGAGCTTTAATTCTCAAAGAGAAGTGATTAATTTGATCTCTGAAATCCATTATCTGGCTCGGGAGATTGGACTCATCCCCCAAAAGATACACTACACAAAAAAAATCTTGCAAAAAGGTTGGGTGAAACTTTAAAACTAATGTAAAATCAGGTTGCAATACTTTGTAGCAACTGTCTGTTGAATCACAGAAGTAATTTCTGAACTTAAAGCTTGTGACAGTAAATTTAAAAAATTGTCCTTGTTTCCTACTTTTTATTTTTTAAAAAAAGGTTTTTTTTGTTTTTTTTAAAGACTTTACTTATTTATTTGAGAGAGAGAGAGAGTGAGTAGTGAGAGAGGGAACACAAGCAGGGGGAGTGGAAGAGAGAGAAGCAGGCTCCCCGCTGAGCAGAGAGCCTGATGCGGGGCTTGATCCCAGGAGTCCGGGATCATGACCCGAGCCGAAGGCAGTTGTTGGGTAACAACTAAGCCACCCAGGCGCCCGTTTCCTGCTTTTTAACATTTGCTCCATGTTGTAGGAAAAATCCCAACGTATGTAAATATTTTTTTAGAAGAAAAGGTACACCTATTTGAGGAAAAATGAAAGCCTAAGACTAAAACAATATGTCCATTGTTTGTGCTGCTAGTTCTCTAACGCAGTCTAATAAAAACCCATGTCTGGCCCCCCAAAAACTCACAAAAAACAAATACCACAGAATAGTTCCATAAAAGAAAATAAGAAATGAGTGTCACATAAAAGTTTAATAAACTCAAACATCACAGCACACATGTCGGATGATCAAACATGGACACAGACAGGCACAACAGGATGGAACAAGCAGAGCCAAGAAAATTAGAAATAGGCCCTTGCTCTCATTCCTAAAACCCATGCAAAGCAGAACGGCCCAGTCAATACAAAATGAAAGATGCTCAAAGAATCTAAAGAAAATACAGAAAGGAGACCCTAATGGTTTAAAAGAATTATCTTTCAGTAAAGACTAAGCTAAAAGATGAGAATATCCATGTGAAAACATGCCAAAGACAAAATGAGAAAGTCCATTAATAGTGCAGTGAATAGTGCATTCCAGTGGCTGGAATGCCACCAAAAACCAAAGAGTAAAGTACAAAGGAAAATACATGTTGTTTCAATAGAAAACATGGTTAAGACATAGGTAAGGTATTCAACTTCCACAAACTTAGAGGTTAATTACTCAGATAAATGAAGGCTGCACATGAGGACCAATGTAACACAACACACTTACTCTGCAAGACATACTATGGAACACGCAGCAGATAAAAAAAAAAGTGTTGCCAATAAACAAGCTAATAAGTTCTACAGCCTAATAACCCTGAAAGGTAATGCAATACTTGGAAGAATCGAGATGATAAACCTTTAGGTGAACAATTGAAGGATATCGTTTTAACATGTTCTAAGAAAACAGGTCAACTGTCATTCTCACAAATCAGAGGAGGAAAGGGGAAAATACTGCCCATCTCCTACTGAATGGTGTTTGAGGTTAAGTAAAAAAGAACAGAGCTTGAAATGGAACTCTGCCTATGACCAAAGAAATGTGAGTGGGGAGAAGAGTGTGAAAATGTCTCCTATTAATGAATTAAATTCTCTACATAAACTAACCTTTCTCCTTGGATTTTCTATCTTGTTCTCTGTCCCGACTTTTGCTCCTGTGCTTATAGGACTTTCGATCCCGGCTTTTTGATCTTCTTCGATCCCGACTACGAGATCTGTGCTTTCTTTCTGATCGATCATGGCTTCTGCTTCTTCGTCGATCTCTACTTCTTCACAATTGAAAACAAAAAGGATAGCAACTTCAGCTGACATTATAATGAGAAAAAACCTTGCAAAAATTATATACTGTTCAGTAATTAACAAGATTAAACAAAACTTACCCTTAAAAGAAAAATGAGTAGAACCCACTACTAATACATATCTACAGTAGAAATCTTAAGAACTGGAAATTATTGGGGCACCTGGGTGGCTCAGTGGGTTAAACCCCCTGCCTTTGGCTCAGGTCATGATCTCAGGGTCCTGGGATCGAGCCCCGCATCGGGCTCTCTGCTCAG
>CM052891.1:22342959-22423630 GCA_028534135.1 Potos flavus | reverse complement strand
GCTCTTTAAGACTCCTCTTCAATCCCAACTCTAAAACTGTAAAACAGATTTCATTTTTCGTATTTTTAAAGAATTAGTTATGAAGCACTTTAATTCTTATGTTCTGCGTGATGTCATCCAAAGCAAAAGTAGGTAATTTTACCAAAATAACTTATAATTTAAATGTCTTCTTAGAATCAGTGAGAAGAGATGCGCTTAAAGAGACCATATGGTAACACGGACTTATTAGGAAGAGTGCATCAAATCTCCTTAGACTGGCCGCAAATAGCAAAGAAGTTGCCTTGAAGGTGGCCTGGCTTGCCGATTCCTCTCTCATAATCCATCCTAGTGCCTGACAATACTTAAGAGCTTCCCAAGAACCAAGGAAAGAACATCAGCAATTGCTACTGCATACTGCACGCTCACTATGTGCAAGGCACCGTCTCGTGTGCTCCACGTACCTGCTTCGCCTTCTTTCTCTACTTCGTGATCTTTTGTGGTCCCGAGACCTGCTGCATCTTCGGTCTGAGGTTCGGCTTGAATGCCGACTTCGTGAACGACTTCTCTTTCTTCTTTCTCTGTCTCTAGCCCTTTCTTTCTCTCTTTCTTCCTCTTCTCTCCGTCTTTTCCTTTCTCTTTCTTCTCTTTCTCTCTCCCGTTCTTTTTCTCTTTCTTCCCGTTCTTGCTTCTCCTTTTTTAAACGCTCATCACGATCAGGTTCTTCAGTTCTTTTTCTTAACTTTTCCTAAAACAAATCAAGTTTGATTTTTATAGAACTGTACTCTTAAAGACACTATCAAACAATGGTTACCTAATAACAAAGCATGTGTAGATCAACATACGGAACTTGATGCCCTGAAAGAAAAATGGAGAAATTCCAACACCACGTCTGCATGTAAGATACTGTTACTTGGCTAAGCCCTCAGGGATCGTCTTTCTCCCAAATTCCTGGCACAAAAAAAGTGAAGAAAATAAAGCCCTATGATAATCTGATTAATAGCAAAATTTTATAGAGATTATCATACTTTCAAATAACAAATATAAGCAAAGTATCAAGAGGCTTATGTCTCTGTGATCAATTTTTAGCCATATTAAAATAGAGTACTAGCTGTGTTTAAAGTGCACACTTGAAAGAAGCTTACTTTTAATTCTTCTACAGTAGCTTTAATTTTGGCATAGCCCATGTGCTGCTTTCCCATCAAATGGTCATCTACTCGGGACTGGGCATCTCCTACTATCAAAAAGGCTCCACACACTTCACAAACTTCCATTTGTTTTTCTTGGGCAGCGAAACTTTCAATTGTCTGAAATGATAAATCAGTTTTAAATTTAAGAGTATTTGAGAAAGAGAGAAGAAACAAAATCCAAAAAAGTACTCACAATCTAAAATAGTTTTCAAATTTTGTGAATTTCTCCAAAGCCCTAATACTAAGAAGCACCTTGTCAACTTTTAGAGCAGGGAAGCGAAGGCAACCGCAACCAACTTTCCGTATCACAAGAAAGTGCTGAGACCCCATCACTTAACTATAACCAATGAATTGCCCATACCACCTTGAAAAATGTTAACCACCTTTCAGAAAGCTACCTATTCTAGTCCGAATTCATTTTAGTTTCAACTGGCTAAAGGTGTGGCCTTCACAGTACAAATATTTTTCAAAGGGTGCCTAGCTAGCAAAGTCAGTAGAGCATGTGATTTTTGATCTCGAGTTGTTGAGTTCAAGCCCACAATGGGAATAAAGCTTACTTAAAAAATATTTTGTTTGGGGCGCCTGGGTGGCTCAGTCGTTAGGCATCTGCCTTCAGCTCAGGTCATGATCCCAGGGTCCTGAGATCGAGCCCCGCATCAGGCTCCCTGCTCGGCAAGAAGCCTGCTTCACCCTCTCCCACTCCCCCTGCTTGTGTTCCCTCTCTCACTGTCTCTCTGTCAAATAAATAAAATCTTTAAAAAATAATTTTTGGGGGGCGCCTGGGTGGCTCAGTGAGTTAAAAGCCTCTGCCTTCGGCTAGGTCATGATCTCAGGGTCCTGGGATTGAGCCCCACATCGGGCTCTCTGCTCGGCGAGGAGTCTGCTTCCCTCTCTCTGCCTACTCGTGATCTGTCAAATAAATTAACTAATTAAAAACAATTTTTTTTGGTTCAACCCTAAAATGCTTAGGGAACTGAACTTACTGAGCATAATCTATACATATCCTATTCAATATCTGGGAACCAATGGCCAATTATATTCTACCATCAATATCCAAAACTATATTGCATTCTCTAATTAATACAAAAAAGTAGAAGAGTATACCAATTTTGAATTAAGGTAAGTATGTATGAGGTAATTCATCATAAGAAAGTTAAGGGACGCCTGGGTGGCTCAGTCAGTCATGTCCGACTTTTGATTTCCATGATCTCAGGGTCATGGGATTGAGCCCCGAGTCGGGCTCCCTGCTCACCGCTCACTGGGGAATCTGCTTCTCTCCCTCTTTCCCCACTTACAAGCATGTTCTCTAAAAATAAATAAATCTAGGGGCACCTGGGTGACTCAGTCAGTTAAGTGTCTGCCTTCGGCTCAGGTCCTATACCGAGGACCCTGGGATAGAGCCCCATGCTGAGCTCCCTGCTCAGCGGGGAGTCTGCTTCTCCCTCTCCTTCCGCTCATGTTCTCTCTCCCTCTCAAATAATAAAATCTCTTTTAAAAAAGAAAAAAAGAGAAAGAGAAAGAGAAAGAGAAAGAGAAAGAGAAAGAAAAAGAAAAAGAAAAAAGAAGACAAGACAAGACAAGACCGACCCAGGCCCCAGTGAGTACCCATGATCTAAGGCATGGTGTAGGCATGCAGCAACTAGAAGCTTGTTTTTGTAAATAAAATTTTATTGGAACACAGCCATATCCCTTTGTTTATGCATTATCCAAAGCTGCTTTCATAATATAAAGGCAGAACTTGGTATTGGCCAGGGGACCTTGTGGCCTGCAAACCTTAAGTATTTACTGTGTACCCGTTAAGATACAGTTAGTAGACTCTTGATTTAGGACATTAGAAAACTGTTTACTACGATTCTCAAATAGGCATAGGTCCTAGTAATCCACAGTGAACAGCCTGGATAAATCAAAATGACGTTGCTACTCACCGAGGTTGTGGACCTAAGCAATTCTCTCTCTTCTTTTAACTGTTCAACTAATTTCATCATCCCCTGGGCTTCTTCTACTTTTCCTTCAGACCCTAATTCTTCAATCTAAGGCGGATTTAAAAAAAAAAAAAAAAAAAAAGGCAAAGCAGTCAAGACTCCTTTCTAACCAAACTAACCAAGTATTCTTCTGCTCTTCCCCAAGCTTCACTGGCGTTTCATGGTTGTTTTGGGTCTTTGGTTTTGTTTATTGAAGCCTCTTTGGGTTAAATTTACCCTTTTGATTTTTTTACAGCGTTAATAAAGTATACCTGACATGCAATGAACTGCATATTTTTAAGGTGCACAATCTGAGAAGTTTTGACAACCACGAAACACCCTCATCTAGATAACACATCCATCACCCCAAATTTCCTTCGTAGTACCTCCTCCCCGATCATGGATCTGCTGTCACTATAGATCAGTTTATATTTTCTAGGATTGTATATAAATGGAATTATGGGGGCACCTGGGTGGCTCAGTGGGTTAAAGCCTCTGCCTTCAGCTCAGGTCATGATCTCAGGGTCCTGAGATCGAGCCCTGCATCAGGCTCTCTGCTCAGCAGGGGGCCTGCTCCCCCCACCTCTGCCTACTTGTGATCTCTGTCAAATAAATAAATAAAATATTTTTTAAAAATGGAATTATGTACTTCTTATTTTAGTTTCACTTCTTTCACTTAGCCTAATTATCTTAAGATTCACCCAGTGTTACATGTTGTTGACTCATTTTATTACTGAGCAGTACTCTACTGCATGGATACATCACAGCATTTATCCATTCACCTAACTGGCAGATGTTTGACCTGGTTCCAGTTTAGGGATTTTGCCAATTATGAACAAAGTTGCTATGAACACTGAACATTGGTAATACAACTCTGTAACCGTACGTTTGTGTTTTTCTTATGGTGGATCTTTTTTAACTTTTTAAGAAACCTACAATTTTACATTCCACCAGCAGTGCAGGATAGTTCCAGTTTGCCCACATCTTCATTAACACTTGGTATGGTCTTTTTAATTTTAGCCATTCTCACAGACGTACAATAAGTATCTCACTGTGGTTTTAATTTTTATTTCCCTAGTGACTGACTTTGAGCACCTTTACATATACATATTTGCCAACCTTTTATCTTTGGTTAAGTGTCTATTCCAAATATTTTGTTATTCATGTACACAATTCTTACCTGCTGTAGAAGTACATCAATTTTATCTGTTAGAACCTGAATTTTTTCTTCATTTTTGCCTGTTGGGCCAGCTGCCTATTGAAGAGATAATAAAATGTATTATCAGTAAGTAAAAAACAGACATATTCAAGCTCTCACATACTATACATGATATTTGTATTTAATAGTTAAAATGTTGAGTCACAAGGATAGTTAATTACCTTCAATTTCTGCTACTCAATTACATAATTTTGTCAGTTACTGATGAGAAAAATCTTAATGAGTAGCAAACTGAATATTACTAATAAAGACTGAAAAAAGTGAATGCCTTTTAAGTTTATGTCATTCTAAAAGAACACAAATTAATGAACTTGACCACAAGTTTCAATACTAGGGAGGTCTGTGGGTCTCCAGAGAACAAGTACACTTTTATAAAGACTACAAATTAATTTCATACTCACCCCAGAGGACTGCTGGTTTTGAGATAATGCCAAACGAGCATGGCCTCGTCTAATTCTACGTTCTACTTCTGCAAGTAAACTCTGTAGGTATCGCAGAAAATCTCTCTCATAGCCAACCTTCATAAAACGAGAACTCTTCTCATACCTGGTTAAGAATAAAAATTAATAAGCATTACTTTCTTTCCAAATCGTCATCCATTAACAACTCACATATTCTATCTTAACTAATCTTATAAACCGTTGCATTTACTCTGAAGAGTAAACCGGGTATATAAGAAGTCGATTTCTAGGGGTGCCTGGGTGGCTCAATGGTTAAGCATCTGTCTTCGGCTCAGGTCATGATCCCAGGGTCCTGGGATCAAGCCCCATATCAGGCTCCCTGCTCGCTGGGAAGCCTGCTTCTCCCTTTCCCACTCCCCCTGCTTGTGTTCCCTCTCTTGCTGTGTTTCTGTCAAATAAATTTTAAAAAATCTTAAAAAAAAAAAAAAAGAAGTCGTCAATTTCTAGTCTCTCATCCTGGTGAAGGGAAGACAAGTACTTAGCATTATGTCTGGTTAAGGGCATGGACTTTACAATAAGGCAAAGCTAGGTGCTTCAGCACCAGCTCTATCATAATACTGGATCTGTGACCCTAGCTCCAGGACAAGTCTCATTTATAAAATCAGGACTATTAAAAAAAACTAACATGATACAGAAAAAAAGCTTAGGATTCAGTAGTACTTATGCATATAATATGCACTCATATGGTGGCTAATCATATCATTTTTGAAGCTATGACTTTCTACCATCCCAACTAATGAACAAAACCCCAACAAGACATTCATTTTATACTAATTTCAATTACTTCTTCAATCCTTGTCCTCTTCAAACCAAAGAATGACCAAGCAGGGGGAAATAACAGAAAAATATAACTTACTGTTTTCGAAGGTTTTCATCATGAATTTTTTCACATGGACCTGAAAAAAAAAAGATGAGAAATATGAATGTATAAATTACTGGCATGTTAGCAACCTTTTCTGAATCTTGCCAAAACTAAAGGAAGTTCTTAAAAAAGAAAAAAAAAAGAAAAACAAGACCCATTTTATCACAGAATAGTCTGTACACACCTAAATTGAGCCTAATGAATCACAAAGTAATGTGCCCAAGTAAACACATGAAAATTGTTCTCCTTAACCTTCAAGATCAGTATAATGGAGAGCAACTATTTGGTAAGAAAAGAGAAGAAAAAAGAAGTTGAAGAAAAGAGAAATTGTACCCACTGCCACCCAAGAAAACTGTGATGAGGGTGAACCACTCATCTTTTTACTAATTTGGTGTCTGCAAATGAAGCCAAATAATACAAAAATGCTCAAGTCCTACTCCTTCCTACCTCCAGAAGGCAACCAATTTCAACCATGTCACCTATGCCTTCTGGAATTTATTTCCGTATTTCTAAACTATTTTGCTTTTTCTTAATTTATCTTAGACATCAAAATTTTAGGCCAAAAAAATTTTAGGTTAAATAAACACTTTATATTTTGACTATGCAAGTACTGTTACCTGCTAAGCCAAACAAAAGGGGCACTATGATGACTTAGGTATAATATACGTCACGTTTCTGTTGGAATTCTTTTCATTTGTTTAGATTTCTGTATTTCTGAACTCTTCTCAAACTTTAAGTCAGCTACAGAAATTCTCTCAAGATTCCAAATCTATCAGATAATCAGCTTCAGTTTTGCCCCTGAGCTTTCTGTTCTGCTTCGATCTAGGCTGCTTATTTTCTAAGCTCACTAATAAGGGTTGTCATCCTGAGAGGTTCCTTTTCAGGTCTGTATGGGATGCAGTTTACTGGATCTCTTGTTTTTCTCCTTGGTTTTACACCCATGTGTTGGTGGAGTTTCCAGAGAAAAGAATCATGGGAGATAAATTTTTTGAGATCTTGCATGTCCAAAAATGTCTTTTTTCACTCTCATACTTTTAAGTTTGGCTATGTAGCTAACCTAGGAAAAATATTTTTTCACTCAGAATTCTGAGGATGTATCTCCAAAGTCTTCAAGCTTCTGGTGTTGTTACTGACAAATCTGAGGCCATTCTGATTCATAATCCTGTGTGTCCCTGCCCCACTCCCACCATTCTGAAACTTCAGTGGTGTGCCTTTGAATGTATCTTTTTTCATCCAGTGGGCTGAGCATTTGAAGGACACACTCAATCTATAGACTACCGCCCTTCAGTATTGCAAAATTTTAATTTCCTCCCTTCTGCTTTCTCTAGAACTCCTAATTAGTGTTGTATTGATGTAATTTTTTTCAAATTTTAATCTTTTCTGTCTGATCACCCAACATTCCAGCAAATTTCCTTGATTTTATTCTCAAACCTTTACACTGATTTTATTTCACATTTCTTCAGTCCTAATTTCCAAGCTCTTTTGGGTTTTTCAAGTTCTCTTTTTATACAGCATCCTATTCCTTATATCCGCTCTTACTTCTCTGAGGATACTAAATTTAGTTAAGACTTTTAGTATTTTAGGGCAGCGGCCTGGCTCAGTTGATAGAACATGCAACTCCTGATCTCAGGGCTGTGAGTTCCCCTATTGGGTATAAAGCTTACTTAAAACAACAAGATATCTTTTCTTCCGCTTTCCCCATTATCTCTAATTCCACTAAACTTCCCCCATTGGTTTTGGCTAATCTATTGTGTTGAAGGTTTTCTTCGTGTCTAACTGGTATTCCTTGGTTGGCAAAACACTTCCAAAATCTAACTAGAAGTTGGTATGCACAGGCAGCGTTTGTCAACTAATGGGCTTTACCACAGGAAAATCAGGCAGCAAAATTCTTTTAGGAGATTCCCCAAGGGTCAGTACCTGTAGATCACTTCTCTGGAACTGTTCACTTTCTCTAAAGAATCCTCTTCTCTTCTGCCTGGGGAAAAACATCTGGCTGTATCCTTCTAGGAACAGGGCAGAGGAAGGGAATGGGAAAACCCCACTATTAAGAATATAGACTTAACTCTCTTAATAAGTCTCATTTTTACTCATTACTGCCCTGTGCTGTGTCTGGAATCCCAATAGCTAGATTTGTCCAGCCCTAATGTGCTTCTAAGGCTCTAGGGCAAGCATTGTGCTTAAATAATTAACTTCTCTTTTGTTTCTAGAATGATACTCATTAAGTACCATCCTTGTGAGAAGAAAAGTCACTCGGTTTTTTTTTGTTTTTGTTTTTTCATTCTGTGGTTCAGATGGAACTACAGTCTCGTAGGTCCAATTTCTCCAGAAAAGAACCCCCTAGTGTCTCCCGGAGTGCAGGGGTGGGAGACAGAAAATCACCAGATGCACAGGTTTTAAGAGTCCCTCCAGGGACATGTGGCAATGTCTTTTTAGTTGAAGACGGTTTAGGTTGTCACCGTTGAGGGGTGCTACTGGCATCTAGTGGGTAGAGGCCAGGAATACTACTAAACATTCTACAATGCACAGGATAGCCCCCTAAAAACAAAATTATCCAGCTCAAAATATCAAATGTCACAGTAGAGACCCTTAACTAATACTAATCTCTCATTTTCAGCCCATGACTCAATTCTGCCTTCTATGATACCTGGTGCCTCAAAATACTGAACCTGTCCAGGGTTCTGTTGATCAAACACTTCCTTTTAATATCCCCTTCTGCAGGCTTTTAGGGTACAGTTTCTCGGCTCTGTTGAGTTTGCTGCTACTCTTCCATCCACTTGTTGTCTTCCAAAAATTTGTTGGTATCTCTAATTGTTATCTCCTCTTCTGTTTATACCTTTTTTGTTTTTAAATTTTCATTTTAGTGGAGGGTTTTGGGAGGGAGTGGAAACAGACATGTATGTTCACTTAAGCCACCATGTTTAACTACGCTGGCATTTATTAATACATTCAAAAATCTAAGCCAAGAAAGAAATTATTTTATCAACAAACCTTATTTAAGAGAAAACTTTTTGGAATTTATAAAGTACCAGTTTTTATTTTAAATCATAATTTGATAAAAGCTACAAAGAAAATTCACTTACCTAGATCAGAACGAGTGTTTGTGAACAATTCCGCAGGACAAAAACCACAGAGATAATATTTACAAACCTAGTGAAGAAAAACAAAGGTACTTAACTTTTAAAAATTGTTCAGCTTTAAAACTGTATTGGAAAAGGGTGCCAAACTATTTTCTCATTTCTTAACCTTCATCTTTCAACCAAATTAAGAACAATTTTATTTGTTAAACCACATTAGTTAAATTAGTGACTTTCCAACTCCGAGATTTCAGTAAAAAATGTGCAGGACAGAGGTACCAGTATTTCCTACTATCTACTTTTTTTTTTTTTTTTTTAAGATTTTATTTATTTATTTGACACAGAGAGAGATCACAAATAGGCAGAGAGGCAGGCAGAGAGAGGGGGGGAAGCAGGCTCCCCGCTGAGCAGAGATCCCGATGTGGGGCCCGATCCCAGGACCCTGAGATCATGACCCGAGCCGAAGGCAGAGGCTTTAACCCACTGAGCCACCCGGGCGCCCCTTTCTACTATCTACTTTTAATCACCACTCTCCCCATATAGCAACGATATGGGAAAGATAACCAGAAGAACAAATTTTAATTTCATTAAAATAAAAACAAAAACCCTAAACTATTACCATTCTAACTTTGCTAAAGACCAGAACCAATTTATAGATTAGGATTTGGGAATCACTGTCTAAATTACAAAAACATTCATTTAAAGCAATCTGGATGGGTAGCTTCCCCCCCCCTTTTTTTTTAGATTTTATTTACTTAATTTGACACAGAGAGAGAGACAGCAAGAGAGGGAATACAAGCAGGAGGAGGAGGAAAGGGAGAAGCAGGCTTCCCGCCGAGCAGGGAGCCCGATGCGGGGCTCAATCCCAGGACCCTGGGATCATGACCTGAGCTGAAGGCAGCTGCTTAACAAAATAGCCACCCAGGAGCCCCTCGGTAGCTTCCCTTAAGAGATCCTTTAACTGCTTCTAAAATGTACTGGAGGGGCGCCTGGGTGGCTCAGTGGGTTAAAGCCTCTGCCTTCGGCTCGGGTCATGATCTCGGGGTCCTGGGATCAAGCCCCACACCGGGATCTCTGCTCAGCGGGGAGCCTGCTTCCCCCCCTCTCTCTGCCTGCCTCTCTGCCTATTTGTGATCTCTCTCCGTGTCAAATAAATAAATAAAATCTTTTAAAAAAATAAATATATAAAATAAAATAAAATGTACTGGATATTTTCACATACACCAGCACTTTACTGAGCAACTCCTGATGGGCTCCTATGGTATAAGCAAAGACTATTAATATGAAACAAACTTTTAATTCTCTCCATCAGTACTTGTGTTAACTCCTTCAAATATATTTCAAGACTGCTCTGATATTTAATTCTATACACAAAACCAAAACCTGTTAAGCAATATTCCAAAGTGTCTCCCTTCTTGTAATACTTCATTGTTATTGTATAATCAATGTAAAACTATGACATATGAGAAGAAAAGGTATGTTAAATTTAAGACTGAATGAAAGTTTTTTGTAGATACTTAGGACAGGATGTTAAATTTGAAATCAATTACTTTCTTCCTTAAAGATTTTTTCTTTTCTTTTTATTTTTTAAAGATTCTATTTATTTGTCAGAGAGAGTGAGCACAAGCAGGGGAAGAGGCAGGTAGAGCAGGCAAAGGGAGAAGCAGACTCCCCGCTGAGCAAGCAGCCCGATATAGGACTGGGTGGGGGGCCTCGAGGGACTCGATCCCAGGACCCAGGGATCATGACTTGAGCCAAAGGCAGCTACTTAACGACTGAGCCACCCAGGTGCCCCTAGAGACTAGTTTTAAATCGCTGGGGGTAGAGATTACAAATAATCTCTATACCCACTGTGGAGCTCAAACTCACGACCCTGAGATCAAGAGTTGCATGCTCTACCGACTCAGCCAACCAGGCACCCCAAAGGTCAACTGTTTCACACTTGAAGTAATATGGTTCCAAAAACATTGTCCAGAAGAATTAAGGTCATAAAGAACAATTAAGATTCGAAAATCAAAAAAAAAAAAAAAAAATTCAAGGGACGCCTGGGTGGTTCAGTGGGTTAAAGCCTCTGCCTTCGGCTCAGGTCATGGTCTCAGGGTCCTGGGATTGAGCCCCACATTGGGCTCTCTGCTCAGCAGGGAGCCTGCTTCCCCCAGTCCCTCTGCCTGCCTCTCTGCCTACTTGTAATCTCTTTCTCTCTGTCAAATAAATAAATAAAATATTTAAAAATAATAATAAAAATAAAAACAAAACAAAATAGGGGCGCCTGACTGGCTCTGTCAGTAGAACATGCAACACTTGATCTCAGGGTTGTGAGTTCCAATCCCAAATTAGCTGCAGAGGTTACTTAAAAAAAATAAAATAAAATCTTTAAAAAAAACAAAAGGAGGGGTGCCTGGGTGGCTCAGTCATTAGGCGTCTGCCTTCGGGTTAGATCATGATCCCAGGGTCCTGGGATCAAACCCCACATCGGGCTCTCTGCTCAGCGGGAGGCCTGCTTCTCCCTCCCCATTCCTCCTGCTTGTGTTCCCTGTCTTGCTGTCTCTCTCTGTCAAATAAATGGATAAAATCTTAAAAAAAGTAGACTATAAAAAAAAAATAAATAAAATAAAAAACCAAAAGGAGTAAATATCGCCATGGTCCCTCTCCTGACTCTAAAATATAAACCAATACAAACTTTTTCTAGAAGGAAATCATATAATTTTTGGTAATGCAATATCAATATAGTATTTATTGAAGCTTAGTTTTAATAATATTTTTCACTGAACTGCAACTGACCCAGATCTGAGTTTGGGCTTTACCATATATTGTGTGGCTTTTCTATAACACTGGTGATTACTACTAGCTTCAAGATTTGTCATAAACTGATATTTGTTGTTTTTTAAAACTAAAATACTTGTGATTTTCCACAGCTATGTAGTTTTACTATAAAACCTAAACCTTATTCATACAAATAAGACTTTCTAAAAAAACAGCAAATTCTTGGGGCACCTGGCTGACTCAGTTGGTGGAGCATGGGACTCCTTATCTCAGGACCATGAGTGCAAGCGCCACGTTAAAAAAATGGACATATAAACGTAGATTCTAACTGGTCAAAACTTTAAATGTACTATGTCAGTTTTTAAATAAAATACAATTTCAAAACAGTATTTTCAATTAAAAATAAACACTCTCTCAAATCTAGTAAGTACTGTATGCGATTTTAATTTAAAGTGGCCCTTAGGGGAGGCCCGGGTGGCTCAGTCAGTTAAGCATCTGCCTTAGGCTCAGGTCATGATCTCAGGGTCCTGGCATGGAGCCCTGAGTGGGCTCCCTGCTCAGCGGGGAGTCTGCTTCTCCCGCTCCCTCTGCCCCCCTTGATCGTTCTCTAATAAATAAAAAATATGTTAAATAAATAATATACATATATAGAGAGAGTGTGGCACTTAGGGGCACCTGGTTGGCTCAGTCAGTGGAGCACGCAACTCTTTCTTGATCTTGGGGTGGTGAATTTGAGCCCCACACTGGGTGTAGAGATTACTTAAATGAATTTTTAAAACAACCTTAAAAAATAAAGTGGCATTTAATTTTAAGTGACATTTTCATTTTAAAAGGTAGAAAATGGCACTTCAACAATCACTTAACACTATGTGCTAAAAACAGTGCAGGAAAAAAAATAAATAAAAATAAAAAATAAAAACAGTGCAGGAAATCCAAGACTGAGTAAGATCCACTCCTCAAAAATCACAGTCTAATAGAAGAAGTCAAAAACAAAAATTAGAGTGTTAGAATATACATGCAACACTAGATACAGAAGTGATTTTAGTCAGAATACCAGGTCATCACAGAACTGGTTCTTAAATTCAGAAGCAGAAAGACTGCAAGACATTCTAGGCATAAGAAAACATGTGTCGGGGCGCCTGGGTGGCTCAGTTGGTTAAGCGACTGCCTTCAGCTCGGGTCATGATCCCGGAGTCCCGGAATCGAGTCCCACATCGGGCTCCCAGCTCCATGGGGAGTCTGCTTCTCCCTCTGACCTTCTCCTCTCTCACTCTCTCTCGCTCAAATAAATAAATAAAATCTTAAAGAAAAAAAAAAGAAAGAAAACAACATGTGAAAAAGACCTAACAGTACGAAATGGGCAAGTGTAAAACAGGTATTCTTGGAGAGACAACACAGTGCAGAGTTTGAATCTTGGCTACACCCACTGTGAACTAGAGTTAACTCTACCTTGGTTTCCGCATATGAAAAAAGGAAACAGTATTTCACAGTGAGATTTTAACACTTAAAATTCTATGTTTGTAACACTGGGAGAGGGACAAATTTGTCTGATTTTTACAATACTACTCAAGTTACTTTTTTAAAAATAGTTTTAAGGCACTATGTACACCAAGTAAGACATGCCTGCCAGTGGGCTCACCAGGTGCTTCTTAAAGTTTAGTCCAATCATCCCATGTGAGACAAGGGAGAATAACCACATGACCTGCCCTAAACATACTAGCTATTTACAGAACCCAGATTAGAACCCCCTTTCTCAATCTGGATCGATACGCTCTTTCCACTCTTCAACTCTCCTTAAGATACTACTATAACACAATGGCACATCAAAATATTACTCTAGCCATTAAACTCTAGCTACTTAGACTGCTTCTTTAACCCTCCCCAGGGACTAAGGATCTTTTACTGTCTTTTACTCAGCAAGTCTTCACTAAATATCCATCATGGAGCTAACAGTCTGATAACCAAAGGTGGGTGGGGTAGGTACCAAAGGAGTGGGGTGGGGCCGGAATGCTTGAGATTTATCCTCTTGATAAATCTAAGGCAACACTACTGACAAGAGTTCCATCTCAACAGCATCCTTTAGTGAATTCACTACCAGTGATGAGAAAGCAGAAATACAATCAATCTTAGAAATCTGACTCAAAAATTTCAATTGCAAATTACTATCATATTAAACAAAGTCAAACTGTCAAAAATTAAAACAATTATCTGGCCTATGAAATAGTGCTGGGAAAATGACACTCCAAACAATACTAGAGGGCTGTGGGACAATCTGGCAGCATCGTCAAAATGTAAAATGTGCATTCACCTTAGCCATTAACCTTCTAGGAACCCATCATACAAGTGACTCAGCTTTATGTACTAGAATGTTCACTGCAGCTTGGCTGGTAATGGGAAAATAATTAGATATACTCTATAGATCTCCTAGGGAACAAAAAGTTAAAAAAAAGTTAAAGTAAATTATCCTTTATTTTTTAGGAAAAAATGGGGCGCCTGGCTGGCTCAGTTGGTTGAGCGACTGCCTTTGGTTCAGGTCATGATCCTGGAGTCCCAGGATCCAGTCCCACATCGGGCTTCCTGCTCAGGGGGGGGGAGTCTTGTTTCTCCCTCTGACCCTCTCCCCTCCTGTGCTCTCATTCTCTCTCAAAAAAATAAAATCTTTAAAAAAAAAAAAAGACAAGGGGCGCCTGGGTGGCTCAGTGGGTTAAAGCCTCTGCCTCCGGCTCAGGTCAGCGTCCTGGGATCGAGCCCCGCATTGGGCTCTCTGCACAGCGGGGAGCCTGCTTCCCCCTCTCTCTCTGCCTTCCTCTCTGCCGACTTGTGATCTCTCTCTCTCTGTCAAATAAATAAATAGAATCTTTAAAAAAATAATAATAATAAAAAAAAGACGACTTTATTTACTTGAGAGAGCAAGCATGAGCACACGGCGGGGGGGGGGATGTCAGCAGGCAAAGGAGGAGAGAGAAGCAGGCTCCCTGCTGAGCAGGGAGCTCGAAGCAGGGCTCCATCTCAGGACCCTGGGATTATGACCCACACTGAAGGCAGACGCTTAACTGAGCCACCCAGACGGTTATTATTTTTTTATAATAATAAAAAATAAATAAATAATAATAATAAATAAATAAAGACCTTTATTATTTTTTTAAGATTTTTTTTTATTTTTAAAGTAATCTCTACACCCAACGTGGGGCTCAAACTCACAACCCGAGATCAAGAGTCACATGCTCTACTGAGCCAGCCAGGCGACCCAACTAAGGTAGATTTATATGTACCAACAAGGAAAGATGCCACAATAGAAATGAAAGTTGCTAAATATACATTATATTACATTAAGCTACCTATAACTTTCTTTTTTTTTTAAAGATTTTATTTATTTATTTGACAGAGACAGAGAGATCACAAGTAGACAGAGGCAGACAGAGAGAAAGGGGGATGCAGGCTCCCTGCTGAGCAGAGAGCCCGATGCGGGGCTCTATCCCAGGACCCTGAGATCATGACCTGAGCCAAAGGCAGAGACTTTAACCCACTGAGCCACCCAGGTGCCCCACTACCTATAATTTTCACTTAATGTGTATATGTGTAAGTTCTTAGGAAAGGTTGAAACATACCAATTTTTAAGTTTTCCAGAGGGATTTGGCAATGGGGAGGGGAGGCAAGGACAGACTTACTGTTTATGTCTAAGTTAAATTTTAATTTTTTACAGCAAGCATGTCTCCTTTGGTACAAAAATAATTTTAATGGTGCTAAACTCAGAGGGAAACATAATAAAATCAATTTCCAATATATTAATGGAATCAATCTTTAAAGGCAAGAACATTATTTAATGCAAAGAAGACTTAACACACATGCTGGGAGACTTAAGCAAGTATAAGTATCTAACTCAATACATGCTGAGACATCCACCTTAAAAACAGTTCTATTTTTTAGCATTCACTATTCACTTCTTCAAGGCACAATCAACTCTGGTCATCGATTTAGACCACTTCTTTTTTTTTTTTTTTTTTTTTAAGATTTATTTATTTATTTATTTGACAGAGAGATAGAAATCACAAGTAGGCAGAGAGGCAGGCAGAGAGAGAGGCGGAAGCAGGCTCCCCACTGAACAGAGAGCCCGATGCGGGGCTCGATCCCACGACACTGAGATCATGACCTGACCCGAAGGCAGAGGCTTTAACCCACTGAGCCACCCAGGCGCCCCGATTTAGACCACTTCTGATCACAAAAGTACATTAAGAATACCTTGCTGATTTTTTTTTCTACACCCACTTGAATCAAACAGTAAGAGAATTCTTCCTTGAGCTAATCAAATATTTTCAAAGCCACCTGCATTATTTTTGTTGAACTGCTTTCCCTAAGTCAGTTGAATTCCTAGTTGTTTCTCACCCCAACAGGCCAGCTAGTTATTATTTACAGATAGTAAAGCCTTCAAATCATTAAAGGACTTATAAATGTTTTTAGAGACAACTGAGTTTCTCTGGTATTCTAAGTTACTAACAACCTTGGATACATTTTCGGTTCCACGAGGTAAGTCCATTTTATAAACAAATCATAAAGAGAATTTATTCAATTTTTTTTCTGGTCATCTAAATACTGGCATTTAAAATTCATCATGTTGGCAAGTCAACCTGATATTCGATCTGCTTAGAAACCTTCAATTGTTTCCCATTGTAATTTTAGTCCCAACTTTTTTTTAAAGATTTTATTTGTCAAAGAGAGAGCATAAGCTAGAGAACACAAGCAGGGAGAGCGGCAGACAGAGGGAGAAGCAGGCTCCCCGCTGAGCAAGGAGCCCATTGTGGGGGCGCCTGGGTGGCTCAGTGGGTTGAAGCTTCTGCCTTCGGCTCAGGTCATGATCTCAGGTCCTGGGATCGAGCCCCACATCAGGCTCTCTGCTCAGCAGGGAGCCTGCTTCCCCCTCTTTCTGCCTGCCACTCCGCCTACTTGTGATCTCTCTCTGTCAAATAAATAAATAAAATCTTTAAAAAAAAAAAAAAAAGGAGCCAGTTGTGGGACTGGATCTCCGGACCCTGGGATCATGACCTGAGCCGAAGGCAGGTGCTTAATGGACTGGGCTACCCAGACGTCCCTAGTCCCAACTTTTAACAGCTTATAGAAACCATTCAAAACCAGATTCCTGCCCATTTATCCACATGTCCCCTTCCCCAACAAAAAATGAACACGGGCTCCAGCTATAATACTATTCACAATTTTTCAAGCCTATGATTTTTTCCAGCCCCTAGTAACATCTGTCTTCTCTCCCATTCCCTCAGGCCAATTCCTACTAATCCTTCAGGTCCCAGTATTGAAGGGCCACTTTTTTTTTTTTTTTTAAGATTTTATTTATTTATTTGACAGAGAGAGAGATCACAAGTAGGCGGAGAGACAGGCAGAGAGGGGTGGGGAAGCAGGCTCCCTGCTGAGCAGAGAGCTTGATGCGGACTCGATCCCAGGACCCTGAGACCATGACCTGAGCCAAAGGCAGAGGCTTTAACCCACTGAGCCACCCGGGCGCCCCTGAAGGGCCACTTTAAGAGGCCTTTCCCAAGTACCCCAGTCTAGCTTATTAGATACCCCTCTCATATGTGCTTTTCTAGACCCTATACATGTCCTACTGTAGCACATACCAAATTGTGTTATGAAAGCACGTTTACTCCTTTACATCTGCCACCAGACTAATGGTTCTCTCAGGCCAAGTGCCATATCTATATTATTACACTGCTACATTTTTGTGGAATAAATGAATACAGGAAATTCCCCCAAGTTACAACTAAGAAATGATGAGAAAACCGGAGCACCTGGTTGGTGCAGTGAGTTACACAGCTGACTCTCGGGTTTCTACTCAGGTGGTGATCTCAGGGTCATGAGATGGAGCCCCTCGATGTGCTCAGCGCGGGGTCTGCTTAAGACTCTCTCCCTCTCCCTCCCTCCAAAATAAATAAATCTTTTTAAAAAAAGGAGAGAAATGATGAGAAAATTAAGCATATTTCATAAAACAATGAAGCACTATTACTAACTTAAACTACTTTCTCCCCTTGTGAAATCAACTCTAATGATACACGTTTTTCCTAAAGCAATCAAATAAATATTAAAGAAATACCTTAATATTTTCAATGGGATGGTAATATTGTGGTTATGCCTTCTTGAAGTCCTTATATTTTAAAAATATATAATAATGTATTTAAAGCTAAAATGATAGAATTACTTCAAAATAAAGGAAAGGATAGGGAATACAAAAAACAATAATACTGGCAACGTGGTGATAATGTTGCATTAGGTGTGGGTACATAGAGAATTCATTCTGCTTCTGTATATATTTTAGAAAGAAGGAACCGGCAGTTATGTACACATACAACACACAGACTGCTGCCAATTTGGAGAAGCCCAACACTTACCACATACTATGGAATAGGACCGGAAAACCCTACATTTCTGTCAGAAAGAACATTTGGGTAAACTTGAACTAAAACTATCAAGTAAAATACTTAGATTAGATGTCATGCACTATAATCATTATTTTTTGTTTCTCAAGTTTACAAGTAAAAATGTGGACAGAGCTTTTTCTTTTCCAAACAGCTTTCAGTGTCAATGAAGATATCTGTTAACATTCTGAAGATTTTAGAAAAGAACATTTAGTTCAACTCCCTCCATAAATTATTAAACTTTCGCTGAACAGGTGGCATACTTGAATTTGATAAATTATGAAAGAAATCTCATTTTGGATATTAGAATCAGTTAAGTAATTTCATTTCTGGGTTCAGATCTAGATGTAAAAACCTCAATTTGAACTATAAAGTTCCTGTTATATTATACAAAAAATAATGAAAACTCTAGACCAAACTTTAAAATCTCCTACAAAAAATTAAACAGGGGGCACCTGGATTGCTTAGTTGGTTAAGTGTCCAACTCTTGATTTTAGCACAGGACATGATCTTATGGTTCTGAGATGGGAGTCCTGCGCTGTGCTCCATGCTGGGCTCTGCGCTGGGAGTGGAACCTGCTTAAGATTTTCTCTCTCAGCCCCTCCCCCTCTCTTAAATAAACTGGGGGGAGGGGAGATCCCCTACAATCTAAACTATTCAGATAATGAGAAGGCTATTCATGCCTTCTCTAGCAAAGACTGAAATCTCCCCATGTGGACACTAACTGAAAGGTGCTCACGCTAGGCAGTTAAAAATCATATGCTTTCCTCGTTACTGTGGTTGTTTAGAATTAACAGAGCAGAGCAAACAAGCTGCTTAATACAAAATACTAACCTCAAGGAATTGTAAAATATTAATAGGCGAGGCAGTAGGATATATGAATGAATCCTTGGAATGGTATTAAAACTAATTTGACTTTAGCTGAAAAAACGACTTTCTCTCACATCGAGATAGAAATCTACAGAGAAGTTGGAAATGCTGTAAAACCCTAGTACAGCACTTTCCAAGATTCGACCCGAGATAGTGATTACATATAAACCATTACAAACAAAGGAAAGGTCGGTAATTTGCATCACTGATGCATACTTCACTTAAAAAGGAGCTTCAAGTGCTACGAGCTCACAATTAAAAACCCAAAACTAATCAGGTGGGTCAGGAAGTTACAGTTCATAAGCTTTAGAATGTGTAAGAGGCCATTTAAAGAAAACCCAGATTTCTGGGGCCTTCCCTAAGACCTACAGATCCGAATCTCTTCCGGCAAAGTAGAGAAATCTGCATTTAAAACAAATCCCACAGGTCGGTTAGATACAGACAACCAAGAACTACCTTTACCACTAAGGTAAAGTTTCCATTTCAATTGTTAAACAAAAGGGCCCCACCCAGCTGAAGTAGCTTTTCCCATCCAGTGCAAAGGTAGCAAAGAACATTTTCCAGATAGAATAGGAATGTAAAAATATTTGAAAATATCAGGTTGCAATGATCCTGAAACCCTTACAGTATATGCTGGGGTTGTCCTTTTTTTCCCCCAGGATTTTACCACTAACAACCAACAGCCTAAGAATATGCAAATAACCCGGAAGTGATGTCATGAGCTTCCACAGCTTTATTGTACCCTGGAGCAATTCAGCCTTATTTAGAAGAGGCCATGTGCTTTGTTCCAGGTCAGCATCAACCTTCTCCCCCCCCCCGCCCCCGCCCCCGCCCCCAGGAGATATGAATCTGAAATACAGTAATTTGACTTTTTCAAATCCCTGGATTGGAAATGAAGTACAACCTGTCATTAAAGGCATAAAGAATCCTGGTGACAAGCACCGAGAGTTTAAATCAATGAGAAACACCGTTAGTGAAAGATTAGAGCTGAGATGACATAAGATCTAAGCTGCAATTCCCAGAGCCCCATTGCCAACTATAAACACATAGTATAGAAAGCAATGTGGCAATATAATACTGCCAGGAAAACAAAGTTTCTTCACAACACATGTTCAAAACCAAGGAGGCATAGACTTTAGACTGCTCCAGTTGATAAGCAGGCAATCAAAAGCAATTTTCTCTTTAACCCAAAATATGTTATGTCCAAAATGTCCTATTTGCACATCAACTAAATCATAATGTTGTTTAGTTTTTTTTTTTTGCAAGGCAAGATGGAAAGATTCTTAAGTAGTAAAAGAAAAACTGACTTCACTGTGACAAATGCCTAGAAAAAAAGAGGATCAAAACAAGCAACAAAGTTACTCAGCTTCCTATTTAGCAAGCAGGGAAAAAACTCCAATGTCAGAAAAGAAGAGAAGAGGAAAAAAGAAAGTCGTTCAAAAAGCTTCCCCTCTTTTTTTTTTTTTTAAGATTTTATTTATTTATTTGACAGGGAAAGAGAGATCACAAGTAGGCAGAGAGGCAGGTGGAGAGAGGAGGAAGCAGGTTCCCTGCTGAGAAGAGAGCCTGATCCCGGGCTTGATCCCAGGACCCTGAGATCATGACCTGAGCCAAAGGCAGAGGCTTAACCCAGTGAGCCACCCAGGTGCCCCAAGCTTCCCCTCTCTTGAAGTCAACGACAAACGTGTGAATTTGACCCCACACAGTAAATTCTACCATAACTCTTCATACTACTTTGGAATCAAACAACACCCCAATACAGCTTTAGCCACGTAAGATACTGAAAGGACTCATGTAGCACCCGCTTATTTTCCTTCATTGCAAGAGAGAAATTTTACCCTGACCAAAACAAACATTTAAAAAAAAAACAAAAAACAGGGGTGCCTGAGTGGCTCAGTGAGTTAAAGCCTCTGCCTTCAGCTTGGGTCATGATCTCAGGGTCTGGGATCGAGCCCCGCATCCGGCTCTCTGCACAGCAGGGAGCCGGCTTCCCCCTCGGCCTACTTGTGATCTGTCAAATAAATAAATAAAATCTTAAAAAAAAAACCACAACTTTTTTAGAAAGCCTATTTGTCCAACTATACCTATTTTGATTAGTAACTGCCTTTAAATTACCATGTTTGATTATAACTGCAAGCTAAAGTAAACTTAAAATCTACATCTGTTCTTCAGATTAAGACCTAACATAAACATAACACTGCATGTTCAAAACACTTGAAATGCACTGGCATCTGCAGAGAAGTCAGTTTGATAGAATTGTGGAAAGTGAACAGGACTACAAAGATTAGGTTTAGTTTTGCCACTTAACTTGCCAGGAGACCTTGGGTAGCCTCTCAAGTCTCATCTGTGAAACTGGGGTTATAGTTACCCTTACTCGTAAGGTAAAAAGCACCAAATGAGTTTTATTTCATTCAAATATAATTAAGTGTTTTATTAGTTTCAGGTGTACAATATAATGATTCAACAATTCTATACGTTTCTCAGTGCTCATCAAGATACAAAGGAGTCTTATAGTGAAAGAAAAAACATGACAACCATCTACAAGAAGAGCTTACTAAAACGTACTGCAATCAAATAGTATCTGTAAATCATCACGGGAAACGCTACCAAGTTATGACCTCTTAAAATTTTATTTCCTCATATAAGCGTCGAAATGGAACCATTCTTGAAGTAATACAGTGCCACGATTTTTACCACTAACCCTGGGCAGTAATTTCGGTCTAAATACGACGCTCAACCCAAATAATGAAAGAATTTGCCTTTTTCCCTATCTCATAATGAGGTTAAAAACTCCAGAGCCGCTAGATGTAATAAAATCTTTTCCCGCGTTTCCCCGCCTCTTTAAGGTGCTTTTCAATTCAGCCAACGGCCCTCTCAGACTTCCTCGATACTAAAACAACAAAAACAAATCATCCCTCATCCCCGGACCCGGGCGGGCTCCTCCCTCCCGCCGTAGGATCAGACACTCGACCCGGCGCGGCCCGCGCCCCAAATCGCGCCGAGGGCCGGATCGGCCCCAGCCCGCGCCGCTCCCCTCCCCCACGGCGCCCGGGCACAGACCCAAGGCCCGCGGGACTTACGCTCTCGTGGTCCCACCGCACGTTGCTGCGCTTCTCGTCCGGGGCGAGGTTTCGGTCCCGGCCCATTAACTCATCCAACAATTGCGCGGCCGAAATCATGGTGCTTTTCTCGGACAGCTGCTCCCACCTGCCCTGGCACCCGCCAAAAAAACCGCTGGCGACAGAGTCGCCAACCCCTTCAGTCCGCTCGCAGGCCGAAAAGCCTCCTCTAAAGAGGAGCCGATAAGACAAAATGGCCGCCGCGCGGGCGCCTTCCCAGCATGCCGTGCGCGCGCGTGCGCCCGCGGGGACACGCCCAGGTCTGGGAGGTGAGGACGGGCCCGCTTCCGCCGGCCTGGGGGCGGGGCCTGCCGAGGCCCGGCTCGGATTCCGCCCCTGCTGGGTGGCAGCACCCAGCTCCGCGTTCGGCGGCACCAAGGGCCACGCGGCTCGTAACGCTGCACGCTTGCCTCCCCAGGCGCCGGTCTTCCCCGAGCCCTTTCACTGGGAGCCTCCGTGTGGAAGCTTGGACTCCGCTCGGAAATGAAGAAGGGCAGTGTAACCCTTCGCACCGCGCGGTGCAGTCGGTACCATCTTCCAGCGGAGGAAGCTGGAGATCTGCACTCCCAATTCCGTGTTTTGACCCCCTAGTTCCTAGTCACTTGCGCTCGCCTCCTCTTCTACCCGGCGGTCCTCCCACCCCAATTCCCCTGATTCACTGGGTGGGAAATCCAGCAGGGAGAGAGAGGTAACACGGTTTCTACAAGGTCTGGCAGAATGAGGAGTTTTTTTTTTTTTTTTAATTATTCGAATTAGTCGATTTTTTTTTTTAATTATTCATCTATTCCAAAACTATTTACCGTGTGCCTGGTAAGCTCTTGAAGTTTGACGGTCATTAAAGAAATAAAATGAAATCTATCAACATAAATTGTGGTAAAGTTCTCCATCAGAGTTAAGGGGATGGACTCTAAAGCTAGATCAACCTGGTTTGGTAATCCTGGCTCTGCCACCCCGTGCCTTATTTTTCCCCATCCGAAAAATGGGATTTATGGTAACGGTCCTGGTAAAAAGAAGTAACAGGCCCCAGATTGGAGTCACTATTGATAAGTAAACCCCACTAAGACTTAATATATAACCTAATTGCAGTTTTAGCCTCTCCCAGGAGTAGAATTTAAACCGATAAATCTGAAGTTTTCTGATCAGCTATAGTGAGGTCATCTGCATGATAAGAACCCTGTCTTCCCCTACGGGAAGGTAACTTTGCCTGAAGCAATCCACTCTTCCCTTCCTTGTCCCATGGTCCTTCTACCTATAAAATCCTTCCATTTTGTACAGCTCCTCAGAGCTCCTGTCTACTTGCTGGGTGGGATGTTGCCCCATTCATTAATCCTTGTCATACAGCCAATTAGATCTTTAAATTTACTAGTTGAATTTTGTTTTTTTTTTCACAGTCCCCTACACACAGGATGTTATTGTGAAGGTTAAATGGATTGATACAACCAAGACATGTAGAACAGGCCCAACACACTTTAAGTTCCTTTAATCATTAGCTGTTATAATGACAAGGGGAAAAAGGAGGTATGGGTCAAGGGAGGCTTTATTAAAATGAGAAATTAGGATATGCTTAACATCAGAGGAGGAGGCGGAAGATAAAAGTTGTAAATTTTTTTTTTTTTTTTTTTTTTTTTTTAGTTTTAGTTTTATTTAAGTAATCTTTACACCCAGTGTGGGGCTTGAACTCACAACCCTGAGATCAAAAGTCACATGCTTTTCCGACTGAGCCAGCCAGGGGCCCCAAAAGTTGTAAGTTCTTAAGAAGGTGGTGTAGAGCTCCTCTCTCTCTCTGCTGGATGGTATGCTGCCCAACTCATGAATCATTTAATAAAGCCGATTAGACCTTCGAATTTAAAAAAGAAGGATGTGGGGCGCCTGGGTGGCTCAGGGGGTTAAGCCTCTGCCTTCGGCTCAGGTCATGATCTCAGGGTCCTGAGATCGAGCCCCGCATCGGGCTCTCTGCTCGGCGGGGAGCCTGCTTCCCCCTCTCTCTCTGCCTGCCTCTCTGCCTACACGTGATCTCTCTCTCTCTCTCTGTCAAGTAAATAAATAAAATCTTTAAAAAAAAAAATAAAAAAAAAAAATAAAAAAGAAGGATGTGAGGGTGATCTGACTCTGACATCTGTCACCCCACTGAGCGCCAGGATTGATTCAGCTGATCTGGCCGGCTAGGCAGGTGTCCCCTACCACCCTTACCACTCCATGTGCATCCCCCTCCACCTTGAAGTTACGCGTTTGGTCAAAAAGGACGACCTTCCCTGATAGAGGAAGACCTTGCTTTGATCAAGGTTATATGAGTAGCTGTGCTCCCCTGTTAGAACCTCCACACAAGCTCCCAAGGTCCATTTGCAGGAGAACGTAGGGTAGCCAAGCTTTAGTAGTAGTATTATTTAAGATTTTATTTATTTGAGAGAGAGGGAGAGAGTATGAGCAGGCGATCAGGGGAGCAGCAGAGGGAGAAGGGGAAGCAGACTCCCTACAGAGCAGGGATCCCGATTTGGGGCTCGATCCCAGGACCCCGAGATCATGAGCTGAGCTGAAGGCAGACACTTAACCAACTGAGCCGTCCAGGCACCCCAAGCTTTATTATTTTTTAAAAAGAAAAAATAAGAAAAAAAGAATAGGAAGAAGAAGATAATGGTGGTATAGGATTCAGGACATATTTGTAGCTATTGGCCTTTGCTACAAGAAAGGACCTTTCTCCACTGAAAGGAGAAAAAAAGACATATCAGTTTGTAGATGAAGCAGCGAGATGGAAGAGTTCTTGATAGCTAGGCTGCTCTTTGCTCAATGAAGCATTTTTTGAAGGTTCACCAGTGCCGCTACCACCAAAAAGGGAAAAAAATTTTATGTCTTGAACTGCCGAGAGTTATAAAACCTGAATGCAAAGTTACAGCTTCTACTCACTAAAACATTTAAATCTAATTCTCTCATTCATTCCACAAACTTCACTGGTATACGCGCTCCATGCCAGGGTCTGTGCTCTGTGCCAGGAACTGGATTAGTGGCTGGGAATGCTAAAATAGTTGTGTAAGACCCTTTCCCAGGGAACTCCTGATCAACGGAAGACAGACAAAATGGAACAATGACTTGAAATGAAATGAAACGAAAATACTAAATGCCTTAACATTTCGTTAAGTCTTAACACTACAGCTCTCCTTTCCCGAGACTCTAAGGGCAGACACAATTCCATGTGTATTACAAGGGCAGATAACAGATTCATTCATCTCTTCCACATTAATTCAACGAGCACCAGTATCATCTGTTTCAGACTCTGCTGGACATCAGAGACTCAGAAATAAAAGTCTTTATTAACATCACAATATCCAGTTTACCGTTCACTTCTACAGATTATAAGAATTTGTTGTTTCCCAGTGATGAGAAGGGAAGCGACTTAATCTTATCAGCCAGTGGTCTCCAGACCCCATTCCATACATGTTAGTAATGGAAAGTATTAATGGACTGAATTGTGTCCCCACCCCCCTCAAATTCATATGTCGAAATTCTAATCCCCAGTATCTCAGAATGTGACTGTATTTGGAGATAGGGCCTTTAAAAGAGGTGATTAATCACCTGAGTGTCTCAGTTTGTTAAGCATCCAACTCTGATCTCAGCTCAGATCTTGATCTCAAGTCTTAAGCTGGGCGTAGAGCCTACTTAAAAAAAAAAAAATCAAATATAACTGGTGTCCTTCTAAGAAAAGGAGATTTGGATGCACAAAGAGACTCCAGGGAGGCTCATACACAGAGGGAAGAAGGCCATCTGCAAGCCAAGGAGAGGCCCCAGGAGAAACCAAACCTGCTGACACCTTGATCTTGGACTTTTCACTTCCAGAACTCTAAGAAAATAAGTTTCTGTTGTTTAAACCACCCAATCTATGGTATTTCATTATGACAGCTCTAGCGAGCTAATGTAGAAAAGAAACCATAGGTACTACAGGTCTCCTAACTACCCAGTTTCCAGCATGGCCCCCATTACTCTGTCTTCCATCTGCTTTGCCACATCAACCATCTTGATAAATGTAAATCTCTTTCCTGCTTGAAACCCTTCAATGGCTGCTTATCAGCCCTCACTCTAAAATTCAAAAACCACAAGGTCACCCACGATCTGACCTGGCTCTCTAACTTCATCTGCTACTGGTCCCCTACATCCTCTAAGCCCCAGTTTTCTACCACATTACACTACGTTCCGCTGCTGCAGGAATGGGATGCTCTTCCCTCACTCCAGCAACTCCCACACCCACCTTCTAGCTCAAGCATCACCAGCTCTATGAAGCCAACCCAGACCCTCACTGTCCACCAGCCCCACACAACCGATCACCCTCTCTCTGTACCACAATTCTACCTTAAACAAACGTGCACATTTTTGGGCTGGTCACACAATATTGCAAATATGAGTCTTTCCCTTAATTTAAAATGAAAGTTCCTGGGGCGTCTGGGTGGCTCAGTTGGTTAAGTGTCTGCCTTTGGCTCAGGTCATGATCCCTGAGTCCTGGGATCAAGTCCCGCATCGGCCTCCTTACTCAGGGAAGAGTCTGCTTCTCTCTCTCCCTCTCTCCTGTCCCCACCGCTCATGTTTTCTCTCTCGTGCTTTCTCGTGCATGCTGTCTCTCTCTCTCTTTTTCTCAAATAAATAAATAAAATCTTTAAAAATACGGCACGCCTGGGTGGCTCAGTGGGTTAAAGCCTCTGCCTTCGGCTCAGGTCATGATCCCAGGGTCCTGGGATTGAGCCCCGCATCGGGCTCTCTGCTCAGCAGGGAGCCTGCTTCCCCCTCTCTCTCTGCCTGCCTCTCTGCCTACTTGTGATCTCTCTCTCTGTCAAATAAATAAATAAAATCTTTAAATAAATAAATAAGTAGGGGTGCCTGGGTGGCTCAGTCGGTTGAACGTCTGCCTTCAGCTCAGCTCATGAGCCCAGGGTCCTGGGATCAAGTCCCACGTTGGGCTCCCTGCTCAGCTGGGAGCCTGCTTCTCCTCTCCCTCTGTCCCTCCCACTGCTTATTCTCTCTCTCTCTCTAATTAAAACAATTTTTTTAATTTTTTAATTTTTTTAAAGATTTTATTTATTTGACAGAGAGAGAGAGATCACAAGTAGGCAGAGAGGCAGGCAGAGAGAGAGAGGCGGAAACAGGCTCCTTGCTGAGCAGAGAGCCCGATGAGGGGCTCGATCCCAGGACCCTGAGACCATGACCTGAGCCGAAGGCAGAGGCTTTAACCCATTGAGCCACCCAGGGCCCCCCCACCAAAAAAAATTTTTTTTTAATAAATAAAATGAAAGTTCTTTTCAGTCATACACCATTTCTTATTCATCCCTGTACTCCCGGATTCCCACACAGTATCTAATACACAGGAGGTGGCTCCTATTCCCTCCTGACCCCTTGACAGTCTGGCTGCCATTCCTAGAGCTCCACAGCAACTTCCTTCTTCAAGGTCACCAGCACCACCACCTTGTGGCTAAATCCATTCTACACTTTTCAGTCCCTTCTTGCCCTTTCTGCAGCATTTGACCGTGTGTTATTCTCTTTTCTTCAAATTTCCCCATTCCTTTCCTTTTCCTCCTACTATTTCAGCTGCTGCCCTTCAATCTCATTTGTGGGTTTCTCTTCTGTCCATCATTAAAATGTTGGGTGTTCTTTGGGGTTCTGTATTTGGCTGTCTTCTCTCAGCACTCAACACACTCCATTGGGGCTATCCCTGCTATTCCCATGACTTCAGCTAGCACCTTTTACTGATGACTACCAAATCCCAGTCACCACCCCAGAACTCCTTTCTAAGTGCCACACCCATATACACAACTCTTTATGGGCATCTCTACTTATATGAAAATCAGAAAAGAAAGCACGGGCTCCGGAGTCAAACTGCTTGAGTTAAACCCTTGTTCTATCGCTAAGCTGTATGGCGTTGGGCAAGTTACTTACCTGTCTGTGCCCCAGATAGTAATGATGGCTCTACCTTATGAGGTTGCTCTGAGAATTAAATGAGATAATCCAGGTACAGCACTTAGGGTAGTGCGTGGCAATGAATAAATGTTGGAAGAAGCAGTAACGAACCGTCTTCCGAAGGCTCAACTCAGCAGATTCAAAAGTCAGTTCATCCCCATACCTGAAACCTTTTCTTCCTTCTTTGACTCAAATCCCAGTAAATGGCACCATTATCTCCCCAGCTGGAAACCTGGGAGTTATCCTCTCCTGACCACTGCTGCCTTCCCATTCTATCGGGGGCTCATCCTTGACTCGACTCTGCAGTCACATACCTACAATCTCCCGAGCCTTCCGGATGTCCAGACTTTACACGTTCATCCAGTCCGTAGAACAGTCCTGCGAAGTAGGTGCAATTATTACCCTCTCTATTTTGCAGATGCAGAACTTGAGGCACAGAAGGGGTAAGTAACTCATCTAAGATTATATGAGTGGCAAAAGCTGGGACGCAAACCCGTGCAGTCTGCTTTTGACCTTCATGCTCACAACCCCGGAGCCAGGTGCCCCACTGCTTCTATTGTAATACTGATCACATTCCACGGTTGGTCTCATCTCCCGGACTCTGTTCTTTCAAATCAGGGACTCTTGATTTGTTTGCAGCAACACCTTCGGTGACCAGAATAGTGCCTGGCAAACAATGCACGCTTAATACACCCAGTGAGAGACAAAACAAAGTATAAACAGATAGAGGTGAAAGAAGAGCCATCGGGTGGCATTCAGTTATGGCCAGAGGTTTTGTCTGTGGACAAAGTTGTTTTTTCTTCTCTTTCCTTTCCTTTTTTTTCTTAGATTTTTTTTTTAAGATTTTATTTATTTGAGAGGGAGAGAATGAGAGAGAGCACGAGAAGGGGAAGGCCAGAGGGAGAAGCAGACTCCCCACCGAGCAGGGAGCCTGATGCTGGACTCATCCCAGGACTCCAGGATCATGACCTGAGCTGAAGGCAGACGCTTAACCAACTGAGTCACTCAGGAGCCTACTCGCACCCCCCCCCCCCCGGGCCGGTTTGGTTTTTTTTTTTTTTTATGTGAGGATAACAAGAAGATCGCAGTCAAAGATGAGCAGAGGTTGACGTTAAGAAGATATTAATAGCCACTGATTTAATAGTTGTTGTAGGGCACGTGCTGTAATCCTTTTAAGGAAGGATTCACAGACTTTGTTGTGCAGTCACTACCCATTTTTTAAAACTGCTTTTTTTTTTTTAAAAGAGGCCACTACCTACGCCCATGTCACTCAAATGATGTTTAAAGGACCCGATTCCGGTGCTGTACACGTCAGCTTCAGATGGAGTATCATGCTGGATCTGAGAATTAAGATTTAAATTGAGGGACAAATAAAAATGTAAGCTCAAGCTGGGCTCCAATTTGCCTTGGGGTCAATTGAAGTGCACAGTCAGTTTATACTCAGCAATGCCTGGTATGCACTGAGTGCTGTGCGAATTACTGTGTCATAATAAACAGACAGACATGGGTTTTTCTTAAACAGTAGCAAGAAAAATGCTTGCTGTGCAGACCCTGGGCAGCCCCAAGAGAGGGAAATGAAAGCTCAGTGCCTACATCTGTCCCTTCCTATTTCATCTCCTCTCTTTGTTCAGGCCTTCCTCCTTTCCACCCCAGGGTTATTTCCTTAATCCTCCTGACCCCATCTGCGAGGCTCTGACCAGTGCCACTTTGGATGATCTCTCCGAGGCACCTGGGCTCAGTAAAACCATATTCTGTTTTTCTCCCACTGTTTCTCCCCCTGGGTAGCAAACCAGTGCCAACCCGGGCTCTGAGCCTCGGTGGATTGATCAGGCGGGAGTCAGACAAAATGCTGCGCGGATACACACTCTAGGTTCCCCCCACCCCCCCCACCTCCCCCCCCCACCTCCCCCCCCCAGAGATCCCGGCATTCAGGGCCAGGATAAAAAAGAGAGCCTTCTTTGCTCTCTTTTATCCTTACATGGCCTTCATGGAGAGTAATTAATCATGATTTATAAGCGGTAATAAATTAAGGTGTAGAGACTCTGGGCACAATATTAATATTTTCCCTGCAAGCCAAGTTAGAAGAAATCTCTGTCTAAAACGAGATGGAAAACAACAGCGATTGAAAGAAGTAGTCGAACCGGATGGTCCCAAGCACTGTCAGGAGAAGAAAGAACAGCGTAATCTACCTCTGCAATTATGGGCATATAATAGCAGGATCGTTTTCAGCCCGTTTCCCCGTCCTGCTGGGCAAGCGTTGGCTCAGATAAGGAAAAAGAGCCAAACAGACGTGGGGGGTGGTGGCGAAGAAACACCAATTATTTTTGATGCCTGGTAAACAGCCTGCGCCAGAGGATAAGGCTTTTCTGGCTCTCAGCTATGCTTTCTTCTCTCGCCCTGTGTCTGTCCTCCTCCCCTGAAGCTGCCGGGCGGGGAGGTCTAAAAATAGTCGATGAATCACGGCGGGTAATGTTGTGCAGCGGTTACATAAACAGCTAGCCGGGCGCCTGGGCCGAGGGTAGGAACGGAAATTATCTGGGTCAGGGTTGTCACTCCGAATAGGGTCCCCCGGAGTCGGCCCGCGGGAGGCGCGGCCGGGGCGGAGGCTGGGGCCTGCGGCCGGCCGGGAGCAGCCGGGGAGCGGCGGGCGGCGGCGGGCGGGAGCAGCAGCCCCGGGCCGGGCGCGAGCTGGGCGGGCGAGCCCCGCGCTCTCCCCATGGCGGGGAGCGGGCCGCGGCGGCGGCGGCGCTGACGGGCCCGGGGCGGGCGGGGGCCTGGGCCCGAGGGGGAAGATGAGCGCTCTCCTAGAGCAGAAGGAGCAGCAGGAGAGGCTGCGGGAGGCCGCGGCCTTGGGGGACATTCGGGAGGTGCAGAAACTGGTGGAGAGCGGGGTGGATGTGAACTCCCAAAATGAGGTCAACGGCTGGTAAGTGGGGAGCGGGAGAGGCCTAGGTCCGGGGCGCTGCCCGCGGACGCCCGCCAAGGCGTGGCCCGGCGCCGGGGCCTCCGAGGCCGGGCGCTCGCCAGGCCGGCCCGGGCCCCCCGACCTGCGCCGTGCCGTCGGGAGCGCGGCCTGCCCCAATCCCCGCCCACGTTGTCCTCCCGGGGCTGCGTCCACCCGAGCCCTGGCGCCCCCCCCCCCGCCCCGCCGAGCCCCGCACCCCACCCCCGCGCCCCTGGCTCGCTGGGCGGGAACCCTGGCGGCCACGATTCCATTGATCCGCACGCTCGTATGGAGCTCACCCCGATTCTAGTGTTGAATTATTTTGCCCTAGGAGTTTCTGGAGAACACACCTGTACAGAGCAAAAAGCATAAGCAACCGAGCAAATATGAATCTTATAAATTAGCACGATTTCTCTTCCCAAGACCGGAAGAAAAAAAAACCCAAACAATCACTTGCATCACTGTTTTGTCTCTGTGTTCTCACTGCACGGATGATTTGCTGCTGCCTATAGCTGCCTGTTGAGGGAAGACTTACTCGTTTATCCCATGGAGTGTTTAGCTTTATTTTATTACAATTTTTTTTAAGATTTTATTTATTTATTTGAGAGAGAGAGAGAGAGAGAGAACATGAGAGAGGAGAAGGTCAGAGGGAGAAGCAGACTCCCCACGGAGCTGGGAGCCCGATGTGGGACCCGATTCCCGGACTCCGGGATCATGACCTGAGCCGAAGTCAGTCGCTTAACCAACTGAGCCACCCAGGCGCCCTTTATTTTATTACAATCTTAAATATAGAATTTGAATCAAGACTCTAGATGGCTGCCTATAGACCGAGTCCTTCCCAATTAAATAGGGAGTCTCATTTTAGGATGTGCTGGTGAAATTTTTAGTGTTCGGGTCCCGAATGTGGTGGCATTCTGTCCTCTTCACACTTAAATTTTGAATTTTTATTTGACCCTTAACCAGCCTGTTTTGCTAACTTAGAGTTAAAGTGAGCTTGGAAAGGCTTTATTTTTTTAAAGTGGAATCATACACTTTGGAACTGAGAGGGACATCGGAGATGGGTGGTGGGTCCGACGGCAGAAAATAACCTGCCCTAGGTCACACAGCTATTAATAAGATAGCCGGGACCACAACCATTGTCTCCTGACTCCCTCATAAAGTTATCTGCTTCCTAAGGAGAACAGTCTGGATAGCTGTCCAGAAGGCCAGGAAACAGTAGCTACCCCCGTTCTGTTTTGTTTTCTTTACAAACGTTTGCAAATAAGCTTGCTATTCTGTGTGTACCTTTTCTGTTGGGCTGTGATTCACAAGCTGTGACTCACTGTTTTGGCAGTGGGAGGCAGTGTCGTGTAGAAGGAGCCTGGTCTTTCCCGCAGGTTCTTCTCCCTTTCCTGCTTTAGCTAATACAACCTTGCCTGAGTCACTTCATTTTCCAGTTGTCTGAGAAGAGTGTTGTGACCACCGAAGGGGAGGAAGCATCGTAGGAATCACTAACATGTATTGAGTTCGTGACATAAACAAGGCTCTGAGAGCTTTGCCTCATTATCTCATTCACAACTACTCAAGAACATAGATGTTACTCTCGCCATTTTACAGATGAGGAAACTGAGGCCCAGCAAGATGAAGTAATTTCCCCCAAGGTCATAGAATTTACTAGAAAGGAAGCCAGCATCTGACTCCAGACCCTACTTTCCTACTCATGATGCCTGCCCCATAGTAGGTGCTCAGTATATATAGGCTGAATCTGAAGAGGCTCCTCATCCATAGGGGAAGATGTCTGTTAGGTGCCTCATGTTGTAGGTTCAAGGTTGCATTCCTGATCTCCCCTCCTCCTCCTAACTGCCCCAGGCCTGCTCCTCTGAGTCCTACTCAGCTTGGCGTCTGAGATGCTTGGGCCAGAGCTCTTGGTGCCCTCCTTGCCTCCTGTCTTTCCCTCATATTTCACATCCGGCCCGTCGGCTAATTCTGCCAGCTTTACCTACAGCTGTGGTCAGAATTGGACCATTTCTCACTAGCTCTACCTCTACACCTCTGGCACACAGCCACCATCATCCTGTTGCCTGGGTTCTGGCGGCAGCCTCCCAACTCGTCTCCTTGCTCCTACCCTTAATACCCTGCAGTCTTTTCTCAGCACAGCAGCCAAAGGGATCCTGATGTAAAACATAAGTCATAAGTCGGATCATTCCACTCTGCTCAGAACCCTCTAATGGCTGCCATCCCACTCTGAGTAAAAGCCTGCAGTCCTAGAGTTTCTGCTTCCTATCTGCACCATCCTCCCTCGTTACCTCTATGCCTCGTCTCTGGATTTGCCCCCTTGCTCCCCTCATTCTGCTCCCCTGGCCTCTTGGCTTTTCCCGAAACACCAGGCACGGCCCTGATTCAAGGCCTTTGTGTTTCTTCTTCTCTCTAAGTCTAAAATGGGTTTGGTCCTTCACCTCCTGCAGGTATCAGCGTAGATGTCACCTCAGTGAGCCTCTCCTCGGCCCTCGATTTAAAATGGCACCAGGCCCCTCTCTCTGCCTCTGGCTCTCCCTAGTCCCTTCCCTTGTTTTATGTCCCCGTAATGCTTAATCACCACCTAGGGTCCTGTTCAGCTCACTTATTTGCTGACTACCGCTGTTTCCTCTTCTGGAAAATGAGGGGAATGTTGATAACAGCACATTACTCATGGGTTGTTCAGAGATCGAATGAGTTAATAGATGTGAAGCCTTTAGAACAGTGTCCCCTATGTAAAAAGCATTATATCTGTGTTAACTGTTGTTTTCTTCTCATTAAGTAGTGTGCTGGGTAATGGGATATAAAGGTTACCCTCAAAAAATGTAGCCTCTGGCATAGAAAAGGGGAATGGATACTGCTTTCAATTTGTAGTTGCTCAATAGCCACAATTTCAGCATCGATGAATGATGGCCAGTGCCTCTGGTCTGAAATACTTGCCCCAGACTAACCGGGTATCCTGACTGCAAATTTAAAGCCTGAAGAGTTTAAGTTCAGACTTTAAGTTCAGAGATAGGGTTCCCACAGCAGTTGTAATTCAAGGGTGTGCATACCCCCTTGGCTTTAAGGAACAAGTATAATGGCTCATGAAAAAGTTGAAAGTGCTCCCTGGCTGAGTTATGGCTGCCCAGAGCCACGCAAGTCTGGGCTGTAAGTGATGATCACTCAGGGCACGGGGTTGTGGGGGTCATGCCACATTGACTTAACCCCACTTTACATGGTGATGCTTTAGCTAGTTGGTTTTCCCAGAGTGTCTCCGACCCACTGGAAGTAAATTAGCTTCTTCAGTCTCAAGCTTGTCATGAACAAGTGATTTACTACCAGCAAGTGAGTACTTTATTTCCAAAAGGGAATGTATTTTTCTCATCATGCTCTATTCATTTTTGAATGCTCGCTTATCATTATCATTATTCACTCTTCAAGCTTGTGCCGCAGATACACACACACACACACACACACACACACACACACACTCACTCTCAGCTGTAGTTTGCCCATGATCAAGGATGTATTGGATCCTTCCACTCCCAGCAGTGTCCACCTAGTTCTTGGTTCATGTGTTCGGTGGTTAAGTACCTGTATGTACAAGCAGACACTTCCTTATCTTCATAAGCTTATATTTCAGAAGCCAAGATCAAGCCTCTTCCCTTATTTCTCCCAAATTGGCAATCTTCTCTTCATAGAGTATATCTTCAAGGTACCCAGATAATCTAATTCTAATGAATAATAGTGTGGGATATCACTCTGAAATATCAGTGTAGTGGCTCCTGGCCAGCCAGACAAGCTCGCTTTCTGTAAGTCAGAAATCTTTACGAGGCCAGGGCAAATCAACATCTCCCTGGAACCAAAGGAACTTTCTGGATAGTTATACTTCCGGGTTAGTGACTGACCCCTCACTCTTGAACATATTGTTCTGTTCTTTACCATACTGTATTTGGCTATAAGCTCTGAAGATATTTACCTCTGTTCAATTAGAGTGAGTGAGGACATTTCAGAACAGAAGGGAAAAAATATTTTCCTTCTTTAATATCATTCCGCTTTGGCAACTGGGGATGAATTTAGTAACTCTGAATCCTTTCATTTCTGTTAAGATTGGGTTTTTAACTGGCATGCTAATTATATTTCTATGCAGTGTTAAAATAATAGCCCTTCAGAGTATGCATAACCCCTTCCTATGTGTACAATAGTAAGTAACTAGTTTTACTTAAATGAATCTAATATGTTAGAAGAGTTTGTTCTTGAAAATTTTGGTCGTTGATGTACATTTTTAAAGTGCCTTCGGAATTGAAGTCTGTGTGCAGTGCTGTACGTTTTAGCAGATGAGCCTTCTGGAGAGAACTAGAGAAGCCAACTTTTTCAGAAATGGAAATTTCAAAACTGTGTGTGTGTGTGTGTGTGTGTGAGAGAGAGAGAGAGAGAGAGAGAGAGAGAGAAGGAAAGAAAAGGAAAAAGAAAATTCGAGTGAGCAACCGAGATTCAGCCGGGAATATCTACTACAGCAATAATAATTTTAGCAGCAGAGCAAGCTGCAGATGATTATTAGCCTGATAATATTTAATCTTCATGTGTCATTTGGTGCATATGAAGCAAGTTGCCATTGTCCCTTAAAAGGAATGTGGCACTATAAAAACATTTAAAAGAGACTGGGACAGTCTAATGAGCGTTACTGATGGAAGACCACTTAGAAGTACCATTAGAGTTAGCCAGCCAGCCGGCCTCGTGGAAGCCATTGACATGAAAGCTCCCAGGAGAAATTAGTTTTTCCCAAGGGCCCAGAATGAAATTCAGAAAGAAATTTCAAGCACCCACTTTCTGAAAAGAAAAGTTGAGGTTGCCCGCCTGGCTTCCTGGTTCTATCTGAACTCTTAGTGGGCTTGCATATATTTCTTGACTAGCACGTGGAATTTGAAATCCCAAATCATCTCTCCCCTTTTAACTTCCTCTTTTTTTCTTTTCTTGGGACAGGACCTGTTTACACTGGGCATGTAAGCGCAATCACGGTCAGGTGGTCTCTTACTTATTACAATCTGGAGCTGACAAAGAGATTCTTACGACAAAAGGAGAAATGCCAGTGCAATTGACATCAAGGAGAGAAATCAGGAAGATCATGGGAGGTGAGTCTGTGTTTAGGGGCAACCTTTGATTTTGTCAAACTAATTTAAGACTCACGGTGTTATTGGCCGCGTTCTTGATGTCAGTCAAACCACAAATCTGTTTTTAAAAGCGAAGGTAATATTACCGCGCCAAGATAGCAATTCCGTGTGGTTTCCAGACAAGTCGGCATCATCAGGTTTTCTTTTTTTAATCTGTAAAATTTAAGGTGATAAAAATGGCGATCATAAATCTGATGAGGTGCTTTTTTCTCTTCTGATTTGAAGAGGCGGTAAACATTGAACAAAATATGTCACATAGCAAAGGACACTAGCTTTCACGAGACACTCTTTCCCTGGTGATTTTTAAAGGGCTGTGTAAATGTTACACGTTTTCTTCTTTGTAAGTGGAAGAAGATGATGGTGCTGACAGCCTCCCCCAGCTGAAGAAGGAGTCAGAACTGCCCTTTGTGCCCAACTACTTGGCCAACCCAGCCTTCCCTTTCATCTACACCCCTGCGGCAGAGGATCCGGGCCAGCTACAGAACGGGGGTCCGTCCACACCACCGGCATCGCCCGCTGCGGATGGCTCTCCTCCGTTGCTCCCCACGGGGGAGCCTCCCCTGGCCGGGGCCTTTGCACGGGACCACACCGCTTTGGCACTGGTTCAGAACCGGGATGTGTCTGCCCCCTCTGCCATACTCAGAACACCAGAAAGCACAAAACCGGGTCCTGTCTGTCAGCCACCAGTGAGTCAGAGCCGCTCGCTGTTCTCTTCCGTCCCGTCCAAGCCACCAGTGTCTCTGGAGCCTCAAAATGGGACATATGCAGGCCCGACGCCAGCATTCCAGCCCTTCTTCTTCACCGGGGCATTTCCATTTAATATGCAAGGTAAGCCTGCGGCGGGAAGCAGCCGTCACTGCGGGGCAGCCAGTGTCCAGAGGTCTAGTGATACACTTCCTGGTTGTGGGTGTGGGGCAGGGCGGGGACAGTGGGGAAGTGGGATTTATGTAGGTATTGAGAATCTAATCACAGACTTACAGAAGTTCTGCAAGACTAGTATAAGGAGCTCTCTTTACTCAGATTCACAAATTGTTTACCTTTTGCCCTTTTACCGTGAAATAGTTAAGTGTGTATTTTCTAAGAACGAGGATGGTCTCTTACATAACCACAGTCCAGTGATCAAGTTTAGGAAATGTAACCTTGCTGCATTACCATTCTCTAATCCAGGCCATATTTAGATGTTGTCAGTTATCTCCATGATGCCCTCTGCAGCTCTGTGCTCTCCCTCCACCCCTGCCCCTTGCCCGGAGTCACCGTTGTGTTTGATTTTCCTGTTGTTCCATTTTCCTTTCACCTGGAAGTTTCCTCAGCCTTTCTCTATCATTTTGGACCTCAATATTTTTGAAGAGTACAGGCCCGGTATTGTGTAATATGATCCCCTATCATCTTTCTCTACATACTAGTTGCTATCCTACGGTAAAGAAGGACCTTCTCTTCGCCTCCATACTTTATATCAGCATGAACTCGTAGATTCTTTACATTAGGTTATAATTCATTACTAGCATTATCTTGATGTTCAAATGACACCAGATCTGTCCAGAGGGAGCCCCTTCAAGCCAGTTCACATGTCGCTTGGACATGTCCCATCATTCTTGGAGTGTGTCCTTGTTGGTGCGGCAGGAAGGTCCAGGCTCCCAGTGTAACTTTCCCCGCCCCAGCCCCAGAGGCAGGCGTTTCTCCAAGGAGCCCTGGTTCCTTCTGGTGGAGAGTGGTGTTCAGACACGAGGCTGTGGACACTGGGTGCACTTAGACTCCGGCTGTGTCATGCCTTCTAGGCTTACACTGAGGACAGAGCTAGGAAGGAAATATATTTCGGTGCTGATAGCTGTGGCCTAGGATGCCATGAGGGATTCATACGTAAAGAGCAATGCAGAACCCACAAACCCACGTAGGTGCTTGGCGTGGGCCATCTTGGCAGCCAGGCTCAGAATTTATTTTTTTAAATTTTTTAAAGAATTTATTTATTTATTTAATAGAGAGAAATCATAAGTAGGCAGAGAGGCAGGCAGAGAGAGGAGGAAGCAGGCTCCCCACTGAGAAGAGAGCCTGACGTGGGACTCGATCCCAGGACCCTGAGATCATGACCCGAGCCGAAGGCAGAGGCTTTAACCCACTGAGCCACCCAGGCGCCCCTAGACTGTCTTTTTTATTAGTAGCTTATCTTTCTGCTGTCTTACTGTGTTTGTTGTGAGGAATGTCATCATTCATAGATAACTTTAGATTCACAATTATTAAGTCCTTTTAGAGTCACTCCTCTCCCATACCTTGCCTGTGCCTTCCTTTCAGCTCTCTTCCCCTGCCCTGCTCCTGTGTGGTTTGATACCCAAAGCCATTCGTACACCTTCACCTCCTGAGCTCCAGCAGCAGAAGTTAATTGTCCTTCTGCACCCTGGATGGTTGTTTTCCCGCCGACACTCCCCCCTTTTGCTTTGTGAACCGCAGTCTTTGATGTAGGGCCAGCAGTGCAGGAAAGTGGCGGCGGAGCCGGAAGTGGGGCTGGGCTGACCCTGCTGACGGGGCTGGCTTCTCTCACACGGCGGTGCAGGCCTTCGGCACCGGGCATGGTTATGTAGAACCGTCGTCTGGAAAAGATCTTAAATTACATCGGCTGACGGTGCAGGCCTGATCCATGAACATTTCTCTTTTTTTCTAGAGCTCGTACTCAAGGTGAGGATTCAGAACCCATCTCTTCGAGAAAATGACTTCATTGAAATTGAACTGGACCGACAGGAGCTCACCTATCAAGAATTGCTCAGAGTGAGTTGCTGTGAGCTGGGCGTTAACCCAGATCAGGTGGAGAAGATCAGAAAGTTACCCAATACTCTGGTAAGAAAGGTAAGGAAGGTCTGTTAAGCATGAGTGGTTGGCGGCTTTTTGCATTTGGAAAATACCCAGCTTCCTCCTTGGCTGTGTGAATCATAGCTGAGAACTGAAAAGAGACTAGAAAAGGAGCAAAGGGTGGTTTTCCAGCCTCTGTCATTGAGCTTTCTTTCCCTCCACTGCGTCTCCAGGGACATGACATTTTTGAAAGTTGTAGGATACCAGAGAGAATGTTCTGAATTACCATTCCCGTGTACCTATTTTTGGTTGTTTGTGTAGTGATATGTAAGGATCACTTTAGTGCACTATCAGATACGGCCTGTGTTCAGAGCCAGGTTAAATGATAAGGCAGATCCACATGGATACGTGTGTGGTCCTCCCAGCATCCGTGGCTTCTCAGGGCACCTGGGGAAAACAGATCTGAATGCCCTCTCGCTTCAGGGGGTGCTCATCCTCGAGCAGCTGCTGTTAAGGGCTTCCGCCTCCGTGCCAGCCCAGCTCACACCCCCGGGGACTCTCCTGCACTGTCACCCACAGCCTGCCACCGGGATCTTCCTCTTCTCCTTCCCCTCCTTCTCCTCCTCCCGCTCCTCCTCTTCCCGCTCCTCCTCTTCCTCCTCCTCTTCTTCCTCCTCCTCTTCTTCCTCCTCCTCCTCTTCCCAATCTCCCTCCTCTTCCTCCTCCTCTTCCTCCTCCTCCTCCCACTGCTCCTCTTCTTCCTCTTCCTCCTCCTCCTCCCACTGCTCCTCTTCTTCCTCTTCCTCCTCCTCTTCTCCTCCTCCCCCTGCTTCTCCCCCTGCTTCTCCTCCTCCTCCTTTTTCTTCCTCGCTTTAAAATGAGCTGAGAATACTGGTATCAACACAACGCACCAAACATATAGAGACAAATGACTGCTCTTAACGCGTTCAACCTATTTTGTTTTAGGACAAAGACGTTGCTCGACTCCAAGACTTCCAGGAGCTGGAACTGGTCCTGATGATAAGCGAGAACAATTTTCTGTTCAGAAATGCTGCGTCCACACTGACCGAAAGACCTTGCTACAACAGGAGAGCCTCCAAACTGACTTACTAATGCAGCAGGGACTTTTCTCGCTGAGTGTTGTGACAGTGCACATCCCCTCTGGGCCAAGGACCAGCCGTGGATGCCAATGCCTTGGGTGCCACTGTGTAGCATACACTAACATCGTCCTGCCCAGGTAGGAAGCCCCGACCCCCCCCCCCCCCCCAGCAGCGGTGCCACTCTTCCAAGCCTCTTGGTGCACAATAAACCTATTGCTTGAAGCTGTGAACAGCTGAGAAGTGGTCTGGAGAGGCAGCAGCCGGCCGTCCCGAATCCACTGTTCCGTGTGCCCCGTGTCCGTGAGCTGTCCACACAGACGCCGAGAGCGCGCAGCCTGTTCGCAGGGGTGCCTGCAGGGCGGCCGGACGTGCTTGCTTGGTGTCGCCCCCTCAGGCCTCTCCTGCAGGAGCTGGCCACAGAGGACACTGGGGAAAGCACAGGTACTGGGCAAAAGAATTTTAGCGCGACTAGTGGCTGTGAGGTGTCACATACCCTATTTATAAATGTTACTCAGGTTCAAAGTATTTACGAATTCAGTTTCCCAGTTGTAAGTATGCTATTAACCAAAAGAGCTGCCCCGCCCCCTCCTCCTTTGCGAGCCCTCAAGACTGCTTCCCCGTCTCTAGGCCGCCATCGCCTGGACAGTCCTCACTGCATTAACTCTGTGGCCACCAGAGGGCTCTCTGATGCTTTCCAAAAGAGCAACCGCTTTTTTTTTTTTTTTTGCCCCCCCCCTTTCCCCTTTTCAATCTCCGAAGCGGTTCCTGGCCTCTCCGTGTTTAATCGCACCGTCTGAGAAGAGCACAAACGTGGCGGCCTGTGTTCCCCACTTCCATTTCCCACTAGAAATGAAAAAGCAACTTTTGAAACTGCATCTGTTGCTATTTTAAAGGTTACTGTGGGAAACTGAGCTAAAGGAGTTAGCGTCTTTATTTTTGTATCAAAGATAAAGGTTATTTTGAAATTATTAGGATTTTTACACAACTCTGAAACCTGTTGCTTTTGTAAACAAATTGTTTGCCCTTCGGGCTCCCCCACTCCCACCACCGGTCCCCTTGACAAAGCCAGTTACGAGCTTCCCGGGCTTTATTCCGGAGGACACCTGACTAAACTCTGGAGCATGGCAGACAAATGTTTTTTTAAAGAGCGCATTCAAGAATTCTTTTCCTCTCCTTCCGTGTCATTGATGGTAAAAGAGCCACTGTCTTGTCGAGCCAAACAGCTTAACTTCAGAAACAAGAACGAGCACACTTGGATGAACAGGAGGGCAGGGGTTCGAAGCCAGCTGTTGGGGAGCATCCCTGCTGTCGTAAGACGCTTTTTCCCCATAGTGCCTATAGTTTCCAAAGAAACTGAACTTCCTAACTGTGTTAATTTTATTGGAATACTGCGACTGATGGAGCGAGAGCATGCAGAAGATGTCAACGGAAGCGAATGTCGTGCTAAGCGAATGGCCTCCCGCTGCGGCCTCCTGCTGAGGCCTCGGTGTTTCCAAGGCCAGCTTCACGAGGTCACTGTGTCCGGTGACTTAATCCCGTATCCCACCAGTTACTTATGGTGACTTACTCACTCTTGTACAGTGTTTGCATCACTGAGTAAAGGTTACTTATTATCCCTTCTCTGAAGTGCTTTAAAGAGGAAACCTTCCTTGTGTTTCAACCAATCAGAAGCTAGTTTACCTAGACCTACTAACCTTTTTTCCTTCCCTTTGGGAAAAGTTACAATTTACTGATAACAGGAAGACTAGTTCTGTCCCAGAGGAAATAAGTCCAGTATTAATTTATGTCTAAATCACTGGGATAAAAACTCTTCTAGCCATCTAGATCAATTAGAGACTCAGAGGCAGTGGAGGTCCCTGGCCCGGAGGTGGCCTATGGAGGAGTCTCTCCAGGGGCATTTCCCCACCTCCCCTCCCCCCCACCCCCGGCTTAGAGACGGAGGTTAGAGACGGAGGTGAGGGCGAGGGAGCAGCTTGGCATCTCAGGGGAGGGCTGAGCCCTCCACTGGCCTCTCTTCTCCTTTATCAAGTCTTCTGTAGTCAACTGACTCCTGCGTCTGGCGGTGGGATGAGACTGCACAGTTGATGGTAGGTGAGTTTAAAGTCTTAATCTATGCATTCAGAGAAATATTTTTATATGCTTTGTGTAATTTATAACAAGGACTTTTTTTTTTAGCTTTGTTAACTGTGAATTCACCCCTCCTCCACTGCATATTTAAAGCATGTGTTCACACTATGTGTAAACATTCACTAAAAACTATTTTCTTTGTGCATTGCTGACTGTTCAAATATAACAAGTATTATTAAAATCAGATATTAACGGACTGAGCCCATCTTCTTTCGTTTTGGCCTCCTGAGCAGCACGGCACTTCTAATCCCAGGGGGTTCAAATTCCTGGACAGCCCCAGGGACACGATGCTCTGGAGGAAAAAGAGAAGGGAGCGTTCCCCCCACCTGAGCCGCCTCCCTCCTGCGGCTGCCGTGGCGCTCGTGGCCTGTCAGTGGCAGCTGGAGACGGGTATTTTGTGCAGTGCCTTTCCTCCCGGTTCACAGCGGTGAGCTTCACCTCCCCGGAGTAGCTGAGCCAGCTTGGCAGAGGTCATCCTCTGTTAACCACAGTTTTTGATTATCCTATTTACTTTACACCACTGAGCCTCTCCTTTGGGCTGTCAGCACCTGTCAGGGCCTCCGCGAGCTCAGAAGCCAAATCCCAAGGCAGGAGAGGAAATGCAGCCTTACACCTTCAGATCTTTAGCCGAGCTCGCCGGCCCAGTGAATCTGCATTTCTGTTGGTTTAGGGCGGCCGGAGCCTCACAAAGCAGACGTCATGCCAAATTGGCCTAATAAATCAGGGAGCACAGCAGAGACCTTTCCTTAGCACCAAGGAGAGGCAGAATAATTTGGGCATTTGTGCTTTCATACTCGCTTTATCACAAGGATGGAAGTTTTCTTCCTTACACTCATAAACATCCTGGGCAGAAACAGGCTGCCAAAAAAAATGTGATTAACCTTCAACAAACGGTCCCGCAGCATAGGCCGGCCGGGCGTGTACAGGAGAAGCAGATCAAAGGAGCCGTCTCTGCACCTACCGCAAACCATTTAGGGAAGAAAGACAAACCATCACCTCCAACCAGTCCCATCAGACAGAGCAGAGAGGTCAAAGGAGTGAGTCAGAGACGAGAAAACTCTGTAAGGTGACAAAGAAGAGAGATCCATTCCAAATAGAAGGCCTTATGCCAGATGGACTCTGACCTGCAGAAAATGAGCCGTCTGTTGGCTTGCTCGAACCAAATTTAATTTACCCCCTCAAGATGTATTTACCAGCCTGGGACTGGTGGGGGCAGGGAAAGGGGGCAGGCCCCGGGGCTGCTCTTTGCTCCCGTATTCAGCTTTGGCCAGACAGAGGAAGAGGAGTGGCTCGGAGGCCTCGCTGCTTATGAGGACCTGTCTGGAACATTCTAAAGGAGCAAGGAAACAAAGCCCCATGCCCGACTCAGCCCCCAGAGGAGCAGGCTTGGAGGTCTGAGAGATGACATAAACGTGAAGGTGTTCACGGCTGCCTTCCCAGGAGGCCTCGGGTCAGATTTCAGGGGCTTTACTTCTCGCCTTTTTACAGTATCTGCACAGCAGAGCAGGAACTCCTGGCAATTACCCCGTGGATTTTGGCTGTGAAGACGATATTTCTAGCCAAAAGCTCTTGAGCCTGAAGTTTTCAGATAATTCCAGCCATGTGAATGTGTGTAAAGTCTACCAGCACCTCTCCCCCTGCCTCCCTGCCTCCCCCAAAGGTCCTAAGCCCCAAACCTTGTCAACAGGCAGGGGAAGGTAGCGTTGGGGCATACGGATTGTTGACCACGTAGCTTTATTTCGTCAGTGCCCCGTTTTTAATGGGTTCAGGCCAGCACCCCAGAGTACAGGACTCCATTCCTGAGGACGGCCTGACCTGGCAGTCTGCTGTTCCAGGAGGAAAAAGCTTTACTTAAAAAAAAAATACTTCGGAGTAGAAAATATGAAAAATCATACAGAGTAGAGAGGTCATTCCATGAGATGATTGAGAACAGCATAGTGTGGAAATAACACTAGGTTGGGAATCAGGAGACCTGGGCACCTGTCTGCGCTCTGCCTTCAGCCAGCTCTGACCTCAGGCACATCAGTCGCCTCTAGGGCCCCACTTTCCGCATCTAAAGCATTTAAGCACAATTATTCTGGGAGGCACCCGACAGGGCAAAACTCCCAACAAACACCCCCAGCGTCTGCCGTGAAGTCCGTCCTGCAGACGTACTTGGAAAACCAGGAATGGCCACGAGAAGTCCCGGGAATGTACTTTAGGCAAGTCCAGCGTCTCTGGCCATCCCGTAGAATATGCCTCTGGCTGCAATGAGGTTGGCCGGAGAATCAAACTCGGCTATCGTCCCTTTGTCCAGGACCAGGATCCTAGCCAAAGAAAAGAAGTGGTCAGGGCTCCATCGGCCTAGACCTGGCCTTCGAGTCCACCCCGCCCCTTCTGGGGACTGCCCAGGCCCTGCAGTGACAGGCCAAGGCTCCTGCTTCGGGCGACCCTCCCAACACGGCCGCGGAGCCACACGTGCACGTTTGCAAGGCTGGTTATTTTAGCCGCTCCCTTTGCTCTCCTGGCAGATGAGGCGGTTTCTGGGATCGAACACGAGGTTGCTATTCATCTCTGCTAGTCGGGGCTCCAAAAAGCTTCCCTAATGAGCCTTTCCCTTGCTGGGGTCGCAGGACCGTGCTCGGGGAGCCATGGGCCTGTGTGCTGGGCCCCGTGCGCTTCCATCTGCTTTGTGCCAACTCACAAAGGCACACGGCGGGAGACCAGGCTGCGCTGAGGCCTGACCCTGGAATCTGGGACTTTGGCTGCAAATCTGGTTGCTGCTGATTGGTGGATACACACACACACACACACACACACAAAACACGCGCGCGTGCGCGCACACACACAAACACGCACACACGGAGTCAGGCCTGGGCCTGGGATTCGAATCCCCTGCCGAGGAAGCACACGGTGCACCTGGGGCGGGATCAGCAGCCTGGCTTCTGGGGGGTGGGGGGCAGGAGCGGAAAGGGCTCTCCTGAGCCCCGGGGAGATGCCCCTCGATGGGAAGGCATGGCTGTACTCTGCTTCCTTACCTACAGGGCTCTCGGAAACTTGTCTGGGGGAGGAGTGTGTCTGAGCACATCTCTGCCTGAACTGGAGCCCCGGAGACGGCCCGTCCTCCCTTTAGTGGTTTCTCACTGTTCTTAGGGTAAGGATGGATGGCTTTAGCACGGCCCCCGAAGTGCAGCATAGTGGGGCCTGTCCCGTCTACACACACGGACCCCTACTTCCTTCCTCCAGGCTCTAGTTACACATTCAGTAGCATGACTGTCTGATTCATTTCCACCAGTCCCAACAGAATGAATGAACCCCCAACCTCCAAGGTCGGTTTGAGCTGTCTACCCTCAAGGCTGCTGGTGAACACCATTTTCAGTTAGGTCTGGGGACAGATCCTCTCAGCTCATCCTTGTCCCTTGTCTGGACCCAGGGCAGAGCACCTCCTGCCCACCCTCCCTTCTCTCAGCGGGGTGCCGGATGAGAGTGGGGGGCGGATGGGACGGACAGATGGCAGCATCCGGTATTCTCAAGCCCCTGAGGGCTGTGTGGGGACACGTCTGAGACAGCGTCTGAGACAGCGACAAGGTCTGCCATCGCCCAGTCCGTGGTGTCCTCCCCATGTCCTCCTGCTGCGGGGGTTTATGTTGTAAACAAAGGCCTGTGCCTGTACCCCTCCCCCACCGCACTCCTTCACCACAGATCGGCTGCAGCTTCCTCCCCTTCTTCTCGGAGCTCCCACATCTCCGAGAGGGCCAGCCTGCCAGGCCAGCGCTGGGTCACTTCCGTGAGGCTTCTGACCCCCCAGCCCCTCACACTGTCCTCCAGCACCGAACCTTAACACTGGACGCAATGAGGGAATAGGTCCCAGGCTTTCCTCTTGGCTGAGTGGCTGCCTCCCCAGGGAAGGCGGAAGGTCTTGAGGGCAAGGCCCTTTCCCTAATCCTTAGACGACCAGGTGCCAGGGAGGGTTACAGAAAGGGGCAGGGGGGGCGGGGGACAAACACTTCCCAGGCTCACAGCAGTTGAAACCCTTCATTTCATTGACTCCCTATAACGACCCCGAGAGAGAGGTTTGGCCCCTTGGCCAAGGTCACAGGGCCGCCAGCAGCTGCAGGGGCTGGAACTCAGCGGTTCCCCGCTCTCTCACCACAGAGCCTCTGGCTCTCACAGTGCTGTCGGGGTCCAGCCCCCCAAAGACAGGGACCCAAGCATCACGCACTTCTCTCAGTGGCTTCCTCATCTGTTGGCCCAGCTCAGATTGCGGGAGCGAGGTAGGAACGAAGGATGCGGATGTGGGCCCTAAACCCGGGGGCTCGGGGAGTGAGGGTGTGGTCGGAAGGCTCCAGCCCCGCCTCATGGCCCTCACAGAAGGCTGGAGGAAGGTGGCCTGGGCACAATTTGCAATGCCCAGGGACCCCCAGTGTGCCCCTTCCCAGCACGCTGGTAACCTGGAAGTGTCCCCTGTCTCAGAAAACGTCACTGGGTCCCTGAGTGCAATGACTCCAATCTGTCTTGCCCCTTACCCATAACTTGGGAAGCCCTGCTTGTCCCCCCTCCCCGCCCCCGGGCCGTACACAATCCCACGAGCTCTCCCGTGTCCAGATCACCTTCATCTGCCTTCCCAGTGGCCCAGATGACCCCACCAGGCTCCCCCCCGGCTGGGTTCTTGTGCCCCACCTGGTGTAGTCCATGATGGTGTTGAGCCGGTGGGCGATGGTCAGCACTGTGCAGCTCTCAAACTGGGTGCGGATGGTGGCCTGGATGAAGTCGTCCGTCTCCAGGTCGATGGCTGCTGTGGCCTCGTCTAAAACCAGGATCCGGCTCTTGCGGAGCAGGGCTCGGGCCAGGCACACGAGCTGGCGCTGGCCCACGCTGGGAACAGAGAGGGCAGGCATCTCGAGCCTGACGCCCTCACCTGCCCCTACCTGCCCCCACCCCACCCAGGCCTCGATCCCTGAACTGCTTCCATCTCTATTCCTTCCCAATGACCCAGGACCGGCTTTCTGTCTAACCTCTCCCATTTCCGCCTCAGCCCAGTCCTCCCAGAACAGAGTCATCGAGGACTGGACCCCACAGCGATGATGAGGGGCCTGGGGTAGAGCCAGTGTTCAACAACATTGTGAAATCCCATCTGTGTCTGGCACCCTCGGCCTCCTCTCTCTATGCCTTTTCCCCCTGTCCTTGCTCCTCAGCTAGTTCCATGATCTTTCTCTGCTTTACTCTATCAGTCATTTACACTCTAGGCAGAACACACTGAAATGGCGCTTCCTGGATATTTGCACGCATTACGCCATCTTGCTGAGCTTAATATCACACAATTCAGACCGTCATCTCCCAGCCCCATGGGGGAATGCAGGCCAGGGCTCTGTTGTGGGGACAGGAAGGGGCAGGGCAGGGGAGGACATGGAGACTCCTGGGTCTGGTCACTGGGGAGGTGGAGGAGAGGAGGGACGCGTACCTTCCACCTCTTGCCTTGGAAGTCAGAGCCAGCAAACAAAGCAAGGCTGTGTTCCCAACCACAGAGGCGGCTGTGCCCCCACACCCAAGGACAAATACCTCAGCCTTTCCCAAAGGGGTGAGTCACCACTGCACAAGTGAAGGCCAGGCTCTCTCCTTGGCCCATTCCCGCAGCTAATGAAGGTTCTGGCAGCGGAGGGAGCCTCCAGCTAGAACTCAGGGCTGATTTATGGTAGGACTGGCACAGGATGCAGGTTATACTTATTAAAGTGGCTCCAAGGGACACCTGGGTGGCTCAGTCATTAAGCGTCTGCCTTCGGCTCAGGTCAAGATCCCGGGGTCCTGGGATCCAGCCCCACGTCGGGCTCCCTGCTCAGCGGGGAGCCTGCTTCTCCCTCTCCCACTCCCCCTGCTTGTGTTCCCTCTCTCGCTATGTCTCTCTGTGTCAAATAAATAAATAAAATCTTTAAAAAAATTATTAAAGTGGCTTCAAGCTCAGGGAGGGAGGAGGCGAGCCGACCCGGCTCAGACCCTGGCCTCTATGGCAATGAAGGAAATCTCTCGGAGAGGTGTGGCTAGCAAGCAGAGGTAGGAAAATGGTGCAAAACCAGCTCTGGAGTGCAGGGTCTAGAAGCTTGTGCATGTCCACCAGCCACCCCAACATGGCTGTGGAAGGGAAATCCAGTTGGAGGGCATACGCAGTCTCCCAGGACTGCCTGGGGTGGGGCGGGGGGTGGTAGTTTGGGGGGGCATCCCACCCAAGGCCATGACACAGCGAGGAAGGGTTTAGAGCAAACTTCCCTGCTCCCCTGAGCCCCTGCCGCTCCCTTTGCTAGCTGAGCAGCTTTGGACAATAATTTTATGCTTTGGAGCCTTGTTTCTGACCCACAGGACCGCAGCCCAGATTAAACAATATCGGGGATACCGAAGTGCTTTGAACACTATGAAGCGCTGAGCAAATGTAAAGGTTTTGTTTTTGTTTCTGAGGTCTGGAGAGAGTCCACGGGCGTGGACCGAGCAGAATAATACGAAAACAAATAAGAATAGCTAAATACCGCAGGAGTGTGTCCAGGCTAAGTGCTCTCTATTTCATCACAATGACCTAAACACTGTTCTGTCCGAATGCTAGCCACGGGCTACATGTGGCTATTGAACACTGGAAATACGGCTAGCCTAAACTGGGAGGTACCATAAATGTGAAAATACACATGGGAGTTCAAACTTAGCATGGAAAAAAACTGCCAAATATCTCTAATAATTTTTGTATCAACTACTTGTAGAAATAATACTCTTTCAGGTATATTGGGATAAATAAAATACACTATTCAAGTTTATTTCACCTGTTTCTTTTTCTTTTTTTAACTTAGCTACTTGAAAAAAACTTCCATTACATATATGTGGCTCCCACTGTATTTTTTGTGGGCAGCACGGTGCAAAGAGGTAGGGGACTGTTATTGCCCGCATTTCAAAGTGAAGGCAGAGGTAGAACAGAGAAGTTAAGCAACTTGCCCCAAGTCACACAGCTAACACAGGTAGCAGAATCTCAAGCCTTTAGACGTAGTAAGAGCGGCTGGGGATATAACACGGGGGCTATAAGAAAGCAAAGAAGGGCCTGGAGCAGGTCTTGGGCCAGACATATAAGCTGGAGTGCTTTGCTTAGTCCTAAGCTACAGATGAGGCTGCATCGCCATCTTGGGAAATATCTAGGACCTCCCTAATGCACAGCAGACTTCCTCTTCCCAGATCCACAGGCTTAGTACTGATCCCCCACCCCAGGCCAAGCCCAGCACTGACAACCTCACAGGACGGGACCGAATTGGGCTTTGGAATCTCCTGGATGGCTCAAATCCCAGGCATGCCTTCTCTCAGCTAGGTGACTTTGGCTCTGCCTCAGTTTCCTCATCTGCAAAGTGGGGCCATCACCACATCCGGGGCTTGTGTGAGGAGTCAGACAGTGCACACAGTATATGTTCAATATGAAACGACGCTCCCTAAGCACACCCAGGCTGAGATGGGAGTGGGGAGGGCCGGAGGGGGCTGGCCCTGGACTCTGTGTCATCTGAGGCTAGATCGTCTAGCTCCTCGGGGTGCTGTTCCAGACCCACCCAGTCCCAGCCGTCACCTGAGATTCTCTCCTCCCTCGGAGCACTGGAATTCCAGGCCTGCCGGCTGTGAGCTCACAAAGGTGTGCAGGTGGGATAGCTCCAAGGCTCGCCATATATCTTCCTCCGAGTAATGCCCAAAGGGGTCCAGGTTCTCACGCAGGGATGCAGAGAACAGGATGGGGTCCTGGGGACACGACAAGGCCTCAGAGGAGGGCAGCTCAGGCCCCATGAGGAGCCATGGGCCCCAGGGCCAGAGGAAAAGCTGGGAATTAGGTGGCAGCACCCCATTCTGTCCCCGGCCCTCCAGGAGGGAGGCCGTGGCCAGATACATGCCTGTGGGGAAGTGATAAACCTCAGCTTTGCCAATCACGAAGTCCTCCACCAAAGCAGAAAGCAGAGCCGCTAATCTGACTCCAAAGTGTCCAGTCAGCAGGGAAAAAAGGAAAGAAAAACCCAGCAACTCCAGAGAAGCCAGAAAGAGTGATATGTAATTCCGAGTTGTGGGACAGGGACACCAGGGCAGGGCCTCTCAGCGGGGCGGGGGCTTGAAGGGTCCTGCGATCCTGGTCTCAACTGGCGGCCCAGGGGGTCGGAGGGCAGAGGCGGACAGGCCCAGGATGCGGTGGACCCTTTCTGATCCGTGATAGGGGGCCGCTCTGTGGCTCCCGGCCCGCTGGGGGTCAGGGGTCCCAGGACTGGACCCCAAGCTACAGAGCAGGGTGGGGCCTGCCCCCCCCCCCCCCAGGACTGTGGGTCAGCCTTGGCCCATGTCAGGCTCAGACCTGGGGTATGATGGTCAGCTGAGAGCGCAGGTCGTGGAGGCCGATGTCTGCCACATTAAGGCCGTCGATGCGGATTTCACCCTCCGCCGCCTCCAGGATGCGGAACAGGCACAGGGTCATGGACGATTTGCCAGCCCCCGTGCGGCCCACGATCCCCACCTGGAGGAGCGAGGCGGGCCGTCAGGGGGTGGGGAGGAGTCCGCGGGGGCATCGCACCCGCTCGCCCACAGGTTCCGGCCGCGTCCCGTGCACACCCCCGGCCCACGCGCACCTTCTCGCCGCCGCGCACGCGCAGACTCAGGTTCTTCAGCACCAGCTCCAGGCCCGGCCGGTAGCGCACGGAGTAACTGCGAAACTCCACCTCGCCCTGGGGGGGCCAGCCCGCGGGAGGACGGCTGCCCTCCACCACCCAAGGGGCCTGGCCGGGAAGGGAAGATGGGTCTGCTTCAGGGAGGCCCCTCCTCCCCAGCCTGGCCCTCTCCCTCTTCAGTCTGCCTCTCTCCCGGAGGCCCCTCCAGCCTCCCCCATCAGGGTCCCTGGGGGAGAGTCCCCGGTGTCCCCTGGGGCCCAACCCCGTGGTCCAATGAATCCTTTATCTCTCTGCCTTTATTCCCTGCAGAGCTCCAAAACCTTCCCATTGAGTGGCTACTGGGATCCCAGTGGGGAATGAGACAAAGTCTTTGCCTCCTTGTGAGGCTTACATTTAGTATGGGGGGGGGGGGTGCCTACCATCAACAAATAAGCAAATGTACGTAATGTAGGAAAGTGATAAGTGCTGAGAAATGCTTGGTGTCGTAGCGGTACAGAGTGGTCAGTGAAGGCTTCCTGGAGGAAGAAGTGTTTAAATAAAGACCCGAAGGAGGTGAGGTGACAAGCCAAGTAAATGTCTAGGGGAACGGCATGCCAGGCAGAGGGAACAGAAACTGCAAATGCCCGCCCAGGTGTGTTCTGGAGCACGGACAAAGGTGAGAGGTAGGAGACAGATAGTGGGTGGCCCCGTCGCGAAGGGCTTTGCAGGCCATTTTAAGGACCATGGTTTTTTACTCTAAGATGCAGAGCCATCAGAGCAATGACATGGTTTGATGTGTTTTTAAAGGATCCTCTGGCTGCTAAGAGGAGAAGGGAGCGGGGATGATGGAAAACAGGGAAGCTAGTGAGGAAGTTCTTAAAATAAATTGGGCATAAGATGATGGTGGCTTTGCGACAGGACTAGCTACCATTTGGGAGGCCTTGGGCAGAATGGAAATGTGGGGTCTCTTCAGTAATTATGAAGAATGTCCAAGCGGTGACAGCAGGACATTAAACCAAATGTGAGGCCCTTCTAAGTGTGGGGACCTATGTGACTGTGTGGGTCGCAGGAAGCTGGCCCTGCTTTGTGACGGGGGAAGCCAGACTGCCACCGGTCAAAAAGCAAAACAGCCAGCATAGACCATTTTCTCAAGACGGTGTTAAAAGAACAGGCAGGAGGGTTCAGGGCAGAACTTCTCAGGCTATGGAGACAGGATAGTGGGTATGGACAGGGGGAAATGGGAACACTCTCGATGCGAAGAGGGAGAATTTGAAGATCCCAGACAGTGGGGGGTGAGAGGGTGACAGGAGATGCCTGGGGAAGGCAGGGGGAGGGGAGGGGGGCCAGACTGGGAGGAACAGGCAGGTCAGGGGCTCAGTGGAGACTGACAGAGTGAGAGCCCGGGGCACAGAAGCCAGGAAGGAGAGCCTTCCAAGAAGAAGGCAGGGGTCAGTGTGTCTGAATGTCGCTGAGGCACTGAATTAGATGAGAACAGAAATGTGTCCCCTGGGTTTGGAACCGGGCAGGTCATCGGTGGAGTGACAAGGCCAGAAACCAGACTGTGGGAGGCAGAAGTGATAAGGGGTGATAGGGAAGTGGGGAGAGCATGTGGGTTTTAAACAAGCTTCATGACAAAGGAGAGCAGAGAAACGTAGGGGGAGGGGAGGTTGGTTTGTGTGTCTAGAATGGAAGCTACAAGAGCTTACGTTTGCCGGCGGATGGGAATCATCTAACACAAGGAGCAGGCTGTAGGAGCGGGAGGGTGTAATTAAGGAGGTGAAGTCTGAGGGGGTGGATTTTGATCAGAGGAGGAATGCTTCCTGCTAAAAGAGGAAGGAAGAAGGCGAACAGGCCACAGGCACGATGGAAAGTCTAGAGGCAGGAAGGATGAGGGAGTTCATATCTCATACCCTGTTTTCTCACTGGCAAGTCACGCAAGGTCCATGGCTGAGCAAAGGGGAGGAGATGGGGGCTTGGAGGAAAGAAGGTTCAAAACAGATCTTTCTGGAGGTGGGAACACAGGCTTCTTGGGGAAGCAAAATGGGAATACGCAGCAGTGGTGTATGGTCAGAAACTTGAAGTAAAATCAGTGATTTTTCTCCGGCAATGTCTTAGCTGCTGAGTGCTAGCATATAGAAGGTACACAGAGGGGCTCGACCGGGGAAGGGTTTTGTAGGGGAGGACCCCTGAGAGAGGGGAGGGCAAGGGAGGCGAGAGCGTTGGCACCCGTGGAGCACAGAATCCAGGCTAGATGAGCTAGTGGACAGAGAGACAAAGGTCGGTCACAGGACTGGGAGTCCCAACAAGGACAGAGTTCTGAGACAGCAGAGAGTTTGGGGCAAGTGAGCTGGGAGGGCTGGGAAGGGTGTTCTAAAAGCCTGACTTGAGATCTCAGAGATGGTGCAGCTTCTGGGCTTGAAGAGGTAAAACCATGGGAAGAAGTAAGTGGACAAAAGTTGCACCCCCCCCCCCAAGTAGGGGACACTGCCTTTCCCCAACAAAGGGCATGCTACCCCACGCCTGCTCCTTCAAGCAGGCTGATCTCTGGCTGGAATTCTCACCCTCCAGCCAATCACCCCAGCTGAATGATTCTCCCCTCTGTCTTCTTTGGGTGCATCACCCCAGAGCTCTTGTCCTCCAGTGGAGAGCCCTGTCTTACCTCACCCACGGCATCAGAATCTGCTTGAGGATAGACCCTGCCTCGCTTAGCTCTGGACCCTCCATACCTGCTGGGACAGACCTCTGGCTGATGCTCAATAAGGCCATGAGTGGATGGATGAATGAATGAATGAATGAATGAATGAATGAATAGCCTCCCAAATGAAGAGCTGGCCTTGGAATGTAGGGATGATGGGTCAGCAAGCACCCTTCCCCAGCTAGTCCAGAATCACCCTGCCCCAGGCTCATCCCAGTACCCACCTCAGTCTCTGTCTTGGAGTACTCCTTGACTCTCTCTACGGCCACAATGTTAGACTCCAGGTCGGAAATCGTTCGGATCATCCAATTCAGAGTCAATGTTATCTGGCCAAAGGGACTGGGTCATGGATATGGTAATTTCCCCTTCCCCCACAGCAGCTGCGGGAGGAGTTCTGCCTCCCTGATGATGCTCCTTGCCTTTACAAAGCAGGTAGGCCTGGGCAAGCCACCTGGGGCTCTAATCACAACTGTATCTCAGCCAGTGACCTCGCAGACTTGACCCAGGGCCACCTAGCCCCCATGTGTCTCAAATTTTGATATATTTAAGAAAGACTTCCCAGGGAATCTGTTAAAATGTGGCTTCTGATTCAGTAGGTCTGCGATGGGACTTGAGATTCTGCATTTTTTAAAAAAGGTTTTATTTGTCAGAGAGCATAAGCAGGGGGAGCAGCAGATAGGGGGAGAAGCAGGCTCCCCGCTGAGCAAGGACCTGATGTGGGGCTCGATCCCAGGACTCTGGGATCATGACCTGAGCCAAAGGCAGATGCTTAACGACTAAGCCACCTGGGCGTCCTGGAGATTCCCCACTTTTAGCAAGCTTCCAGGTGATGTTGATGCAACCAGTCCCCGGACCACGCTGTGTACCAAGGGGTCCCGTTAGACATGCAGAACCCTGCGCCCCATCCTCGCCCTGCCGTATCAGAAACCACGTTTTCACAAGCTCCCCAGTTGACTCAATAGCACAGGAAAGTTTGAGAAGATTCATTTGTCCAGATTGTCTTTTGTTTACCAAAGCATTCAAGGCTTGAGCCCTCTGTGGCCTTGAAAATGTGATCTGAGTCCCAAAAATGCCATGTGTAGTTATTTAAGCCTCTGACAATACAGGCTGATAGTGGGGTGACCGGCCCACCCTCCAGCCCCAGCTTCTCTGTGAACTTTCTCCACAGGCCCGGGAAATGAGGTGTACTCCGGCCCTACACTTCCCTGGCCCAGGACCGCTGTTAGAGTTGACCTTCTCAAGCCTGGGCACAGGGAGGACGAGTTCTGTTTGTCTTTTGGGGCCAAGCGCCACAGGATAATTTCCCCAGCACCAAAACCCACAGTAGAGATGCTCTTCTGGGTTCTTACCACGTTTTGGTCCTTCCTCCACAAAGACCTGTTCACCCCGCATTATGATCCCCTATTGTGGGACTGTCTTCTCTGTGCTCGACTGGGAGCTCACAGTCCTGGGGAGCAGAACCTGTGGGCGGTCCCCATACTGGGCAGAGCAAATGCCCGGGAGATGCTTGTGACACCTGAGTGGCCTCTGCCTCAGTCGGGTCCTGCCCTGGGGCCCTGACCCCTGTGTACCTACCTGTAGGGCATAGGACACAGACAGGCCCACCAGCCCCGGACTCAGGCTGTTTCTGCCGATCACAGCAAAGAGTGCAGCAAAGAACACAACACAGTTGCCCACGAACTCCACTTGGACCCCCAGCCACCTGTGGGGACAAGACGAGGAGGAGGTGGGGCAGGTGCGGGAAGGAGGCAATTTCCTGTATAGGGGGAAGGAGGAAGTGGGACCCAGAACTTCGGAGTCTCTCCCGCAGGGATCCTCGTGGGGACTCCCAGAGGGGCAAGGGGCGATGGAAGAGGCTTCTGACCTGTTGGAGACAATGTAGGCATAGGAGCTCCTCTGGTTGGCGTCCGTCTTAGCGTCACTGATGGCCTGAAAGTCTTGGCTGCGGCCGTAGGCCCGAATGACACTGGAGCCCGTCACTGTCTCCGAAAAGTGGGAGTAAATAGGCGAGCGGCTGATGGATTCCAGCCTCTTCAGTTGCCGTGACGTTGCCACATAGAAGCGCTGGCAGAGGATGGAGAAAGAGCTTGAGGTCAGCACCGTGGGACCCCCTAACTCAGTCCTGCATGCCCTCCGAACCCATCTGGGCTCGCTCGCAGCCAGCCCCACTCCCCCATAAGACTCTGCTTCCTTTCTCTGCTTGATGTATCTCCATGAACTCCTTCCACCCTTTCCCTCTGGTCAGCTCCTGCTGGGTCTTCCAAGCTGCTTCCTCCATGAAGCCTTTCCTGATTCCCTCTCAGCTCCTGACCCCCTCGCCCCCTGTAGGGACCTGGATTACAGTACCCACTTTGCTTGGCCTCCTCAATCAGTGACTATGTCTCTCTCCTCTGAGGTGCCCCAGCGATGTGCTTACATAGTCGGAATATCACAAAATTTGCAAAAATAGATAATTTTGTATTCTTTTTCTTAAAGAGCCTCTCCCCACCTCACCCCCAGTTTTTTTAGACTTCAGCCCCACAGAAACACAGTTCTGCCTCCAGGTTCCATCCTCTGGCCTGTGGGCCCCAAGATGGCCAAGGCCTTACAGGATGGGTATCTGAGTGTCCCCTGTCCCTGCACAGATCACAGCCCAGATCACCTGAGCTTCGGGCCACTTGTGGATTACCTCCAGCAACTGACCGAACTCATGGCAGGATAGGGGCTCAGCAACACAAGCAGGGGGAATGGCAAACAGCCTGCCGAGCCTCTGACCTGTATCTGAATGTTACCAAGTCATCTATGTTAAAAACATACATGCACATATATGTTGATATGTATATAAAGGAAGGGAAGGATAATGTGTCTCACGCTGTTAACAGTATTTTATTTAAAAATAGGCAGCAAGGGGCACCTGGGTGGCTCAGTCTGTTAAGCGTCTGCCTTTGGCTCAGGTCATGACCCCAGGGGCCTAGAATCGAGCCCCACATTGGGCTCCCTGCTTGGTGGGGTGTCTGCTTCTCCCTCTCCCTCTGCCATTCCCCCTGCTTGTGGTCTCACTCTCTCTCTCTTTCTGTCAAATAAATAAATAAATAAATAAATAAATAAATAAATAAAATCTTTTAAAAAATAGGCATTGAGAAGGAGTTCCAGGGTCAGCCACAATTTACAAGGATTTCATTTTATCTTAGCAACAACCCTATGAGGTAGGTTCTATGATTCTATTTTACAGGTGAGGAACATGAGTTTCAAAGACGTGAAGTAACTGACTACTGTCCCTAACCGAATCCAGCTGTGAACCGTAGTCTGACCTTCCTAAGTCCCAACCCAGGTCGACTGTTCACGCGGGAGCCCCCCTGGCATTAGCGCCAGGCCTACAGAGAGCCCCGCCCACAAGGAGCCCCGCTCACAGGGAAGCCCCGCCCACACCAGCACCTCGCCCACCGCCCACCCGAGAGCCAGGCCCACCCACTGGCTGCGGACCTGCATCAAGACATAGAAGACCCCCAGGGGCAGGGTGACCACGGTGAAGAGAGGCGTGCTGGCCACGATGACCACCAGGGTGGCGAGGGAGTTGTAGAAGGAATTCAGCAGTATGAGGATAGTGGGGGCCAGAACCTCATCGATGACGTAGACGTCTTTAGAGAAGCGGTTGAGGATACGGCCTGAGGGCGTCGTGTCGAAGAAGGACTGTGGCGAGCGCATCTTGTTGTGCAGCAGCGCCTGGTGAAGCGAGCGTGCCGCGTGGACGCTGCCCACCGTCAGCGTGACGGCTGCCAGCATCACCAGGAGCCCTATTGGAGGAGGCGGAGGGGAGTTCGTTCACTGGGGCCGGTGGGGGGCAGGCAGTGCTCGGGGCGGGCAGGTAAGGAGATAGGGGATGGCCGCTGTGGCCAGCAGGTGCAGAGACGGAGCCGCTGCCACCGGGATGAGCTCGAGATGGGCTCAAGATGCCCAGAGGCAGGTGGGCTGCTAGGGTGGGCGAGGGAGGCACTGGGGCAGGGCAGTGGCAGCGATGATGGAGGAAGACTCAGAGGCAAGGGCATGGTTTGGGGGATCCAGCGGCCCAGATGTGAGGCAAATGCCTTCCAGCGATCTCTGCCGCTCACCTTGCAGAATTCCCAAGGCAGCATAGACACCCAGCCTCGTGGAGGTATTATTCTGTCGGCTGTCCCCAGCGGCCTCATTGGTCCAGGCGCTGAGCCACACGTTGGCCCCAATGGCAGCCGCAGCTTGACACGGGTAGAGGACACAGATAGCCACTGTGGTGTAGAGCCCCATGGCCTTGGCGTAATCCCAGAACACACTCAGCTTCACCTGCACGCCACGGCAGTCAAGGACAGAGGACTCTCGTGAGCCCTGGGACGGCTGGGGGCCTGCCCACCCTCTCCGGCCTTCCTTGTCCGTCCCACTCACATGGCCCAACGCCGCCTTCTCCTCCTGGATCAGCGCCCCGCTCGCCTTCGCCTCCGCCGCCTGCACTGCCTTCTCTGCTGAACCCAGGCGTCTCCGGGGTACAGGCCGGCCCTGGCCCTCCCCTTCCGAGGACATGACACTCAGCTGTCTGTGGAGGCAACTGGTCAGGCCCAGGGAGGTGGTCTCCAGCACACTCACAGGCCAGAGCCCCAGGGGGTTCCGGCTGTAGCTGGAGGCTCAGGCTGTGAGCAGCAGGGAGATCGCTCACCCGTGCCCCCGCTGGCAGGGCTTAGGGACGGCGCCGGGAGCGCTCAGGGGCTCACCTCATAAACTGCTTCTGGACCTCATACAGGACCGGCTCGTTGTCCGTGAAGTCTGTGTGATTGCTCAGCGTGTCTTCAATCAGCAGCAGCTCCTCATCCTCTGTGTTCTCCAAGGCTGCAGCAGGGTGGGAGAAAGGGGAAGCACCAGGCTAGCTCGCCCTGCAAGCCGCTGGTGTTCCCCAGTCCCAACGCCAGCGAAAACGCCCCAGTGGACACGCAGGAGAGAACACGAGAGGCATGAAAGAACAGCAAGAACAAGAACAAAAATAAATGACCAATTTTGTGCTGGGGAAAAAAAAAAGGCAGCAAGAAAGACTTAGGTTAGACAAGGAGAAAAACTTCCCATCAGGGGCCGTGGAGAAGGTCTCAAATACAAGGGTCAGGAGCTTGGGCTCTGGGGGCACACTGGCTGAGCTCAAATACCACTGCCTCCCCGCATGGCTTTAGGCGGGCATGTAAAGTGGGGATAATAATAGTACCTGCTTCATGGTGTCACCGCCATTGTGAGGATTAAAGGAAAGAATGTGTGTCAAGTGCTTAGCAAGGGGCACAGCCCTTGGTAACATGTTCAACACACGAAGGCCGTCTATGCGGCAGTAGGCAGGAAGACTCAGGCAGAGGTCTGTGAGGTTGAAGAGCCAGGACTGGACAAAAAGGGGGGGTCTTAGGGGCCCAGAGACTTCAAAACGTTCCATGAGGGGCACCTGGGTGGCTCAGTTGGTTAAGCCACTGCCTTCGGCTCAGGTCATGATCCTGGAGTCCCAGGATCGAGTCCCACATTGGGCTCCCTGCTCGGCAGGGAGTCTGCTTCTCCCTCTGACCTCTCCCCTCTCATTCGCTCTCTCATTCTCTCTCTCTCTCTCTCTCAAATAAATGGATAAAATCTTAAAACGAAACAAAACAAAAAACTCTCCATGAGGACAGGGAATTTTCCATTTGTTCGCTGCCATCTCTCAGGGCCGAGAGTAAAGCTAGGACATAGTAATTACTCAGTCAATCTTTGTTGATAACGAAATGAACTTTCCAAGCACTTGCCCATTTACCAAATGACTTATCTGTGAAACAGTCTTGCCTACAGACTGGGCCTGGGCCCTTATGCCCTTTGGACATACGGGAAGCATGGGGCCCCGAGGCCTGAGCTGCCCATAAGGTCACACCGTTAGGGGAGAGGACGGGGAAGCACTCGGCGATGTCGGACTGCCGCGCAGATGGCCCAAGTTCCTCGGACCCTGTATGACAGCGGGCCCTTCCAGAGACACTCAGAGACCCCCAAGACAGGGGAGATGCTGGGAGGGCATGGGAATGCGGAGGGTCGGGGACGGCGGATACCGGTCCTGCTGTCCTTCAGGCTCTCCTTGTCATCCTCAGGCGCGTAGTTGCAGAGGAAGTTGGCAAAGGAGCCATTGCGTCGCAGAAGGTCTGGGTAGGAGCCCATCTCGGACACCTGCCCGTCAGCCAGCACTATGATGACATCCATCTGGGGCAGGAAGCTGATGCTGTGTGTCACCAGCACCCGTGTCTGGGGAGAGGACAGCAGGCTACCATTTCCACCATCCTTAGCGCACACCCGTGGCCCAGGCACAGGGCCATGGAGAGGGTGTGAGGTGCCCATATGCCAGGGAGCATGGCTAAGCCCATCAGTGGCTCATCCCATGCTCACTGCCTCGGGCTCAGTGCCTCGGGGATGGGTCCTCCTGCCACCCAAACAATATTCCTGCTTCTCAGGCTTCCTACTCTTCCAGGTCTCCTCCACACCCCTTGGCCTCTCTCCAGTTCTCTCCTAGGGTCCTAGATCTCACCTTAGTGCCCCCCTCAACCTCCTGGAGGTCTCACCTTGCCTGCCAGCACACCTTCTGGCCCAATGACTTGGTCAAAGATATGCTTGGCCACATGAGAGTCCACGGCTGACAGTGGGTCATCCAGCAAAAAAACATCAGCTTCACTGTAAACAGCTCGGGCCAGACTGACCCGCTGTCGCTGGCCCCCAGACAGGTTAATGCCCTGGATGGAGGAGAGAGGTGGGAGGTGTGTGTCGGGTAGAAGGGAGTCAGACAGGCACAAGGGGACCAGGGCCCTGTCACCGTCATTCAACAAGGCAGACCTCAAAATTCTCATTTGATATGCCTGGTCTTGGCCCCGGGAAGGTCTGAGGCCACAGAGAAAGAGGTGACAGCTCTCCAGAGTCTGCCCAGGGCAGGTGAGGACATCCTGCTCCTTGTGCTCCACTACCCTGCCCAGCTAGTTTCCCTGCCTGCTGCCTTTATACTCTGAAAGGCTGGCAATCCCCAGGGGATCCTTAATAGGCCTTTTAATCTCCCATCGCCCAACCAGTTTGCCGATGACTTTCATAACACTGATCCCGTTTGATCCTCGTGTTAGTCCTTTCAGGGAGGTATCATCAGCCCCACTTTCCAGGTGAAGAAATCAGAGCCCAAGACGTTAATGGCTTTGTCCAAGATCCTGAACTATTCAGAGCAGAAGCAAGAACGGAAACCCCAGCATGAATCCCAAAATTCGACCCTGAGATGGTTCAGGAGCCAGAGGAGAGGCAAGATCTCTCCTTAAACCCATCCTGGGGAAACTGAGGCACCTCGCAGCAGGGCTGGGCCCAGAAAGCAGACTGCAGAGATATAGCCTGCTTTCCTACCTCCAGCTTTCCTCTTTCCCTCTGGAATAGGGCCCAGCTTTTTCAGGTACCCTGAGCAACTAAGCCTGGGGTGGGATGGGTGGGGTAGCAAGTGTGGGATGGGAGAGGAGCTGCTGGGGAGAAGCAGGGGGTGGGTGTGCGGCTGTAGTGACTGAGGCACGTGAGCATGTCTTCATTCAACCAGCCAGTCTTGAGTGCCTACTATGTGCTGGGCAAGAAACTGTGTTCCAATTGAGAGACATTCCACAACATAGCTGGCCTGCCTATACTCTTCAAAAGTGTCAAGGTCCTGAAAGACAAAGCCTGGGGAATTATCCAGATTGACAGAGAATAAAGAAACGTGGCAAGTAACTGCAACTCATGATCTTGGATTGGATCCTCGCCCAGGAAAGAAAAGAGCGAAAAAAAGACATTTACTGGAACAAACGATGACATGTGAATACAAACAGTGAATTAAATAATATTGTATCGATGTTAAGTTTCCTGATTTTGATAATTTGACTATAGTCACACGAGAGAATGCTGGTCTTGAAGGAATATGCACCAAAGTCATTAGTGTTAAAAAAAAAAAAAACACCCCAAAGAGCCAAAACTATAAAACTCTTAGAAGAAAACACAGGGGAAAAGTTTTCATCGGATTTGGCAATTATTTTTTCAGATATGACATTAAATGCACAGGCAACAAAAGTAAAAAAAGATATACTGGATTACATCAAAATTGAAAGCTTTTTTTTTTTAAGATTTTATTTTTGGGGTGCCTGGGTGGCTCGGTCGTTAAGTGTCTGCCTTCCGCTCAGGTCATGATCCCAGGGTCCTGGGATCGAGCCCCATGTCAGGCTCCCTGCTCTACAGGAAACCTACTTCTCCCTCTCCCACTCCCCCTCCTTGTGTTCCCTCTCTCGCTGTCTCTGTCAAATCAATAAATTTAAAAAAATCTTTAAAAAAGTAAAGATTTTATTTTTAAGTAATCTCTACACCCAATATGGGGCTCAAACTCAAAACCCCAAAATCAAGAGTCACATGCTCTTCTGACTGAGCCAGCCAGGTGCCCCAAATCTGAAAACTTTTGTGCATCAAAGGACACTATCAACAGGGTGAAAAGGCAACCTTCAGAATAGGAACAAATATTTGCAACTTGTATATTTGATAAGGGGTTAATATCCAGTATATATAAGGAATGCCTATAAGTCAACAACAAAAAAACAAACAACTGGATTAAAAAATGAGCAAAGACTTGGATAGACATTTCTCCAAAGAAAAAACACGAATGGCCAATAAACCTAGGAAAAGATGCTCAGCGTCATTCCTCATCAGGGAAATGCAAACCAAACCCTCAATGAAATATCCCCTCACACCCATCAGAATGGTTGCTCTCAAAACCCAAAGCCCCCTCCCCCAAGAAGAGAACCACGTTGGTGAGGATGTGTAGACGGTGGAAGCCTTGTGCACTGTTGGTGGGAATTTAAAATGGTGCAGCCATGATGGAAAACAGCATGGCATTTCCTCAAAAAATTTAAAAAAAAAGAAAAAGAATTCCCATGGGACTGCAATTCCATTTCTGAGTGTATGCTCAAAAGACATGAAAATAGAGTGTCTAAGGGGTATTTAATAAGGGATATTTAATAAGGGATAAATAATAAGGGACTGCCATGTTCATAGCAGTCTTAGTCACAATAGCTACCATGATGGAAGCAGCCCAAGTGTCCACTGACAGGTAGGAGCATAAAAAAATGTGATCTAGGGGCCCCTGGGTGGCTCAGTGGGTTAAAGCCTCTGCCTTCGGCTCAGGTCATGATCTCAGGGTCCTGGGATCAAGCCCTGCATCGGGCTCTCTGCTCAGCAGGGAGCCTGCTTCCCCCTTTCTCTCTCTGCCTGCCTCTCTGCCTACTCGTGATCTCTCTCTGTCAAATAAATAAATCTTTTAAAAAATGTGATCTACACACATAATAAAATATAATTCAACTTTAAAAAGGAAAGGAATTCTGACACATGCGAGAACATGGATGAACCTTGAAGACACGATCCTAAGTGAAATAAGCCAGTCACAAAATAATCCAGATACTGTCTGATTCCATTTATATGAGGTACCCGGAGAAGGTCAACTTCCTAGGGACAGGAAAGAGAGTGGCAGTTGCCAGGGCCTAGGGGGAGCGGGGGAAGGGGCGGGAATGGGGAGTTGTTTAATGGGTACAGAGTTTCAGTTTTGCAAGATGAAAAGAGTTCTGGAGATTGGTTACATGACATTGTAAATATACTTAACACTCCTGACCTGTACAATTACAAACGGTTAAGATGGTAAATTTTATGGCATATGCGTTTGGCAACAATTAAAAATTTATTGATTTAAAAACAAAAACTTTCAGGGACGCCCACGGTGTTTAGGGCAAAGGCCAAAACCTTAACCAAGGTCTTTAAGGATCTGCCTTGCCCTGTCCCCACATCTTCCTAACCTCCAGTTACACCAAATCACACCAGAATGCCGCTCCACTCACCACTCCTTGGCTCACACCTTCAAAGACTTTCCATCACTGGATGGAAGCTGTGTCATTCACATGGCTGCGGGAAGGACGGAGGGAGGGAAAGAGGGACGGAGGGAGGGAGGGAGGGAGGAAGGGAGAGAGGGAGGGAGGAAGGAAGGGAGGGAGGGGCGCATGTATAGACCTGAGCTGACCCCCTAGAGGATGGGAGGGAGCCCTGTACCTTCTCTCCAATCTCCGTCTGGTCCCCGCCGGGCAGCATCTCCAGGTCAGCTAGCAAGGCACAGGCCTCCAGAGCCCGGTGGTACCGCTTGGGGTCCAGGGCTCGGCCGAACAGTACGTTTTCCTGAAGCGTGCAGTTCTGGATCCATGCCTGCTGGGGCACGTAGGCCACGGAGCCCTGGCCAGAGGAGAAGTTACCTCGGGGTCCACGCGAGCCCTGGCCGAGCGGCCCTTGCCGGGAGTTCTGCCCTCTCTCACCTTCACACACACCGTGCCTTCCAGTTTCTCCATCTCTCCCAGCAGGGCAGACACCAGGGAGGACTTCCCACAGCCCACAGGCCCCACCACGGCCACCAGCGCCCCTTTTGGCACCTGGATGTCTAGGCTGAGGGCAAGGAGGCCAGGAGCCCAGTCAGAGGTAGGGATCAGGATTTCGATCCCCCGACCTGCCACCTAGAGACCCAAGCCCTCCTCCCTTTCAGACGCTAACTACCCTGACAAGCGGAGGCTCTCCCTGCTTTCCAAGCCAAAGATGGGGGCTGGGGGTGTGTGTGGGGGGGGGGGGAACTGGGTTCTGCTATTGATCTGAACTTCGGCCTGCTTCAGGTAGCTGGGAAGGGACAGGAGACGCTGGTACCTGTGCAGTGTGGGGGGCAGGTCCTGGGCCCAGGTGAAGGTGCCATTGTGTATGGTGATGGCATAGCCTGGGAGGACCAAGATGTACAGGGTCAGGGTCAGGGGTGCAGGGCAAGGTGGGGCGGATCCCTGGGGGGAGGGACCCAAGGGGAGGGGCGGGAAGTCCAGGGGCAGGGGCGGGGAGCTCTAGGAAAGGAAGAAAAGTGGGGGAGGCCTGGGGGAGGGATGAAGTAGACTGCAGGCAGAGCCCGGAAGAGGGAGAAAGTGGCGCTGGTGGGAAAAGGGGAAGAGGAAACGGCAGTCACGAGAGACAAGTCAGAAGCTTAGAACAGAAGACTTTTTTTTTTTTAAGATTATATTTATTTATTTGGCAGAGAGAGAGAGATCACAAGTAGGCAGAGAGGCAGGCAGAGAGAGAGGGGGAAGCAGGCTCCCCGTTGAGCAGAGAGCCTGATGTGGGGCTCGATCCCAGGACCCTGAGATCATGACCTGAGCCGAAGGCAGAGGCTTAACCCACTGAGCCACCCAGGCGCCCCGAACAGAAGACTTTCTGGAGCAGGGGCCGGGGAAGGGCAGCCCAGTTAAAGGGTGTCTGGACCTGGGGTGATGGTCTTTCTTTCCACACACTGGGGGTCAAGTTCATCTTGGCTCAGGAAATGCTGGATCCGTTTCAAAGACACACTGGCCTACAGGAGAGGGAGTCAGCCCTGGAAGCTGGCTCCTCCCCCGCCCCCCACTTCCTATCGTCTCCCCCACCCCTCCCCGACTTCCTGGGAGAGGCAGGGCGTTCCAAGGCCCCAGGTGGGGTGCTGGGGCCCCTCCCATGACGGAGACTTCTCTGGCTCCCACTCCCAGAGTCAGGGTCTAGGTTGGTAAGAGGAGATTGTCTTCAGAGCTCAGGTTTCTGGGGGTCTCACCTGTCCCCCTCTGACTCCAAATGAGCCCCGATTCTGATGGCCTCATGCCAAATACCCACCCCCTCAATTCCAGGGACGCTCCTTGAGTATCCCCTTACCCTAACCTGTCCGAATTCTAGCAGAACGCCCAGCCCTACCCGGGCTCACCTGGATCAGGCTGCTGATTAATTGAGGCAGCATGTTGAGGGGAATCTTTAAAATATTGAACAGGGACACAGACACGAAGGCCTTCTCGGCGTCTAGCACGTTGTTTGGGTCCACAGACACATACACCCCAAGCGTGGTCAGGGTCACCTGGGAAGGGGGTGGAGGGTGGGTGTCAGAATGGAGTCTTTGGGGCCCAGAGGGCTGGGCTGGCCAGGAGGCAGGTGGGAGACCCGCCCCGGGGGGACAGCCTCACCAGGAAGGGGGTGCAGATCCAGGTGAAGGTGGAGATGGCTTGGAGGTAGGCGGACTTGCACAGCAGCCGGAGCTCGTCCTCCCGGATGCCCTCCACCTTCTGCAAGAAACTGGGCTCCCACGCATACAGCTTCAGTACCTTGATGCCAGCCAGGATCTCACTCATCAGCTTGATGCGTGAGTCCTTGAACTTCATTTGCTCTGCCTGCGGAGAGAGTGGCAGTGGGGCGCCCTGCTCCCCTTCCCAGACCCCCGCCCCCAGGGGCTCTCTCCTTTCTGTGCACTCACAATGCCCTGCGGCCATTCAGATGGCTCCCATGCCTCCTCCCTCCTCCCGCAGGGCCGGAGCTGCCTCTCAGGCCCCGGGTGCCCGGCCCAGCCTCCCCTTCTCCTCTGCGCAGAGCCCAGCTCCAGCCTCCGTGCCTCCATCCCTGACACCCCCCAGGCTGCATCCTCTGCCACCTTTCCTGGGTTTCTGAGCCATGTTGTTCTTTCCTATCGTTCCCGCGGAGACCTTTGTGCATGCATGACTCTACCATTAGACCGGGAGCCTGCTGAGGGCGCAGATCACTTACATCTTTCTGTTTCCCCAGACCCTCACCCAGGGCACAGCACACCGAATTGATGATTCATTCAACCCGATTTAGTGAACACCTATTATGTGCCAGCAGATAATGATGAACTCAAACAAGGCCCCAGCCAGCCTGAAGCTGACAGTCTGAGGGGGGAGGCAGATAGGAAGCAGTTACCTGAGTAAATGCTTAATGAATCAGTATGTGTATTCCTTTTTTTTTTTTTTAAAGATTTATTTATTTGAGAGAGAGAGAGTGCTGCGGGGTGGGTAGAGAACAGAGGGAGAAGGAGAGAGAGAGTCTCAGGAGACTCCCTGCTGAGGGAGCAAGGAGCCTGAGGCGGGGGATCCATCCACGACCCTGAGATTCTGACCTGAGCTGAAATCAAGAATCAGAAGCTTAGCCATGAGCCACCCAGGCGCCCCAGTATGCACATTCTAAAGGGAAACAAGATCCTGTGAGAGAGTAAGGGGGTGGGGACTGGGAAACCAGAGTTCATGCTGGGGAAGAAAGGGGAGGGGTGAGCAGGCAAGGAAGAGATGAGGTGGGTCCCAGGGAACAGTGGGTGGGGTGACCCAGAGATACGCAGAGCTTGGCGTTTGGAGAAAAGAGAGAAGCCACTCTGGCTGCCGCTTGGCCATACCCCCAGGGGCTCGGCTGGCGGCGAGCAGGGTCCTGGAGTGCGGTCAGAGGGAGTTTGTCATTTATTCTACACCCAATGGAGACACTGCTAAATATTTGCAAATACAAAGGACTGGACGACTGGCTCTTCACACTGGGCACGGCGTGGTGGGAGAAGACTCTCATTAGACCGAAAGATCCAGGTCTGAATCCCCGCTGGGGCCTGATTCTGGACTGCCCTCCTCTCTCTGGGCTTTGGGCACTCAGCTACAAAGTGAGAATGTTGCTAAGACCCTCTCGGGGTGCTGTGAGGATAGAGTGAGCTGAGGCTTGTGCAAGCCGCTTATGGCCATTGCACTCAGGAGGGGCCCCAGGCTAGTGAAGGGCCTCCCCCCAGGCAGCGGCCAGGTGCTCCGGGCAGGAGCCGCGAACCCACGAGCGCCCTTACCTGGAAAGCACGCATCTTCGTGGCCACGGCTCCATTGAGCGGGATCAGCAAGACCATGAGAGCCACCCCAGCCAGGACGGAGGGACCCAGGTTCTGAGGAGGCACAGACGGATGCATAAGACAGATAACTAAAGTACATGCCCAGAATCCCACAGACAAAAGCCTATCGATCAGAGACACGGGGCTAGGCAGGAAGCAAAAGATGGTAGTCAGTCAAATGGATAGCGAAAAGCAGGTACACGGAGGGAGCCCAAATGCTGAGAACACGGGCAGAAGCTGCCTGCCATCAGAAAATGACAGCAGACGGGGACGAAAGGCAAACACAGAAGGGTGTCCAGACACATGGGAAAGCGAGTACAGACTGACCGACAATGACGGCCGGACTCACACCCACCCTGCCTCCAAGTCCCTCTTTCCTCCCCTGGGATCTGTGAGGAGGCTAACCGCAGAGGCTGGAAAGACTCAGTTGCGCACGCCGGCATCCTCGCCGGTCCTGTCCCTGACCCAAATAGCTAGGCAAGTCCTTGTGTCCATTACGCAGCCCTCTGCGGACGCAGATTTGCCCTCTCTTGTCCTTTCTCAGCCGGGTCAAGGTCAGAGGAAGGGGGCGGAGGCCGGAGCTCAAGAGTCACCTGCCAGAGGAAGTAGATTGCCAGGAGGATCTGCAGGGGTACGGACCACACCAGGTTGAGGAAGGGAGCGAGGTCCATGAAGCGCTGGGCGTCCACAGACATGAGGTTGACGATTTCTCCCACCGAGGACTCCCGTTTGGCTGAATTGGTGATTACCAGAGCCTGCGGGTGGACAGCAGGGTGATGGACTGGGCCCCAAGCTGGCCTCTAGAGCCCCCCGCTGCCCTGTCCCAGCTGACCTTCCTATAGAGGACACCTATGATCACCAAACGGAGTTTCAGCGCCTTCACAAAGATGAGGTGGTAATACTGCTGTAAGATCAGGGTCTGCACCATGGAGCACGCGAACATCAGCCCGGCCACCAGGAAACCCCACCAGGTGGGGGCCGTGGGGTCGGAGATGAACCTGATCAGGATGCTGTAAGGACGGCAGTGAGGCATGAGGGTGGGGAGGCTCCCCCGGCGGCTCCCTCTATGGCCGCCCTCCCCTTCCGCCCTCAGCCTCCACTCGGGGCTGCCTCCAGAGAAATGCCACATGTCCACAGATTAGACTTTCCGGCATCTTCTCCTTGGCTGCTGAGGGGCCCTAGAGCCTACCACGTGACCCCACAGGCTCTCCCCCACTCAAATCCCAAATCCACCCTCTCCAACATCAGCGGCCCCCCGGGGCTGCCCAGTGACCTTCCCCAGGGCCCTAATCCACCTCTTGTCCCCAGCTCCCTTCACCTCTGTTCCCTTACCTTCTCACTGCCCCCATTCCCCACCCCGCTCGGTAGCTACCCACTTACGTCTTTTTTTTTTTTTACATTTTATTTATTTATTTGACAGAGAGAGATCACAAGTCTATCTTGTGATAGACAGGCAGAGAGGCAGGCAGAGAGAGAGGGGGAAGCAGGCTCCCCGCCGAGCAGAGAGCCCGATGCGGGGCTCGATCCCAGGACCCTGAGATCATGACCTGAGCCGAAGGCAGAGGCTTTAACCCACTGAGCCACCTAGGCACCCCTACCACCCACTTATGTCTTGCCACTTAATCACCCAGTGAGAACTCCCTGCAGGCCACCGCCTTCCCTCCGAGCACTGGCTCTCTTTCTCCTCTGCCTCAGGAGAGCAGGTGTCCCTCCGGCTTTCCGAGCCGGGGCCTGGCCCTCTGAGCCCTGACCCCCGTGCACCTGCTCAGGACCGTACTCCATCGTTGCTCCCCTTTCTCCTGATCGTTCATATAGCCATCTCTGCTGCTGGCTCTGTACCTTCACCTCTTGGCATGACCAAGTCTCTTCCGTGTTGGGACAAACTTCCCTCGACCCCAGGGAGCTACCCCCATAGCTTAAGCCTCTTCTCCTGCTGTGTGTTGATTGCGAAAAGATGTTCCCATGCTAACCTCTAGCACCTGTGAATGTGACCTTTTTTGAAGACAGGCTCTTTGCAGATGTAATCAAGTTAAAATGAGGTTATCCTGGAGTAGGGTGAGCTCTAACCCGGGGATGGGTGTCTTAACGAGAGAAGAAAGGGATTTGCACACAGAGACACAGATGGGAGTGCGCGCACACACACACACACACACACACACGGGAGAATGCTGGAGGCAGAGACTGGAGTGATGTGTCTACAAGCCTAGGAATGCCAAGGATTGCCAACAACCACCAGGAACTAGGAGACCTGGTACAGATTCTCATTCAGAACCTCCAGAAGGAGGGGCGCCTGGGTGGCTTAGTCGTTGGGCGTCTGCCTTCGGCTCAGGTCATAGATTCCAGGGTCCTGGGATCGAGCCCCGCATCGGGCTCACTGCTCAGTGGGAAGCCTGCTTCTCCCTCTCCCACTCCCCCTGCTTGTGTTCCCTCTCTCGCTGTGTCTCTCTCTGTCAAATAAATAAAGTTTAAAAAAAAAAAAAAGAACCTCCAGAAGGAGCCAACCCGCCAACAACTTGATTTCAGACTTCCGGTGTCCAGAACTGTGAGAGAATAAATTTCTGTTGTTCTAAGCCCTCTAGTTTGTGGCGATTTGTTCCGGCAGCCACAGCAAATGAATATGTGTTCTTTACAGGAAGTTTCTAGATCTCCATGGCCCCTGCTCTCTAAGGCAGACCCCCTGCTCTAGGTCCTTCCCCTCTGTCTCAGCCTCCATTCTCGGCTCTCACTAACAAATCCATGTCGCCTGCCTCAGGCTCTGTTTACTGGTCAGCTTGCTGTCCCGAGGGCCATACCTTGTCCCAGAAGCATTCTCTGAGTGCTGCTCCATGATCCGCTTTTTCCCCAGCTCTGGCCCTTCCAAGCCAGTCTTCTGCTCACCCCTCACCTGTCACAATTCCCGAGGGCTCTGTCTGGGGCCCCCCGGGAGAGCCCAGCCACAGATACAGGACCCTGGGCTTCTACTCAATGGCCCTGAAAACGTGGTCTCCAGCTAGCTGGGAATGTCCCCTTGGGGGTCCCCCTGCACCCCGGCCCCAACGTAGCCAAGACTCAACTCACCACCTTGCCTGGTGCCCGAGCCCCTTCCATCCAGAGCATTCAACATCCCAGTGAAAGAGATTCATCGTCCTTCACTTATCCAGGTCAGAACCCAGGTGGCACCTGCCCCCTCCCTCACCCCGGCACGCACCCATTCCCCAGCAGCGCCTGAGTCCTAGCTCGTTCCTGGCCTGATCAGACCAGACCCCTGATCAGCCCCCTTCCATCCATCTACGCCCCGCACGACTGGCAGGGAGATCCTTCTGAAACGCACACCAGATGCCCCTCCAGGGCTTCGACTCTTCCAAGGATTTCCTTGGCTCTCCCTCCCTCCCCCCTGCCTCTGGTCACCCTTTCCTCCAGAATTCCGAAATCCCTGGAGTTCTTGAGTGATGCCAGTGGAGGCCTTGGTGATTTGGCATATGGGCTTGCACTCTCCCCTCCGTCCTCACCTAGTCAACCAACACCTGCCTGTCCTTCCGGACTTGATGACCTCCCCGGCCAGCAGGGACGTTCCTGCTCCTGCTCCTGCTCCTTCTCAGGCTGGCTTCCCCGCCGCCCCCCCCACCCCCCCGGGGGATTTCCAGGCACCTGACTACACCTCCTCCTGCACTCCACTCTAACGGGTTTACACGTTGGTTTCTCCTGCAAGACTCTAAGACCCTGTCTTGTTTATCTCTGCATCCCTCGTGGTTGGCACCGTTCAGGTACACTGGGGGCTCAATAAATATTTTTTGAATGAGAATGCAGACACGCCCGAATGGAGGGACAAGGTGTTGAGGGGCTCAGCTGCTAGGCGGCTCTCCTTCTTACCCCCTCATTCGAGAGGTCCTCCCAGGCCAAGCCACCCACGCGACAGACGACAGAGCCGACCAATGGGGAAGGGCACCGCAGCTGGAGTGCAGAGCCCCAGACTCTGATCCTTCCTGACCAGCCGTGTGCCCTGGGGTCAGTTTGCCTCTCTGGTTTTCTACATCCTCGGGTGTTTGCTCTGCTTTGAGTTTTCCCGCTTCCTCTCTTATAAAATGGGAAGAGGGCCCACCTGCCCTTAGGATCGTTGGGCCAATTTAAAGACAGTTTTTTGTTTGTTTGTTTGTTTTTTATGTAATTGGGAAACTGCACTTGCCAAAGGTCACCCAATGAGTGGGGATAGGCCCTTCGGTCCTGCTCTAGGATTCACTTCGCTACGTGTGGTCCCTCTGGGCTCAGTCCTCAGGGACATCCGGCCAGCCCCCACTACCCAGGGGAGGGTGGCAGCCAGAGCGTGTGTGGTCAGACCTGAGCAGCTGTGGATTGACGAAGGAGAGCAGGTCCTGGGTCACCTTGAGGCATATGCTGATGAGGAGGCTGGAACGGAAGGTAGCCAGCAGGGCCCGCAGGAAGGAGGGCTGCTGGGGCCTGGGCCGGCCCCCCAGCAGCATCTCATCCTCACCGGATGCCGCCGCCGCAGCCTTGTGTCTGGTTCGGGGAGGAAGGAGCCGTGGGTAGAAACGGGCGCATGTGCCCCAGGAGCCAAGCACAGCTGGGGCTGGGGAGCAAAGCTGCCAGTGGGAGCTCCCTTCAGCCAGAGGGTCCTCTCCTCCAGCCCCTGCTTCCAAACAGGAGGAGGCAGGATTGATAGGAGAGGCTGGCCTCAGCCTTCTTCCCCTGGCCCCTTCCCCTTCGGAGGGAAGTCCCTGGAAACCAGCTTTCAGGAGGGGCAGGGTAGGCCCAGACTCCTGGGTGTGATGGCAGCTCTGCCACCAGCCACTAGGGGGCGTCTGGGGGCATTGTCCAACCTTCATTCCTCCGCGTCCCCTGCAGGGTCGTTAGAGATTGGGTTCATCTCCACGTTTGGGGCCATGCCTGGGACACGCTAAGGGCCCCAAAAGTGTCAGCCGCTCTCTGGAGTCAGTAGAGCTGGGGGAGCTGGCCGCACTCCGGGGAGCCCCCTGCACCTGCTCTTCTCCCCACCCCAACCCCTGTGATCACCGCAGGCTAGCGGCCTCCCCTGCAGGAGACTTGTGGTGTTTGTAGTGGGGGGGGGGTACGTGGGGATCCTAGGGAGGGCCTCACCGCGCGGCCGGCTTCTGAAGCTTCTTCCAGGCCTCCAGCAGCTGCTGCACCACCTTCTGCGAGCAGTCCTCCTCCTTCAGGGACCAGAGGTCCTGCTCCTCCAGCGGGCGCCGGTAGCCAAGGATGGCCATCCTGGGGCGGGCGGCAGCCCCACGCAGAGGCAGAGCTTAGCAGCCTCGAGCTGGGGACCAGGGTCTCCAGAGCCCCAGGGCCTCCAGAGGAGGGTGTCCCTAAGGTGCTGTGGCCAAGGGCGGTGTGTCCTTTATTCCCCCAGGGAGCAGGCTGGAGGTCACTGCCTCCCACGTCAAGTTCAGTTCTTACCTCGGCCCCTCCTCCCCCTCCTCCCCCTCCTCCCCAGTTGCTCCGTTGACCCTGGGAGCCTGGTGACGGACTTCACGCTGACTGGGGCCCCGGGCGAGGACAAGGCTGCGTGGATCGAGTCCCAGACCCAGGTGCCTCCTCAGTGCGGTGTGGCTAGTGAGCTGCCACCCAGGTCACAGACACAATTATCCTGCTCAAGCCGCTCGGAGGGGCGGCCAAGGAAATGACAAGCTGCAAGCTTATCTTGGACCGGAGAGCTGGGGACTAATTACAGGTCCTCCCAGCCCCCCGGCCTGTTCCTGTGATGTGACAGATGCAGGGCTGGCCTACGGCCTGGGATCGGAGCTGGACCAGCCGGGCCCCGCACTCAGCCCCCAGCCCAAACTGACGGGTTTCCCCATCCTCACCTGCCCGCAGAGCCCTCTGGGGTCAGGGTTTGGGGTAGCGGAAAGAGCCAGGCTCAACTTCTGGCCTGCTCCCCTTCCTCCCCACCTGCCGTCTCCTCCCTCTGGCCCGGGCTGGAGGAAGGGCCGACTCACTTTGTGAACCACCAGAAACACAGGCGGGAGAGGAAGCCAGCACTGAGTTCCGGGCAGGGATTCTAGAAGATGAGAGGGTAGGACGGGAAGAATCCTCTCAAAGCAGAGCAGAGGGAGCAGGAGCCCTTGTTCCTTCCTGCCCCCAGCCCCAGGGGTGCAGATGACATGGGGATGGAAAGAACTAGAAGGGAGGGACGGGGGCTGCTGGTAAGGGGCTGGACTGAGCCGTGGGCCGTGGAAGCCTTACTACCACCCAGCCTCCATGGAAAACTCACAGGGTTGACATTCTTTGGGGAGAAAAATGGCGGCTTCTCCCTGAAGCAGGACAGGATGAGAGCAAAGAGCACCAGGGCGAAGTAGATGTAGAAAGTGGTGGAGCGGAAGGGGTCCGAGATCTTGCCCTAGGGGGAGAGCGGGGAGGGACCTCAGAGGCGCGGGGAACCCTGGGTCTCCAGTCCTGCCCCGAGGGGTCCTCTGGGGCATCAGGTGCCTCGGGGGTCGGAGGCAGCTCCCAGGCGGCATCCGGGTCCCATTCCCCCGTGTTACACGGTCCTCACTCCCAGACCCCCAGCCTGCTTCCCGGCAGAGATGGGGCAAGTAGGGGACAACATGGAAAGGACTGAACAGAAGGGGAGGTCCTGGGAGCAGGGGAGGGGCTGCCCGGGACCCAGCAGTGACCTTGAGCCCTGAGGCCATCCCGCAGACAGGGTTGCCCCCGGCAGGTTCCCCCTCCTTCCCCTTACCTGTGCCATGGCCGACAGGATTCTGGAGCGGAAGGGGACGATGGCACAGAGCACACATAGAAACCAGAAGACGATGAGGACCCCCGAGGACTGCACCCCCCGCAGCCGTTCATACTGGATTAGCAGCGTGGCCAGCAGCTGTGTAGGGAGGGCGAGGAAGGCTGGGCCAGAGCAGCCACATCTGGACCTGCCTCTGTCCTCCCCACCCGACATGGCCAGATGGTCTTGCGGTCACCCCATCCTCTTTCCACTGCTACAGGGCCCAGCCCTCTCCTGAGAGCCCACTGTTTCCCCAGCACAGCCCCACAACCCACTGGAGACCCTCCCGCATCTGCTTCCTGGGCCCCACACTGACCATGGTGATCCCCACCACCAAGGGGGTGACAAAGAAGATGGGGGCGGGGGCCCCGCCGTGGACCAGGCCATGGAAGGAGTAGAAGAGGTCAGCCCAGGAGACGCACCACAGCAGGACGCCTGAGACCTACGAACGAGGCACGCATTGGGGACCCCATCTCCAAAAGGAGGGACAGTTCCCACAGGAGACGGGCCTTTTATTCTGAAACCACCAGACCTGCCCTGGGTCTGGCCCTGGAAGCTAGGCTGGGCGCCTGCCAGAAGCTTCCCAAAGGTGGGGAGAACATTGCCAAAGAACATTCCTGAACTTCCGCAAGCAGAGACTATCTCCTTTGACTGCAGACCCAGCTGGCAGGCTGCCATGGGCACCTGCCGGGCAGGTGTCGCTAGGAAACCCTGTCCAGCCACCCACGGTGGTCTGGCAGGGTGGGGAGGAGAACGCTGAAAAGAAGAACCTTCCAGGGGCCAGCCCCGCCCGCCCACCGGAGATCCCTGGGCCCCTGACCGTCTTGAGCCTGGAGAGGCGGGAGAGGACGATGTAGCCTCCGCGGTGATGTTCTCGATAGAGCAGGTAGCCGGGCAGGGCGGCCCACAGGTAGAAGCAGGGCGCCCAGGCCAGCAGAGAGTTCTGGAAGCAAGGAGTGAGGTCCGGGCTGTCGGTGTGCACGGACAGATTGGAGTCCTGGGGACAGAGAGAACAGCTCAGCGCTGCGGCAGCTGCGGCTGCAGAATGGGGCCCCTTCCTCAAGGAAGGGGATGGGGTCCGGGAGGTGCTCCCCAAGCTCCAGGGGTCAGAAGGCAGGTGACAATGACAGACTGTCAGTGTGCAAGTGAGCAGGAGCTGGCAGTGTGCACACTCGCCCGCGAGGCCCCGGACGTCCCTGTTTCCCCATTTTCCTCCCTCTCTGATTGAGGTATAATTTAAGTACAATAAACTGCGCCCGTGTAAAGGGCACGATCCCAGGGCTTTGGCGGTCGGACGCGCTGCAAAGCCGCCGCCACGGGTCAGATACAGAATATTTCCATCATCCCGCGAGGTCCCTTGTGCCCCTCTGCAGCCCGTCCCTCCCAGGCATCCACTGCTCCGCTTTCTGTCATTCTAGATTTCCACTCTTTTTTCTTTTTTATCGGTGTTTTATTTTATCCACATAATCAATCGATGAATCTGGCTGGAGAGCCCACTTCCCTAAGCCTCCCCCAGGGAAGGGATAGGGAGCTTCTCTGAGCTTTATTTGCTTCTCTTTTAAATTCAGGAAGGCCATCCATCACCCCACCTACCTCACTGGCTAGGCCTGAGCTCAAAGGAGCAAAGGATAAAGGGAGAGCTTTGGTTTTTTGTTGTTGTTGTTGTTGTTGTTGTTTTAAGATTTTATTTATTTATTTCACAGAGAGGAGAGAGATCACAAGTAGGCAGAGAGGCAGGCAGAGAGAGAGGGGGAAGCAGGTTCCCTGCTGAGCAGAGAGCCCGATGCGGGGCTCGATCCTAGGACTTTGAGATCATGATGTGAGCCAAAGGCAGAGGCTTTAACCTGCTGAGCCACCCAGGCGCCCCAAAGGGAGAGCTTTGTAAATCACAAAGCCTCAGGTGACCAACCGACCACCTCCCCCCCTTTGGCACTGTCCTCGTTTGAGCAGGGAAAGTCTCCTGTCCTGGGGAGCCCCCGAGTCCCCACAAGACCCCCTCCCATCTCTGAATATAACTCCGTCTACTGAGCCTTTCAGAAGGAGATGGGGGAGTACAATCGAACACGCATTTTAGTGAGATTGTTTCCTCCAAGGCCACAAACGAACTGCTCTTTTATTCCCCTCTCACAAAGCATGAGCTGTACCTTCCAGAAAGCTCAGAACATATAAGTAACAAAAAACCCCACCCACAATCTCATCCACATGGGACAACGGTTAACACGGGAGGGTCTAAAACTCTCTACTTCCTAACTGCCAATTTAAATAAACGCCATGTTTATTTTTGAGCACGTTATACCTTCACATAACTTAAAAAGTCAAACCCTAAAAAAGAAAACGGTACCCCGCCTCATCGCTCCCCACCCCACGTTCATTTTCCAGCGTTAAACATGTCCAACTTGCTAACTTTGTCCTGACATCTACTTCCATAGTTTAAAGCAATTTGTTCTTACTATTTTTGTTGGATTTACAAATTGTTTGATAATGAGGCTGCACCTGTCCTGTCCTTCCCATTGGAGGAGTGTCCTCATCCTCCCAGTGTAGAAACACCACTGGCTTTTGTTAAACAAATTCTCAGAGGTGACACTTTTTTTTTTTTACTCTGTCAATGTTTGCTACAAGCTCTGTCTATGGAAACCCGCTTCACCTTTGCCTCTCTGGGTCTTGGCTTCTTTCAGAGTAACGTTGGGATGATATCATCTCCCCCTTGGTCCCTCCAATCCAGCTGGCATACCAGCCCAGGCCCTCACTTCTTCCTGAGCACTTTCCATGGGGTTCTGGTCCCTTCCCTTCTGTGTCCTGGGAGCCCAGATCCCTGTCCACACAAAGGGTCTTTCCCTTCTTCCTGGCTGATTCTCTTCTTGGCGTGGGAGTGCCCCAGGGCTGTTCCTCCTCTTCTCCATCTACACTCCCCCTTCCCCCTTGCCCCCTTCCCCCTACCCCAGCCATCCCATCCAGTCCCTTCCACATGCCAGTGACACTCCTTACCTTCTCTGCTCTTTCTTTTCTCTATAGCACCTGTCACCTCTAACATGTGACATAAGTCACTGGCCTATTATGTTTTCTCTCGTCTCTTCCCGCTAGCACGTAATCTTTCCTTCATTTACTGATGTGTCTTAAGTACTTAGAACAATGCCAAGCACCTAGCGGGTGCTTGGAACAAATTGTGGTTAAATAAGTTAAAGGAAATATTTGTTGAATAAATGAATGAACGAAAGGATAATCTTCTAGCTTCCCCTTAACCTTCAGTGGTGCCCGAAAGCCCAAAAGACAAAGTCCGACCCCGTCACTATGGCCCTCGAGCCTCCCAGCTGGCTTCGGACCATCGGTCCACGTGAACTACTGAACTATCTAGGGGCTTCGGCTCTCCCACCTTAAGAAAACATTCACGGGGTGCTCTGCACACCCTGCCTCCCCTTTTCAGCTCCCCTTCTATTCTTGAGTTCCACCCACGTCAGCACTCTGAGCTCTGATGCCGCTGCCTGTAGCCGAGAGCGGACTTTTCCTGAAAGCCTGCTTTGGGCCCCTTGCTTCATGCCCATGAACTTGCACTGCTTCCTGATGCTCATGGAGTCCAGTCCGAGCACCCCACAGGCTTTTCTTCCCGACCCCCTTTTCCCCTGCTGCCAGCTCACTTGACTCTCAATCTGCTCCGAGGGGCCCACTCCTTCACCTTGGCTCAACCCGCTTTCTCTCTCTCCCACCTGTCAAAATCCCAATAACTACAGGGAAGGGGTGGGGGGCCAGGCTTAGGAGCCCATGTCTCCCCTCGGGAACGCCCTTCTTCTTCTGAAGTCAGCCCCTAGGGAGGGACCCATGTTTCTGGAGCATCAGTTTTCCACTCGATGAGGCTTCGTTGAGAGTGTGCTATGAGTCAGATGCGGGGCTAGGCGCACCTATGCAGACTGGTCCCTGCCTTTGGAGAGCCCGAGGTCCAGGGGCGCACTGCCTGGGGGTATGACATTCAAGCCTCAGCGGCCAAGTTCATCCCACGTACGTCTCGCACTCTAGAGCCCTGCATCCCAGAGTCCCTCAAGCAATGTGAGCTAAGGACCCATGAGCTCTTGCTGAACAGCGGGCGTGCTGGCCCAGGGCTGGGTGCTGGGTCACAGGGCTGGGCCCCCCCCTTAGGCCTGGTCAGGCACCCCAGGGGGAGGGGAGGCAGACACATCTAATCCATCCCTCTTCCCTTTTTAAAACACTTCTGGGGGTGCCTCAGTGGCTCAGTCGGTTAAGGGCCTGACTCTTGATTTCGGCTCAGGTCATGATCCCGGGGTCCTGGGGTCGAGCTCTGCATCGGGCTCCCTGCTCAGCAGGGACTCTGCTTCTCCCTCTGCCTGCTGCTCCCCCTGCTTGTGCTCGCGCGCTCTCTCTCTCTCATAAATAAATAAAGTCTTTAAAAAAAAACCCACTTATCCAACTTACAGAATACTCATTATAATATCACAGAAAAGTGCACGCATTTTAAGTATACACCTCGATGGATTTTCAAACACGGAACACACCTGGGCAAACGGCACCCAAATCAAGAAACAAGACATTGCTGGCGCCGAGCCGCCCCCTCCTCGGCCTCCCTCCCAGCCGCGGCGCCCGGCAAGGGAATGCTGTCCTGGCTTCTAACAACGTGGACTGCTTTTGCCCATTTGGGGCTGTCCTATAAAGGAAATGATACAGTATGGATCTTTCGCGTCTAGCTTCTTTGTGGGTGTCATCCTTGGGGTGGAGCGTGAGGGGGGACTCTCCCTCCTCATCTCTGCCTGGTGGCCCCTTCATACAATGGATTTATGCATTCCATGGCCCATGGGCAGCCCCACCCCGTTTTAAGCTTAGCAAGTCCTGGGGGCGCCTGGGTGGCTCAGTGGGTTAAGCCTCGGTCTTTTGGCTCAGGTCATGATCTCAGGGTCCCAGGATCGAGCCCCACATTGGGCTCTCTGCTCAGCAGGGAGCCTGCTTCCCTCTCTCTCTCTCTGCCTGCCTCTCTGCCTACTTGTGATCTCTCTCTCTGTCAAACAAATGAATAAAATCTTTTTAAAAATATGAATAAATAAATAAACTTAGCAAGTCCTTTAAACCCCTCCACTCAGTCACCGTCCAGACAGCCGGCCCCAGGCCACCCCGCGTTCAGGCCGTCAGGTCTCTGGGCCTGGAGCCCGTTTCCCACCTCGCTGGGTCCAGCCTGAGCTTCCCCTCCTACAGGAAGCCTTTCGGGGGCACGCCCGCCTCTGACAAGACATTCCCTTGCTTTCTTCTGCATGGGCTTGGCAGCCAGGTGAGTGACTGTTACTGGAGAGTGACAAAGGCCTCTTATGTCCCAGCAGCCTTTAATCACAGCACTTACACGGTCATTCTCTGATCGTTGTTTCAGAACAACTTCCAGAAGCAGAGAGGAGGGACAGTATCGGCCCGGCTCCCAAAAGAGAAAGCAGGCTTCACCTGCTCTGGTGACAGGTCCAAGGACCCGGCGGTCGAGAGGTGGGACAGACACCCAGGCCTCGTGACTCCCAGCCTGGGTTTCTCCCGACCTCCGCCACATGCACCTGTGAACACATCCCATCTTCTATTCTTCCCCTTGGTGGCCTCGGCCCCCCCGGCCCCCAGCACAAGGCTGGGTACCCGGGAGCAGCCTGGATACGGGCTGGGTGGAGACTCACCAGGGAGTGTATATGGAGCCGGGCCGGAGCCCAAGTTCGAAGCCAAGACAGGGAATCGCCGTACGTGTATAAGTGGGTGACCTGGCTTCCCGAGGCAGGAGGGGAGTGGCCGCCAACCCTGATGCCGAGGACCCGGTACGAGCTGCTTCTCCTGAGCCACGGAAGTGTGGACGGGCTCCTTCATCTCTCCGGAGCTCAGCCTCCAGCGTGAGTGCTGGGAGTGACTACAGCCTCTCAGCCGGCTCCCCACGGGGAAAGAAGGAACAGCAGATCGCCCTGCCTCTCACAGGTGCTGGAGCAAGAGGCCGTTGGGACCTTGTTTCGGTTTCATAGACAAGCGGCCCCGTGGCCATGATCGAGAGATCTTGGGGGCGTGAGGCCCCAGAGGGCTGCTCTGACCCACTGGGAGATCCAGCCCGAGCTCCTTTCCCTTTTCCCACCTTGGCAGAGCCCCCTCCAGGGACAGCGGGCATCTTTCATGCCCATATCCCTAGACCATTCACCCCAGAGCCCTTGCTAGGACACGGAAGGGTCCAGAACCGAACTTCTGCCCATCCCCTCCTCGGCAGCCTGCCCACCCCGATGGATGGCCACTGCTTCCCTCTCCCAGGTCGGAATCCTTGGGATCCTCCTTGATTCTTCTCTTCCTCTCACACCCCACACCCAACCCTTGAGCAAATCCTGTCCACTCCACCTTCAAATCACTAGGCTGATCTAGATGGAAATGCTCTATTCGACTGTTTCTAGCTACAAAACGGCAACTTCCTCTGGCTCCCCCTGATAGGTCCAGAATCCAACCACTTGTCTCCACCTCGCTCTCTCTCGCCTCGATTACTGCCTTAGCCCCCTCTCTGGTCGTCCTGCTCCCAAGCCCCCCTCCACTTGCCCCGGCAGACTTTTCCAGAAATCCAAGTCAGACCCCGCTACCACGTCACTCTCGCAGTGCGACCCTGCCGAAGGCTCTCCATTTCCCTCAGAGTGAAAGCCAGAGTTCTACGTGGCCCTCAGGACCCTCTTGTCTGCCTCCCCATGTCTCTGACTTTGTGTCCCCCACTGCCCCCTGTCACTCTGCCCTCAAGGTGGCGGTCCGATGCCTCACGCCCGCAATACCTGTGAGTGCTCCTTCTCATGGAGGTTCACCCTGACCTTCCTAAGGAAGGCTGTAACTCCCTCCACCCCCACACTGTCCCCGCACCCCAACCCTCTTAGCCCGTCCCATTTCCCCCGTGGCCCTGATCCCCGTCCAGCATGCTCTAGAAGCGAGTGATGTATTGTGTCTATTGCTTTGCTGTCTGCTCCCCCTGGAACACGGACTCCACGAGGACCAGGGTGTCCCCAGA
>CM052891.1:22292921-22342459 GCA_028534135.1 Potos flavus | reverse complement strand
GGGATCAACTGACACGTTCATTTATCTCGGCGGAAATGGAGGTGCGGAAGGGGCAAGGGCCTGCTCCGATCCCAGTTCTCGATCACTGCCCTACTGCGGCTGCAAGGGCAGGCTTTGCAAGGGCCTCAGGGTGGGGGCAAGGCCAGGGGGACTGGGGGGGGGGGCCAGGCCCTGCCGCTGCTGAAGGGGGCGTGGCTGTCACGGGCGACTTTGGTTATTTGAGCACCCCTGTGCCGGGGGATTATGACCTCACATTCACAACAGCTGAGGCCCACAGCCGGCTGGGGAGTGACCTCCCGGGTTCCCATGGGCTGGCCCCAGCGCTCGGACTCGGGCACCCTGGCTCCAGAGTCCTCGTCCCAGCTCTATGGTGCTTCCTCTATACCCTGTAGGGCTCCGACATGATATCCCACAGGCATCCAGATCCGCTGAAACGTTAAAAATCTCTTTTCCGCTAGTGCAGCCCACCCCCCAAGTCACCCCCTTGCTGCGGTTCTTCTCACCGAGCTGAGGGGGAGGGGCTGCGGTTCTGGGAGCCACTGGGCTAGAAACCTGAACGCCCAGTGAGAAGGAGAGTGACCCAATCCAAGGGTTAGGCCCTTCTTAGCACCCCCAGCACTCCCTCCTGGCCCTGGCCCTGGAGACAGGAACAGCCCCAGGCGGGGCAGGGAGAGCCCCAGCCCCCCAGCGGGGGCTCACCTAAGTGTCACCCCCCTCTCAGGGATCCTGCTCCACCCGCCGTCCGGGGGGCAGCCCCAGCAGGGAGACAAGACCCAGGCCCTCTGATGCTGTCTCCCGCGTGGGTCAGCTGGCAGGGCCTGTGGGCCCTCTCTCCCTGGGGAGGCCAGCCCTGGGCTCTAAGACCATTTCTCAGTCTGGGGGCCAGCAGACAGTGGGGCAAAGTTCCCTCCCAAATGCTACTTCTGACTCATTTCCTTCCCTAAATTTCTGGCCCTCAAGACCCGGGTCCAGGGGCTGTCGGGGAATCTCAGGGCTGGGGAGAAGCCAACCAAGGGTCACACGGGACCACAGATCCTCCCACAGGAGCCAGGAGCTCAGGGGCTCAAAATGGTCCGGGCCCGCTTTGCTGCCCCACAGCTGGGATGCAGGGAGGGGAGTGTAGGGGCCTCACCTGGCAGGGAGGTCTGGGTTCTGAAGGGGAAATGCTGGTGTCCAGTAGGCTAGGGGTGCCCACCTCCCACCCACCTGCCTACCTCACAGCACTGCAAGTCACTACCTTCATTTGAGAGTCAAAGTACATTGAAATCAGAGTCCATTACCCCTATGCTCTGGTAATCCCCTACTCGGCTGGCCAAAGACCCAAGAAGCCAGAGATTCCAATACCCTAATGTTTGGAGGGCTCTAATCCTGGCCACGGCCCTGAGCCGAAGGATCAGCCTCCCAGGATCAGCACTGGGAAACTGGACCTGAAGGGGGCCCCAGAGCGCACCTAAGCTCAGATGGAGCCCAGAGAGGGTGAGCGACCTGCCAAAAGTCACAGAGCTAGTGAGTGGCAGGATGGAAGTGGCTGGACCAGGGCAGGAGACACAGGGAACCGAGCCTCCGTAGGATGAGACTTTGCCTCTCCCTTGGGTGGCAGACAGCCAAGGGAGCAGTGAAGGTGCCGGTGCCTGACCAGTGGCAGACTCACAGGTCTTTACCAAGAGCTGCTGCTAAGCAAACTCCGTGTCTGAAGTGGAGAGAGAGCCCGAAAAAGAGAGGTCAGGAAATCTCAGAGAAGGAACCTGTAAATCTTCACTGGCCACATCTTCCCTCGTCCCAGTTGGTCACAGAAATTCAGGCTGGGACCCCAACTCCTTCCTTGACTTGAATCCTCTCTCCAGCATCCCTACCAAAGTGATCGCTCACCATGTACTTACATACCCTCAGTGTTGGGGAGCTCACTACTTTTCAGGCCATCAGTGCCATCTTTGGGCCGTTCTCATGGTCAAGACCTTCAGATTTCTGAGCCCACGTCAGCCTCCCCAGAGCTTCCTGGGACATCGGATCAAGGCTAATTCTGCAAACAGGTCAAGACCTCCTGAGGACACTTGTACGGTCTTTACCACTTGAGTGAGCCCCTGTTTCCACTGCTCATCATAGATGGTAATTCTCAATGGGCCAGCAAAGAAAGGGACACTACCCCCTCTTTATTCTAGAAGCATCTTTGCTTTGGCCTCATTAGCCCTGGGCCCTTTGCTTATAGTTCATTCATTTGGAATTTATTTCCACAAAAACTCCCAAGGCACGCTCAGAGATGCTGACGATCTACCCCAATGTGGCAGACGTGAGAGAGTGAAAGAGAGAGATCGTTCGCCCAGTGAATTCGGTGCGCAAGCGCCCGGGTCTCTGCGCACAAGTCCAGGGGCCCACAGACCCCCGGGAGTCTCCTGCCCTCTGACTTAGCTGGGGCTGAGGCTGATGGATTTCACCACAAGATCCCCAGCAAAGAGCCGAAACAGGAGCCCCTCACTCCGCAGTCCTGTCAGCCCCTCTTGTCTAGGCCTTCCCAGACTGAACTCCCACTTCGAAACTCATTTCCCTTTGCTTCCCTCATTTCCAGGAATATCAGGACCTGTCAGTCACCTACAGAAAGTTTGGTCATTCTCAAAATTGTCTCACCTTCCCTACTCGTGTGATCTCCACAGCAGTCTTGGGAGGTGCTTAGGAGATGGGTTATTCCCCCATTTCACAGGTGGAGAAACTGAGGCTGTGCGGGTAACTCAAAAGGCTTGGTAAACCAGCGGCCCCACAGGCCTGAACCATGCCGGATCCCTTCACCCCCACCTCTCCACTCCAGGCTCAGGGACTGCCCGGCTTCCCACAGGGTGGGTCACCCCCAGGCCCCTGAGATAAAAGATTTGGGGACAAGTCTACCCAAATAATATGCAATCCAAATGAGATGCAAAGTAACCCACCATGAATGGTGGCATCCAGAACTCCGAGCCTCAGGCCCTCTCTGGTCTCAGCACTGCAAACTTCCAGCAGAGGGGCTGGGAACCTTCCTGCCTTCTCCCTACCCGACCTCCTGACTCCAATCACACTGGGTTGGGTGTATCCTGGCACGACTTTCAGGAACTAGAAGGTCATGTGGAAGATGGAAGGTGTTTAGAGGAGTGATCTCCCTGTCCTTTGAGGTATCCAAGCAGAGACCACCACAAGGGGTTCATCCCTTGGACCTAAAATAGATAAACTGACTCCCATGGATCCCAAGGTCCTCAGAGGAAGTACATACAGCTCACGAGCAGTGCGGAATCTGGGGACAAGGGGCCTAGAAGCCCAGAGCTGTACGTCAGCCAGTGGCCAAGTTGGAACCATATCTCAGGGGTCCTGCTTCCCAGTCCGGCGCTCGGCCGCGGACTGTTGTGTGACCTTGACAAGTCCATTCCCTCCCTGGCTCTCAGCTTCCCACGCTCTGCACTAAGGGGCTGGGCTAGCTGCTTCAAGCCCCCAAGTTCGCGGAATCATCTTAGATTCTGCGATATCATGGAAAGGTAGAGCCAAAGGACCTCTAAGCGTGGCACAAGAAGGGAGTCAGGAGTTTCTCACCCCGACTTCCTCAAAGCCTGCCTCTGGGCGGCCCTAGGCTCTTGGGGTTTACTGTCCACCCAGGCACAGGGTGCCTTTGCACTTGAGGCTTGGGCCTGCCTCTCTGCCCCTTTGATTTGCATGTGGTCTGGCCGGCTGGCTGAGACCTCCTGACCTCGCTATGGCCATACCGGCCAGGCTCCAGTGAGCTGTGAAACAAAGTAGACTCCCGAGCCACAGGCACAACCTCTGGACGTGGCAATCAGTGAGGAGGCGAAGCTCGATGACGGATGCGGTTTCCGTGCGGGTGGGCGAGGTGGTGGCACCGTCTTTGACTAGTGACCCAGAGGGAGAAAGAGATTCTCAAAGATACTATTTTATAGGGACTCCATTTCACAGGTCCCAAGTTCAAACAGCCCGAGTCCAAGGTTCCTATGGGATACACGCACTATGTACACACACAGGCATGCACGCCCACACAGAACACACCCACAGATCACACCCACTGGGCACACACACGTCGGGCATAAAGGTACAGATACTTGAAATGGGAGAAAGATTTCGAGATTGAAAAATCAGAGGGCCGCGGGGCGCCTGGGGGGCTCAGTCAGTTAAGCATCTGCCTTCAGCTCAGGTCGTGATCCCCCGTGTCCTGAAATTGAGCCCCGCATCGGGCTCCCTGATCAGCGGGGAGCCTGCTTCCCCCTCTCTCTCTGCCCTGCCCCACTCGCCCCTCTCTCTCTCAAATAAATAATCAAAATCTTCAGGAAAAAAAAAAAATCAGAGGCCCTGGATTTGAGGTCAGCCTATGCCGGGCATCTCTTGCACGACCATGGACAAGCCCCTTGAATCTGAGACCGTGTGTTTTCTGAGCTCTGTATTCTTCTAACTGGGTGACTTGGAGCGAGTCCCTTCCTCTCTCTGGGCCTCCCTTTCCTCATCTATAAAAGGAGAGCGTTGGGGGACCCAGGTGGCTCAGTCGGTTAGGCATCAGCTTTCAGCTCAGGTCATGGTCCCAGGTCCTGGGATCGAGTCCTGCATGGGGCTCCCAGCTCAGGGGGGAGTCAGCTTCTCCCTCTGCCCCTCACTCTCTTGCATTCTCTCCCTCTCCCTCGAATAAATAAATAACAGCCTAAAAATAGATAAATAAATAAATAAAATAAGGAGAGGGTTGGAGGGGGACTCCCTGCTTCCTAGCAGCTCTTAACACCAGAGAAAAGAAGGTGGCAGGATTGCTTTCCAAGAAGAAGCAGAGCCAGCTTCCCAAACGATCCGCCTGGTTGAACCGGCAGGCACTCTGGATGCGGAGGGAGGGGGCAGGTGTAAAGGTGGACACCCGAGCCCTAGTCCATGTGAGGGCATCTTCTGATTCGTACCCCGCTTTCCCAGGCTCTTTCTGCGTCGGGGAGGGCACGACAGGTCCCGGACGCCCCGAGGACCCCGGCTCAGGGCGGCTATGGCCAGACCTCCTCCCCGCGTCGCGTAGCATCGCCCCCTCCCCAGGGCCCTCGCGGGGGCTTGTCGGCGCGTGCCTTCGGTCCCGGGACACCTCCTTACCCAGAACTTGGAGCCGCACAGGGCGTCCATGGGGCCCAGACGCTGTGGCCAGGAAGGCGAGCGCAGCAGCCTGCCCAGGCAGGACCCAGCAGCGCCCGGAGCCGCCTCCGGCCCCCGCCCCCAACCCCCCGCGCTCCGCCCCATCCCCCCCTCCGCCCCGCCCGCCCCGCCCGCCCCGCCCGCCCCACCAAGCCCTGCCTTGGGCTCTTTGGGTGGAATCTCAAGTCCTGGCGAATTGCGACAGAGCCTCCCCAGACTGCGGCTCCCCGGGAGGGACTCTGGGTCAGGGGGGTGGGGAGCCATTGATACAGTGACAACTTCTTCGAGTGGCCAGTGGGCGGCGCCGGAGAGATGCCCCTCCAGATACTGAGGCCGATGGAGCTGGAGCAGGGTCCGTGTCCAAGGGGCATAACTCTGCCGGGCCCATAAGTCATAGAGACGATGAAAGTGACTTAGCAAGATGTCCTCCGTGAATACATCCCTGATGAGGTCAAGGTCATCTCTGGACCTCAGTCTTCTCATCCCTAAAATGGGAATGCTTACATGCCCAGTCCTTCTATCTCTCGCTCCCCCAACGGGATCACAGAAGCCAATTCGCCGCCCCTTCTTGGAGCTGAGAAGGAATCCCCACCCCCGCCCTGGCCCTCCTTCCACCCTTCGTCCCTGCCCCATCCCTCTCCTGCCCTCCACCTCCCCAACCCTGTGGTCTTGGCTCTGTCTTCTGGGTCTGCCCGGTTCCCCCCGGTGGTCCCTTCCCTGGCACTTGTTCTCAAGAGGTATTTTCTTCCTTGGCTGCTCAGCAGCAGGCGTGGGTGGGCCAGTAAGATAACACAGAGGCAGCCAGCCACCGCCTGTCCCTCTGGCAGGAAGTGACCAGAAGGAAGGCCATGTCACGAGCTATGGGGACAGAGATCTGAGCTGCACTGGACAGAGCGGGGTGGACAAGTCTCCCCCTTCCCAGGCAGAGGGATGGGCGTGCATCCACTTCCCCTCTGTGGGGCAAGCCCTCGCTGCTGTTTGTCTTCCCCCTCCCCTCTGCTGACCCGGTCACCCTCCACCCCTGCCCCCAACTCTGAGCCCAAGACCTTCCGGAGCTCTCACATCTTGTCACGGAGTGCCTTGGGTTATATTTAGTTGTGAAGAGTCTGTCTTCCTTGCTAGTCTGAGAGGTCCCCAAGGGCAGGCATTGACTGAGTCACCTCCAACCCCCCTCCCTGCCTCGGGCAGTAACTTTTGTATACCGTGTGACCTCAATGAGGCCCTTGAGGTCTCTGGGATGCGGTTTCTTGAACCACTCGGACAAAATGCCACCTAAGGTCTCTTCCAGTCCTGGTGAGCCAGGCTTCTGTGGTGAGCAACTGAAGCTCCTCCTCCAACCCTTCCTCTAGTTCGGGGCCAGGGCCCCTGGGCCTGAAGCACTGGCCCTTTGGCACCGTCCCATCCTGCCACTGGAGAGCTCTTCCCGGGCTCATGGCATTGGGTGGCAGGCTCCGGGATCATGGGAGAGGACCTAGCAACCCTCCGCCTCTGCTGTCTCTCTTGAGGTATTCACTGGGGTTTTGCCATTTCTGGCCCCTCCTGGAATGTGATCCGTTTTGTACAGCCCTTGAATGAAAACCATCAGACTCCTAGGACATGATTGTTTTGGCTCCAGCGGAGCAAGAAAACGGAGGCCGTGAGACGTCTTATCCTGGCAGAGGTGGGAGGAGCTCCCCGTCTTCCGAGTGCTGGGCTGTTTCCATGCGCCGCTTTGGGCAGGAGGCATTTCTGGTCTCCCGAGCTGTTGATTTCGTGCCTCCCCTCACCTCCCTCCGGCCCACCTTCAAGGTTGCTGAGCACAGTCCCCTCCCTACACCTCCCCTCCCTCTCTGCACCTGGCAAACTCTATCTGTCCTTGAAGATTTTGCTTAAGCCCCACAGCGCCCCTAAAACTTTCCGTGAACCTCCCTCGCCTCCATCCTGGGCTAGGGACCCTTCCTCTGCACCATTTCCCCACCACCTGATTGTACTCACAGATTGTCTTACTCATCTCCCCCCAGGAGACCATGTACCCCTTCAGAATAGGGACCAAGCACACTTGTTTATTGCTGTGTCCTCAGCACTCGGGACAGTGCCTGGCAAAGTTGAGCCTCAGGAAATGTTTGTTGACTGACTAAACAAGTATCTCATGTCCTTAGAAGAGTTTATAAGTAGTGAGTGGTCTCAGCTACAGTCCCAGCAGTGGGCACTGTCCACTCTGCTTTCACCTTTCCAGCTGGAGGCTCCTGAGAGCTGCCGGGCTGCAGCAGAGACAGGGCTGCACACCCCCACCCCCAGCTTTGTGGCCCCAACCCCATCCTTCCCTCCAACCGACTGCAGCTCCAGGAGGGATGGACCGAGTGTGTGCTGCACCTCCCCCAGCGGTGAGCATCCCAGGGGAACCCAGCGGAGATTTCCTGGCAGGGAGATGGAAAGATAAGATAATTGTAAGGCACTGCTCGGAGCGGGAATGACAGCAGAGAGAAGAAGAAAGCAGAGTAAGGCGGGGACAGGGAGACGCAGTGACAGGGAATGCTGTGAATGGGGAGAGTCAGGTGGGGACTAGGGCAGGGAGGGGTGCGGAATGGAAAGGCTATTCTGGTTCTCCCCTTCACTCCCTGCCTGAGTCTTTTGAGCCCCTTGTGGCTCCTGGGAGGCCTGGAGCACCCCTAGGCAGGGATTACTGGGGCACCATGGACTCAGCACTCCCATGGCTGGGATTCCCTGGGCGCAGATGAGTCCTTCACTGGGCCTGTGAGCGTGTTTCCTCCTTTGGAGGGCTAGGCAGAATATCCATGCGTAGAAGGTGTCCATCAATGTGGTGTCCTCCCGGTGGCTAGGTCCCTCCGCAGAAGGGGCATGTGGGGGGGCGGGGCTGAGTGTGGGCAGGTGAAGCTGCTCTGTGCTGCCACCTGGTGTCTGAAGTCCTCACTGCACTACAACGCCCAGCCCCAGGTCCTTGGGCTGAGCCGGCCGGGGAAAGGGGAGGAAAGGAGGCCATGGGGCACCAGGTTGTGATGGGTGGGGACTAGGGGTGACGATGGAGGTAAAAGCTGTTTGGAAAGTGGGAGAGGCCTGGGTGGGGCACGGGGAGAGGACAGGAAGGACAAGGGGGTGGGAGGAGTGGGGAGCGGTGCTGTGGTTCAAGGACAGCATTATGCCAGAGAAAGGTGGTGCCTGGGAAACTGGGTGATTTGCAGAGACAGGCTTGGCCAGCTCTTGGATGCGCACCTGGAGCTGAGGGACGCCTTCTCTTGCGATTAAATGTTCCTCCTCACGCAAGGTGAAGGACTGTGGGTTCCTTTAAGCTTCTGAGTATGCCGAGCAGGGAGCCCATTTCTGTGAACACACAGCCAGCCATTTCGTGACCAGGATTCCTTGCCCCACGCCCCATTCTGTCCACAATGAGAAGGGGCTGGGTTGTCTGAAGCCAGTGGGCTAGAGGTTGGCCAGACCTAGGATGAAATCCCAACTCTGCCATTTCCTGCCTGTGTGATCTTGGGCAGGTCGCTAAACCTCTCTGAACCCACTGCCTGGTGAAAAAATGCAAGCCGCGGTATCCTCCTCGTTCGGGTGTTGTGAGGAGTAAGTGAGACATCGCAGGGGAGACTCAGATTCGTTTTTAGCACCAGCTCAGCTCTGTTCTCTTCCTAGTCCCCACCCCCCACCCCCAGGCAGACCTTTTCCAGAGTCTTGGGATGGAGGAAGCAGAAGCAGACAAGCCCGAGGTGGGGGCTGGCCAGTGTTGACACAATTTCCTCTGAACCCCCAAGGAGAAGGCTGAGAGCAGAAGTGCCAGGGTGGATGTTCTTACCTCCAAAGACCCCTCACTCCCCTGAAGCTCCTGGTCGCTTCCAACCCTGCCCCTCCCCCCCAAAACCAAGACCTGCTTGTCGGCCACCAGCCCCTCCCCATCCCAGCCTCCTTCAGGCTCCTCCACTCCCCGATGTACCCCAGAGCAGATGCAGCCAACCAGACGAACGTCATGAGATTTGCATCGTCATTGTTACTGTTAGTAAGAATCAGCAGTGTTATTATTTCCACTTTATTTTTTATTTGTTAAGGTTTTTATTTTTATTTTTTTTTGTATTTTTTATTTTTTTAAGATTAAGCTGGGGGAGAGAGACTTTGTGCGAGTGGAGGGTAGGGGCAGAGGGAGAGAGAGAATCTCAAGCAGACTCCCTGCTGAGCAGAGCCAACTTGCTGCTTGATCCCATGACCCTGAGGTCATGACCTGAGCCGAAACCAAGAGCGGGAAGCTTAACCCACTAAGCCACCCAGGCGCCCCTATTTCCACTTTTAATGAGACACAACAGTTTCCATCATTGATAAAGATTTTACGTTGTTGGGAGAGAGGCCATGATTCTGTCCCTTAAAATATCTACTTTGACTCCGGGGTTTCCTGGGGGCAGGAGTAGGAGGGAAGCCTGGGTTGGAGGAGAGGGGGTTATAGCCAAGCTCTCTGGCTTCATCTTGACCCAGAATCTTCTGACTAGAAGAAATCCTCCAATTAGAAGAAAAAGGACCCCAGAGCCCCCTCCCCAACTCTCACACCCTCGTTAGGGAATAGACAGCTAGAGAAATCTACAAAAATACAAAAGCCTAATCTGCAGACCCAAGTGCACAAAACTCTAGGAATTTTGTACAGTTTTGCTTTTTTTTTTTTTTTAAAGACAAAGCGGCTCCCATAAGCACCCCCTCTCTCTACCCGAGGAGGCCAGAGGAAAAAGAGTTCCACGCTATTGCATACCCCAAGAGGATAAAGCCAGGTGTTTGCTACAAAGAGAAGTATATTTCTGTCTAGAAGAGCAATTAGAAAAACTTTCACCAGTTTAGAAAACAGGATGGGATCAAGCCTCCAGGTCCATCTGCCCCCGCAGCCTGGCACCGCCCCCCCCATCCCAGGCTCATCCCAAGTTCAGAGAAGGGCTGGTGGGGGGGAGCCTGGCCAGCCCACTAGAGCCACCTTTGAGGTTTCCAGAGTCCGCGGGGTTTGAAGGTGCTGGGGATGAGGGGGTAGGGATGTTCAGGGGAGTGGGGCTGGGGCGGATGTTTGGGGTGGCTGGCAGGGGAGAGGCTGGCTGAGCCTGTGGTTGGTGCCTGGGGCACTGCCTCTGGGTACCAGGATTTCAGACAAGAGAGTATTGCCAAGGTAGCACCAGAAAGGAGGTTCTGGGCCGCACCAATAGCCCCTCCTCCTCTCCTCCTCCTCCTCACAGCCCTCCCGCCCTCCCCCTTCTGCCTTCACCCTTCCCTCCCTCCTCCGAGGGCTCCCACTGGGCAGGCAGCAGCAGACCGTGTAAACACCTTGATGGAGCTCATTCATCACCCCCCAGGGGGCCAGCTCCGCAGTCCGCAGCCTGGCCACCCGGCCTGACCAACTCCACCAGGAGGTCACCTTTGGACTCATGGCCCCCTCGGTCTCAGAACGGAGCAGCCCGCTCTGTGCACCTTAATCCCGTGGCCAGCTTGACGGAGCAGTGCCCACAGTGCCCACAGCAGGATCCCCAAGGCGGGAGGCCAAAGCCCAGCTGTCCCAGGTCAAGGGGGCCAAAGGCCGGGGAAGGAAAGCCCAGAAGTGCTGGCCCCCGCCCCCACCAACCCGCAGATCCTGGCAGCGGCAGCTGAGGCTGCCTCCCCCAGTCTCCGTCGGCCCCATGAACCAAAACAGCTTCATTATGCCAATTTCCAGCTTTCAGTGTGCGGCTGATAGCTGTCAGCAGAAATAAGAGTTAATCTGGAATTACTCACATTCACAGGGCTGCCTGACGTGGAGGAAGCGAGAAATCTTCAGTAGCAGTAGCCCCTGCTTGCCCAGCCTTCCAGCCAGCGGGGGGGCCTTCCCTCCGCCCTTGTCCCCCTCTCCCCCAGGGGGGTGAGACTGCAAGGTGGCAGCCCTCCCGGGAGAGAGTCAGGTTCTCTCCCCCCCAGACAGACAGACACGCGCACACATGCGCACAGAGGCAGCTCCGACCCCCTCCCTGCCCGCTGCCCCCTCCCCAACTCCAAGGGCCTTTCTCCAGGGCCTCCTGGAAATGCCTAACTCTGTCCCTTGTGCTTTTACTCTGGACCGGGATTAACTTTTTATTTTGGAAAATTACTTTATTATAGATATAGATAGGTATGTATGTATGTATGTATATATAAAAAGGTTCCATTTCATTTGTAAAATCTTATTTTTCTCTTTTTCTTTTTTTTTCTACAGAAAATGATGGCGAGGTTAAAGGAGAAAATAAATTACGTTACAGTTTCCAAAGTGGTTCTTGCTCTCCGCTGAAGATGGGCCACCGGCAGGGCCGAAATGCACTCTCGGTCCCAGCTCATACTTTGCAAGAAGAAGGAATATAACTAGACTGCTTATTTTAGGTTAAAATAGCCAAGAGACAGACGCCTTCGCCTCAAAAATATTCTGAGACACATACAAGTAGAAGGAAACAAGTCTCTTCAGTCACAAAATATCGTACATCCCGCATATACTAGATTCAATTAATTTAATAAAATAGAATATACATAGAGATTCTGCACAAACGTATTGCTTTCTCCCAGTAGCTCCTGGTGTTGGGAACCTCAGCCCTGGGCCTCTCTCTTTCTGCCTGGGCCCAGGGTGGCCGGGGCTGCTGCTCGGAACGCTCTGGAAATTCTGCTTGTTGGTTCCCAGCCCCACTGAGGCGGGGAGGAGCACCCCCTTGGAGTCCTCATGGAGCATTTTTTTCAGGAACATAGCCTAGGAGGAGGAGCTAGGATTTGGCACCCAGTGGAGAAAGGGGAGTGGGGGAGTAGGGCAGGACTCAGGGTGCCAGGTCTGCTGGGTCAGAGGCTAAACCGGAGAGACTCAGCACGTCTTTCTTTGGGGGGGGCGAGGCAGCCATGCTGTCAGGGGGGCCGGAGGCCGAGGGATCCTTGGAGTCGCTTGACGGAGCCCTCCGCCGGAGGCAGACGCCGGGGCTGGGTGGGGGCCGAGGGCCCTGGCTCTCCGGGGGGTCTATGGAGATACTAGGTGGGCTGAGTTTTTTCTTGGGCCGGCTTCCAGGCCCCCCAAGAGGCTGGCCCCCGAGGCTCGAGGGGTCAGGGCCCAGGCTGGGTTGGGAGCCGCTGTCCAGGCAGCTGACCGCGATGGAGTGTCTCCTCTGCTCATCCAGCCAGGACGCGGGCCCGCGCCGGCAGCTCCGGGCCTCCACGCTGAAACACTTCTTCAGGTCCCTCGGGCACGGGGGCTCCTCTTGGCCACCCACCGTTAGGAGGTCTCCTGAAATCCAGCTCAGCTCCGTGTCCAGCTCTAAGCTGCTTCTGGTCTCTGGGGGGCCTTTGCTCCAGGTGGGTTCTGAGCCTGGGCAGGGGGCTGGCGGGGGCATGTGCTTCGAGATCTTGCTGTGTCGGCGGGGCTGCTGCTGTACCTGGGAGCCCAAGTGGCCCCAGAAGGAGGAGGCCCGGACCAGAGGCGGGGAGGGCCCGCTCACCTCGGACAGCAGGTCGTCCCGGCTGCCCAGGCCCTGCACGTCCAGGGAGTCAGTCCTTATTGCTGCCTGTGGGAGGTGGGGGGAGAGCTCAGCCGGGGGGGGGGGGTTTCCACTCCCCCGGGGGCTGTCCTCCGTCTGCATCCCCTGCCCCCCATCCCCATCAAGCCAGATAACCCCGTCCTCCCCCTGCAGGCCCACCCCAAGCAGGAATGTCAGCACCTGGTCTTGCTGGGAGAGGGGCGCCATGTGCAGCCTGACCCCCCCACCCCCCCACTCCCGCCCAGTTCCCCGCACGCCAGCAGGAATGGCTCTCTGAAGCGCCCAGCTCCTGGGGCACAAGAAAGGACCGGGCAAGCTATTTCTTTGGCCTCAAATACCCTTCCCGAATGACAAGCACCCCTCGACTTTATGGGCTCAGGTTCTCTGTGACTCGGTGCCTGACAGCCTCTATCCCCAAGTTAAAACGACCCTCTCCCTCCCCTTTGTTCCCTGGCCCTCCACGCGCATGCGCATCCCAGCAGCTGGGCCCTATGGCCGCAAAGGTCTGATGGCACTGACGTCTTTGGTTAGCCTGTGAGCTCCAGAGGGCAGGGGCTGTGTCCCCCGTGCCCGGCACACAGAAGCGGGTCTGTGAATCGTTGTAAAATGGATGAGGACCGGGCCCGCGCCCTCAAGTGTGCGGCGTTGAACTGATTCTCATGTGGCCTCGATCACACATGAGGGCACAACATGGCGTGGGCTGTGGCCTTGTCACCGTGGGGGCAGACAAGCCTCCCCTGGCTGCCTGAGCCTCAGCTCTGTGCCCCTGGAAGGTGGGCCCCGGCCTTGGCCAAAGGCAGAGGTCCCTAAAACATGCCTTGTGTCCCTTAGCTAAGTCTAGAAGTACAGAGAAGAACTGGGAGGCCCTGCTGGGCCAGGAAAAGGGAGGCCAGAGATGTGGGTTCTCCGGCCAAGTCGCCCTGTGTCCCTGAGCAACCGTGGCCCGGTCTCCAGGCCTCCTCGGCGAAAGAAGGGGAGGGACGTAGAAACACCAAAAAGGGCCGAGACCACTTCCGCTTTGCCCGGTACTGTGTCCCCAGTACCTAGAACTGCCTCTGGCACACGGTCAGCACACAGTACACACGTTTGCTGGAAGAACAGACGTGGTAGCCGTGGTCATCGCCAAGAGCCTAGGGTCCCCAGCAGAGAGGCCAGCGCCAGGCCCCAGCCCGCCTCTCCACACCTGCTCACCTGACGCCGGAGGGGCCTCTGAGCCAGAGGGGAGCGGCCTGGTGGGGGCAGTTTGGGGACGGTGCCCCAGGCGGGAGCGCCGTGGGGCTGGAGCAGGTGAGGTGTGTCTTTGGGAGGCTGCGGGCTGTAGCTGGTGTCTGCTGGCTGGGAGTGGACCGACAAGACCAAGCCTGTGGGCGGGGGGGGGGGGGCAGCGGGGGGGGGGGGAGAGAAGAGATGGAAGGTCAGTGGTCTGGCTCTCGTCCCTCTCCTCTCCTCCCCCCGCCCCCGCCCCAGGGTCTCTACCCTCCCCACAGACCTCTCATCCCGGATCTCCACAGGCTGGGGGTCCCTTCTCTCACTGCCTTAGTGACCCCGCCCCCAGGTCAGGACTGGGCTGAGGCAAGGATGGGGTCTCCCTGTGTGAGCCGAGCTGGCCTGCCTGAGCCGGGCTACCTGACTGAGCCTTGGGGAGCCCCCAGCTTCTGTGACCTAGGGACCCCTCGGCGGTCCTTCCATCCCGGCACATGTAGCTGTCATTGGGCAGGGAGTGCGTCCGGCTGACCCCAGACTTCCGCACCGTCAGCAGGTCTGGTCCCAGTGTGAGGGGCAGCCCCTCGGGGTGGGGCTCCATCTGCAAAAGGAACAGCGGAGGGAGGTGGGAAAAAGAGGGGGCATCCGGATTGGCTAACTGAGGCAGAGCTGGACCATGGAAACCAGAAGCCCCCACCCCACCCCCAGGCTCTGGTCCCATCCCCTCCCCCCCAACAGAGCGGTAATGGGATGAGTTAGTCGGTGGGGGAAAAGGGGGCAGACACATGGATGAGCCCTCCAGCACAGCCAGGAAGCAGGTGGGAAGAGTTCCTGTCCCAGTAAAGCTACCCAACACTGCATTGCCAGCCCCACCGCCCCCTCGAGCCTCCTGGTGGGGATGGTGGAGGAGCGAGAAGGTGTCCAAGAAAGGGAGAGCAGCCCCCAGGCCCAGCCCGGCAGGTGGTTCAAGACATGGTTCCCAGGGGCCCCGTTAAGAGGCTCTGAAGCAGCACAGCAGAGGACGGAGGACGAAAAGCTAAAAGCAGCCCCCATCCCTGTGCTGGGGCCGTGGGCGTGGGGCGGGGAATGGGGAGGACCCACCCAGTGACCAGGGCCTGCCTACAGAGCAGAGGCCCCCTCACTACCCAGTGCCTTAAGACAGCCCCAAGACCCAGCACTGGGCATGAGCCGGGTCACTGTGGGCTCAGCGACAGGTGACCACTGGGGAATGTCAGCTGACTCACCAGCCTGGCTCCCCCACCCCCTGCCTTTTGATTACTCGGTGACTCTGGCAGGGGGCAAATGGGAGGTGGGGGGCAAGGTCTGAATATCTTGAATACCCCAGACTCAGGGCCTCCCTTACTGGAGGGATTGGGGGTGGGAGGGAGTTTTTTTAATTTGTTTCAAAGAAAAGCAGTAATCGGCCTTTGATTCCAGCTGGAGGGAGATAAGGTTTGCTCCCAAAAGATTTCTCTTTCTCTCCGCGACCCCCTTCCTCCTTGGGGGTCCCCTGTACCCTCCATTCCTAGTTCTCAGAGAGGCTGGAGGGTCTGTGTCCCCACACAGGCCCAGCCGGTTATGCAGCCTCAGTAGGGGCTGTTGGAAGAGTCTAGAGCCTTTGCTCCCCCTCTCAGCCCCAGCTCCACTTCAGCCAACCACTCCAAGACCCCTAGGGACCCTCAGCCCATGGTCAAGGCCCCAACCCCAGCTGAGCCCTGCTGTGAGGAAGGGGCCTCTGTCTCTTAAGTCCACACAGGAGGGGGAAGGCAGGGCAGAGGGGGCTGCTCGCAGACCGAAGGGAAGGGGTGCTGGGCAAGGGTGGAGAAGCTGTCCCAAACACAAAGACCACCCCCCACCACCAAGACATGGGGACACACAGGGACAGCGACAGAGGAGACAGGGACAGCCCCCCCAGGCAGAAGGGCACAGTGGGAGCAGCAAAGAGGGAGCTCTCACCCACTACGAGGAGGAGGGGGGAATGGCTCATGTGGCGAGGAGGTGGGAAGAAGGGGTGCGGGGAGGGGAAGGGCTGGCTTGCACAGGCTCCAAATACAGAGACTGACTCCGCATCCAGGCGGGCCCCTTGGTCAGCTGCCTGATGCCACCTCTGTTTCGGGCTGCGTTACTGCTGGAGGTCTGGATTAAGTCTTTCACAACTGCGCCCCTGGGCCCTTGAGGCCCCAATTTAATCTTGTCTAATTTCTTTGTCTGCAGTGGGCCACTGGAAAGACCTAGAGAAGCCTGGGGCACTGAGTGCCTGCTGGTGGGTGCCTCTGGGTGGGGCGTGGTGGCAGAGAGAGAGAGAGAGAGAGAGAGAGAGAGAGAGAGAGAGAGAGAAGGAGGGAGGGAGGAGGGGAAGGGGAAGGATCTGGAGCCCTGCAGCCAGCCCAGCCCCTGGGGAGGCTGGGGGAGCAGTAAGGGGCCAGGTGTAAGTACATTGCTCTCCAGGGCACTAAGTAAGAGTGTGTGAGTATCATCAGGCAAAGAGTCATCCGTCAGAGCTAGAGAGCAGGACGGTTCAGACACAATCTCTGACGTCAGAGACAGAGCCTCCATCTCAGCTAGAGGGATCTAGACAGGGAGAGAGATGATCAGGCATAAGAAACCAGGACAGCGCGTGCCCGCACACATGCACGCGCACACACACGCGTGCGCACACACAGAGCCCCCCTTTCCCCCTTTCCATGAAGCACGGCGGCCGGGGGGGGGGGGAGGCCTCTCTTCTCTCTCCCCACCCCTCTCCCAAGTCAACCGACAGCACCTCCCCGCCCCCCTCTGAGCCCCTCCTCTGATCAGAGAGGCTGCTGCACGCGCCAAAGAGCCAGAGCTAACGAATGGAATGCCACCGACAAAGCAGGAGGAGCAGAAACTTATTCTAAAGATACCCTAGGAACCTGAACGGCCCCCTCCCACACTACCACCACCCAGGGAGGAAGCGGGGAGCAGGGAGGGCTTTCGACTCTCGGAAAGATGAGATCAGAAAAAAAAAAAAAAATGAAGAAAGGCCAGCAAAGCGCCTCTCTGCACAGACAGAGCAGCGTGGGGGGCGCTGGGGACAAAGCCGCCAATCTGATGACTGTTTTCTGCCTATTCTCTCTGCTTCCAAAAGCCTGGCAGGACTTGGCCTGCCCCCAGATTCTGGCTTCTCCCCTCCTGGGCCCTCCTCCGCCTGCCGGCAGCTTGCCCGCCCTCTTTAGCTTGGGTTCTGGGAGACGCTCTCCTCCTGCCACCATTCTGAATGGAGCGCCCCGGGGTGGGCTGCCGCAAACTGGCTGGCTCACCAGGGATCTGGGAGGGGATTTCAGTGCCTACAGCGCCCCGGGGGAGGGGAGGGCCATCCCTCCCAGATGAGCCATCTGTGTGATTGCCCCATCATGTCCTCTTCTCTCCCTGCACCTGCGTCCCCCCCCCCCCCCACTCCCACAGCCCTCTGTGAGTTTCCTTCAGGATGGGAGGCTTTGGGAAGGGATATGCTCTCTCATGGATCATTCCAGGTCATTGCCAGGTTGAAGTCCCTATAGCCTCTCCGAGACTGAATTCCAAGAGGAGATTCAAGAGGTCAGGATCCCTAGAGGCAGGGTCCTTTCCTATGTGAGGGTCACTATCTATTCCTTCGGATCAGGCTACAGGTGTCCCAGGGACTGGGGAGCTGCCTCTCTCCCCTCCACCCAACAGGGCCTACGGGACGGTAGGCTTTTCTCTCTCCCACTAACACCTGTTTCCTTGCCCCATTCCAGGCCTCCTGGGAGGTTCCCTGCAGCACCTGCCCTAGGAGAGATGGCAGGGGGCCCTGCCAAACGGAGGGGGTCAAGGATAGCCAGACGGGTCACAAGGGGGGAAGAGGTGGGTAGGAGAACCCCAGAAAGCCGAAGATTCGTGTTTAGATGGGACTGGGGGAGAAAAACATGCAGAGCTGTGGGAAGAGACTGGGCTTATGGGGGACACCCAGTCTTATTTCAAGACAGGTCCCCAGAATCCACTCTCAGCTGGAACCTTCCATTTCCTCCCAAGACCAGGTCAGAAAGCACTGACTACTGAGAGCAATCATCATGTCTAGTGGGCTCCACAGCTCAAAAAACCACCAAACGGAGGCTTTGGGGATGGGTGCTGGACAGAGGGAAGAAGCCGACGGTGGCCTAACACGTGTCCCTCCACGGATCCCCTGGCCACCTGCACTATTTCCAAAAGCCCTTCTCCTCTGGATGTGGCACCTCACTTCTTCCACCCACTAAGGTCCCACTGCCAGCTTGTCTTCTGCCCCATCCTCTTCTTGTCCAGGTTCTTTCCAGCAAATGCCCTCCGTAAACCCCTCCTCCATTCATCCTTCTGCGCTGGAAGTGCGATCTCAGCGTCCCTACCTTCCAAGTATGTCTTCCAAAGGTTGATCGCAGCTTGTAAGAACTCCCGGCTGCCTCCTGCCAAGCCCAAAGCTCCACTGAGGCCCCGAGGCTGTTCCTTTTCCAGCTACCCAGCGGGCAGGAAACACCCCCACCTCCCCAGAAGCACGGCACCGCATGGCACAGCCCGGCACAGCGCGGGGGCACAGTAACCTGTGGGTCGGAGCCGCCCGGGCTGCGGGCGGGAGGGAAGGCAGAGGGCTGGCCCCCGGGGCCCGCCAGCTCGTCCATCAGCTTCAGCTCCCCTTCCAGGGAGCCCTGGATCAGCAGGGATATGGTGTCAAACAGCTGTCTGTCCTGGGGAGGACCGGCCCAGGAGGGGAGCCGGAGAGGCAGGGGGCAGGGTTCAGAGGGGCAGCGAGGGGAAGTGTCGCGGTGGCAGGGGATTGACAAAGTGACACAGAGGGAGAAAGAGGAGGAGGTCACACACACACACACATAGGCGCGCGCGCGCGCGCACACACACACACACACACACACACACACACCAGCCACAAAGAGACAGGAGAAGGAGGAGGGGACAGGACACAGAAGAGAGAGGTGTGGAAGGGAGGAGAATGGGAGCGGGAGATGAGAAGAGCTCACAGGGAGAGAGAGAGAGGGAAAATGCAGGTAAGGAAAGTATTGAGAGATGGAACCAGGCGGGTCGAAGGGTGGGAAGGAAAGAGGTTTGGTAATTGGGCAAGGGTAAGAAAGAAACAGGAAGGAAACAGAAAACTTAGCCTTGAACCTAAGAGCCGAGAAGGGGAGGCCGACTGGCCTGGAGGCGCAGGGCGTGGACGAGCCAGCACACGTGCCCGTGGCTCGCTGGGGTGGCCCTGGGCTGCGAGGGCGGGCAGCCGTCGCTGGGGATGGGCGGGGGACCGCTCACCCCTCAGCATCCGGGCAGAAGGGGCAGAAGGACCCAGGCGGGGCCCTGGGGTCTGCCTGTACACCACCCGCCAAGCCACCGGCCCCCAGTCCCACGCCCCCCTTGGCAGCGGTGGCCGTCTGCTCACCGCGGGGTGCTCCAGGGAGAAGTGCGAGGCCGCTCCAGCGCGGGCCGTGGTGTGTGGGGCCCCAGGCTTGGGGCTGTCAGGGCTGTCGGGGCCCTCGACCCCCGGCCAGAGGAAGGGGCTGCCCAGCGGCGAGTGGGGCTGCGGGCTAAGCGTCTTCATCTCCAGCTCCAGCTCGGCCTCCAGCTCGGCCTCCTCTTTGGCCTCCTTGTTGCTTTCCTCCAAGTGCTTCATCAGCACGGCGATCACCACGTTGACCAGCACGAACTGGGCCGTCAGCACGAAGGACACGAAGTAGATGGGGGAGATGACTGTATTGTAGCAGGTGGACTCCTGGTCACAGTCCCGTAGGGTGTCCTGCGAGCAGCAAAAGCATTACACACGGCCCTGGGGACAAGGAGCTCTGGGGGGTTCCTGCGTGGCGGAATCACACGCTTTTATTCACGGCCACTCATCTTGCCAAGGAATCGGCTCAAGGAGTGGACCTGCGTCCCAGGAGCCAGGGCCAGCCCCGGGGGGGCTCCCGCAGCCAGGGGCGCTCACCTTCATGATGCCGTTCCAGTTGTCACCCGTGGAGACTCGGAAGAGGGTCAGGAAGGCCATGCCGAAGTTCCGGAAGGTGGCATGCCGGCCCAGGCCCTCGCAGGGGTGCGTCTCGTCACACTCTAGAGGAGGAGGGCAGGAGAGAGAGGCTGGAGTTGGCACGGGAGCCCCTGGGCCTCCAGCCCTGGCTCCTCCGTCCTCCCCACCCCGACTCACCCAGGTCTCCAAAGAGCTCCACACCCAAAGCTGCAAAGATGAAAAACAACAACATGAAGAGAAGTCCCAGGTTCCCCACCTGGAAGAGAGGAAAAGAAAGGGGAAAGGTGCCACTGGGTCTCCCAGCCAGCTTCCCGGAGCTCCCCACTGCCCGTCCCTTCGGAAAGCACCCCCTTCTCCCTGAGAGGACCCCTCCCGCCCACCCCCCGCCCCCAGCTACCTGGGGCAGGGCCTGCATGACTGTGTCCAGCAGCGCCCGCATGCCTACAGCCATCTTCAACAGCTTCAGCACTGCAGAAAAGGACGGAGCGGTGAGCACGGCCTGCACCCGCCCCGCTCCACCCCTGCCCTCAGCCCGCCACCCCCCACCCCCAGCCCTCCCCTCCGGCAGACCCTGGAGCCGGGAGAGAGACCCATGGGAACACACACACATGAAGTCCCTGGCCAGCCACAGAGGTCCCCCCACCCCCGGCCATTTCCCCCTGGGCCGGTCACCCTGGGCAGGGTGGGCGAGCAGCTGACCTCGGGCAATGCGTAGCACCCTCATGATGCGGATGATGGTGGGGTTGATGGGCAGCGAGGCGTTGACCTCGATCTCCTCCAGCGTGATGCCCATGATGGACAACAGCACGATGGCCAGGTCCAGCTGGTTCCACCTGGAAAGCCGAGGACATGGCTCCCTGAGCGGGGGGAGGGGCACGGCGGAGGAGGGGACAGCGGGGGCAACGCAAGTGACTCCTCTGCAGAGGAGGCGTGGCTTGACTCCCTCACAGGGGCCCAGGTCGGACTAAGACTGGAGCTCAAGGACCTCTGCTTTTCATTTGTATTCATTCATTAACTTTTTTAAAATGTGGCACTTATATGCTGTTTACCAGGTGCCGAGCACTGTTTTAAGGGCTTTACAAACAGGAACTCACAATCTTCACAGTAGTATTTCTCCTTTTATAGATAAGGAACCAACACACAGAGAAGTTAAGTAACTTACCCAAGGTCACCAGCTTCTAAGTGGTGGAGCCAGGATCCGAATCTGGTCCAGGCTGTCTGGCTCCAGGCTCTGCGCTCTTAAGCCCCAGTCGGGGCCACATCGATTTCCAGCTGCCTGTGTCCCCCAGGCTCTGGATGCCCCCCAAGTCCCCCTTGCCATCAGCCCTCGGCAGGTCCTGGAGTGGAGGCTGAACCTCAGGAGTCCAGAATGGTTTTCCGGTATTTCCCCGGGAGACAGGTCCCTTCCCCCAGCCCCCCTCACCCCACCCCTCTCTGGTACCTGTCTTGGAAAAACCGACGGAAGCCAAAGGCCACGAGTTTAAAAACTGACTCCAAGACAAAGATGACGGTGAAGATATAGTTGCAGATCTTCAAGGCCTCATCCAGGATCTGGCAGGGATGGTGGGGGGGGGGTGGTCTATGCAGGGTCTCCTAAGGCCCGGGGGGGGGGGCGGGGATGCCTTCCCCTCCCCTTCCACCAAGCTCCCAGATCTGGGCGACAGGTGAGTCTAAGGGGACCTTTCTTTTCCGTCCCTGCCATGATGGCCGACCACTGGCTACCACACCAGGATAGAAGAGGGTCCTCACGCATGATGCAGACTTTGTGTTAAAGGGTCTTTCTCCTTGAGGTACGGGAAGGAGACCACCTGAGAATGTGCTGGAAGGCACAGAAGGCGAGAGCCTGGAAAGAGCCTTGTGCATTACTAATTCAACATCCCCATTTTACAGATGAGGAGGCTGAGGGCTGGAGGACAGCTGACGGTGGCTGATCTGAGGAGTGGCAAGGCCGTTGGTGAGTTGGGAGCTGGACATTCACTAGACTCGAAACCGAAAGGGCAGACACTGGTTTTCATCAGTCTGCCCTCTTTATCCTGGCAGGCACTCAATAAATATTTGTTGGGTGAAGAAGTCAGCTCCTCCACTTCCTAGCTGTAGGACCTTAGTCCAGTCACGGAAGCTCTCTGAGCCTCAGCATCCTTATCCATAAAGCCAGGACGAGACCCACTCCCAAGAGTCGCGGCGAGGTGGACACAAGGCACTCCCGTCGGGGGCCCAGGACTTGCCCGAGGCACCCCAGCAGAGGGCTTGGCCTCCCCCTGCAGTCCCACGGCTGGACGCGGGGCCCGGGGGCCTGGTCCCTCGCTCCTACCTGGGGCTGCTGGTAGTGCTCCATGGCCATGGTGACCACGTTCAGCCCGATGACACCCGTGATGAAGAGGTCCAGGTAATGGCTGGTGCACAAGTGGTGGACGAGGAGCCGGAAGCGGGAGTAGTCTGAGTAGTAGGGTTTGCACTGGGCCTCTGGGGGGGGAGGGGGGAGAGCAGAGCAGCCATCGGGCCCCTGCCCAGGGCGCCCCCGCCACCCGAGTCCCTCGCGGCCACCAGCCTCTAACGCCACAGCCGCAACATTCCAGAGTCCTCCGCATCCTCGCCCTCCAAACGCTGCCTTTCTCGGGGGGCCCAGGGGGCTCCCTCGGCGTCTGCCCTCCAAGCATCTGCTCTACGGCCTACAGTGGGGTGCAGAGGGGCTCAGGACATGCAGAGCTCCCTGCCCACATTAGACACCAGGTGAGCCCCATCCCTGGGGCAGCCTCCAAAATCCACCAGCCCCTCAGAAAGCCCTCGACTTGGTGTCCCGCAGTAAGGCCAGATCAATAAGATGGAAAACAGCCGGTCTTACCAGGCTCAGAGGCAGCCCATCAACAGAGAGGCCCAGCCTCCCGCTCCTTCACCGCGCTCCGCGGGGGGCAGCAGAGCGGATTACACAGAGCTGGGATTTGGGGATAACCCCGGAGATTGGAAACCGGATGTCTTCTTGGCTGGCCGCACGGACCCACCCTGAGGGCCTCCGGAGGGCCCTCATGGCGGGGGGGGGCGGGGTGCAGAGGGGAGGCCACAGAGCTCTGCGCTTCCCAGATCCACCTGGGCTGGGGGGCTCCACCTGAAGGACTCACCCAGTTTCTAATGAGGCCATGCCCCGCCTGCTCCTGGGGATCAGGGCGGTGTCACACTACAGGCCGGGCTGGAAGCACTGTCTGAGATCTGTCAGAGGCATATTTCTCTTGTAATTAGTGAACCACTTAGTTATAAGATCGTGGTGCCAGAAGGTTGGCCTGAGAAGCAGGCAGAATGAATCTGGGGGCAGGAGATGGCAGGGGGCCCCTCCTCCAGGTGCTGAGCGAAGGCCAGGCCAAGTTGGGGAGGGATGTCAACTGGAGGCGGTTGACAGATGGGTCAAAGAAAGAAGGGGCTCCCCACGGGGAGGCTTGGGGCAGCCTCAGGTCCCAGACAGCCCTTCCCCCTCGGAAAGTCTAGGGCGGAAGCCAGCCAGCAAGGGCTGCCGCCTCTGAGGCCCGCGCCAGGCAGGGCTGGCTGGCTCAGGGGCAGCAGGAAGCTCGGGCTCCAGGCCAGCTCAGATATAAGTGTCCTTCCCCATGCAGAGGACGATGGAACAGAGAGGTAAACTGAGGCAGGGAGTGGCCTGGGGGGAGGGGTCCCCACCAAAGGCCGAAGGAAGAAGAGTGCCCACGAGCTCCGCGTGTCATCTCGCCCGGTGCCACTCTCCAGCATCGGCCCTGAGGTGTGGATAACCAAGAGGCAGAAAGTCCCGAATGTTCTGGCGCCCCATACAGTGCGTGAGGCCATCAATTTTGTTTTCAGAGATGGGCCAGCCAGCTCTGGTTTCGTCAGCTCAGATGGCCCTCTGCTCCCCAGGGCGGGGGCAGTCGAGAGGTGCGGGACGGGGCGGGGGACAACATGAGGCCACGGGTCATCCACACTGCGATCGTGGAGGTGGACCAGGCGAGCCGGGCCTCTTCCTTCCTTCCTTCAGTACCCACGAGAACCAGAGGGCGCTAGTCGCCCCGCGTTGCCTTAGCAGCTGGAACTCTGTCTCAGCATTAATCTGCATAAGTGCCGAGAGCACCCGATCCCATTATGCTAAAATATGAATGGAGAATTAACTAAAATGTTTGAATACAATTAGGTTAGAAAAAGTGGCTCCTTATGAGCCCCGTTATTAGCTGAGATAATGCAGAGGAGAGGTGGGGAGAGTCCCCCCTCCCCACGTCCCCCCAGTCTGATGGTGGAGGCGGCCCCAGGCCAGACAGAGCTGCGGCTACCGCCTCTGCCTCCCAGCCTCGCTCTAGCTGTCTGCAGGGAGGCAGGTTGGGATTAGCCTGGGACCCTCCTCCAGGCAGCCTGGAGGAAAGCGGGCGACAGGGCCGAGGGAGGGTCTCTTGCTCAGTGACAGGGGCCGGGCCCTTGAGGTCTGCCCCTCCAGCCCCGGCCCCCGCCCCAGACCAGCAGGTGCTGAGGCTGCCAGAAATCCCCCTTCAGAGCACAGTTCCAGAGAGTCCCAGGGCCAGTCTGATCGGCATGCCCTTGACCAACCCCTTGGTTTTACAGAGGGAGAGAACGAGGCCCGCACAGGTGAGTTGGCCACACGTTGCGAGGCCACGATAGAGCCAGGACCCGAACCCCCAGCCCGACTCTCTCGCCAGCTGCCTGGTGGGTTTAGACACAAGGCCTTGCAGCCTTGCCCCACAGGGGCCCTTCGGAGAATCCGCCCAAAGGCTCTCGCTGTTAGACTTTGGATGATGCCCCCCCGCCCCCCCGTGGCTCCCCAGGCCTGGGTTCTACAAGCAAGCCCCTGAGCTCAGAGAAGACTGCTACTCCCAGGGCTCCAGCCATAGCCCATCTCCCTGCCCCCCACCAGTATGAGCGGCCTTGGAGAACTGGCAGAGCTGGTCAGTAGGGGGCAGGGCACCCCCGGGACTGCCCAGCCCCCAGCCAGGGGCAGGAGCCAGGAGAGGACAGGGGGCAGCACGGCGGTGAGTGAGGGCAGCAGGCTCAGGGGGTTAGTAGAGCCCAAGGCACAGCCGGGGCAGAGGGTTTGCAAAGAAGAGTGACAGGCAGGAGGCGGAAGGCAGGGGTCACTCCCAGGGACGCAGGCCCCGATGGCAGAGGCCACACCTTCAGCTGCCGTGGCCAGGCTGATCATGGGGTACCGGTGAGTGGACGTAGGTGCCACAGGTGGCCGACAGGAGCGCCCCTGATTGGCCAGTGACCCCGGTCCCTCCCTTCGCCCAGAGGCTGGGCTGGACCCAGGTGTCCTGTCAGGCCCCTTCCCCTGATAATCAGTGAGTCTTTCCTTCTGCCTTTCCCCGGGGTCTGGCTGGCCCCCTCCTCTGGGAGCGGCACAGAGTGGGAGTAGAGCTGGCTGGGAGGTGTGATGCACGGGGTCTGGGGGCCGGGGGGTTCATTCTAGCTGCCCCAGACTAGGGGGTGCAACTTTGTACCCATCACACAGCTGGGTAGACCACACATCGTCAATGCCATCCGCTGGCAGCGGGTTGGAAATGCGGATGTTCGGTCCTCCCCTAGAGCGCACCGTGAGAATTTCTAGGGCAGGGCTCAGGAATCTGTGTTTTACTCTGTTTTTCAGGTGATGCTTACGTGCACTGCAGTGTGAAAAGCTCTACTAGAGACCACACACAACAGCAGGTTTGGGAAAGGGGTCTGGGCTGGTCTGAGCCCCTGAGAGGGGTCTCTGAGTTTCCATCACCAGCTGGAAAGGTAATAAGACACACCACTGTCATCAGGGGACAGGCCTATAAGCGCCAAGGGGAGCATGGTGGAGTGCGCCCAGAATGGGGGTGCAGCGTGAGGGTGACACAGATGCGGGGCACTGATCGAGTGTCTTGGGAGGAGACCTTGGGGCCAAGAGAGCCTGAGTGTGTTCATTCCCGGTGGACAAGCCTCTGCGGGCCAGCCCCGTGCTAGGGCGGTATCGGGGCAGATGTGTACGTGTGGGCGCTCCAGGCTGCAGACCAGGTGACCCAGTAAGGGAAGAGCCGAAGCCACTTTCTCCTCTCCTCCCCTCCCCCCAACACATCAGGAATTGGCAGTACAGCCTGACACAGAGACGTGGGACCCAGGCAATATAGTCACGAACCTGCCGGCACCGCGTGGGCCCCCAGACAGGTACGTGGTCGCTCAATGCCGAACACCAGAGCTCGGCACCAAGGGGACAGAGATGTCAATCCCCAGGGATGGCCTCCCAAATCAAGGCTCGGGGGTTCCCTGAGCCCCCACAGATCAGGCAGCCCAACAGCCAGAGGGCAGCATCTGGCAGAGTCTGGCTTCTGGGGGAGTACAGAAGAGTGGGAGAAAGGCACAGCCCAGTGGTCCCCAGCCTGAAGTCCCGGGTCCTCCGCAGCCCAAGAAGGAAGCCATATGAGGGTGTTTATGTTCTTTTCAATATCTCTAAGAGCTTAAAAGAAATCAGACCTAGGCTTACGCTAAGACCCCATAGACTGATTTAATGGCAAAAGGGTCCTTCTTTGCTATAGTTCCGGGCAAAACTTTCCACAGCGCAGGAGCTCTGGGTGGCAATTAGATGTGCCTTTGATTAGCAAAAGCAGTGAAAAAAGTCATTACGGAGGTGCGCTTAACTTCAAAGGCAGGCTCTTAGAACGTGGGGTCTGCTGGAGGAGACAATAAGGGGCGCCCTTGGGGATGAACAGAGTGGGAACCACTGGGCAAAGACATCTGAGGGTGGACCGAGGCCCCGCAGCCCTGTCACAGGCTCCCTGAGCCTCTGACCCCCTGCCTGGTGCCTGGGGGCTGTGTCGCGGGGGCAGCAGCGGCCTGAGGACAGGGGAAGGACGAGCAGGACCAGGGCGTTCCCAGGGACACGGCTCTCAAAGACAAGGACCCAACTCAGCCCCGACCGAATCTCTGGCTTTTTGGAGGGTGGCTGGGGAGAAGCTGGTGGCTAACTTAGGCCTTGATTCCCAATCCTGCTGTTTGTAGCGATGACGTGGCCACCACGATTACTTGACTATTAATGAGTCTGTTCAATTATTCATTGTTACATTTCTAAAACAAATCCTTTCCCTCTCTGCTCCTCTCCTCCCGCTTGCTGGGATCAAAGTCTCCCCTTCAGACCAAAGGAGATGGGTGAGATTTGCAGCTCTAATAATCCAACGGTGTGACACGGGGGGGAGGAGCAGGAGTGGGAATGGGCAGCCGGGGGCCGGGCAGCTGGGCCCTTGGAAGCCCTGCGGGGAGAAGGAGGGTCACCTCCCGGAGGTGTGGGAGCAAGGAGCGTGCAAGACCCTCACCTCCCAGTCTGGCGTAGCACAGAGGATGACCGGCGCAGAGCCCGGTGCCCCAGGGACCCTCAGTCCCTCACCCCAAGAGGACGGAATCAATGAGCCAAGGACAGGGGAGCAAAGAAGACCTCGCGGCACGCGTGCGGCGGGCCTGGGGGCAGGAGGGGGGGCCTGACCGCCCCCAGGCCTTGCCCTGGAACCCACGACCCCAGACGCAGTACCTGGAGCCGCGCTGGAGTTGCTGCCGGAAGCAATTACATCGTCCAGCATTAGATCTAAAAGAACGAAACACGACATCGGTCACTGGCCGGACCAGGCGGGCTGGGCGGGGCCCCCCTCTAAGCAGCGCGCTCCCCCTCGCCTCCAGCCCTCAGTCTGCCTATGAATGCGGTGCCGCGAGCACGGGCGGCTGGTCCTGAGCGTCCAGCCCCACACTCCGGGCCCAGGGCACTTGAGGGAGGTGAGCCACTGGGCCCGCTCCTCAGGGTCACAGGGCGGGGAGACGGAGGCACAGGGAGGGGCAGGCCTCCTGTCATCGGAACTGATGTCCACTCCTTCCCGCGCCTCAGCCGGCCGGGGCAGCACCTGAGAGAGCTCCAAACCCCAGAAGGGGAGCCAGCTGGTCAGGCAGGGCCACAAGCGCCTCCTGCCAAAAGCGTTCCATCTGGAGAGGCCCCGCTGCTGAGAAGGCAGCTGGGCAAGGAGGGGCAGGGCGGACGGAGCAGGGGTGGGAGCCTGGAGCTTCAGACATCCACGGGGAGAGCCCAGATGGGGCCCCCACCCCAGAGTCGAGCAGGGGGCCTGGGGCACGGGCGTTGAGGACGTAGGACGTGGAGAACCGCACCACCCGCCCCTGCCCAGAGGCCAGTATCTCCTCACCATTGCCACGAGTCCTACCCCCCAACAGGGAGCTCCGGCTGGGTCCCTCCGCCACCCAGCCCCACCCCCTCCCCACCCCCTCCCCTCGCTCCAGGTGCTCCAGGTGCCCCCCCGCTGGTAGCAGGAGACAGGTAGGGCCAGGGGCAGAGCGGAGGGAGGGGCACCGCAGCCCCCAACCCCTTTGTTGGTACTCACATTTCAACAAACCAAAGGGAAAACTCAGAGCACCGCACACATCTTATTGGCGTGAGGAAGAAGGTTTATGGAAGGGCGGAGGGAAGGGAACCCCGCAGACCAAACAGAGACAGACACAGAAAGTCTTAGAGAAACCCACGCAGAAAGATACTCAGCGAGACGTGGGCCGTGACTGAGAGAGAGTCGCAGAGATTATCGAGTACCAGACAGGGACCCTGAAGACAGGGAGACAGGTGCAGACACCCCTGGAGAAACAAAGGGGCCCGCACCTGTTCCTTCTCTCGCATCCTTCCCGGAATCTGTCTTTTCCCTTAGTGTTGGCCCACCCCTGGCGTAAAAGCATGAGCAGGGACGGGAGGGGGCCTCCCCCAACTAACACCGAGAGATGGTGGAGATCCCAGGTAAGGGGGCTGAGGGTTCTAAGGCCAGAGAGTCGTGAGCTTAGAGTTCCTATAACCTCACACCTGCCCTGAGAGATTTCCAAGCCTCCCCCCACCCTCGGCTTGGCAAAAAAAAAAAAAAAAAAAGATAGCTAGGAAGCCAGGGGCTTTTGCTGAAGATAGGGAGAGAGAGTGGGTCTGGGGTTCTCTCACGCATCATCCATTTGTAGGTTCTGCTTAGGTCTTGCTCAGCAACTACAGACCCTAGGCAGGCACAGGTTCAAGGTGCTTGCTCCCCAACCCCGGGGCAGGCGAGTCTGGCACCTCGGCCAGTCCCTGGGTGTCTGGACACCGGCAGGCCCCAAAGCAGCAGGATTCTCAGTCCTATGAGGCTCCTCTGCGAGGTGAGCTGGGAGGGGTCGTGCATCACCTTCCACCCGGCATCCTCTGAGGAGTGTGATGCTGAGACCCGGGGAGCCCCGCGGGGCTGGACTGGTCTGCTTCATGCGTGCTCTAAAGGCTGACATGCTCTTGAGGGGAAAGGAGGTGAGGAGGGGGGGTGGGAGCGCCTTCTCCCGGCCCCCCCCCGCCCCAGCCCCTGGTCCCCTGCAGTCACAAGGCCAAGGTCAAGCACGACTCAGAGAGATGTGGAAAGACTACCGACCAGCCATCTGCTTCTCCTTACTCCTTCTCTTTTTCTCCAGTCTCCGGAGACGCTTCTCCTCCCGCCGCCGAGCCTCCTCCTCCTCCTGGTGCTGCCGACACTTGTGGAAGTTCTCCACCACCACGCCCACAAACATGTTCAGGACAAAGAAGGCCACAATGAGCAGGAACGAGATGAAGTACAGCAGCATCCAGGGGTTGTGGTTCATGATGGGCTGGTGGGGATCAGGAAGGACAGGTGGAGACATCAGCCCGAGGAGGCGACAGACCTGGCTGCCTTGGGCGCTGCCCCACAGCCTGAGCTCCTTAAGACGTGCTCTGCAGACTTGGTTAGCTACAGGGCCCCAGCGGGAGATCTACATGACTGATGTGGCTTTGGTGTTAGGCAGGAGGGAAGGGCGAGGACTATGGCAAAGGAGAGGCAAAGGTATTCTATTAAAAGAGGCAGCTGCTTCCTTATTCCAGTAACTCCTGCCCTGAAGGAATGCAAGCCCCATGTTCCCAGATCCTGAGACTAATCCTGCGCAGGCCCAGTTCTGGATTTGCACGTGAAATCCACCAATGCTCAGATGTTTGCCGCTATTCAAGAAAGTGTAAATATGTTGCAATCCAACGAAACACGCCAGGACTTGGCCTGCAGGCTACCAGTCAAAAAGCCTCTGCTGTAAAGGGTGATGCCTCCTCAATGGCATTCTGTCAATCAGCCTCCCTCTTTCTGTCCAGGGTCCACACCCCATCATGCCTAGACAGGCCTGAGCCCAAAGGTGGATCCTGCCCACCCAGGCCCTACCTGCTGGTCCACACCCACGGCATCCAGCCCGTCGTACATGATGTCCACCCAGCCATCCTTGGAGGCCAGCACGAACAGGGACATCAGGGCCTTGCGGGAGGGGAGGAAGAGAAATCGTCTGAAACCTAGGCTGTGTGGCCAAGCCACCCACCCACCTGTCCCCAGAGCACCTCCTGGCAACAGCTCAGGGGCCCCTCGCCTTTCAGAGGTCAGGCCTGAGTCACACTGCGGGCCCCACGAGAGCTCTCTATCCCAGAGCTTCATGGCTGGCATGAAGCCAGAGGAGCCCCGGGAGACGACCAAGGCCTCTGACCTTGGCCAGGTGGAGCAAGGGACACCAGAGCCCTGGAAATCCATAAAGCAAAACCAGGCCGGGTCTGGGAAGCGAACCAGCAAAAGTGAGTGAGCAATTTCGTTTTCCACGTGGCTCTGTGTTTGCGAATGTGGAAGAGAAGGTGTTGCCTCGACAGTATAAATGTGCCCCGGCCCACACTAAGCAGACTCCCACGACCCTCCACGGAAATACCAGGGTGACCCACACACCCGCCGCCGAGGCGGAGGCCCTGGCAGGTCAGCCGTCCCACGCGCATCGTGACGCGCGGACGCGGGTCCTCTCGGGGTGCCTGCGACCACCACCCCCACCCCCGCCTCGGAGCATGGAGCTCACCTGGCCGAGGTTGTCAAAGTTGTACTTGTGCCGGACCCACCGGTAACTGGCCTCGGCGCAGTCGGACTTGTTGGTGATGTTCCTGGTGTCCTCGCCTTGGCATACAAAGAACTTCCCTTTGAAGAGCTAGACAGGCACGGGCCGGGGGCGGAGCCGAGTAAGCTGTGGCCACAGGGACCCCTGAACCCCCAGCCCCCCTCTCCCACACAAGCCCTGGGGCCTGAGAGCTCTGGGCACACCCCGACTGAGACCCGGGGCGCAGTCGAGGCAGGGGAACACCGACAGGAGCCCCGCGGCAGGCGCCCCTTCCTCTGGGCTCCTGGGAGCAGAGACCCTAGAGAAGGAGAGAAGGTCAGCAGGGCAGGTGCCGGGGAAGGACAGAGGGAGGGGAACCTGCTCACACTACGCCAGGGGTGGGCCAACACTAAGGGAAAGACAGATTCCAGGAAGGATGCGAGAGAAGGAACAGGCGCGGGCCCCTTTGTTTCTCCAGGGGTGTCTGCACCTGTCTCCAAGGGAGGGGGCTGACGCCAGTGTTTCTCCGAGTGGGGTCCCTGGACCAGCAGCATCGGCATCATCTGGGAACATGCTAGAAATGCAAACTCTCGGGCCCACCCGAGACCCACTGAATCCGAGGCTCTGGGGGAGGGGCCAGGCGACCCGGTTTAATGGTGGGGCAGGCCAGGGATTGTCGACTCCGCTTCACAGATGAGGAAAACGGAGGCTCAGCGAAGTAAATTCACACTCAACTAAGGGTGAATAACCAGAAGGTGGCAGAAAGGGGCCTTGAACTCGGGTATTTCTGACTGGAAAGTTCCCCCTCGTTTCAGAACAGACCAGGCTATGACTGTGGGTGGGGAAGGGAAGGGGGAGCCGGGAGGACCAGGAGGCCTGGGCAACCCGCTGAGGATGGACCAAAGTCCGCTGGAAAAGCCCAGGACCGGGCTCCCAATGGTTCCCTCTGCCCATCGAAGCCGGCTGGATGGGAAGGGTGGATGCGGGAAGGGGGAAGGCGCACTGGGTGCGCCAAGAGGCTCCACTCGGCTTTGGCAAATGTACCCCAGCCTCGTCCCCGGGGCTGGAGAATTCTAGCAAACCAGGAACAGCCCTCTCCCCAGGGCAAAGAGGACACTCCAGGAAGCCGGAGGACGGGAACGGGAGGGGCAGTAGCCACCCAGGAGCTTCTCCGCCGCCCAGACAGCCGGCTGTCTGCCCTAAAGCTGAAACAGCTGGAGCCAGGGGGTTCTGGAAGGCTGGGGTGGGGGTGGGGGGGCTCCCCGGCTCCCGGGGACGCCTGCTGAATCCTGCAGGCAGCTCCTGGTCTTTTTTTCCTCCCAAACCAGTTTCCTCCCTGGGCCAGAGGCCCAGTTTCCCCAGCAGCCCCCACTTCCTGCCTCGTCTGGGGTCTGCACCCTCCTGCCCGCCAGCTCACTGCTAACCTGGCCCGGCTGCCTGGGCCCTGGATCCCCAGGCCTGGCCTGCAGCCCGCTCAGCTCGAGCAGGGGCAGGAAGAGCAGTGTGCAGCCGTCAGGGGTCGGCAGCCGCTCTGAGGCCCTCGTCCCCTTTGGGGACCTCTTCCAGGCTCGGAGTTTTCTGCAAAATGCCCAGGAGGTAAAGGGGTCTGAGGCCTAGGGCCTCAAGGGAAGTGTCCCTGTTTATTCCTTTTTGGAATCAAGACGACAGCAGCAGCAGCTCGAGCCGCAGCATCCAAGGGCCAAGAGGAAGGCCACACCTCGGGTTTCCACCACAAACCCGGCCCCCAGACCCCCACAAACCTGCACCCCCAGGATGCCAAAAATGATGAAGAAGGCACAACAGATGACCACGATGTTGCCGATGGGTTTCAGCGAGGACATCAGCGTTTCCACTACCAGCTTCAGCCCCTGGGCCCGGCTGATGACCCTGGGGAGGGACAGAGGGGAATAAGAGGGGTTCCCTCAGCTCAGAAGCTCTCTTGTCCCTTGCCCTGCTGCCCCCACCCCCCCATCTGGGCTCACTGGTCCCCATCCTGGGCTCTGGCTTTCTGGGCTCCACGTGCAGGGTACTCCTGCCCCAATCTCTCCAAATGGGATGCAGACACCCCTACCTCCCCCACCCCACCCCACCCCACCCCTCCACTCCCAGATGTCAAAGTATGACCCGATGGGGCTGGAGTGGGGACTCGGCTCCAGGGAGATGGGACCCAGGGATGCAGTGTGCTGTGGGGGCAGGGAGGCCGACCTGCAGGGGGCATGGAGGGTGCAGGCAAGGAGGGAGAGGGGGCGGGAGGTGGGTCATCCCTAATCAGGCGGTATTGTCCCCATCCGTGGGAAGTTCTGACATGGGAGTGGGAGGTGGGGTGGAGGGGGATTGTGGGAGGGTCTCCTGAGAGAGCAGATTCCCCGCTAGCGGGGTTAGCTGGTGGGTGGTCGCTGAGAAGTGTGTGAAGGCAGGCAGAGGAATGTCACCTCCCCAGGGAGGATGGTCACCCCCAATGGTGCCACCCAGGGGAGAGCTTCAGCCGAAGACTAGGAGGGCCCCACCTGGGGCCTGCCCAAGGTCAGGGCCACAGTAGCCCCGAGCAGTCTGTCCTGTGGGGAGGGTCACGGCGGGGACGCGCTTAAGGAGGGAAACTCCTGGGGCCACAGTTCGAGCCAAGCAATGCCAGGGTTTCCTGTGGGGGTCACGGGCAGGAAGCAGGGGCTCGTGCTGTGGGCTTATTGGAGCTGTGCCCTTGGAGGGCGCTCGGCCGGGGGCGCACCTGAGCGGGCGCAGGGTCCGCAGCAGCCGTAGGACCCTCAACATGCCCAGGATCTTGGTGCCGCTGTCGGAGACCATGGACACCAGGATGTCGATGATGGAGATGAGCACCAGCAGCCCGTCGAGAACGTTCCAGCTGCTACGCAGGTACGCCTGCTCCCCGAAGCACCAGCCCAGCGCTACCACCTGGGGACGCCCGCGGCATCACTGTCGCCGCCGCCTCCCTGCGGTCCCCAGCCCTGTCCTCCGATGGGGGTCAATCTCTCCAGCCCCCTCCACCCCAGGAACCAGAGAGCCCCAAATCAACACCGACCCCTCCCCCATTACCTTCACGGTCATCTCTGCCAGAAAGACTGCGGTAAAGATGTAATTGGAGAGGGTCAGGAAGATGCGTTCCTGCAAGAGACAGCAAGCACGTATCACCCACTAGGACCCCCTCTGCGGGCCGCGGTGCTCTGCAGACAGAAGCCAGGAACCGCCTCCAACATTGGACTCAGGAAAATGACCCCCACCTTCCCCAACAAGGCAGACGACCTCCTCTCCCCAGACCTCTCTCTCTCACACACACCCAGCCGATGCCAGGCCCCCTGACTCGCTTCCAGCTCTGTGGACAATCTGAACAGCGCTGCTTCCCGCCCCGCCCCCTGAATGCCCTGGAAGGAGAAACGCTCCCCCAACAGTGTTGTCATCTGAGCCCCATATCTTGGAAATCCTCAGAACTGGAGCAGGGTTTACCTTGATCTCTGACCCCCTCCTCCTACTCTCCGCCCTTCTCCCTGCACTTGCTTTCCTGCTGTGTGGCCCAGAAATGGAGCCACACGGCAAGCAAGGAGCTTGACTACAGCCTGGGCCTCCCCTGGCTCCAGATTTATGGGGGCATGGGCGGGGGCGGGGCGGGAAAGAAGGTGACCCGGTCCCCTGATGTCTGCAGGCGGAGTCTATCCCTGGGTGGCTAGGAGAGCGGTGGAGAGGACTGGAGAGGCAGCAGGCGGAGCGTGAGTGTCAGAGAGAGAAACGGAGGAAGGGAGAGAGAGAAGCGGGCACACGGCAGAGCGTGAGGTGGAGGGGCCGAGGGGGAGACTGGGGGAGTGAGATGTGGTGACAGAGGCAGAGGGCCCTGCAGGAAGGCCTGGGGCAGGTGGCAGACACGGGGGCCGTGTGACCAGCCGCCCTTGCTCCACCCCACACAGGCCCCAGCGGTAGGGGTCCCCTCCCCCACCTATTTCCAGGCCGGCCCTCCATTCAAAAGGGTCCCTCTGTCCCCACCCTGACCCGGCTGGAGCCCACCCTCACGGAGACTAGAAGCCCAGGAGCACTGAAATCTGAATGGCAGTGCGGGGGCGCAGTGAGGAGGGGTAGGGGGGCCACTCTGAGCAAGTGGGGCAAGAGGCCATGAGGGCCAAACACTGTCTGGGGAAGGGGCCTGTGAGGCCCGGTTGGGGAGGCGCAGCAGCCAGAACCAGCCATGCCTGAAAACCTACTTGTTTGTGACCTGGCAGGACCAAGAGGTGCAAAGGGCACGTCCCTCTCCCCCACTCTCCACTGCCTATGGGGTAGGCTGGGCAGGACGTCTCCCCCCATCAGCACAGAGGTCAAGGGTGAAACCCAGACCCTTTGCAAGGGAGCAGGGGAAGCAACACCACTCAGCCCCGCTGGGGCCTCTCGTGCTGTTCGCATTACCCCAACATGCGCCAACGCACACCTGGGCCCCCCAGGTCTTTGGCTCCCGAGCACATGCTGTCTGCAAATAGCGGGAGGCAATGGGGCTCACTTTTCACCCACGTAAGGAGCAGGCCACCCCACCCCCAGCTGGGCTGCTGTAGCACAGAAGGGAAACGGAGGCAGAGGCAGCACAGAAGGGAAACGGAAGCAGCCCAGGGTGCCAGGGGCCAGGGAAGCCTGCGGGAGACTCCTGGCTCCCTCCCTCCATGTCTGTCTGGGCCTCCTGGCCCGCCCGGCTGGCCCTAGGAGCGCTAACCCGGGAGGGGGCCGGCACTGAGCCGGCACTCGGCACTCGGCCCTCAGACAGCCCCCCGCTTCAGTCTCCGGTGACTCACAGCACTGTGGGGGTCGATCTTGGGACGCTCCATGGCGATGGTGATGCAGTTGAGGAAGATGATGACGAGGACCACATGGTCGAACATCTTGTGGGTGATGATTCGGTGACATAAGAGGCGGAACCTGCTGGAAAACAGGCAAATGCTAGGCAGGCGGCGAGCAAGACGGCGGTGACAGGCCTTGTGCTGCAGCCGTTCCCCCTCCTGGGTCCTCCCAGCCCAGGGCCCCTCTCTCACTTGCTCCTAGGTCAGGGGACACCTCTGGCATCCCCAAGACGGAGTCAGGGGCTCGCTCCCCAGGAGGAGAGGTCAGGGACCCCCTGCTCACCTCGACTGAGGAGGGAAGATGTACGCCGACCAGGAGTCTCGCTCGCGGCAGCAGGCCGGCAGCCGGGCTCGGATCCACCCTCTCAACCGCTCCCCTCTGCTCTGTAGAAGGGTCACGGGACTCGTGTGCACGGCCGGGCCCCCAAGTTCCCCGAGCCCGCCCTGCTCGTCAGCGGTTCTGTGGCCCTCACAGCCTGTCCAGCCTCCACTGTATTCCTCTTCCTTTATCCCTAAGACTCCCAGCTCCCTCTAAGCCCCCTCTCGTGCCCTGAGCATCGCTCACTTCGGTCATCTCCTCCCTCCTCCCCTGCACCCCCTCTCCCAGGCTCTCTGCTCTTATCCTCTCTGTCTCCAGCCCAGCCCCACCTGCCTGCCTCCCTTTTTCCTTCCCCATGGAGCTCAGAAGCTGTATCAATTATCAAACATTGTCCCCATCACAGCTGTCTGTTCAAAGACACGCCTGGGACCAGGAGACACTGGCCCCTTCTCCTCGCGTGCTCACCCCGAGGTCCTGGGTCCCTGGGGCCCATCCCCGGGGTTAAAGGTGGTGGTGAGGGGCCCAAGGAGGGGGTGAGTGGGTAAGGGTGGGTGCGAAGTCAAGGCTGGTGATGAGGTCGAGATGGGAGAGGGGAACGGGGAGGGCATGGGTTTGGAGAGATGAGTGATGGGTATTTCTGAGTCACAGGGGGAGGGCCATGAAAGATTCATACACATCTGCCTGAAACCATCCATATCCACCAGCCCCGCGGATGACGAGGATCTGGGGCTCGGCGGGGCAGGAGTCGGGAGGGAAGGGACTGTTTGGAGCTCAGCTTCAGGACCGGCCCCCCTTGAGATCCCTGGGGCGTGAGGGGGTGTGACAGCAACTCCCTGAATGCCTCAGAACCGGGACGGGCTTGTCCAGCTCCCCTCGCTCAAAGTCAGGGGTGAGAGGTCCCTGCGCCCACAGGGGCCTCACCAGGTTGCCCTCGTCATCGCCATCGTCCCCGTCCAGTGGGGGGTCGTCGGGCCGCAGGGCCCGGGCCAGGCGCCCCGAGGCCGACTTGCCGTTGCAGTCCTGGTGCTCGGAGGTCGAGCTGCGGCCACTGGCCGTGCGGTGCAGCGCGGGCACCTGCAGCGTGTCCGGCAGGTCAAAGGAGTTCTTGGCCTCCCGCTCCAGGGAGCCCCCGCGGCGCCGGTCGCTGCCCGCCGGGCTGGCCCTCTCCTCCTCGGAGCTCTCCTCCTCGTCCTGGCTTTCTCGGCCCTCACCCGACAACAGGGACCTCCGCTCCCCACTCGGGCTCCTCCGCTTCAGGCTGGGGGCGCGGCCCAGGCTGTTCCGGCTGGAGCGCCTGCTGGTCCAGCTGCTGGCTGCGCTCCAGGGGCTGTGTGGAGAGCTGCGGGTGCTCGGCTGCAGGGGGTGGGGAGTCAAGAAGTGGGTGGTCGCCACCAAGACCTCCCGGCCCTGCACCCCCTCCCATGCACGCTGTGTCCTGTGAGCCTCCCCGGCATCACACCAGACATCGAGGTGTGAGCAGGAGCCCTGGGTTCAGATTACTTACTCCAACCAGCTGTGTGACTTTTCACAAGTTACTAAACCTCTCTGTGCCTCCATTCCTCATCTGTACACGAGATACGACACTACGACCTATTCCTTGTTTAGTTGACTGGCAGTATAAAAAGAGGGCAGGAGCATGGGCCCTGACGTCGGCTCCTGGATGAAAGGGCTGGCTGTCACCTGCTCGCAGGAGGCAGGGCGTCCCACTAATCAGTTTGGCAATCTGAGACTCAGATTGCGTCTCTGAAATGGGAATAATGAAGATACCTCCCTCATAGGGTTGTGATGAGGAGTCAGTGCGTTTAGAACATTTACGAGCAGTGTCTTAGAACAGTGCCTGGTCCAGGGGCGCCTGGGTGGCTCAGTCGTTGAGCGTCTACCTGAAGCTCAGGTCATGATCCCAGAGTCCTGGGATCGAGCCCCGCATCGGGCTTCCTGCTCAGTGGGAAGCCTGCTTCTCCCTCTCCCACTCCCCCTGCTTGTGTTTCCTCTCTCACTGTCTCTCTCTGTCAAATAAATAAATAAAATCTTAGAAAAAAAAAAAAAGAATAGTGCCTGGTCCAGAATCAATGGGGTTTCCTATTCTTACGATGAGGTATTAAGAAGATAAGGACCGCCCTCCCCTCCCAAAACAGAACTCGGAGGATGAGTCTCACACAAGGTCACTGAGTGAAGGGACTGAAGGATCACAACACGGGCTCTTCTGCCCCCGAGGCCCGAGCTCTCTGCCTGTCGGCTTACCAGCCCTACTGACTTCCCTGGGGCTTGTCCAGCCTGGGGCTCAGAGGCCGTCCCCTCGGGCCCATCCGCTTCCCCCCTCTGTTCCCTCCTGACGTGTACACATCTCCCACTTCCCAGCACCCACCAGCACCCCGTACCGGTGATTTCATCTCGTGGGCCGCCCCGGGCTCAGCAGACCCGCTGCTGCTGGTGCGGCGGGAGGCGGGGCCCAGCACCTCGGCCAGGCCGGTGCTGGAACTCTTGGGGAGCGACATGGGTGTGGCGGCCGTGTGGATGATGAGAGGCGGCAGCAGGTTCCTCCGCAGCTCTGGGGGCTCCCCCAGGGACACCACTGCTGGGGGGAGAGAGGGAGAGACCCTGAGTCCACCCGAGGCTGGCCCAGGGCCAGGGGCCACTCCCCCAGGAGAGATACTCACAGGCCAAGCGCTTCTTCCTGTCCCCATTGCCATCCAGGCTGGGTGAGAAGAAATCAGGCTCCGACTCGGACTTGGTGGCATCTCCCTAGGGTCGGGGTGCAGTGGGCCATTAGGGCCCCGGCCGGGCGGGGGTCAGTGGGAGGGACTGAGGCTTCCTGTCTCCACACGCGCACACCACATACAGGCCACGGGAACCGGCAACCACGGCACGAGACATGCACTGGCACAGGCCAGACCACGCAGGCGTGGGGCCCAGAGCTCCCCAGGGCCGACACCCCTGCCTCCCACCAGCCACGCCTCAGAGAAGGCCACGGCTCACCCCAGAGCCCACAACACAACCAGCCCCACCGGGACTGGCTCCAGGAAGGGCTGAGGGGAGAAGGGAGAGTGAGCCGGGCGGGTGGGTGGTAGAGGCCAGAGGGAGCTGGGGACCTAAATGGAATGGTCACTAGAGCCTAAATTCCAATTTGTGCCCTCTGCTTTCCTTCTCTGGCTTCCCTCCCCTGGGCCTCAGACCCGAGGACCCCAGAAGGCGATTGAAAGACCCCAGACAGAGCAGCTCAGCCCAAGGAGGCCACTGCAGGCCCTCTGCTTCGTCCCCTCGTCTTCCCCAAGACCCCGCCCCTTCCCCTGGCCCCATTTGTACCTCCGTCCCTGTCTAGGGCAGTTTCTCCTTCTTAGGAGGTCAGTAGGTTCCCCAGTAATTACGCACTTCTCCTTAAGAAGTTATTAAAAAATACTTGATTGCTACTTTTGATAAGGACATAAATATTGCATAATTGGCATCTCGGGGGATCATTTTCATTAACTCGGTTTACATCCCTAACGAGGCCTTTAATTATCGAGCGGGATCTCCAGGGGGCTGCTCGGGATACACAGCACTGTGGGGTCCAGCGGGGATCCTGGCTCTGGCCCACGATTCCCGTGCCCGTGCAGTAAACGGCGGAGCAAAGGCTCGGCGTGGGCGCCAGAGGCGGAGCGTGTCCCCAAATACGTGCTGGGCCTCCCGGGCGGTCAGGCCACCAGAGACTCGGAAGTGGATTTAAAATTCCGGTACCTTCCAGCAAGAGGCACCTCCACCCTCACATCCTCCAAAGACTTGTCCTGAGCTGAGGCAGCTTGTGGGGGTCTCCAATAGGGGCTCAGGTCAAGGGGGAGGGGAGAGAGATGGGAGAACACGGTCTGCGGCCACGGAGGTCCGAGGACTGGGACTCCTCGAGGACCTCAGCGTAGGCACGCACACGCGGGCGGGGTCCCCCACACGTGCACACAGACGATTCTAAGTCCCTTCCTTCTCCCGCCCCTCCACTGGTCCAGCGGGGGACGGGAACGGTGCCCTTTGCAGGTTGATGGGGGCAGAGGCAAAGAGGCTCCTCCTCTCAATGTCCTCTCAGGTGGGGGGGCGTGGGGGGGGAAGGGACTTAAAATCGAAGCAAACCTCACGACACCAATGACCATCACAGCTACCACAGTTGCACAGCAGCTGAGCGTGAACACGAGCACAGAGACGCGAAGGCAGAGTGGAGGGTGCACAGGGCACGGGGAAGGGGGGCATGCCGACTCGTGATCGCGTACCTACCCCCTGGGAGTCGACAGGCAGCTGAATACAGCTTAACTGTCCACTCGCATCTTCCCGTTTGCTGATTTCCTACAGGGAGATGGGGAGGCAGGGGACGGGCGCTGGTCACAGGCACTCGGGCTTTCAGACATCAGTGGTGTCGAAAGAGGATGAAGAAAAGGGTGGTGCAAACCGGTGGGGGTGGGAGGGGGACGAGACACCGGGGGAAGGGGACGTGGAGAAAGGGGACAGAACGGCCTTCCAGAATTCAACCACAGGCCCTCGGGCCAGAATGAATCTGAAGGGTGAGGGCAGAGGCCAGGAAGATGGGGAAAAGGGCAGGGAAGGAGACTGAGCCCATCCCGATAATCCTAATAACGACAGCTACCATTCACTGGGGGCGTGCCAGCGCTCCCGAAACTGCCTTATCGATACCACCAGCTTGCCTCTCGCAAGGTGGGAAGGAAGTACCACCAGCGTCACCTTACGGGAGGCACCTGAGGTTTGGAGAAGCTAAGACAACTGCCCCGAGGCACGCAGAGTAAGAGGTACATCTGGGTCTCAGCCCTGAGTCTCCAGCTCACCTGTCACCGGCCCCGCACGGGCGGGGGCTCGGGGAATGGGCAGAGAGGGAGGGAAGGAGGGGATGGAGGCAGAGGCTGGGAGGAAGCTGAAGGCCGGGAGCTAGAACAGGCTTCCCCACTCCCACACGCTCGGCCTGCGTCCCTCCAAATCAGACCAGGTCCAGCTGCTCCCACCGGGATGGGATGTGACAAGTAACACTGGGATGACAGCTATGATGTTGTTTAATATCAATTAATGGCCTCACACAGGGCCTGCTGCCTGTTCATTTAATTAAGTGTGTGGATGATGAATATACAGGGATTCAGGGCACGGCCCCCCGCAGGTCGGGAAATCATCAGCGGAGCCAGCCCAGCCCCCTGGAGCTCCTCCCTCTCCCCTCTTGGCCGGGTGGCGCGGCCAGCCGGGGGCTACCCTTGAGCCCTCCCGCTAGTGACGCCCCACAAAACGGGGGCGGCCACTTCCTCCACCGAGGCGGGTTGCCTCGTTTGTAAAAAAGCCGGCCATCACAATAGCAAAAAAGCAGCCTCTCCTGCCAGATTGCGGGGCTCCCTCAAAGTGACACGTGCAACCTCCTGAAGCTCGTATGCGAGAGGGCAGGTGTTTCTGGAGGCGTCCAGGTCACTGGCCAGTGACATTGAGTGACTGCCCCCCCCCCCCACCCAGGCGTTGGCCCACCGCATGCCGGACAGCGGGCAGCTGGGCCAGCCTCTCCCGTAGGCACCCCAGGGCCAGGCCACGGCCTCTCCTACCCCCAGCCCCTGGCGGGGGGTGGATCTGGACCTCCCTTCTCCATCCCACCCCAGACCTGAAGCACCAAGCCCTGAGTGGGACCCTTCCCTCCAGGCACCTGTGCGCGACTGGTTGAGGAGGCCGTGGCCCCGGGCCCTACCCCGCCCCCCTCAGGCTGGGACAGCCACAGGCCCCAGCAAGGCCAGAGTGACATGCCTCCCTTCCCTGCAGAAGACTTTCCTCGCTGCCTAGCAACCAGGCCGGCTCCTGAGCACTCCATTTAACAAGGTGTTTGCTGAAAGGGGCTGCTGTGGGGAGGGGGCTGTCTGCAAGGGGCACCTCCAGGCCAGCTGAGGGGAGGGGAGTAGGCTCGGGGTGTTTTCCATGTCCCTCCATGGACGTCCTCGGGAATTTTTCTTAGGACATCTTAGCCGTCAGGAACAGTGGTTTGGAAGGGGGTGAAGGACCCCTATCCCCGCTCAGCCCCTCTTCCCACAGGCTGAGGGCCGTGGCTGAGAGTGGGGGGTGTCCACAGAGACCCTGGTTCTTAGGGGAGCACCGTGGCACCCCTTAACTTTTCAGGCCCCAGGGAACCCCCAAACAAGTGCCTTAGGCCTCCCCGCACCAGAGGCCCAGCCATCCCCAAAGGCAGGCCGCGCTCCCCCACCAGCTGCCCTCGCCGCCACCCTGTGGGAGGAAATGCCATCCCGGATCACTACAGAATGTGCGCGGCTGGCAGCAGGAGAAGGCCGGCGGGGGCCAGATGCGCCCGCGCCCCACCAGCCCAGCCGGCCTACGGGGAGCGGCCCGCCCTCGCCAGGCTGGGAAAGAGTCGGAAAATAGATTTTTGTTTTTCCACCGTGTGCCGAGTATTTATAGACCAGGCCTCAGCGGGAGTTTCCATCCGGGTCACCCGGAGAGAACTGGACCAAGAGCTTCTCTACGCCCAACCTGGAGCATTTCTAGGTTGGGTCAACCTGCCTGGAAAGGGTGCCCGGAGGCTGGGCTGGGCCGGCCCGGAGCTCGGGGGAGAGGGGCAGAGCCGAGGGAGAGGAACGGCACGCCGCCCTTTGGGCAGAAGCTGAGCCCGGGCACAGCGAGGGCAGGATCAATGCAAATCAATATGAATTGATGACGCTGCCTGTGACGAAGGTGATGGAGCCTGGGCTGGAAATAGGACGCGCATCTCTGCCACGCCTGCAGCTAATTGGGCTCATTTCTCACCCTGGGCAGCTTAGCCCTGCCCGGGCCCTGGCAGCATCTTCATCAGCTCAGCTAGAGCTCAGACGACTCGCACACATGCCTCCCCCCACCCCTCGGCTCAGATGGGTCCCCTCCGGAGGTCCCCGAGAGCATCCGTGCTCGGGATCCGGCTGCACCCTCAGCCAACTTCTCCAGCTCCCCGGGGAAGGGTCCAGCCAACTTGGATGCCGAAGCCCACTCAGCAGCTGACCTGGGCCCCGAGGTTCCCCCACAACCACCCTGTCTCCCTGGGGCCGAGGGGCTACCCGAGACCTGGAGCCTTCTGCCCTAGCCCCCCACCCCCGCCCCAACGCCCAGCCCGATGGGCGTTTTTTTTGCGAGACCTCCCAGGCCACCGCAGCTTACTGCCGCGGGCAGGGGGTTACCTCTGCCTGGAAGCCCTCCACCAGAATGGCGACGAGCAGATTGAAGAGCACGTAGTTGCCAAAGGTCATGAGGGCAATGAAATACAGAGCAGCCCAGGATGACGTGGAGGCCATGCCGTTGTAGAGCACCTTGTTCCAGTCCTCCTGGGTCAGGATCTGCCGGCAGGTGCTGGGGCTCAGCGCCTTTGCCCAGGGGCACCTCCCCCAGCCCCCCCACCCCGGCCCCGTCCAGCCCTGCCTGGTTACCCTGGCACCTGAAAGACAGTGACGATGGCCCAGAGCAGGGAGTCGAAATTCTTCCGGTCCGGCAGCGTGTCCCCGTCCCGCTCCGATGCAAACTTGCAGCCAAAGAGATGCATGCCCAGGATGCTGAAGACACAGGAGCCACAAGACGGGGGTCAGGGCAGCAGCATCCCCCCCCCGCCTCCCCTCGGGCCCTCCCCCCCTCCGCCAGCACGGGCACCGCACCTGCCCTCACCTGAAGATGAAGATGAAGAGCATGAGAAGCATGCAGAAGGTGGCCACGTTGTCCATGGTCTTCATAAGCACCACGAGCTGCCGCTGCAGCGCCGGCAGGAAGCGCACCAGCTTCAGCACCCGCATCAGGCGGAAGGTCCGCAGCACCGACAGGCCACCCCCCTGCTGGCCCACGATCTCCCACACGCTGCAAGGAGGGCAGGGAGCCTGAGCCCCTGCGTGCTCTCCCTCCCCCCTGCCCCTCCCTCGGACAGGCCCGCGTGGCGGGAGCAAGTGGGGCCCACATGGGCCCCGGGGCCTCCAGACAGGATCCCCTGAGAGGGACAGAGGGGACAGCTCCAGCCCTCTTCACCCTCCGGGCCTGAGATCACACCCGGGCCACCGAGAGCCCTCTCCCAAATTCCGGCCAGTGCCGCAGCGTCTAGTTATGAAATGTTTGCTTTGTTCTCTTCTAATGAAATCGGAAGCAGATTCCAGAAAGCAATAAGGCAGCTCTCCTGGCCCTGGGGAGAGCTTTCCCAGGGTCTTGGAGACCCTAAAGCAAGTGGCAGGGGTCTGCGATGGTTTCCAAGCACTTTGCAAGCAGGGACAGCTGGCCGGGCCTCACACCTCCTTCAACTCCTCTGCAAGGCCAACTCCCCAGTCCTCACTCACCCCGGGCCTGCATGGGGTCAAGGGCAAGAAGTGGAGAGAGGAGTGAGGAGACCTCACAGGGGTCTGGCCAAAAGAGACGCAAGGCCAAGTTGAGCCTGAGCAAGGTAGGGCCAGGAGAGGCTGGAGGGGATCACCCTCCACGGTGGAGCGGCAGGGCCTGACTGCAGACCCCTCCGCCCCAGAGGGATAGGCTGCGTGGCTTCTCACCCCGCTACCCCACGGGCATTCCTCCCGGGGGGCGGAGTGGAGGGGCACTCCTACCTGATGACAACAATGACACCATCGAAGATGTTGTAGGGGTTCTTGATGTAGCCAAAGGGACCGTACACCAGCAGCTTCAGCAGCATCTCCAGGGCAAAGAGGCTGGTGAAGACGATGTTGCTGATTTCCAGAGCGTTGGTCAGCTCCTCGGGCTGGAGGACAGGGCGGGGAATGAAGCAGCCCGCGCTCATCCCCGAGCCCCCTCATCCCCTCTGTCCTCCCTAGCAGAGGGCCACCGGGAGAGGAGCCACAGGAGTAGCAAGCTGGGGCTGGGTAGGTGGGCAGGGGGGCAACGGTGGTGGGGGACGCTCAGGCTCCGGGGGAGGACCGTCCCCCAAAGGGTCCATGAGGAAATGCACGCACGGGCAGCCGCCACACAAAATCCCAGCTCTGGTTCTCAGATCCCAGGACCGCAAGCTGGCGGGAAGCCTGAGCTGTAGGTTGTGCCCGCCTCCCGCTAGGACCCCTGAGACCCGTCTTGTCCCGTGCTGCCATGCCAGCTCGGCAGGCCACGACGAGCAGCACGGTGACGCTGGCCGATGTCAGAGGGTGATTGCCAAGGCCCCACACGCCTACCCAAGCACACAGCCACACGCAAAGTCACACGTGCTCTACGATTACTCCATGGACTTGGCAGCCTTCTCCTGGACAACTGTTGGCTACGCTGCTTCCTTCCAGACACATGCATACACTGCACGGCCCCACACGCTGCACACACAAACACGCGCGCTCACAAACACAAGAACACGCAGGCACATGTGCACAGACACACGCAGGTGCGTGCAAACACGCCGATGGGCAGAAGAAGGGTTGTCACAGACAAGGAGGCACCGGGAGCAACCCGAGACTGGGACCCTGGGTTAATTCCCAGCCTATTTCCCGCCAACTCACTGTGTGACCTACAGCAAGATTCTCAACCTCTCTGGCCAGATGTAAAACACTGGTGGGCATGACTTCTATGCTTCTACTCAGGGTCTGAGATTGGGACCAAAGACGCATCCTGGAGAGGTCATCAGAAATGACAAACTTTTGCTATTCCAGCTCACTAGTCACCTCCCCCCCTTCCTTCTGTCAATATGAAGTGCCTACTGTATGCCTAGCAATGCATTAGATAATAAAGGAGCTGCAAAAACACGCCCGCTGTGCTTCCTGCCTCCCGGGGCAGGAAGTCTCTCTGGAAACGGGTTCTGCACAAAATTGCCGAATAACCACAAGTGGCCTCAGATACTTAGATGCCAAAATAAATTATCCAGACTGTAAATCCAGGAGCCTGGGGACAGACGGTGAGGGAGGAACACACTGGGGAAGCCTCAGTCAGGAGGCAGCCCTTGAAATGGATTCTGAAGGGTACGTGGGGGTGTCTCCAGCAAGAGGGGAGCAGAAGGTGTCACGGGGTGGAGCGCAAGGAATGAGCCAGATTTGGGGACAAAGAGAGGGGTGGGACTGGGCTGAGGGCTGGAGCTTGGGGGGGACCTGGTTGGCTCAGTGGAGCCCACTGCCTACCTAATGGGGTGTCTCGATCCCCCAAAAGCCCAAGTTTCAAGCAGCTCAAGAAGTTCGAGTTAAAATAAAGAAGCAGATGAAGCCCTTAGTCCATCAGCCACCTCTCCCTGTTGGGCCAGCTGTCTCACCCGGCAGGCTGCCCAGGGAGGTCACCCAAGCATGGAGCCAGGCCTGGGTGCCGCCAAATGTATCCTAATGGCCTGACTTTGTGTGGCCAGCCTGGGTAGGGGGCGGGGAGACCTGGAAGGAAGGGCCTTCTGACCGGCAGGTGAGGCGTATTTGGGGGTCAGAGCTACTCAGAAGGAGAGACGCTCTCAGCCTGTGCTTGGATTCTTTCCAGAGGCGGCCCTGGAGGGCAGAACCAGGGTCAGCCGGCAGGGCTGAGAGCCAGCTGCGGGGGCCAGTGTGGCAAGGAGCCTAAGTCCAGCAGATCGCGAGCCAGTCCTTGCTCCCCAGACTGCAAGTGGGGGCTGGAGAGGGCACTGCCACCTGACCTAGTGCATGGGGCGCAGAGAGATAGGACCTTGGGTCCCTCTAGCATCAGTGCAGTGCGAGTGGTGGCGAAGGGTCACGGCCAGGGCAGCGAAAGCTCAGGGCTCAGAACCCAGACCCCTCCAGACGAAGCGGATCTCCACTCTGTGCCGCCAAGTGCCATCTGCCAGGGGGCCGTGGTCAGCGAGCCTGCCTCCCCGTCACTGTGCCACCCGCCCAGCTGTCCACGCTTGGACTGGGTGAAGGTGGTAAGCACAGACCACACAGGTGCGACGCCAGCTGGGTTCCCGGGCTCACCCTGCGTCTTACTTCACGCCACCCACACGGCGGCCCCGGCGCCCTCGCTTTACAGAGGAGTGGAAAGGTCAAGACTGCCTCACAGTCACACGGTAGGAACAACTAGGGAGTGGGCTCACTCTGACCCCGATAATACTGGGCGGTCCGGATTCAAACCCACCCCGGGTGACAGCAAGGGGCACGTGAATCCCGACACACGGAGGGACGGAATTCAGTGTGCCCTCCAGAGTACACAAAATTACATTTCACATGAACTTAGAGGGTTGAAGAAAAAACAAGTTGATTTGAAAACACAGCCGAGGTGCACGTACAATGGGTGAATTTCACGGCACATAAATGATGCCTCAAAAAGGGGGGCCAAAAATAAAAATGAATAAAATGTTTTTTAAAAAATAGCTGAAAGCACAGCAGCTTTTGTTTTCTCAAATTGACTCCGTCAGTGACTCTTACAAGCACACCGGCACTGGGCATGTAGAGGGGGTATTCCCGCCATTTCTTGATGGCATCCAAGGGGGTCACAACTGTCTCTGCCTGAGGGCTCTTGCTCATGGAACATGCACACCGAGCCAGAGCCTCATCGGAAAGAAAGCGCAGGGCTCCCCCAAGGTCTGCATCGTCGGTCCTGGTTGAGGGGGCAGCAGCAAAGGTTGGAGCCCCTGCCTCACCCCTCCAGGCAGCTTTGGGACTGGAACAGCAGGGAGAAAGGAGAAGCAGGCGCTGTCCCTCAGCCTGCCCTCCAGCTCCTGCGCACGCTCCCCGCACACACCTTAGGGCGTATGCCTGTTTCCTCCCGGGGCCCTGGTGTCCCCTCATAATCCATGGGAAAAGGCTCTCCTCCCCGACAGGTCTGCCCAAGTTACTAAATTGGAGGCTGGGAATGTTCTGCAAACGCAGGACGAGGACACGGAGACACAATCTTAGCAACACAGTTGCCCCAGGGACTAGAGCCGTGATTGCAGCCACTGCAGCAGCAAAGGGGAGGGGAGGGAGCCAACTTCTGTTAGTCCCCTCCCTGGGCTCGGCACTGGCTGATCCCTCCCTCCCAGGATTTCATTTCCTCCGGGCCTCCGAGATAGCCAGGTAAACTGAGGCTCCGAGAGGTGTGGTGACCTGACGGAGCTGGCTTAGGAAGGTACAGAGCAAGGGCTGCCGGCACTTTCCCCGGCATCTTCCCATGATGCACCCCCCTCTCCCCCCAGAGAGAACCCGTGCAGCCGTGCACAGGCCCATCAGCTGGCACCAGCCCCCTCCCCGACTCTCCCCTGCTGCCAGCAAGTTCCTTCTCAGGTCTGACAGTATCCTCCCTTCTGCTCACAGACATTAAGGGCCCATGGGGGCTTTGCGAAGTCGAGGCTAGGCAGCCTGAGCTTCTCCCCACCCTCCACCCCTGCCCGGCTAGGACCCAGGCTCTTCTCTGGGAGGGTGCTAATTGTAAACGCCCCATCCCCAACACTCCCCCTCCCTTCAGCCTGTCACCTTGGAGTAACTGTAGCCCCCATAAGCTGCTCCAGACTTCCCAGCACCGTGCTGGGCTCCCCTGAAGCCCATCACACCTCCAGCGACCAGCCCTAACGGGCCCACTGCGCGCGGCACACTGGCGATCAAAGCGTGGGGTTAAACCAGAGGGTGGGTGGCCTGCCAGCTCTGAGCCTCTCTACCTGTGTGACCTTGGGCAGGTCCCTTAACCTCTCTGATCCCCAGGGGCCTCTTCTGCTAAGCAGGGTAGCCTCACCTCACAGCCGGGCTGCTCTGCAGAACACGGAAGTTAAAGACCTTGAAAACACCCAGCCCAGAGCCACGCTCAGACAGCCCCACGGGCACCGACAGCAGAAGCAGGCCTCACACGTGGCAGGACGGGACACCTGCAAGGCTGCACCGAGCACCATGCTGGGGCCAAACACCGGGAGCACCCCAGGAGCTCAAACCCAGCTGAGGCCAGCACCAGTGAGGAGATGAACCCTGCGGAGGGCATCCCCGGCTGAGGGGAGTGTGAGCAGAGGTGCGGAGCAAGGAATGCACGGGGACCAAGGATCCAGGGGTTCTCCCAGGTCCGAGGGTGGGCGGGGCCCATGGGGGACACGGCTGCAAGGTCAGCACGGCCCAGGCAGGATGCCCTTGACTCTGCTCCACCACCCGGGCTGGGCTTGTCTCTGCCCACGATGCTGCCACTGGGGCTTCCAGGGCGAGGGAAGGGATGTGCAGAGAGGTGTATTAAGAAGATTAATCTGGCTGCAGTGTTAGCAGCATGCCGATGGCTCGGAGAGATGGAGAGATGGAGAGACCAATTAGGAGGATACTGCAGTGGTCCAGGCAGGAGGCCTGGGAGTCGGCTCCGGCACACAGGGAAGGCGAGAGGGGCGGACGAGCCAGGCGACCGCTGAGCAGAGGCCCGTACGGGTCACCCCGGCCCTGCCCAAGCACCCCCGCACCCTCCTGTCCTCAGCTCCCACAGCTCCGCTGACCTGGAAATCTCTGTTCCCCAGTGCTGACTCCTCGGCTCACTTCCACCCGGCTTTTGACAATCGTGCCTGCTGCAGCCCCACACCCGGGAGGGGAGGTCCAGGCGGGGCCTCGGCGGTGGGTAGGGGTCACTGGGACTTCTTCCTTCCTCCTCCTCCTCCTCCACGGGATGTCAGGAGACCCCTGGGTGGCAGGTGGTTTCCCGGAAAGCCCACAGGCTCCCCATACGGATTGGGACTTGCTCTGCACCCCCCCCCCCCAGCCCCGGAGCTCTCCAGCGTGGAACTCTGCCTCTCTGGGCAGCTCTCCTTCCAGGCCTGCATGCCCCTGGGTCCCAGTGCCCCCTAACCAGGGGTGGCTTCGGCACCCCCCACAATCTCCTGCTAGCTCCTCAAAGCCGCCCCGAGTAAACACACGAGCAGGCACGGCACTCCCAGCGCTCACTCA
>CM052891.1:22258241-22292421 GCA_028534135.1 Potos flavus | reverse complement strand
GCCCCGGAGCTCTCCAGCGTGGAACTCTGCCTCTCTGGGCAGCTCTCCTTCCAGGCCTGCATGCCCCTGGGTCCCAGTGCCCCCTAACCAGCGGTGGCTTCGGCACCCCCCACAATCTCCTGCTAGCTCCTCAAAGCCGCCCCGAGTAAACACACGAGCAGGCACGGCACTCCCAGCGCTCACTCAGCCTGGAGACGGCCAGCCCGAAGCCCCCGCGACCTCAACCTCTGGAGCTGGGGCCCCCGCCCCTCCCCTGCCAGAACCACGTCTCGGCCGGAGCCCATCGTGGGCCACCGCGAGGCGCAGCGAGGCTCCCTCATGCCCCAGACCTCAGGGGTCGTCATTCCCCACCCTCCCTCACCCCTGCCGAGGAAGGGCTGAGCGTCGCTCTGTCAGGAGCCCGAGCAGACTGGACGGGGTAAGGCCAGCCAGGGGCCTCACGGCAGCTCTCCACCTTCCCTCACCACACTCTGCTGCTGGGGCTCCGCCTCTCCCCAGCTGGAGCTGCTCCGCGTCCTCCCCCTCTCCCCGCCCCCCTCCCACCCCGTCCTGTCCCCTCTCCCAACCTGGCCCCTGCTGCAGGGGGCTCCACGGCCCTCCCCACAAACAGCTCCGCGACCTGCAGCCTCCTCTCTTCTCCCCTCCTCCACCTGCACCTCCCTCTCCCTCCACACACACCCCATTCCCGTCCATCACTTATCCCTGTTTCCCTCACTCCTCCAATCTCCTTTCCTGGACTCAGAGCACAGACCCCCCCTGGGAGTGCAGGCCCAGGCCCCCCAAGCCCCGGGCCCCAGCACCCCAGCTCTCTCCAGACTGTCTTCCCAGACCCCCACCTGCCAGTGCCCCTGACTTCCCTGACCTCGTGGGGGCGCCACCTCCTGGCCTGCTAGGGTTCCTCTCCCGCTGCCTTTCCCCCCTGAGTTCAGTCAGACCCACTGTCTCCCCTTGCTCCCCGGCTCCCTGACCCCCACCCTTCAGCTGTCACTGGGGTGCAGACGACACGAAACAGCCTCCCTCCGAGCCCTTGGCTCCTCACCCAGAGAGCCAGCCTGCCTGATAGCGTTCCCCAGGTGGCCCGCATCCAAACAAACCCTCTCGCCCCCTCTTCCAAGCCTGACCCTTCCCCGACGGCCGGCTCCATCACCCTCCAGAATTCCGTCTTGGAACCTGGGTGTTATCTAGGATTCATCCCTCCAACAGCAGGTGCCGGGCCCACAGACCCTGCCAACGGAATTATTGCCCCCACCCCCGTTCTTTCCACCACCACCATACTTGGGGCCCTCGCAGCCTCTGATCTGAAGGACAGAAATAGCCCCTGGGCCCCTCCCTCACCCCAGCCCGCATCCACTGGAATCTCAGGCTTCCTTCAACACTGCTGGACTCCCGTCGCTCCTGCTCGGACACCTCCGGTGGGGGTGGGGGAGGCCAGGACTGTCCTTCGGAGTGTCCCATGGCCTCCTGGGCCCTTCCAGGCCAGGCTGCCCGAATTCCCCTTCATCCTTCCACCAAGATGTCTCCGCCCCAGCTGCCAATCCCACCTATCTTCCAAGGACCCTCCTCAAAAGCCACCTCCTTCGCAAAGCCCTTTCAAGGCCCCACCTGGGTGTGAGCCTCCCTCCTCTGTCCCCAGAAGCCTCCCTTAAGACATTTGGCATAATCATCCGCGAAGCAGAACTTTTCAGCTAGAACCGAAATTTCTCCGGTGCGTCTGGCTCCGTCCCCCGCCCCCTGCCATTCTGTTTTCTGTTCTAGCGTGCCGTGCACAGGGGGTGTTTGCTGAGCTGGGGGAGCCTAGGGCCAGAGGGTGCCTGAAGGAATGCGAGCGCCCCGCTAGCCAGCCAGCTCCGAAGGAGCACCCATGCCGCCCCCTACATCTGGAGGGACTTTGGAAATCTGGGGTCAGGGCGGCTCTAGAAGGATCTTCCCCCAATGTCCTGCTTGGCCGCAGCCTCGGTGCCTGAGCCAGGGCTCCTCTGTCCGGAGGCCAAGAGCTCCTGGAAGGCCCAAGGGTTAGGCTTGGGGCGGGAGGCGTCCATAAACCCTTGTCCTCAAGGGCTGCGTGGGGGGTGTCCATGCCTGTTTGTGTTTTCTGGGGAGAGAGTCCCCAGTTTTCAGCCGGATCCCAAAGGGGTCTGTGAGGGCCCTGCAAGGTAAGACCGGCCACATCTGGATTCTCCCCCACCCCCCACCCCCACTCCACCCCCAGCTTCCCCTGCCTTGAACAGCTGACCTCACTCACTTAAAAATAGAAACCCTCCCTGGACATGTATCTAGAGTGACAGGATGGGTCCAGAGTCTGAGCCACGAGCAGAATCGTCACCTGCCTGGTCCTCTGCTGCCTGAGCGGCAGTCCACTCGGGACCCTGCCTCTCTCTCATCGGCAGCCCAGGGGACCGCTGGGCCACGTGCCCCTCCTCCACCTCTCTCCGTTGTCCCTCTTCTAGAAGATGAAGTTAGCCTCTGCTCTCAGCACCTCAGAGCCAGGAGGGGGGTGATGAGGAAGCCCCTGTGTCCCCAGGACCCCCTCCCCGCACCTCCAATGTTCCTGCTGGAGCAGCCTGGCCCCACAGACCTAGGCAGAGGCAGCCTCTCTTCTGAGCTCCAGCAACTTGCCAGCTATGGCCCGGGATGCCCCACGGGTGCCTCGTCTCAACCGTCCAGCAGCCGCAATCGGCTCCAGGCCCAGTGCTCCCACCCCAAGCAGGAACTCGGTCTCATCCTGGCTGCTTCCTTCCCCCACGTCGCCAACTAGTGTGGAGGCCTGCAGACCCAGTCACCTGCCAGCCCTCCCGGCCCTCTTCCCTCCACTTCCAGGGACAGAGATGTAGGCGCTGTCTGGACCACTGCAGTAGACTTCCCGTTGGCCTCCCTGCCTCCTGTCCCCCCTCCTTGGCTCTGGAGGACTTTCGATAGAACACAAATCTGCTCGTATCACTGACCTGCTTAGAACCTCTTTCGGGAACCTATCGCCTTCGGGAAAAAAATCCACATTTCTTCTGTGCCTCTCAGGACCTGGCCCTGAATTTTTTCCCAAACCGATCTCTTGTCACTTGTCCATCCCAGTCCCCACCCAGTGCCCCACTCACTCGCAACGCCTTAGAAATCTCTCAGTTTCGGTGTTTGGTGGTTGCTGTCTCTGATCTCCGCCCCTCCCCCCCATATTGTGCCCTCCACCCCACCCTTCACTGGCTACACCTCGCTCTTCCTTCAGACTCAACTCCCAGATCACATCCTGCGTGGGCATCTCCCGGAACCCCCTTCCCCAGGCCAGATCCCAGACTACACCGCACATCCCTCTTCAAGCACCTATTGCAGCGAGTAAATGTGACCATTCACTTGTTGGTGACCTCTCCGAGAGGAAGGACACAATGTCCTAGGCCCGTGTATGCACACTTCTCCTCCCAACCCCACATTCAGGGGCATCACGTTGCTGTCTCGATGACAGCATTTACACCATGGTAATTGGCAAACGCTCTAAATGCCACAAATCAGGACATGTTCCCACAACTCCGATGCGCAGGAAATGTGTGTGGGATGGATGGATGGACGGAAGGAAGGAAGGAAAGAAGGAAGGCAGGCAGGCAGGCGAGAGAGAGGGATGGTTAAATCGCAGTAAGTTTCTTGCTCTGTGTTCTGCCTCCTCATGGATGGGGCACACATGCTTGCCCTCCATCAGATCACACCTCTGTCCTCAAGTTTGCTCCCTCCTCGGTGTCCTGTCCTTGTCCTCCTCACGAGTCCCTCTGGGAGAGACAGTCCTGCCAGGTCTCACCCGCCAGTGGGTTAAGGGGTGAGCGAAGGGTGCCCGCAGGAGGGTACGGGCAGCGTGGGACCTCCCCGGGGCAGGGCAGGGTACGACCAGACAGGAGCTTCCTCTGCTGGTGGAGAGGGGCAGGAGGACTGTCACCATCCTCGGCAGGGAAACTGAGGGGTAAGGTAGGTGACGGGAGAGGACAGGCCTGGGGAGGGCAGCAGCGGTGGGCAGGAGAGAGGTCTGGGCTCCTTGCTGGGGAAGGACACAATCCCAGGATCGATGGACAGCATCTTCTCGTTCAGGGTGCTACAGGGACACCTCCCCACCTGTTGGCATGTGCTGCCACTCTCCCTCGGGTCTCCCCCGCCCCTTCCTCCGCTGGCTCCCCTCTCCCCTGTCTGGAGGCTCCATCTGAGCCTGTGTCCCCGGCCCTGCCCAGCATGTCCTCATCAGCAGCCGGGTCTCGTTCTCAGTCTTCAGCTCTCCCTCTCCGCCACCCCTATGTCTCCATGCCTCCATCTGTCCCCATCTCCTCCCCGAGTGTCCATCTCCCCCTCCCTCTCTCCATCCCTCCTGTCCCTGCATCTCGGTCCCCCCTTCTTTATGCCTGCCTCTCTCAAGGTCTTCGCTTTGCCCTCTGGGACCCCGTCTCCTGGTCTCCATCTCCCTCCGTGTCTCCGTCTCCCCCTCTGGATCTCTATCTCTCGGCCTGCACCCCCCCACTCCCCCACCCCCGCCTGCTCAGATCCTGAGACGCAGATGGCGGGACGTTCACGCCGCAGTGCCTGCGAGCACAGGGCCACGGCTGCTTCTGGGACTTTGGAGCACCCCTGGCCCCCGAGCCTGCCAGGCAGCAGTCAGTCATCTGTCCCCAGGCTGCTGGGGACTCCCACTCAGCCCTGCGGGGCCTGCAGCAACCAGGGCCTGGGACACACAGCTCGCCGCCGGAGCAGACGCCCGTAGCACCACGGAGTGGGGACTCCCCGCTGCTGAGGGTTTGGGGCTGTGTCCCCTGCCTTCCTCAGGAGCTTGGGCAAGGGGAAGCCGCAGGCACCGCTGACCGACCCCTTTTACTTCCTCCCCGAGGGGATGTCCCTCTTAATGTCTAACCGAAAGGCTTCTTGCTGCCGCTTCGGTGGCCCTCGGTCTCTGTGACTCAGCGTCTTCCCAGCACAGCCAAAGCCTCCACCAGCAGCCTTCGCTGGGACAGGTTGCGGGGTGCAGCCCCCCAGGGGAGGGACATCTGACCTCAGCCGGAACTGGGCGGAGGGACAGGAGGCTGAGGTTCAGGGTAATGGGAGGTTAGGCCTGCCACCGGCCGGGTCCCCGCACGGAGCAGGCAGCCCCCGGCAGCCTGGCAGAGTGGCGCACCTTTCCCCAGGAGGCCGGCTGGGCGGGCGTGTGCACACACACCCACGCCCCAGGCGGCCAGACACAACACGCTCACCACAGCGCCGTGCTCCGCACCTGCCGGCACCGCGGCTGGCGTCCTCCCCCTCCCTGCGCCTCACCTCCAACAAGAGGGAATCGGGCAGAGCCACCTGGTGGGGGCAGCGTTGAGGGAGAGGAAGGGGCACCAACATGGTGTGAGGGCGAGGGAGGAGGGGCTGGGCTTGGGGTGCACCCAGCTGGACGGGGCAGCTGGGCGCCCACGACGTGAAAGCCACAGAGGTCGGCAGGGCCGGGGAGGAGGCTCTGATCGCCCTGAAAAGCGAACATCTCACATCGGCTCCAGCCCTGGCTTGGACCTGTGCTCCCCAGCCTTGCCCCAGACCCTCTGCCGTCCTTCCCCAGGATGACCGCCTGGCCACTGTGGCCAGCCCCTTCCTCGCCACCCCCCCCTCCCAGCTCCTCCACATCGCCATCACACCAGGGAGCGGGGAAGAGCATGGTCTCAGCTCTCTCCCAGGGAAGGTCAAGTTCTGGCAGCCCAGTCCCCTGCCTGAGCCTCAGGGAGGCTGGAGCACCCAGGAAAGAGCACAGACGCCTGCGGCGGACTGACGGCACCCCTCCCCCCCCAGCTTTTCCAAGACTCAGCCAAGGGGGTGACCTAGAAGACCAAACTGGGGCAAGGGGCTGCCTTCCAGAAGAAACCCTGTTGGGAGGCCCCATGGGGCCCGGTCCCACGTGCAATCAGTGTGGGGAGGGCCGGGGGCAGTGGAGTCCCCAGGCCACCCTTCGTGTCCTCGCACGGAACCTCCTTCCGCTCAGCCTAGATCCTACTGCTTGCAGCCATTGGCCCCACAAAACAAGCCTGCTCCCTCTTCCACGTGACAGCCCTTCAAATATTTGAAGACAGCTCGCCTGTCCCCGCTGAGCCTCCTCTTCTCCTGACTAAACATCCCGGTTCTTAGAACGATTCCTCAAACGCGAGTTTCAAGTCTCTTCACCACGCTGGGCATTCTCATCTACCCAGACGCCCCACTCAAAGCAAGGCTCCCGGAACGGAGGCCGGGACCAGATGGCCTCCCTCCCTACGGGACAGGCCCCAGCTCCACTGAGATGCAGCCACCAGCTCTCTCCTCCTCACCCCTACCCACCTCCAGTTAGTCACATCCCCCCCATGACCGAGTCAGGTGAAGGCTGGGGCGCCCAGCGCTGAGCCAGGGGATCCCCCAACACCTTCTTCCCCCTCTGTAGCTTCTCCAAAGACCCGAATCTCTTCCAGTGATTTATCCCTCCGGAGAGGCCCTACCCACGTGTGATGCTTGCCACTCACTCATTCTTCAAACCCCCCTTCCTCTGAGAAGCCATCCCAGATAGAACACGCCCGGCTCAGATCCTGCTCCTGCCTCGGGCAACCTCCATAGGCACAGACTGCGTGACATTCACTGTTTGTCACCCTCCAGAGTCCCCACGCACTGGTGCACCTCCCTCCTGTCCTCCTCCCCGCCGTCAGGCTAGCGGCACGCAGAGGAAACAGGAAACAGGGGTGGGAGGGGAGGAAGGCAGAGGGTCCCCCGCCCCAGCGACCGTGCCCTTGCACATTCCCTTACCTGTTCATGGTACTCGATGCCCATGCTCAGTGTGTTGACCAGGATAGCGATCATGATTCCCCGACCGAAATACTTGCTGTCCACGATCTTCCGGAAAGTGTCACAGATCAGCCTCCAGAAGGCCAGCACGGAGTTGGGCTCCACGTCCAGCCCCAGGCTCTGCCGGTGCCGGCTGTGGGGGTCCCGGAGATCACTGTGCTGGGCGTCCTGCGTGAGCTCATACACCACCTCGCTGTCTGAATCGGGCATCTCGTGGCCGGCCAGCTCCACCGGCCCTGCCCCCGCCCGGGCACAGTAGGGGCAGCTGTCTGGGCCACAGGCTCCACTGTCTGTCTTCAAGCAGGGGCTGGAGATCTTGCAAGAGCTTTGGCAGGTGCCTAGGGTGGGAGGGTAGAGGTTGGAGGCCCCAGAGCTTCTTACTAGGGGCGGCCCTTCCCTAAAGTCTCTATAAAATGATTTGGGGAGTGTGGGGTCCTTTCAATGACAGGGGAGCTGGGCACTGTGCAGGCCAGGGGCACTGAATGCCAACAGCATTCCACTGACAGTCCCTGCTGGGGGTCCTGGCCTTGATGTTCCCCAAGGTCCTGGGCAGCTCCCCCGACCGCGGAGCCTTTAGCAAGGAGCCCAGACCAGCTCCCCTTCCCAGGAAAGCCAGCCCTGCACCCACACCGCGCTGAGCCGCATTTCCCAAGGGATCCTTGAGACACACACACACACACACACACACACACACACACACAGATGTGTGCTCCTGTACATCCACACCCGGACACACATAGTCGCATGCGCACACGCACTATGTCCATACACATACCACTTGTGAACCACGCATACCTGCACAGCCGAACACATGCGTGCACACACACATACACATTATATAAGGCACGTGTGCTAGCCATGCGCACATGTGGGCACGCACACAGACCCAAGCAGCACCCTCGCGTGTGCACACACACAAGTGCACACACCAGACGCATGTGTGCACATACACACACGAACACTAAACGCGCCCATGCACGTGCACCCCTACACACACCGGACCCCTTCGTGCACACATCCGCACCTACATACACACCAGACGGCACACACTCACGCATGTGGTGACATGTCCCAAGACACCAGTGTCCACTGAAATCCAGCTTGGATCATAGAACCGGAGCGCTGGGGGGAAGCTCAGCGAGCGCCCCAGAAAGCAGGTCGGGGGAGATGCAGGCTTCTCACCCAGGGCCCAGCCCCCAGGAAACATCCAACAACGTGTCCCCTTCTGACTGCACGTGGGAGGGCTCACTGGCAACGACCACAGCCCCAGCCCGGCCTTCTACGCAGGGGGGGACCAAAACACGCGTGCGTGGGACTGGTTTCCACCCACCCCCATCCCCCCACCCCCGCCCGGCAGGGCGGGGGGAAAGCTGGCACGGGAGCCCCGAGCGTGGCGTTCTGGGACGGCACCTTCCTGTCCCGGCCCACGTTCCTGCATGACATCCCACACGTATCCCACCGCTCCCACGTGCCACGTCCTTCCTGAAACCCCGGGCTTCAGCGACAGCGCGTCTGTCTTCGGGGGAGGGCTCGCCACCCCTGTCTGACAGGGTGGGGGTGGGGGACGCCCACAGGCGGTGAGTGTCTCACTTCCCCTGTGACACCAGGTGCTCCTCCCACAAGACCAGCAGCCCCCGGAGGACTTGCTGCTCTAGGCCCCCAGTCTCCCCGTGGGGAGCCAACGAGACTCGTGTTTACAAGAGTCCCCTTAGCGTGGGGCGCGAGGCTGGCACGGTCACGAACCCTTTCCCCTCGGGGCCTCGGAGGCACACAGCCCTGAGTTCAGCCCTCAATAATGGCACCACCTTGGGCCGGTGAGTCAAGCCACCTCTCCGGGCCTCCTGTTTCTCATCCGTACAATGGGGACGATGAGAAAGCTCATCATCTAAACTGCTGAGCGGCTCCAATGGGCTCTGCCTGCGAAGCAGTGGCAAGCACAGACAAACTGGTCAATAACCGTTGGGTTTTCTTGCAAAGAGCGCAGACGAGGGCGCATAGCAGGTGTCCATCCCACCATGGTCATTCTTCTCATGACAGTGCAAGAATCCAGATCCCCATTGGAACGGGTGAGAAACACAGGGCTCAAAGAAGCGACGGGACTGATTGAAGTTCCCGAGGCCTCGAGTGGCAGAATGGGAATCAGGGGCCAGACCTCCCAACGCCCGGCGCCCAGGCCTCTCTGGGATGCCACCCAGCCCCCAGGCCAGGGCCCCAGCATGCCCCACCCCCCACCCCGGAGTCCTCACCTGTGCTCTGGGTCTCCAGCAGCTTGTGCATGGAGCTGTAGGGCCCGGGCGGGATGTTGAGGCTGGTGAGCGTGGGCGGTCCAGAGGCGGGGGCCGCCTCCACCAGCGCTCTCTCCTTCAGCATCTCCGGGGGAGGGCTGCTGTGCACCGTGGAGTACACCTTCCCGCTGCCCACAGTCCTGCCCGACGCCTCAGATGGTGACCTGGGAGGGGGTGCCTGGCAGCGGAGCGGCTCCAGGTGGCAGTCGGCATGGTAGAAGCTGTGCACAGACTCTGCGCCCCCCGGAGGGCCGCCGGAGAGCGCGGGCGTCGAGGGCGGTGGCAGCATGAGCCGGCGGGAGCCACCGGCATCCCGGTCCTGAATCTCCGGGCTGGCCCGGGGGGCCCGCAGCGTCCCGTTGCCCAGGTGGTAGTGGTGGTGGTGGTGGTGGTGATGGTGCACCAGGTGGTGGACAGACGGACGGCGGTGGGAGCGAGAGCAGCTCCCGCCGGGCTGGGGCTCCTGGCCTCCGCGGGGCCCTGGGCTGCTTAGCAGCCCGGCCCGCACGCCCGCTGCCCGGGACACCTGGGCCAGCCTGCGCGCCGCTTTCCGGAGAATATACACCAGGTACTTGAGCAGCTCCTCGTAGCAGCTGCCCGGCTCGGAGAAGCTGGCCAGGGTGCTGGCATTGGACAGGAACCGCACGCGCTGCTCCCGCATCAGCTGGCTTTCCCGCTGCTTGGTCTCCGAGAACTGCGTGGCGATCACCACCAGGCACAGGTTGATCATGAAGAAGGAACCCACCTGTTGGGGTGGGGACAGGAAGAGGAGATGTCCTGAAGAAAAGGGAACCGCAAGGCGGGTCGCCGCATCCCAAGCACTTCCTACCCGCCAGGCGCTGGGCTGCGTTACTGTCCCAGCATGATCTCATTCTATCCTCGTGACAGTTTCAAGAGGTGACACTTTTATAACCTCCGTCTGACGGGTGAGGAAACAGGCTCAGAGAGGTCAAGACATTTGCCCAAGATCGTTCAGCCAACGCACGGCGAAGCTGAGACTTGAAGCAAGCTCTATAGAATTCCAAGGCACTGTTATTGATCGCAATGGTATCCTGCAAAGATTTCTCCCAAACTCCCTGCCCCTAACCATGGCCGGCCGTGGAGATTCTGAGCACCCCTCCCCAGTTCCCATTAGGAGCAGAGAAGACTGTAGAGATGAATGCAATCTTGGAGACATGGGGTTCTCACGTTGGACTGATCCTTTGAGGTCTTGGCAAAAACACTGTTCCCAAGACTCCTGCGTCGAATCCCACTCCTAGCTGCATGCCCTTGGGTGAGACCCTCAGCCACGGGACCTCACTATCCTCCTGTTAGCCTTGCCTGTATCTTCTTTCCCTGTGTCTCTCCCCTTCCCCAGCCAGGTAATGGGCTGAGCCCCGATCCCTGAAGACTAGCCGAGCTGCCACCCCTGACTTGCCCACACTCCCTCGTCCCTGTCCCTATGCCTCAGTTTCTCCAGGACTCTGGGATGGCCATTGCTGGGACAACAATCCAGAATGAAGGAAATGAATATTTATGGTAACAGAGCAGATTTTTTTTCTAGATTGTGTCCTAGTAATTATGATAATGAGCTTCACTAATATGATTCCAGAGAGCTGTTTGGAAGATTTTTCACGGGGTGTGTGGGTGGAAACTAGGCCCCTTACCACCCTGTCTGCTTCCTTTCCCTCCCCCAGGCCCAGGGAGAGAAGCGTACTGGAAAGACCACGCTTCCTAGAGATGCCTGCCTTGATGCTCCCCAGGTGATGTTGGGGGATGGGAACAGGTCCCAAACCTGGTCCCTTGTCCACATGCAGGGGCAGGAGGGAGCGGCCTGGAGGACTGGTTCTTTCCCTCTCACCCAGAGCTGCCTTAGTCTGTCTCCACCTCTCCCTGGAGTTTGCCCTAGGTCCTGAGTAGATATTAATCTCTGTCTTAATCTCTCTCCCTCAATATCTGTCCCTCTGTCTGGCTCTGTCACTGGCCTCTTGGTGACTGGAGAAGGGCTGGGCTTGGAGCCTGTAGCCTGGGGTTGAATTCTCTGCCCTCTGAAGCTCAGAGTTCTCGGTTAGGAGATGGGCCTACCCCTCACCCACCCCCAGCTCGCCCCACCTCCCCGGCCCGGCCAGATCCACCCATGGCACATGCAGAGCCCATGACAGGGTCAAACGAGGAAACATAGGTTTCCTCTCTGCAAAATGGTGATGATAATGGGATCGTGGTGAGGATTAAAGGCACCAGCACGTAAAGAGTGCTGAGAGCAGGACCAGCGCATAGTAAGTGCTCAATAAATATTAGCTACCAGTAGTAGCAGTTCAGTTATGAACTGGGAATGGTAAGGATGACAAGTATCAAACACGGGGACCCTTGCCTCTGACTTCTGCCCTCGTGAAGCCTTGGAGCTTCTGAGCTGGAAAGAACAAGAGGTCGTACCGTGTTTCTCAACACTGAATGCCGGGGAGTCTGGGCGGTATGATTCTGTGTTTGTAGGGCGGCCGTGTCAAGATGTTTACCATCTCTCCCCAGCCCCCCCAACCAAATGCCAGTAGGGCTCCCCTAGACCTCGTGAAAAACAAGACCACCCTTTTGCTATTTCCCAACACCCTCTGGGTCGAGACTCACCCATTTTACTGATAAAGAAGCAGAGGCCTAGGGTCGGGCTGGGGGGCTCATGGGGAAAGACTTGCCCAAGGTACTAAGTGATAGAACCAAGCCTTGACCTTGGATTTCCTCCTGACTCCTCGCGACGGGTGTCCGCTCTGCCTGAGTCTTTGTGGGACCTGTCCTGAGACCAAGCCAGCTTTCCCCTCTCTGGATGCCCCCCACCTGTTTCCCCAGGAACCCCCTTTCCCACAGGGGCCCAAGGAATCACTCACGATGATGAGGAGGATGAAGTAGATGAAATTGTAGAACGAATGAGCATCCATGACAAAGTACATGATGTCGACCCAGCCCTCCAGCGTGATGACCTGGGGAGGGTGCAGAGGGACAGGCTGACTCGGGGCGGGGGGCCCCCTAAAGCCTCCTGTGGTCTCCTCAGAGGCCCTGGCCCCCTCCCAGCCCCGAGGACCACCCGCTCCGAGGCAGGATTGTGTCCTGGCGCTTGCGTTCTGGGGAAAGTCTCGGCACCTGGGCGGTCCCACCTGGAAGATGGCAATCCAAGCGTAGCCAATGTTGTCGAAGTTGATGGCGCCCTTGAAGGGGTTGTGCTCCCCCGCGGAGCAGTTGGTGTAGTACTGGTTCCAGTTGACGCAGGTGGTGTTGCTAGAGCTGTTGTAGGCCTCGTAGTCCAGGCCGCAGGGGGGGCCGCCGCCGCCCTCCCCGCGCAGCGTGGGCACACTCCTGCACGAGCGCATGCCGTTCTCCCGCGGCTGGGAGCAGATGAAGGGGTTCTCATCCTCGTTCTCCGTCTGGTAATAGCGTTCCAGGTCCACGCTCAGGGGGCTGCAGGGGAGACAGGCAGGAGCTGGGAGCAGGCAGGAGTCTCCAGGGAGGGACCCCAGGAAGGACGAGCCGTGTGGGCACAGTGAGACCTGCAGGGTGAGCAGGGTGGGGACGAGGGTCGGGCATGCAGCGGGCGGGGGCAGGGATTTGTGGGTGTGGGTTGGAGGGCACTGCGGACAGAGGGTGAAATTCCAGAGTGGGGATGGGGGAAGGTTATGCCCTAGGGCGACGGTATTCTAAGGTGGCTGCCCACCAGGCTCACGGAGGAGCTCATAAGGATCCCTGTGGCCGTGCTGAACCCCAGGCCGATGAAATCAGAGCCTGTAGGGGACCCAGACCTCAGAAATTTTTTTTTTCTAATTCCCCAGGTGACTTCAACATGCAGTCAAGTTTGAGAACCGGACGTGTCACCGATGTCCCGACAGCAATGTCAACGGCAACAGGAACTGGGGTAGGTCCCAGCCCCGCAACCATTCCCAGGTCCCCTCCCGCCCCATGCCCGGGCAACACTCACAGGCTGAAGTTCTCCGGCAGGAAGCATCGGTTACGAAGCAGCCCCGCCCACAGCTGGACGCCAACGATGCCAAAGATGAAGAAGACGAAGAAGCAGAGCAGAAGGACGTTGCCCAACATGGGCAGCGTGTCCAGCAGCAGCGTGACAAGGATGCGCATGCCTGTGGGGGCAGAAGCCACACTGGGGGTGCCAGGCTGGCCAGGCTAGGCCGGCTGTCACGGGCCTGGCAGCATGCCCAGAGGGGGCCCATTGGGGTTTCCGGGGTGGAGACACCTGGCTCAAGTTGGAGGGGAGACCCACAGACACCACTAACTCCACAGGCAAGCCTGGCGGCCTCTAGCCCCTGCCCGTCGTCCCTCTCGGCCCATCCATATGAATCAGCGCACGGGACCACCAAGGATGAACCAGAGTGATGGAGGTTTCCAAGGCTCCTCTCTCCTGCACCGTACCCCCACCTAACCCCCTACACCATCTCAGTTCACAGAGGAGGATTGAGGAGGCTCAGAGGACTGATAGGACTTGTGTGGTATCACAAAGCTGCCTGGCGTTCTGCTTCTAGATCCCACCTCCCAACACACACACACACACACACACACACACACACACACACACACACTCGCCTCCTACTTCCTCCTCTCACCTGACACAGTCACCTGACCTTTCTACGTCATCAGTTATCACCACTGCGGTCATTGGGGAAACTGAGGCAGAGAATTCCAGGAGGAATGTCAGCAAGGAAGGAAATCTCACTTCAAGAGCCAGACCCTCAGCAAGGGTCCAGACGCCCTGAGCTTCAATATGGTTCTGAGCCCCCTGCCAAGTCCATTCTCTGTTGATACAGAGCCCCACATCGGAGGTGAGGAGACACAAGGCCATCTTCTCCAGTGGCCATCAGTTAACAAGCCACCAGAGCCCCTCCCCGCCCCCCAGCCTTGTTGGAGATACCGCCCTCCTTCCTCACTCCAGTTCCAGGACCCTATCGCCACATCTACTCTGAACCACCCCAGGCCACCAAGCCCCTGTTAAGCACACAGACCTCTAATGTCTGGTTTTGACCCCCGAAGTGCCACTCATGGCCCCCTGCCCCTCCGGGGGAAAAAGCTTCTAAGCAGCAGCTGATTAACCCTCCTGGTGCCTGCGGCCATCCTGCCTGGCCTTTCGAGCCCAGCCCGGCCTTCTCACTCAGTCCCTCACCCTCTCCTCCAGCCCCATCCTTTTTCAGCTCCTCTGGGCTCCAGCTGAGATCAATTCCTCAGGGTTTGCATTAAGGGAATTACACCGGTGGTTAGACAGAGGCCTATAAATCTGCCAGCCATCACCTGGGGTGGGAGAGGAGGCGAGTGCGGGCGTGCCCCTCCAGGAGCTCCTGTTAACACTAATGTCCCGACACCCGGAGGACACGGAGCGGCTCTGCCCACCTAAAGGCAGCCGCATCTCATACACACGCATGCACGCGCACACACGCACACACACACGCAGCACAGGGGGCTGCCACTACATTAGGCACAGAGCCCCAGAAACATACCCCTGCCCACCCCCACCCCCCACCCGCCGACTCCTGGGACTGCAGTGGAGACCATTTGCAGCCTATGTAGGTTGGGGACTTGCAAAGGGGGCCTGAGCAAGGGGGGGGGGGCAGGATGTAGGGGGAGCTAGAGCTGCCAAAGCCTGGCTGGCTCGGGAAACCAATGCGGTTTAATTTAGATAATGGTCCCGCAGTCAGTTGCGGCAGCGGGTTGGAAGGGGGTGGGAAGGAGGAAGGGGACACAGGCGGAGGGTGAGACACGGAGTGGCCTTGTCTGGAGAGAAGTCAGGCTCAGTGTGGCTCGTACGATCTCACCCGTGGGAGCCCGACTGTGTGAGAGGCTGTTCTAGCTAGAAAAGGATTACACGTCGTACCCACCCCTCCTGGCCTACCAGCCTCTCCTCCCCGTTCCCACTCACCCCTGTTCTCCTGCAGGGAGCGGTCCTCTAGCTGAAGGAACGGGTCATCTGAGACATGTCTGAGACTGTGACCCCGAATCGGGCTAAAATAAGGGGGACAGTCTTTCCAGGTAACCCTCACAGGGCCACAGGCAGGTGTGGGGGCTCCGTTTGGCTCCAGGGACCCCAGCTCCCCCCCTGAGCCCTTCTCTGATGAGAGCTGCCTGGGAGTGCCAGCCCCTGTTGAGGCCGGCGAGTGGTCAGGAGGTAGGGGTGGGATCTGGGGTTTCCAGATTTCCTCCGGGGGCTCTCCATCCAGGGGCCGAGGGCCAAGGGGTCACTCACTGGGCACCCGGTTAATGGCCCTGAGCGGTCGCAGCACGCGGACTGTCCTGACAGCTGAGAAGCTGACATTCTGCAGGTCCAGCGAATACTCCAGCATCCTGCAGGGGGGGGCCCAAAGGGAGGCCCTTTGAGTCTGAGGCCGCCGCGGGGGTCAAAAGAGGGCAATGAGGAATCTTGCCGCGGTGGCGCAGCAAACCTCTGACTCCTCCCTCTCCTCCACCAAGGGACCCCGAAGAGACAGCTCTCTGTCTGGGGGGCAAGGCCACCCCCAAGCCAAGGACAGGTCCCCATCGGAGAATAAACAGTGGAGGGCGTGGGCGCAAGGGCTCGAGAGCGTTACAGACAAGACCGCCTCGGACCCTGAGGGGACAGCCAGGAGAAAGCGCGGCTGGAAGTGGGCCGGGCAGGGGGCAGGGGGCAGGGCTGGGGCCTAGAACCCTGACCGTGGGGCAGGGGCTGATCTGGCCGTCGGTCTCCCACCTCCGGCCCAGGCCCTCACCCTGCAATGACGATGAAGAAGTCAAGCCGGTTCCAAGTGTCTCCCAGGTAACACTTTTTCCCGAAGATGCCCAAGGCCACCATCTTCACCACCATTTCCACGGCGAAGAAGGCAAAGATGAAGTCGTCAAAGGCCTGATGTGGGGACGAGAAGCTTCTGAAACTGGGGGGTGGGAGGGAACACCCCCCCCCACTCCCTCCCCCACCGGCGGGGTCGGGGCCTCTCCCGGAGACACGCCAGCCGTTACTCAGCTCAGGGACTGCCCCCTCCCCCCGCCGCCCCCCACTCACCTGCAGAATCCGGCAGCGCTGGGAGTCACAGGCGATGTCCTCACACGGCCGGAACATGCCCAGGGTCACGCAGTTGAGAAGGATGACCAGCATGCTGATACGCTCAAACCAGGTATCCGGGGGGGTCAAGGAAACAGCTGGCCAGGGCTGGAACCGCGCCCGCACCCCCCCAGCCCACCCCGGCGCCTCCTGCTTCTTGTCCCCACCCACCCCGCCCCCCGCCGCCCTCCGCCACCTGAGACGGGGCCCATGTGTTTGGCCGAGCCCAGGCCCAGGCCCGCCTTGGCCATCACCTCTCCGCACCCAGCTTCCTCGGCCGTAAAGTAGGAAAAGCCACAAATACCCTGACTATTTGCACAAGCCATTCGGGGGATAAAATCGATCGTGCCTGTGGAAATGCCAGACAGCAAGAGTGTGCTGCTGAATCCGAATCCTCTTCTCTCCCACCTCACGGGGAAGATGTGAGAAGCAAATGAGAGAAGGCAGTGAATGTGTGACACAAACCTAAAGTCAGATTATGCTGCCTTACAGTTTACCAAGCGCTTCCTCGGCACGCCGCATCCGATGCTCACAACAGCCCCGTGAAGTATCCAGGGCGGATCACGTTCTTCCCCGGAACCCGAGCGCGCGGAGGCCCGGGAGAGCCCAAGTCCTGTGCTGAAGGTCTCGGGAGAAGCCTCGATGGGACCGAGGCGTCCAAGCCCCCGATCTGGGACGGCTGCTGCCACAGTTGCTCCAGCGCGCAGGGGAGGGGCTGGCGGGAGCGCGAGGGCACCAGACGGACAGGCAGGGACGGGCAGGAGGGTCCAGGGCCCTAGCTCTCCTCTACCACTGACACTCCCTCTCCCAGTGCCCCCCCCCCCCGGCCTCCCGGAGCCCTCAGGTGGCCTCCAAACACACTCATGCGTTTACACGACCAGGACCCACTGCATGCCAGGCCCCGGGCTGGACGGAAGTCCCCACCCCACGCAGAGTAGACAGTACTCTGCACACACGGACCCCAAGTCTTTTCACGGAGTGGATTTTAATAAGGGCCTCACTTCCAGCCCATCAACGGGAGAATCTCCAAAGTGGCCTCTGGACCTTAGAAAGGTCTGGACCCTGGACTCACACATTAGTGACCCAGCATCCTCTTTTTCTCAAAGAAAATACAGGGCGGGGAGAACAAAGAGGATAGAAGGGAGCGGAGAGTGGAGACGGGGCAAAGGAGGGGCCTCAGGGAGGGGGGCAGAGAGTGTCGCGGCAGCCCACAGCACCACTCACCAAACCAGACTGTGGGGCGCAGAGGGCCTAGAGCAGGCGGAAGCTTCCTGTCATAACCTCACTTCCGGGGTGCGAAGGCTCTGTCTGGGGGCCCCGGGACTTCCCTCCCAGCTGGTCCCAGCCACCCCCCCATCTCTGTCCTGAACCTCAGGCCACCCAGCTCCGCGGCAGCTCAGGAAGCCCTCCATCTCCTCCCAGGCCTCTCCGCCACCTGGGCCCTTTGCCCTCACATCCCTTCCCAAACAGGCAAGGCACTGCAATTTCCCATGCCTCCACCTCCTCCTCACGAGAATAAGAGTAAAAAAAAATAGTTGTAGGTTTTGGGCGTAAGTAGATGGGGAAATCGAGAGAGTGCTCTACTTCCTTGGAGCTGTTTTCCAGAGCCTGAGCCCAGTGGACGTCTCCCCAGAAGGGGGGTCAGCCAGGGGTCACCTGGAAAAAGGAGGATGGGGAGGGAGCTGCCTTGGGGTGATTCTCTGGAAAGGGAAGGACACAATCACCCTCGAGAATTGGTCTGCATTCCCCAAGCTAGCCCCCTCTTCTCCTCTGCAGGGAAGGGACCCTCATGAGCAGATAGCCCTACGAGGGGGGCTGTGGGCAGTTCTCTTGGGAAGAGGGGTTTCCGGGACACCTGTTTGGACCCCTCGAATGGCAGGGATGCCACCACGCCCCATGTCGCCTGTGCACTAGTCTCATCCCCCTTACTGAGGCAGGGACACTCGGATACACGTTCATATCCCCTACAAAGGGGACAGTAGCGCCCGACATGTGGCAGACGATACGTGGGGGAAACAAACAAACGAATGAATGAATTGATCCATCGATCAGTCTCCCTGCTTAGAAGCCACTGGATCTCCCCATTCATGTCTTCCTACCTTGTTTCCCTCAACAGTGACATATTGATAACGATGGGGGAGGGGGCAGAAGGGACACCACAGAGGGGCTGGGACTCCTTCTGTCCCCACCTTCTACATGCTCGCCCTGGGGCCTCTTCTGGCTAGATTCTGCCTCCCAATAACCCCATCTCCAGCTCTTGACCATGGAAACCCCTTGTCAGGGGTCCCCTTGGCAATTTAGCACACTCTCAGGTACAGCCCGTCTGCTCTCTACCTTTCCCCATCCCTGGAGGTAACCGTTAATGGACAGGGGAGATACTAAGACACAGGGACATGGGGGACAATCTGAATTGAGAAATAATTAAGGAGGATGGGGGTCTTTCACCCTTCTCAGGGTAGGGCTTGTTTCCTTGGGAACATGGCCTTATGTCACCGTGTGATGCTCCCCTGTTGCCATAACAACAGGAGGATGTGTCACCAGGTGGTGTGGATTTGTTGCTATGGCAATGAAAGGGACCCCCTCGCACATGAACTCCCCTTCGCCAGACTGCTGTCTTGTCCTCACGCAGGGAAGGGAAAGCAGGAGACCCACAGGTTATCAGGTTGGGGGGAAACCATGTGACAAATCCCCATGGCAACCAAGGGAACGGGGGACACTGGTTGCCATAGCGACTATGTGAGACCTGTGCAGTCACATGTCTACTGTTGCTATGGCAACTGTCCGGGCTGGAGTGGATCCCAAAGGGGGAGGTGGGTAGGAGAGGGGAGGCTCTTTCTTCTCCCCACAACCCACCATCAAAAGCAGAGAAAAAGGAAATGGCAGGGCGAGGAAACCCACTTCCATCCCTCCTCCTCTTCTCCCTCCGGGAGCGAGAACTAGAGCATGTTATCCTCTCCGTGGGGCTTTATCTAGAGCCCTTGGCTAGCCTGGCAGCCGTAAGGGAGAGGGAGGTGCGGAGAGGAGGGAGGAGGACTGGGGCACCTCCAGGGGCACGGGGGGGGGGGGGGGCCTCGGGCAAGACTGAGAAGGGAAGCAGGCCCTCCAGCCGCCCCGCTCCCCAAACTGGAGCCTGGAAATCTGAGACTGAGGAGCACCGAGGAGGAAATGGGCCTGGACCCAGGAATCCGGGCCTCCTAGCATGAGTTGAGAAGGTGGGATCCTTGTCTCGCCCACCCCACAGAGCGGCTGCCATCTGGGGGGGGATTCTGCGTTCCTGGGGGCGGGGTGGACTATAGGGGCTCAGCAGTGTGGCCGGCACTGGGGAGGCGGAAAGGGGGATTCCCCCAGCCAAGCCCCCACTCCCACAGCCTGTTTCCCAGTGGTCTCCTCCGCTCCAGCCTGTGGGCGTGTGGGGAGAGAGGTTTCCAGCTGAACTGAAAACTGAAGCCTGAAGAAAGGCAGCCGGCCCCACCCAGAGACAGAGACGTGAGACCCAGAGACACAAGAGAGCCGGCCTGTTGGAATCTTTGGAAGGGGAAATAGGCCAGAAATCTGATTCAAACGTCTGTGACTGTGTGTGTGTGTGTGTGTGTGCGTGCGTACATACACACACACACACACACACACACACACACACACGTGTGAGCATTGTGTCTGTCGCCACCCTGGCTGAGGCGGGCAGGGTGGGGTAAGGGCTGCGGCGGGAGCGAGGAGGGGTGAGGGGGGGTTGAGTGGCGGGGGTGATCCCAGGAATGGCTCCAGCTGGCACTGTGGGTGATGGGGAGTCCCCCAACAGTCCCGTGCAGTAGAGTGGGTGTGCGACCCAACAGGAAGGTGGGCCTGGGGCAGAAGGAGTGCCACGGGGTGCTCTGCCCCCCCAGGCCTGTTCAGCTCCCCAGCCCTCCTCCCCAGAACCCCCTCTGGAGAGTCTCGGGTTTTAACATGAGAGGAGGGCATTGGTGAGGGCACAGGAAGAACACCCTCTCCCATTTCCTCTGAGGACCAAAATGGAGATTTCTCCCTAGGTAAGAGAAACAGGCAAACTCGGGGCACTGGGACAGTGGCAAGGAAAACTCCAGAAATTCCTGGCGCCCCCTCCCCTCCAGACGCACACACAGTGACGCAGTCACACACTCACACTCACTTCTGGAAGCCATTAGGGCTCCTGCCTTTCGGGCCTCCCCCTTCTCCTCCCCCTACTCCTGGCAGGCTCCCTTCTCCCCCTCTGGCCCCGCTCCCACTCCCCCTCTCGGCATCCCAAATGCCAGCCTGTGATTTCCAAATGAGAAAAAGCTGTGCTGGGCTCTGAGCTTGGAGAAACTCCTACACAAACTTCCAGATGTGACACAACAGCCGGAGAGGGAATGCTCAGGATCTCGTTCCCGGGAGGGGCGGTGCACTCCCTCACACTTCAAGAAACACATACTGGAAAGTCCGACTCGCTCCCCGATAACCCGATAACTGGGGAGGGGGGGGCCCTACTGATGGGAGTACCCTGGTCTTCCCAGTACTACTTCTGAGCCTCTCTTCCTTTTGCTGCCCTCCTTTTCCCCATACACACACACACACACACACACTCACACCCATGCACACTACTTCCTACCTGGGTCTAGATCTCCTCTCTAGGAAACCTGGTGTGTTAGCTGCTACAGGAGGAGGGGCTGAGAAAAATGGCAACAGAAGTCTAACTAGCTTCAGTTAGTGGGGGAGGTACCCCTATGTCCCTCACACTCGAGTGCAGAGAACCTTGTGGAGCCAGGGGAAGCTTCACCGGTACCAAAAAGAGAAACAGGGAAAGACTGAAAGAGCTCAGAGCCCCTCCAGCAATGAAAATACAGGTTTCCCTTGACACTCAGGTGTGATGGGATTCGTGGGACCCAGCTTAGGCAGCCCCTTTGCCAAGAAATTGTTCTCGACCCGTCCTCAGCCAACCCAGGCTTAGCGACTTGTCTAGGCCTAGTGATGCCAAAGGCCCACACCCCAGACTCCCACCACTCCAGACGGAAGCCTGCTCCTGTACCCCCGAGAGGAGCACTGGGGTCCCACCTCTCTTTCCTCATTCCAGCCCTCTCCACTTGCTCCCTCTCAGAGCCCCTCAAGGAAGGAATCTGCCCCCAGACCATCCACTAGCCCCTAGAGCTAGGGCAGGTGGGAATATGCTGGCTGAGAGGTCTGGTTGTTTTACAGGGGGAGGGAAAGGGGAGAGATCTCTCTACGTTCCCTGGACTCCGGAGGAGGAGGGTAGGGGGATGGGCTTTTTGCCATTCATAGAGAGGGTAGGTGGTTAGGGGTAGAGAGGAGGGATGCCCAGAACCCGTCTTCTCATAGACATTTGTTCCCCATGTCCATCTCTCTGATGGAGAAAGGGGCCTGGGGGTAGGGGTGCGGATGTGGGGGAGGAGTCAGAGCCCTGTGAGACCCCCTACCTCCCTCTTTCTGAGGCTCAGAGAGGAAGGAAGAAGGGGTAAGGGATGGAGAGAGGGTGTAAGGAGGGGAGCTTCCTAAAGACCCGCGGGCTGTACAGGGTGGGGGTTGGGGGGGACCCGAGCTCACATCCCTGCTTTGCGCACTAGAGGCAGCAAAGCTGCAGAGAGTGAGGGCGGCACCGAGCTCCCCCCACCTCCCGGCTGGGGAGCACAGTCCCGGTTGGGCTCTTAGGGTTTACCAGGGAAACCTGAGTTCTCCCACCCCGGGCTCAAAGAGCCTCTGAGCTGGGAGGAAGGAGTCAGGAGAAGCTGTCAAGACCGGGGATGGCAGCGCACCCCCCCCCTTTCCTTCCAGCAGTGACGGGACCCACCCCGGAGCCTGGGAACCCTGCATCAGTCAAGCTGCCGCTTTGTGCTAGGGTCTCCGAGGAGAGACCAGCAGGCTGAGGGGGCTGGGGTCTCCCCTGTCACTCCAGACCAGGCGGAGGATGGGGGGCAGTGCCAAATCTATCTCCCTGGAATGTGGGGCTTGCATTCCACAAACCCAGCCAAGGAGTAGCCCATGGGGTGCTGGACTCGAGTCTTCCTTAGCCAACCAGCTCCCAGCCTCACTGTTCCCCCAATACTTTCTCCGAGGTTGTGAGGATGCGGTCGCATACCTGCCCCGCCAGAAGGCGGGAGCACTCTCTATTTGTGACAGGGTAACTTGGACCAGCTTAATCCCATCCCCCGCTGGCCAAAGCTCTCACCACAGTCTTTCCCCTCTACAAGAAAAAAATCTAGCACAAAACTCCCCAACCCCAACACAAAGCACCCGGCGCTGAATGAAGAATTGGGGAGAAGGGAGGCACTCTGGGCAGTGGGCTCCAGCTGAAAGGGTCTCAACTCCAGCCCTGGGGGCAGACAGCTTCCCCTTCACCACCACATCTTGTTCTCATTCTGCGCCCCTGACATCAGCCACCGCCGGAATCTCCTTGTTGTGCCTCCAACCCGCGGGTGGGGGTGGGGGAGTTAGGACCTGGTCCCCGCCCCCCAACATCTCCCTCTGGGTCAGTAAAAATCCCGGCCTCAAGGACCAGGTTGGGGGTGGAGAGCAGACCCTAGAATCCACCTCAAACTTTGGAGCGGGGGCAGGAGGGAAACCCAGGAGATCGCAGTCCCCCCACCGCCGTCCCCGCAGCTTCCTCCCCACCCCACCCCCCAAACTCGGAAACCCAACCCAGCTCGCTAACGGGCGGCGGGCGGAGTAGAGCTCCCAGGCTCCCGAAGCTTCCCACATCTGGAGGATGACGACCCTCCCCTGCCCACATCTGGAGACCGTCCAGCTACAAACCAGTGGGGCACGTCTCCTCTCTTTTCCTGGCCTGGATCCCAGCCCCCCAAGGAGGACTGAGGTGTGCGTACCGAGGTGGGGCTCGTCTGGGGCATCAGCCAAACCTGCTCGCGTCTCGGCTCCCACTCTCAAGCCCCCTCCCTCCCTTAGCAGCCCTCCTCTCCTCTGCCCACCTTCCAGCTCACTTCTCCGACTCACCTGGCTTTCGGTCCCCTCCGGCGGCTCGGCCCGCCCCCCTGCGGACCCCCCAGCCCGGCCGTCGTGCCCTGGAGGATATGGGTTACAGACCGTGCGGAGACACCAGCTCCGCGGGCGGCTGTCCTGGCTCAAGTAGAAGAAAACCACCGGGGCCAGCGCCGGGTACGGCAGCCCCTCCGCCTCGGAGTCCGCGCTGCCCGGGTCCTTTTCCGCCGACCCCGGCCCCGGCCGGCCCCCGGCCCCCGACAGGTCGTTGAGCCGCATGAAGCTCCGAGGCTGTCCTGACTCCTCGGTGCCCGCTCCATCCTCCTCCTCGTCCATCCTCTGGCCAGCCGGGGGCCCAGGCGGTCTTGAGAGGGGCGAGCGGCGCCCCTCAGAGGAGGTGTCCTCACGCCACCGGGGGGCCCCGGCGGGGGCGCATCTGGGGGGCTCTAGGGCGCAGGCTGAGCCCCCGGGAGGGCCAGTTCAGCCCAGCTCCCCCTGCCCGCAGGGGCATGCTGCCCGCGGGGCGCCGGGTCGCAGGGAAGCCCCGCCCGGCGCGAGTCCCGCTTCCCCAGGGCTCCTGGGGCCCCCCGGGCCAGCCGGCCGGCTCCCCCTCACTTTGTTCCGGTTTCTTCGCTTCGCGCCCAGGCTCCGGTGGCCGGATTCGGCGCTACCTTCGGCGAAGCGGCCGGGAGAGGGGGAGAGAGAAGGGGGTCGGAGAGCGGGGGATACGGGGGAGGGGCGCCCCCTCTTCCCGCGGCGCAGCTGGAGCAGGATCTAAGGGGTCAGCATCGTCCCGGCTCCGCGCCAGCGGCGGCGGGGGGAGGGGAGGAGGGATCTCTTTGGGGGTGGGTTTGGAGGGGGTGGGGGGCGGCTCCTTCCTCCGCCCCGCGGCGGGCTCACGGTCCGGGAGGGGCGGGGAGACGGTGGGGGGCCGTCCCGGGCGGGGGTGGAGGCGGAGATGCCGCCGCCGCAGCCGCCGCGGTGGCTGCCGCTGCCGTAGCTGTCGCCGGCGCCACTGCCTCCTCCTCCGGCCGAGACGCGGAGCGAGCAAGCGAAAGCGGCGGCGAGGAGCCCGGCGCACACCACAGCTGGATTCCTCACTCCAACTTCAAGCCTCGGCCCCGCCTCTCCCGAGCCAGCCTCGCAGCCAATCGCTGCGCGCCGCCGGCCCCGAGCCGCGCGCCCATTGGCTGGCCGCCGTGGCAGTGCGGGCGGGGGCGCCGGGGGAGAGAACCACAGCTGGAATCCGGTTCCCACCCTGAAGCCCAGGACCGCCCCTCTCCCCTCCCCTTGCCCCTGGGTCCGCTCCCGAAGGCCAGAGCCAATTAGACGGCTACCCAGACCGAACCCACTTTCCTATTGGCCGCCGGGGTCTCTGGGACTCCCCTGGAGGGAGCCCGGGGGAATCAGAGTATTCCGCGCTGCGTCCTGGGATAGCGCTGCGGGCCCCGGGGTATCCTTTGTCCACGACCCCTGAATTGGACCACAGCCGGAGGGTGGGGCTCAGCCCTGGGCGGGCCTGGAGAAGAAGAGAGGCTGGCGGCCGGGCTGTGGGGTGTGACCAGGACCCCAGAGCGAAATCCTGGGTCTCCACCTGATTAAATCGCTCACCCTGGAGTCGAACCTGGGAGCAGGACCGAAGAAGGGGAGGAGCGGAGCAGGACGTCCCAGGGGTAGGGCTTCAGGTTGGGGGAGGGGAGCGGTCTTGCAGAAATGGGAGGAGCCAAGGGAATTCAGGGGCGTGCAAGGTCTGGGCGTGGTTTCTAGCAACCTCTTGGCCTTGTAGACCCCTCTCTCAGGTCCACTAATGCGACTTTGACCCTGACCTTCTAACCCTGACCCGCTGACCCTGACCTCACGTCAACACTCCTGAGCTTCATCCCCTCTGCCGCTACAGATCCTTTGAAGGCTGTGGCTCTCTCGCTGGGGCTTCGTGCTTGAACACGTGACCTCAGACAGGTCATGTGGGGGCCCAGGGCCCCCAGAGCAGCTGAGGAGCAGAGAGAGGCCCCCGCGAAGGGACCTGCGGGGTCCTCGAGTGTGTGGGAGGGGGTGGAAACATGGAGCTGGGCTTTCTACGTCTCGACCTGCAGAGGCTCACCAACCCCCCAACTCCGTGCCTCAGTTTTTCCTTCTTGGAGTTTCAGCATGGCTGGGAGGCCATGCACACACCTCCCCTCTACCGGGCGCGGGTCCTCCAGGGTCTGCGGCTCTCCACGCGCCCACACGCACGTGCACAGCCCGGGCCTCACCCTGCCCCACTTCCCCGAGTCCCGGGCTCAGCCAGCTCCAGCCCTCTCTCCCCGCCGCCCCACAAGGCTTCAGGTGCCTGGGAGCAGAGCGCCGCGGGAGTGCTGAGCGCTGCAGTGAGATGGGGCGCGGAGGGCATCTAGCATTAGACGTCGGGGAGCACTTCCCACCTCTGGGAAGGTAGACAGGGCGGCGAAACCAAGCAGGTCAGTCAATTCTCTGTCCGGAGACTTTGGGGCGCTGACGCCTCTGCAGAGAGGCAGAGGCACGGACGGGGTGACCTCCCGCCCCCGCCCTCTACCCCCCCCCCCATTCCCCAGGCTGCGCCACCGGCCGCCTGGGGTGGGGGTCTCAGCTCCCTCGAGGGCGGGTTGCAGGGAGTGCAGTGGGGAGGGCCACGCCACTGCAGCCTCCCGGGTTGCCCTTTCGCCGAATCCGGGCACCGAGTTGTGTAAATGAGGCCGAGCTCATTTGCATTTCATGCTAATGAGCAGATCCCTTAAGTGCCTTTCCCTCCTGGCGGGAGTCTCTGCTCTCATTCGGCGGCGTGTGCAGTGCCAGGCTCGAACTCTCAGCGGTCTTCTGGGAGAGGGGCCTATTTCTGGTTCACTGCACGTGTCTGACACCTTGGTCCCTCCCGCAGGTCCACAGTCTGCCTAGTCGGCCTGCCCTTCCCAGACAGGGTCAAGAAGGCCCAGGGCAGACACCAGGAGGTAGTGACTTTAATCATCCTGTCTTTGCAGAGGGGGCGATGAGCCCAGAGAGGCTGCTGGCCCAGCAGGGTGGTCAGGTTTCCTGGTGGTCAGCAGGCCCCACACCTCCATCCATCATCCAGGCCACCTCTGTCTCTGGGCTGAACTTTGTTCTAGAACATATCCAGAGAGGGGGCAGGGTGTGGGGCCGACACACATTTACTTCCCTGGCCTCAGGACCTAGGGTGACCTGCCACCTAAGGCATCCTGACCCCCGGGTGGGGACACCGGGGTGGGGGGAGGGGGACTCGGACATCCAGTCAGAGATGCTCTCTTCGCCTGAGGGGGGCAAGGGGAGGAGGGAGGCAGGACCTACAGAGAAGCAAAAAGAGGGATGAAACCCCCACCCTCCAAGCCTCGGCTCTGCCATCGTCTCCTCAGAGCAGCCTTGTTCAGCAAGTATCTCGGTGCCTACTATGTGCCAAGGTGCTGAGGACACAGTCCTGAGCCAGACAAGAATCTGGAACCTCATAGCACTTGTTCGTGTGTGTAGTCAGGAGATCATGGTCTGCCCCTCTAGGCTCTCTGCTCCCTCAGGGCCAGGGTCCATTTTGCTCCCCAGAGCCTAGTCCCGTCCAGCTTGGCACGGAGTCGGTACTTCATAAATTTTTGTTCGTCGGATGAGTAACCTCAGTCAGGGAGGAGGATGAGAGACGAAGCTCTTTGGGCCCCTGTTTCCTCACAGAGTAGTCAGGCCTAAGTGTTCTCTAAGATGATGTCTGGGTTTGAGGGACAGCCTTCGCATAGACCTGCCCTGCTGCCCCCCCCCCAGCGCCCCCAACGCTCTCCCCCTTACACCTCCCACACAGCCAGGCTGGCTCCCTCAGGAACTGAGACACTCTTCCCAGCTGTGAGGCACTCTGCTCGGCGAGGATACATTATCCCCTGGCGTCACCTTGCAGCCTTGGGAGTCGGGGGGTGGTTGTCCCATTTTTTAGATTAGAAGACTGAGGCTCAGACAGATGGAATTAGTGAAGTGACTTCTCCAACCGGGAGGTCCCGTCTGCCCTGGCGCTGGCCCCAGCTCCTCTGGGACAGCCCTGTGTAGGGCAGGGAGCCCACGCAAGAGGGACCGGCCAAGGGAAGAGAGGCAGCAGACCTGACAGCCCGTGTCTGAGCAAGACTGCGGTTCAGCCTTGCCCTCGTCAGAAAATGCTAGCTCTCCCGGAAGCCTAACCCGTTAAGGCCTGAACGCCTTCCTTTGAACTTACAGAATCCCTTTGTATGCCTGGTACCAGGGGAAGGGAAAGAGGACACAGAGCAGAGGGAAGACTGGCTAGAGAGGGGTAGGACACACCAAATGCACCCCCTTTCACAGCTGCACCTGAGCCTCCTGGGGAAAGAGGAAGGCCCAGCGGTTTTTATTGTCCCCTGAAGACCCTGTGTCTGAGACCACTCAGATGTGCTGAGTGGTCTCAGATCAGTCTCTGACCCTCTCTGGGCCTTGGGGAGGCCAGAGGCACCTGCCTCGTCACCTTATTCGTGAGGGTCAGTGAGACGGGAGACAGAGGGTTTTGCAAACTAGACTTTCTAGAGCCAAGGCTGGTGCTGCCAAAAGGGCCACCTGTGCTTCCGCAGCTCCCCCCTCCCCTCTCACTGCCCCCCAGACCCGGCTCCACTTGCCTGAGCCTCAGACTTCCTGCCTGAGGCTGAGCAGGCTCCAGCCAGAAAAGGACCACCTGACCTTGTTGGCCGGAGCTCTAATCCCCTCCAGATGGGCCGGTGGCTTGCACCGAGGGCCCGGCTGCCCAGTCAAAGCTGAGCCTGGTCCCACTGACCGTGTGTGGCTATGTGACCGCGCGCAGACCCTGCAGTGACAGTCCAGTCTCCCGCTCCTCCCCGCTGCTGATGTCCCCACAAGCAGTGGCCCCATTCGAGTCTCATCTCTAGCAGCCTCTTCTTGGCTCTGGGGTGGCGAGGGTGCCCGGCTCAGCAGACCCCTGAAGGGTGTGGGAAGGGAGACAGCTCCTTCCCCCGTTCCCCGCCTGTCACCCGCATCCCGCTACACCCACCCTCCCCGAGGCTCGCTTCCTGGTGTCTCCCCCGAGGTGGAAGCTAGAGGGGGCTTCTGGGGTCTGCGAAGAGGCAGATGCCAAGGGGAGGACTTGTGAGCGTCTGAAGGGACAGGAGGCGGTCACAGAGAAGTACAGGCTTTCCCTGCGGCAGGAAGGACGCAGATTTGGGGAAGGACTTCCAACCCAGTAGATGTTCCAAACGACAGAGACCCCTCCTTGGTTTGTGTGAAAGGAGGGGCACAGGCAGTATGACCCCCCAGCGAGGCCTTGCTTGGCTCCAACCTGGGGTAAGGCCAGGGGCTGAACGGACACCCCAAAATAAACATCCCCGGTCCCAGGTACTGGGGCATATGCAAATGAAAAATGAACACTCATATAAAGCATCGCCCTGTCCCTTTCCCTGGCTTAAAACCCGAGTCAGTGGGAAGGGCAGGGCAGGCCCCCTTCCTAACCCCACAGAGGGCCAGGATTGGCCTAGCCCCTCCAGGTCAGTCCGCACCTGAATCCCCACCCCTGGCGGTAATTACGGGCCCCCCTGCCCTGAGTTTCATTTAAGCTGCAATGACCACGGACAGGGGAAGCGTCATTGGAGAAGGCAGAGGGGCCAGCTAGAGGCTCCCCCCCACAAGCAAGACGGAGACCCCGAGGTTCCCACGGGACACTGTTAGGTTTATTCCAGAGTGGGTGCCCATGGGGGGAGCGGTGAGGATGGCCAAGGGCCCCAGGTGACAGGGCGCCCAGGGACGGCCGCAGTGTGCGCGGGGCCCTACCGGGCCGCAGTCTCCTGGCAGCCGGGCGGCTCGGCCTCCCGCCCCCGCCTGAGGCGGCCGAAGCAGTCACTGGTGTAACAGTTTCCGTAACTCGCAGGGCTCCGTGATGGGCATAGAGCAGGCTTGGTCCTCACACACGTAGGCCGTGGCCCGGTCTTCCAGACGCCGCAGGGTGCTCAGGAAGGGCAGCTGGCGGGACAGGAAGCTGGAGGGGTCCCCGTTGGCCAGGATCAGCACCTGCGGGAGCAGAAGAGGAGACGGTCCCCTGGGGGAGGCGCTGGGACATTGGCGGGGCCCACGGGGCTTTCTGCTCCCAGGCCTCCAGAGGAGGGGATGGTGGAGAGGTGCGGAGGGGCGGGGGCCTGGGCAGGGGAGTTGGAGGCCGGGGCTGGGCTCACAGCCTCTAACCTTGTTAGGGATGTAGACAGAGTGCACACACTGCAAGAGAGCCTTGGTGTCTTTGGCCTGGGGGTCTCCGCAGATCACGATCTGGCCAGAACAGAAGGGTTAGTCCAGAGTCAGGTGCAGGGAGCTGGCCCAGACTGCCCAGGGGTTCCCCCATCCTCCCTCCACGCCACACTGTAACCCCAGGAAAGAACACAGACCAGCCGCCAGGAGGCGGCCTCAGAGGCAAGCCCAGCAAGTGGGGACGTGGACACACATACCCGGGAACACACAAAGTGACAGGGTCCTACACAGCGGCAAAGATGCAGGCACAGGGAGACGCACCCGGGGGCGCAGACTCCAGCGCACAACATGCACATGAATGCACAGACATATGCGGGCAAATATGCAAATATAAGCAAGCACACCTGAACACGGGGCATGCGCGTGCAGACAGGCAAATGCAGACCGGTGAACGCTCACCAGCACACACTCAGGCCTGCACACACACAGTCACACGCCTCCAGGGCCACACCCACCTAGATGTGCACACACAGCAATAACACAAATAGGGACTTGCACGCAGATAAACATAGACCTGCACGCGTGCTGGCAGAACCAACTACACAGACATGGAGACCTAGAGAGAAGCACTCCGCCAGCTGCAGGGACCCATACCCCTGCCCCTGCCCCCTGCGCTGGGAGCCCTGGCTCCCCAGATGCACGCACCCTCGGGGACGTCCGCTGCTTAGAGCGGCTCCTATGGATGTCCCCATGGAGACACCTGCACACACACTCCTAGACGGCCACACACTCCCAGACCTGAGCTCTGGGGGACAGGTCCAGGAGCCCCACCCCACGTCCCCAACCCCCACTGCAGCCCCAGAGCCCCTCCCACCCAGGGTCCCGGCACAAGTGCCCCCCTCCACACACACACACACACCTGCTTGAGGGTCTGCTGATGGGCCGAGAGGGCGCGGACCATCTCGGGCAATGCCACGGGGACACGGCGCATGCGCTCAGAGAAGGCGGTCAACAGGCACACACACTTGTCCATCCAGTCTTTGTGCCCCGTAAAGCCGTGCAGCCGAAGCAGGTTGTAGGCCGACACGGAGTTGGCACTGGGTTCCGCGCCGTCCTGGTCTGCGGGGGGGAGGGGGGGCAGTGGGGTGCGGGTGGTGAGCGAGGGTCGCTGGGTCCCGGGGCCCTGCCCCCTGGGACTGTGGCCACAGTGGGGGGGGATGGGGATGGGCTGGAAAAGAGCCCACCACCCCAGCCCAGTCCTGCCCCAGCTCTGACGGCAAGGCCAGCAGCAACACGTGCTGAGCCTTTGCTCTCTCAGACATTTGCCCCAGGGTGAACTTTTGGTCCCCCAGCTCCCCCATCGCACCGTGGACTCCTCAATCCAGCCACCCAGCTGCTCGAGCCAGAGAGCCATCATCCTCGCCCCTCCCCACACCCCGCTTCTAATCCACCCAGAGTCCACTGGGTCTGCGGCCAGAAGAGACCTAAATTCCCCCATTTCTCCCCATCTCATACTTCTAGCTTGTCCGTGGCCAACCCTCGCAGGGACCGAATGCCACTAACAGCCTCCTAACTGGTCACCCAGCTCCCCCTGCTCCCTTCTGAAGGTCCCATGTCCACCATCAGTCAGAATGATATTCCTAGACCTAACTGGACCAGATCACAACCTACTTATAACCCTTCAGAGATGTCCACTTCTTGCTACGCCTATAAGACCCTGCAGGGATCCAGCTTTGCCCACGTGGACGCCTCCCCTCCGCTGGCCTCGGCCCCATCCTCCAGCCTCCAGGCTTTTCCTAACCCTTGGCTCAACAGCGCCTTCCCAGGTTTGATCGGACCTCCCCCTAGCTGAGTTGGGCCCCACTGTTGTTCCCTCCCCAGGTCCTTTCATTCCTTTGGCTAACATTTACGGAGCACCTGCTACGTGCCAGGCCGACGCTAGACTCCGGGGCTGCAGAAGGAAAAGGAAAAGTCTCGCTCCCGAGGGGCTTACATTTGAGCTGGGGGAAAGAGACCACGAACAGACCAGACGCGGCCGGTGATGGGGAGTCGTACTAAAGCAGAAGGGGCCGGGCGCCTACTTCCCAATGGCACTCACGTTGTAACTACGCATCTATGCACACGCTCTTGTGTTAATCCTTACTGTCTGTTCCCGGGTTTCCCCTGCTACACTGTATTTCGTGAGGGTAAGCCTTGTGTGCTATGCGAATCCAGGCCTGCCAGTTATTGCTACTCAGTGTGTTCTGCCGAATGGCTAAATTCATCTCTATGTCCACCCTGTAAGTTAGTACCGACATGAGCTCTGTTTCCCATATTAAGAAACTTGAGGGTCTGGAATATAATGATACCAACTCCAAGTCAGTTGGTTAATAAGTGGTGGAGATGCGAAGCCACGCTGGCTCCTTCCCATTACCTCTTTCCCATAGGCCTCCTCCCCCAGGGAAAACCAAGCCCTAACGGGGTCCACGCCAGCCCCACACCCACCACTGACCATCCTTCAGACGCAGGGGCAGACCGGCCCCCAGCTCGGCCTCACTGCAGAAGTAGCCGCCACCTCGGGAGTCCCAGAAAAGCCTGTCTTGCGTGTCCTGCAGCCGTAGAGCCCACTCGAGCCAGGAGCTCTCCTGCGAGGCCTCGTATAGGTCCAGAAGGCCCCGCACTACGAAGGCATAGTCCTCCAGGAAACCCCAGCAGGGCGGGTTGCTGGGGGGGGTGGTGACAGGCAGCAGGGGAAGGGGCTGGAGTCAGGCCCCGGCAGAGAGAGCGGCTTCCCCAGAGGAGGCCCCCTGCCGGTACCCTCACAGTCTACCTCTTCGGTGGGCGCCTTGAGCCCATTTCCCGGGTGAGTAATTGGGCCCAGGGAAGTTAAGAGCTCACGGCGAGCGGACAGCAGAGGTGGGATTGGAGCCTACCGAGGGGTAGGGAGAGGGGCAGAGATAGACCTGGGATGCCCAGGGAGACAAGCCTTCCCAGGCTGCCCCGGCCCTGACCTGTGCTCCACGGTCCCCCCGGGGCCTGCGTAGCATGTCCGCATCAGGCGGCCGCTGGCCACGTCAAACATATGCCTCTTCAGGAACTTGGCACCATTGATGGCGTAGGTGATGAGCCTCTCCAGGCCCAGGACAGCCCCGGTCACGGCGTAGCCAGACACCATCAGTCCTGGAGGGAGGAGACACTGCTGGTCGCGAGAAGGCTAGCCAGGCCCTTCCAGGTATGTCTGCCCCGCCCCCCCCTCAAGCCCCGACACCTCTCTGGAGCCATGGGGTGAATGGGTAAGAGCTCTTGCCCCCCTGTGCGTGACCTGGGGCAGGTCGCTTAAGCTCCTTAAGCCTCGGTTGGCTCCTCTGTAAATTGGGGATGATAAACCAGATAAAGGGAGAATGGATATCTAGTAGATGCCTGACATCTACAAGGGGCTTCTCGAAGGGAAAATCTGTAAGCGGGGATGGGGCGTCGGGCCCGGCCGCCCCACCGTTCCAGGCCGCCAGCATCTTGCTGTCCAGGTGTGGCTTTGGCCGATGTTTCCGGGCCTGGAAGAGCTTCTCCAGCCCCGTGTTGAGCAAGGTCCGGACGGCGTCCACGTCCAGGCCAAAGCGGGCGGCGGTCAGCTCCAGCGAATACCGAACGGTCAGCACGTTCTGGCCCTGCAGCTCCCCCTTGGGGTCCTACGGCAGACAGCCCCAGTGAGAGGGAGCCCCCTCCCCTGCCGGACCGCAGGACCCCTCCCCTCCCCCACGCGTCCTCACCTGACTGGGGCTGATGTTGCCGGCCTCCGTGAGCCCATAGTGCTTCATGAGCAGCTGGCCCGCGGTCAGGGGCTCGGTGGCGCCCAGCACCGGCTCAGGAAGGAGCTGCTGGACCTCTTTGACCGTCCACACATAGAAAGCACCCTCTTTGGGCCGCATGCCCCGCTCTGGGGGTGAGTCTGCGTCCTCTGCGCTGTAGAAGCCTCCAGACTGGGGGGAGAGGAGAGTTGGCCGGCCCCAGCGTTCAGGGCAGCGGAGGCCCCAAGCCCTCCCGCAGCCAGGCCCGCCTGCCTCAGTGGACACTCACCCGATGACTCAGGTTCCGAGACACGTACTGCAGGATGCCTTTGGCGACGTCGGAGTAGAACTCGTCACCGGAGATCTGAGGCGGGAGGAAGGAGGCTGTAAACAGAGGTCTCTGGGGTGGCCTGGGTACAGAGAGGGTGGTCGGCATTCTCCCAGGAGGGTGGGGAGGGAGCCTGGGCATATGGGAGGGAATTAGGGCTGAAGTTAAGGTGGGGGGCCACAAGTCCCCAAGAAAGCTCTAGAGAGGCAGCCAGAGTTAGGTGGACAGGCTAAGTCTCTGCCCTGGGCCGGGTTCAGGGGTCACCTGGAAGGCCTGCGAATAGGCCACCGCGAGCTGTGCCTGGTCATACAGCATCTTCTCGAAGTGGGGGATGTGCCACTGGCGGTCGGTGGAGTAGCGGTGGAAACCCTGTGCCAGGCAGGACGTGGGTGGAGGCCGACCCCAGCCTCTGCCCCCCAGCCCCCTGCCTCCGGCTGCCCCCTCCAGGGAATGCCCAAGCCCCCTCACCTGTCCCACGTGGTCTCGGATGCCCCCGTTAGCCATCATTTTCAGCGTGTGCAAGGCCATCTGTTGGGCCCGAGAGCCATCCTGGGTTAGCCGATGGCTGAGCCAGTACGAGAACAGGAAGTTCAGGATCACTGTGGGCACCAAGAGCGCTTGGGTGAGAGCATGGGGGACACCGGGGGGCAGAGGAGTGATCTGGGTGATCGGGAAGCTTATGGGCAGGCTGGCCTTAAGGGTTCACTCGGCAGGCTGTGTCCCGGGACACCCTGGAGGTTTCAAGGACAATGGTCAGTGTCACGGGGTTGCCGCTCAGACCGGAAGTTAGGTTTCACTAGAGAGCTCCTGGGAGACGGGGGGGGGGGGGGGGGGGGGGGGG
>CM052891.1:22213354-22258141 GCA_028534135.1 Potos flavus | reverse complement strand
CGGCTGTTCATGGTGGCAGCGGAGGGAGGCACCTGCCGGTCACCCATGCTGATCTCCGAGCGGGCCAGCAGGGCAGTGGTGACACGCTGGCTGTTCTCCAGCAGAGTGTTCTTGTTCTGTTTCCACTGGGGGAGGCGGGGGCAGGCCTGGAGGTCAGCATACAGACCCGCCCCCGGTCCCCACCCCGCCCCCCAATTCCCTGGGAGCACACCCACCTGCTCCCGTATCCTCAGCAACACAGTGCGGAAGCCAACTCGGGTCAAGCCATCCTCGGGGGGGAAATAGGTGCCCCCCACAAAGGGCTGGAGGTTGGGAGTCAACCACACATTCATGGGCCAGCCCCCGCCACTGCTGGTGGCCTGGCAGAGAGAGGGCGAGGGTGAAGGGAGTGCCCCCCTGCGCACGGACAGCCCCCCCGCCGGGTACACGGGAAGACCGCTTACCTGCACGAAGGTCATGTACACCTTGTCCACATCCGGCCGCTCCTCCCGGTCAACCTTGACGCTGACAAAGTCCTCATTGAGCAGGCGGCCAATCTCCTCGTTCTGGAAGGATTCCTCCTCCATCATGTGGCACCAGTGGCAGGTGGAGTACCCCACTGGAATGGGGCCATGGTAGGCAGGGAGGGATACCAGTGACTGGTTGGAGGTTTCCTGGGACGCCCCGGGCCCAGAGGACCCTTCCCCATCCACTATTGCTCCCTCCCTGCCATCCCAGGGAAGGTGGCTACCTTACCTGAAAGGAAGATTGGCTTGTTTTCTTTCCTGGCCTTGTCAAAGGCTTCCTGTCCCCAGGGATACCTAGGCCCGGCAGGGTTGGGCATCACTCACTAGCCCAGGATGGGTGGGGTGCGGGGGGGTGCAGGAGGGGCTGGGAGCCCAGCTGCTCCCCCCCCAGGGGAAAGGGCATCAGGAGTGGTCCTCACCAGTCCACAGGGTTGTGAGCATGTTGCAGGAGGTATGGTGACTTCTCATTGATCAGGCGGTTGGGAGCCTTCTGGAGTGTGGATGGGGAACAGCTGGTCCGGCTTCCCTTCCCTCCAACAGGCATGGGCACTGTACTGCTGACCGTCACACTTCGGTCCTTGTCCCGGGAGGAGCTACCCCTGACATGGGCAGGAGGGTCAAGTGAGGGCTTTCCACCCACCTCCCCCGGGGCCTACCCCAGAGGCCCATGCCACCCCACCCTGCCCTCCGTCTCCTCTCCCGGAACCTCCAGCTCCCAGCCCAACCCACCTTTCTGAACCACGGGGGAGACCGTGGCCTTTGTGCTCCCCCTTGTGTTTTTGGGGGGGTGAAGAAAGGTGGCTCATTGGGGGCTCTCTGCCAGGTTAGTCTCCCCCAACCTCTCGGACCTGGCGGTGGGAAGGATGATGACTGTGAGGTCAGGGTGAGTCACAATGGGTAGAATGGTCCTTCAGTCTCCATTCTTCCCCCCCCCCAACAGGGCCCCTCCCCATGATGGCTGCTCTGGGGGTATCCCTCTGGCAGGCCTGGGTTGGTGATCTGGGCAGGAGGCTGCCTGCTACTGGGGCTGGACAGGCAGGAAGTAGATCTGGGACTGGACGGAGTGAGGGGCAACGAGAGGAAAGTCGACACTGTGGGCCTTCTCACTCAACATCCACCCCCTGGGCACTTCATGAGGCCAGACCCCCAGCGGCCCAGGAAGTCAGAAACTGACTCATATCTCGGGGGGCTCAGCCTGGGAGCCTGGATGACAGGCCCCTGCAGCCATAAGGACTGTGACAGATCAGCCCAGGATGACGCTGGCTGAGGACCCTTGGCCCAGCATTAGGGTTCAAGGAGGGCTTCCTGGAAGTGGTGTTAGGAGAGTCCCCAGGGAGCTAGCCTTGCAGCAGGAAGGGACAGGGAGACGGGGAAAGGAGGGCCTTACTGCCTGGGCCAGGTCGCCGGAGCAGACTGGGGTGGGGAGGAGGCAGGAGGGGTGGCCGGGCAGGCACCAAGGACCAGCGCAGTGACCACCGGTCTGGGGGCCCCTCAAGCACAGGGCCCAGCCGCAGCAGCCCACTCACCCGCCGGTATCTGCGGCTCAAGGCGAGGCCTGACCCGGCGCGGGGCAGCAGGAGGCCGAGGCCCAGCCAGGTTCGTGGGCCCAGTACGGCGGCCAGCAGCCGAGGCCGGGACGCTGCGGACCGGGACGGAGTCCCGCAGGCTGCGAGGGGCGGGCCAGGACACCCACCGAGCCGCGGGCGGGTCTTCGCCGAGACTCCCGGCCACCGCCTGGCTGGTCTCCGGGCGCCGCCCAGTGGCCGGGCGTGGGATGGCAGCCCGGGCCACCCGGGCTCGGGAGGATGAGGGTCTGTGCACAAAATTGGGCGGACTCAGCTAGACCTAAACCAGCTGCCCCCGCGGGAGGATCACCCTCATGGGAGGAACATGAAGGGTTGTGAGGATGTCAGAGCCTCCGGTCGTTTAGTCCAACCCTTGCCATTTACAAATGAGAAATGAGGCGTGAACAGAAGGCATGGCTTGTCCAGACCCACCTGGTCAGTGAGCTTGGGCTCTGCCTTCCATCCCAAGGCCCTGCGCAAATCCCACCCACTCCAAGGAGGCTTCCCTGAATAATAAGGATGAGCCAACGTCGTGTCCTATCATGTACTTTACACACTTGTCTCATTTGCCACATTCAGCCAGTATTTATTGAGTGCCTACTGCCTGCCAGGCACTCTGCTAAGGTACAATGGTGGGTGGAGAGAGACCAGGCTCCTGCCCCTGTGTTGCTCAGTCTGTTGAAGGCGACAGAAGTGAATCTGACAGCCACACACATGAATGTACAACCACCCACTGTGAGAAGTGCCATGACTAAGTTTAACAAGGAGCCTGGTCTGGTGGGAGAGGCTTCCCTGAGGAAATCACATTTGTGTAGCAGCGGTGGAAGAACAGGAGGATGGGGTCCAGAGAGGGCGGTGCTAGGGGAGTGCTGGGGAAGCAGGAGATGTGCAAAGGCCCTGTGGCACAGCAGTGAGTCAGGGCCGAGGAACTGGGGAAGGCAGGCATGGCTGCAGGGCAGAGAGCAAAGGGAAGAGAGATAGGAGAGATGACATGAGTTTGGAGGAGGGCAAGCGACCAGGTCCTGGAGGGACTCAAGAACTGTGTTAGGAGTTTTGGTTGTTGATGAGAGAAGAAAGCTAGTGAAGGGCCCTGGTCAGGGGAGTGACTCTGCACGTTGTTAAGGTCCCCCTGGCTTCCTAGTGGAGAATGGACTGGAAAGGGGCACGAGTGGAAACAGGATTGATTAGGAGGCCCTGGCAGGACCCAGCGGAGGGGGTGGAGGTCTGCACCTGGTGGAGGCGGAGGTCATGAGAAGAGTCTTGAGGCCTGTGGAGGAGGAGACAGCCTCAGGATTGGCAGGAGGGAGAGGGAGATGCCAAAACTGGGCTGCAGAGCAGTGCTTACGCTGGAGGTGAGGCTTGCTGAGGAGGGGGCAGGGAGAGGTTCAGTGGGGGATTCGTGAGGTCGTTTTTGGACACGTTGGTTGGAGGTGCCCTTGAGAGGCATGTGTGAGAGAACATGGCGAGGAGAGGTTGTTGGGAGGAATCAAGGGGTTCAGTGTGCAGACAGGGCAGGCATGGAAGGGCCCATCCAGGGAGCAGCACGAGGAGAGGAGCAGGCTCAGGTCCAGGCTCAGGGAACTTAGGGGTGCACCCATGGAAGACAGAACCACCAGAGGGTCAAGGGAACAGCAGGAGAGGGTGGTGCCCCAAAGGCAACGGGACAGAGAGTTGTGAGGAGGAAGGGTCCTCATGGCTGGATTCTGGAAAAGCCAACTGGGAGGGGACAGAAAAAGGCCTACTGGCTTCAGCAACCTTGGCCCTGGGTGGGCCCAGCAGACTTCCAGCGAGGTGGGGCTGGCCGCAGAACCCCACTGGAGTGGTTCAGGAGGAGGGGAAAGAAAGGGGACAGAGAGAGGTAGCATGGGCGCTTGATATGAGGGGAAAGATGGAAAGACTTTCAAGATGGATGGGGCTAATTATGGCAAATATCAAGGGGAAGGATTTGGTTGAGAGAAGGCAGTTGACATCAAGGAGAGAAGAGATCTCTGAGAAGGTTGGGGGGGGTGGCAGAAAGGTTAGCAGGAGGAGGGTCTGGTGGGTCCTCCCTGGAAGGAATGAGATTAAGATCAGAGAGCAGGAAGCCTGCTTTGAACGTGAAAGAATTTAGGGCGATGCCAAGCCCAAAAGAGTGATCATGGGTAAAGGTAGCTGAGAGGTCAAGGTCATCCTCCTGAATAATGGAGTCACGAAGGGTTAAGCAAGATCTGGGTGAGGAGATTGTGAGCCAAGACTGAAGCATGGTGAGAATGAGGTAGAGCCCAGCCCCAGGCGGAGAGCAGGCGGGACCGGAAGGCTCTTACAGGAGGCAGATGGTCCGGAAGTAGCTACAGGGGAGCAAGGCTCCCGACCTCTTCTTTATGGGGGTCAGACAGCACCCCTTGGGAGTCCTCAGGAAAGTCAAGTCCGCAAGGGAGAGCCAGGGAAGAAGAGGAGGGCCCAGGTAGGGGAGGGGCGACGGGTTAAGTCAGCGACCAAGAAGGATGGAGACCTCCCAGGTGTGTGTGGCAGAAGACAGATGGGGCACTGCCTGGCGAGACCAGGAATGAGGGGTATGACAGGCTCATTGCTCACGGGTAGTCTCTGAAGAGGGTGGGCCCTGGGCCAATGGACGCTGGCCTGGGAGGAGCCGCACAGCAACCTCATAAGGAAGGAACTCTTGTTCCCATTTGACAAGTAGGGAAATGGAGGCACGGAGTCATAGAGAGGTTAAGTAATTTACTCAAGGTCAGGGAGCATAACCACTTATTACTAAGTGATTATTATTATTGTTATTATTAAGTGCAAATCTTGGAGCAGAGTTTTGAACTCTGTCGGTCTGACTCATCTAAGCAGGTGCTCTTGTCCATCCTGCCTGCCGCAGCCACGGTAAGACTCCCTCCCTCCCTCCAAAACAAATAACGAAAAAAATGAAGCAGCTACTTTCCCCAGTCCCCCTTCCACTTAAGAAAGCGAGCAGCATCGTAGCCTCCCACCCCCGCCCCCACTTCAGTGTTTCTGGTCTGCGGAAGGCTGTTTTCCCTCCGTGACCCAAAAGGGGGGTGGGGGCCAGTAGCAGGGCCAGACCCTGAGCATGAGGACAAATCAGTGTCAGGTGGTCCAGTGGCGGGAGGGCATTGAGGAGAAAAGGAATGGGGGTGACCATGGTGGCCCCCGGACGAGGTACCAGGCCCTGCCCCTCCCCTTGGTTTCTCAGACCTTACATAAGCCCCCCGGGAGGGGTCAGGCTCTCTGGCAGGGCTGAGATTGAATTTCTTGCCATGGTGAAGGAAGGTGGGGGAGGGTAGAGCCAGATTTAAGGTGACTCAGTAAAACAAAGGAGCACCAGGACTCCAGCACCCGGCTTATCTCCCCACTGAGTTCTGAGCTCCTGGAGGCGGTGGGCTTAGCAATTCTTGGATCCCTCCCAGGTGAGCCCTACACTCGGGGCTCAGCCTGGGAGCTCAGGGCTATGAAACCTGGGGCCCAGCCTGGAAGCTCAGGGCTGTGGAGCCAGTCAGTCTGAATCCCGGCCCCAGTCCGTGCTAGCTTTGTGACTTTGAGCATGCCGCTTAACCTCTCTGAGCCTGTTTCCTCATCTATAAAATGAGAGCAAGACCAAGGGCTATGCACTTGGTTCAATGCTCTGCTGCCCTCATTTTGAAATTCTTAATTTGGAACTAGGGCCCCGCCTCTTCATTTTGCACCGGGCCCCACAAAGTAGGTAGCCAGTCTTGAGTGGGAATAGCATTATCTACCTCAAGGTTGGTGTAAGGATTAAATTAAATAATCTGTCTAAAGTGCTTAGCACAGAACGAGTGCGCAGCGAATGGGAACACCTGCCTATTGTTCCCCGCCATGAGATCATCCCCAGTGCTGATCTGTGGTAAATGAATGAAATGAGAGAATGAGTGAGAGCCTGGGGAGCATCTGGAAGCGAAGGTGCCAGGCTGTGGGGCGTGTACGGAAAGTAGGAGCATTTTTGCGCCCCACACTGCGGAGCACTCGTTTCCACGGCAGCCGGAGATTCGCGCTGTGGTCCTGACCCAGCCGCCACGCCTCGCAAAAAGTCCACTTGGTGGGAGCTGAGGAAGCGTGCTCTCACCCCGGGAAGTCGTCAGCCTCAAGCTCCAGGAGCTGCGGAGGGGCTGCAGAGGCCGGGACGAGCTAGTAGGCGGGCCGCGGGGCGGAGTCTCCGCCGTTCCGGGCTTTCCGGGGCGGGTCCTGGGGCGATAGTCCCACCCGCGCGGGGGGGGGGGGCGGGCCCTCGCGCGCATGCGCCGGGCGGCGGGGGGCGGGGCGGCGTTGTGCTCAGAGGAAGGGGTTGGTCCCGGTCTGCGGGGGCGGCTGGAGCGGCCCGGCGGAGCCCGACGTGGGCAGCAGTGGCTGCGGCAGGCTCGCGGGCGGCGGCGTGAAGGCGCCCGCCTGCGGGAAGACGCTCACCGAGGCGGGGAGGGTCACGCCGGCCGGCACGCTGCTGAGCGGGAGGGGCAGGGAGGCGCTGTAGGTCATGGAGCCCAAGGGCGCCCCGGCCGGCCTGCCGGCCGCCAAGCTCGGCGCCGGCGACCCGGTGCGCATCTGGTTCAGCGTAGGCCTGCCCTGCTCGGCCGCACCGAAGGGGTTGGTGGGGGATGGAGCGCTGAGACCTGCGGGATGAGAGTGGGTGGAGAGCTTGGAGCGCACCAGGGGACACAACCCTAAATGCCGAGGGGGGAGGGGAGAGAGGGGGGCAGGAGGCAAGATCCGGAGTCTCAGAAGTAGGGAAAAAGAGTAAGATTTTTAGGGCAGGGGCCGGGCTCTGAAAAGAGTGATGGAGAGAGCAGGGGGCCCCCAATGTTGAGACCCGGCGGGAACAAGGGGTGTCCTACCTGTCAGGAAGGGGTTTCGGGTCTTTGCAGCCTGGGGCGCCTTGACTAATGAATCAAGGTTGACCAAAGAGGAGGCGGAAGGGCCCAGGAAAGACTCTGGAGTCCGGCATGCTCGGGCCTCCTGGCTGGGCTGGGTTAGCGCTTCCCCCAGTACACCCAGGTCAAAGGCATCTGGCTCCTTGGTGCCGTTTTGCTTGGAACTGAGGATGGGGTCTCCAAACAGGTCCAGCTCTGGAACAGAGATGATAGAACTCATTGGTAGGGGAGGGAATGGTCACTCTGTGCGAAGGGGAGGACAGAGGTCGCCTCTGGGTGGGCCCCTCATTCCCCAGGGCCGCATCATCCCCGGCTCCTGCTTACCCACGGGACTGCTGGGCTTCCCAGAGGGCAGGGCCTGGGCGCACTCTGACCCCTCCTCGGTCTCTGTGGATACTGGAGGTTTGGCAAATGGGTCAAAGGGTGAGGGACCTCCTAGAGCTGGCCGAGGAGGAAGAGGGAGAGGAGGTGGGTTGGCAAAAAGGGCAGGCACTGGAGGGAGGGGACCCAGAAGTCCTCCAGCCCCTCACCCACACCCTCTGGCCCTCTGCTTACCAGGTGCATTGGAGATCTCCACTGAGGCCCCCCAGGGGTCAGCCCCAGTGTTGGGGAGTTTGTGTTGGGGGGAGTTCTGTGCCCAGAGGTCTGCGGAAGGGGGTCTGGTGGGCAGCACTGGGGTCCGGCCCCAGGGCTCAGAGGAGGAGAGCATAGGGGGCAAGTCCCAGGGCTGGCTTCTGGACAGGGCGCTTCCTGAGGGGACAGGAGACCAGGGGTCTGCAGAAGGCCCCCAGGAGGAGCCACTGGGCTCTGTGTTCGGCCTGAGACCTAAAACAGGAACAGCACAGACATGACCTCAGGCCCACCTTTACACCCAGTCCGGGGCCCTTCCCAGTTACCCAGACAGAGTTGGGAGCCTGAGGGTCCCATCTCACAGATGGGATGCCGACTCAGGACTGACCCAGCAAGCTGGAGCCCCCATTGGCCAAGTTATGCCGGGAGCCTGGACTCCTAGGGACGGACCGCTCAGGCCACCTTCCCAGTCAGGGATGGGCTGGGACAGGAAAGCCGGGACGACCAGGGGAAACGAGAGAACATCTCTGAGTTTTCCATGAGGTGGGCTCTTCAGATGTGCTCTCCCGTCCCTCACTACAACCCCATGTCCCAGAGGAACCTGAGGCTCAGAGGGGTGAGTGACTTCCCCAGTGGTCCTCAGCTATGGGAAGGGGGTGCCAGCAAATGGCTGGAAAGGAAGGGGCTTTCTGGGGCCAGCCTGGGAACAACTCGCAGCCCTGCATGCCCACCTGGGATGTCCCATGGGTCAGCGGAGCAGTGAGTGGAGGGCGGGGCCGGGGTGGGTGCGAAGATGTCTGCCAAGTCCAGGATGGAGGACTGTGGAGTGGGAGAGGCAGCCATGGCTCAGAAGTGGGCAAGACCAGAGGAAGGGCGGTCCCTGGCCTGTCTCCCTCAGTCCAGCTCATTCTTTCCTTTATTCATTTCACAAACATCTTCTAATGATCCCTCATCTCTGTACAGTGCTTTGCAGTTTATGAAATCTTTCCTCATCCATTTAGTGCCTGGTTTTCATAACAACCCTGTGCAGTAGGTCGTGCGGGTGGTGATATGCCCATTTTACAGATGCGCCAGCTGAGGCCCAGAGAGGGGGGATGCTTTGTATGAAGTCTCACGGCTGGGGAGAGGCAGGGCTGGGATGAACCCAGGCCCGCCTGACCCCTTCCCCAATTGTCCTGATGCCCAGCCCATCAGTGGTAAAGACAGACTTTATGACAAGTCTGCCTTCCTAGGTCAGAAACTAGCCACCGTGAACATGGGCAGGAAGGGGACAGAGACACCCCAGGGGTAGCATCCACCACTTTGGAGGGTGGCTTTGTTCCCAGCAGCTACTGGGATAATACTCCCCTATTTTTGGACAGTATGTGTATGAGCCCAGGATATTGTCAGTACCACGTGCCCGAGTCCGCGCCTCCCCCCGCCCCTCGCCCCCCAGCTGCATCCACAGCACTACGTAATCCTAGAACGCCGGAGGTGGAGCTGTCCAATAAAAGGGGGAAACTGAGGCCATCACAGTGATGTTCCCCAAGTCGGAGTGGCAGCAAATCCAGAACCCAAATCCTGGGGCCTCAGATCAGGATTCTTTGTATCCCATTTCACTGTCAGCTCAGTCATCAGCTCCTGAGGTCCGGGACTGGGGACTACCGCACCCCTCCACTCCCATTTTCATTGAATAAACGCCTAAACCGCGCTTACTATATACAAAGTGTGGCTCTAAACTCTATAAATACCAACTCAGTTCATGTCTCAGGCTCAGTCAGCCCAGGCACCACAGCCTCTCCCTACCTGGCTGGTTTTCAGCTTCTCCTCCTTTCTCTCTTCTCTCTCTGGCTCCTTGTCTCGCCGACGGCGGACCGCGGCCCCAGCGCCATTGGCCACGGGGGAGTCATCTCCCCGCCAGGACCTCACCTCCTGCGGAAGGCGAGAGGAGTGAGGACAGCATGAGCAGCCCAGGCTGGACTTGAGGGGACTGGAGCTAGAGTTGAGAAGAGTGCAGTGAGAGGTTAGGCAAGCAGGACCACTGGGCGAAGCGGGAGGAGCCTGGTTAGTGCCTGGGTAGCACCTGCCCCTGCACCTGCTTCTATACCTGCACCTGCTCCTATGCCAGCCCCTGCACCTGCTCCTGCACCTCCACCTGCTTCTACAGCAGCACCTGCTCCTGCACCAGCTTCTGCACCAGCTTCTGCACCAGCACCTGCACAGGAGGCTCGGCCGCTACCTTCTCATGCTCCTGCCGGCTCAGACGCAGAGCCAGCTGCAGCTGCAGATCCTCATCCCTGTGGGAGGCTGGGGGGACGGGCTGTGAGGGAGCAAGAGAGGGGTGAGCAGGGCCCAGTGCTCCCACTCCCGGGTGGGAGAGCAACATAGCCCGGCAGGGAGAAGGGGGTGGAGAGAGAAGTGCCCACCCCGGGTGGGGGGGGGGTGAGCAGCCCACTCCCGGGCAGCAAGGTGGGCGCGGCCTTCTCCCTGCCTGGATCTGTGACCAGTTTCAAAATCCAGAAGATTGATCCTTTTCTTCTGGGTTCTCTGAGTGTCCCCAAGCCCTGCCGTGGGAGGCCCAGCTGCCCGCTCAGTCTACGTGGATCCACAGAGGTGATGGCAGAGAGGATGATTTGGGAGGTATCCCCGTCCCGCCAAAAGGACAGCTGATGGCAGGGGTCATGGGGTCAGTAGATCTCTGTGTCTCCCAGCCCACTCACTGCTTCCCTTCCATGGGGCCGCAGCAGGCCCGGAAGACACACACGTACCCTCAACCCACTAGGTACTCATTGCCCTTTCTAGGCCCAGCCAGAGGGCACTGCAGGCAGGGAGGCAGTCCCCGCCAGAACAATCACAGGGACAAGACAGGCCCTGTGCTGTCCTTGGGAGTCAGACCAGGGTCTTGGGGCCTAGAGTAGAGGAGCCTAGGAGTCAAGGGTGCAGGGCATCGGGGTACCCTTCCTCCCTCCCTCTCCAGCCCCCATGCCACCCCCAACCCAGCTGTGGGGCCTCCCAGGCTGCCCCAGGGGCCTCACCTTCTCAGCCTCCTCACGGCTCATGGCCAAGGCCAGCTGCAGCTGCAGCTCCTCTTCTCCCGACGTCTGGGGCCGGGCCTGCTCCAAGTCCGAGGTGTAGTGGGGGGACGAGGAGGAGGCTGCAACGACCACCACCGGCCGTCGTGGCTCCTGTGACCACAGAGGTGCCCCCGCCTTCCCTCCCCCTCCCCACCAGGAAGCTAAGGCTCAGAGAGGGAAACTAAGGACCAGCCTGGCTGCGGAGGGCTCCAGGGGGCGTGCCTAGCTCTTTATGTAAGGTTTCCCATTCCACCCCATCCCTCCTTTACAGATGTGCCAACATCTCAGGGTGGCCTGGCCGGGGGTCCTGAGGTAAGACTCAAAGCCAGGTCCCCCCTTCCAGCTCCTGCACTCTGCCAGTGGGGGAGGGGGGGTTCCATCCTGCCCGGGGTCCAGTGAGGGGGAGGGTTCAAGGTTCCCTTCAGTCAAGGCCGTGCCGCCGTCAAGAGTCGAGAACGGCTCTGCAGCCATCCCCGTTTTCAAGGACAGTGCCCCCGAGCAGGGGGTCACAAGGAATGCCCCTGATGGAGCCCCCGGTGCCATGAGTCTGGGCACAAGGCCAAGGGCATTCCTAGGCCTGGTCTCACTTAATTCTCACATCCAACAACTGGGGTAGTTAAGAGTTCCCCTACTTCAGATGAGGAAGCAGAGATTCAGAGAGGTGGCCTTCTAGATCACTCAGCTGGAAAGGCGCAGGATACGGCATGTACCGGACCCCAGAGCCTGGGCTGCGGCCACCACTCACCCTGGGCAGCTCCCAGACCAGCAGTTAGGAGCCCGCTGTGCTCTGCGCTAACTTGCAGGCCACCTGCTGTGCCAGGCCCTGCCTTCCGGAGCTCCATTCCCCATCTCCGTGGATGCTTGTGACAGCCCTCGAACTCAGGCCACCCCCCAGCCCCAGCCCTGGGGCCCACTCACAGTTGTAGGAGGACGGGGAACCGCGAGAGCGGCCGAGGCCCAGCTGCCCGCTGCCAATGCCCGTGCCCTCCAGCGCCATGCGCTCCTTGGTCTTGAGGGCATGGGTCCGCTCCTGCCGGAGGCGCTCCTCGTCCTTGAGCAAGGCCATCACCTGCTTGACCTTCTCCCGCACGTTGACGCCCTGGTCCTTGCCGTCACGGTCGATGTACTGGAAGTCCTTGAGCGTCTGGATGGTGTAGAGGTTCTCGCGGCACTGGTGGGCCACGCGCTCGGAGCCCGTCTTGAGCAGGTAGTCCAGCAGCGTCAGCGCCTTGTACACGTGCCGCCAGTTCTTGCCGCTGTCGTTGAGCCGCCGCCACAGCATGCCCATGACCTCAGCGAAGGCCACTGTGTTGAAGGTCAGGTCGGCGATCTCAGACATGAGCGAGCTGGGCGGGCCCCACGGGTCATTGCTGGTGGCCTCGCGCACCTTGATCTCCGCCTCCGAGTAGTTGTGCACGATGTTCTTGACCTGGCGCCGCAGCGCGGAGGTCGTCATGGCTGGGGGCTTGGAGATGGGCGGCCCCCGCCCCAGCCGGAGGTGGAGGGCCGAGGGCCACCGTCTCGTGGTCACGGTCTCCAGAGATGGGCCGCCGTGCTCTCAGCAGGGCGATTGCATCCTTGGGTTCCACATGGGTCTGAGCGAGAGAGGGAGGGACAGAACTCAGGGGTGATGGCCGGCCTCGACGGCCACTCAGCCATGGACCGAAGGCCTGGCCAGGGGTCCCCATGGCCAGGAGCCCCCCCTCTGGCAGGTGTTTATTTTTATTTTTTTTATTTTACATATTATTTGGCAGGCACTTCTAGCTTCGCGTGCTCATGGCTGGTCAAATTTGCGCTACAAAGATGAGATTATTATTACCTGCATTCACAGACGGGGAAGTGGGGTTCACGGAGCTATCCCGGCAGACACCCACCCCAGCTCTTGCCCTTAGTGACAGACACAAAAGTCACCCCCAGGAATTCCTGCCCGCCCTGCTTCTGCTGGGCTATGGGTCCCATGTCTGCCAGGAGCTAACTTAGGAACCACCCTTTCCAGCTCCTTGGCCCGCCCTCTCCTCTTCTCACAGCATTAGTCTGTGTACCTTAATTCATTCAACGCCTAGTTCCTGGGGCCTTGTCTGAGCCCGACACTGTGCCAGGCCCGGAGCACGAGTCCTGGCCCCCACACATCCAGCTGCAGGGGCACAGACGACTCAGTGGGCCATGGACATGCCCAGGAGCACCCAAGCTAGGAAAATCAGGGAGGACTTCCCAGTGGAAGTGATGGCTGGAGGTCTGAAGGGAAGGGGAAGCTGCAGGGTGAGGAAGGGTAGCTCAGACGGAATACTTGAGCTGGGCCAGAAGCCCAGAGAGGAGTCCAGGGCAGGAAGTGGGGCCTGGCCTCTCAAAGAGACCTAGCCACCGCCACCCCTGTGGTACACACGAGAGCACTGAGGTCGGGGAGGGGATGTGGCCTGCCCACAGCGGCGTGTAGGCTGGGCAGAGCTGGGACTAACACCTAGGTCTCTAGAAGACGAATCTGATACTTATTGTCAGGATTACTGGTTTTGTAATTAATTCATCTGATTGCTTTGTTGTCTCAGTTCCATCTCAGCCAGAATGTAAGCTCCCCGAAGGCCAGGCTTGGTCTGAGCGCCCCAAACCTGAGGTCCTGGGTGCCTGGCAGACCCCTGATGCCCCAGCTGAGGGGGAAACAGGGTCAGCCTGCTGCCCTCCCACCCCCCAACTTCAGAACCAGGCCATCTGGGGAAATCAAACCCAGGCTCAAGACAGAAAAAGGTTCTCCCAGGGCCCTACTAGAAACCCAAACCAGAATCCCCTGCCACAGCTGTTTCTCTGGTGTGGGGACACACACACACACACACACACACACACAGGCTGGACCCACAGAGCGGCCACACCACCCGTGACCCCCCTCCAGTATCACCACCCATGGAGATTGCACCTCTTGGCTCTACCCTGGGAGTCAGAAGCTGCGTGTCCTGCCCTCCCCCATCTGGACTTGCCCTCCACCCCGCCGCGCCGACCCTGGGCTCAGTTCAAAGCCAGCAGCAGGCCTTGGCAGGCTTCTCCAGGGCCCAGGTGCCGGGGAGAGCTTGGGCCCAGAGGAGGGGATCCCGAGGGACAGCAGGAAGATGGAATGCTGGCTGAAAGGCCGCCTACCTTCCGTCTGCTGTCTGTCCGTCCTGCCTGGCAGGGCTTCTGTGGGGATGCCACGGCCAACGCTGGTTTAAGTCCTGCCCTCCCCCTCTCTAGTGACTCAGACCCGTCTTTCCCTCCCCAACTGGTGGGCTGGAGGGTGGCAAGAGGCAAGATGAGAAATAATTGTGCCCCACAGCCCGCCCTGAGTGCACGCCCCTCCGAGTGCTGGCCACAGAAACCAGCAGAACCGGTCCGACATTCGACATCCCGACTCCACCAGCAGCCCTACCGGAGCCTGGCTTCCCTGGCCCTCCAGCCCCGCCCGGGGTACTGGGAGGGGCCCCTCAGTGCGGACCCTGCAGCCCTGCCTGGACTCTCCTTCTAGAAGCAGGGGATGGTGGAGCCTTCTCAGAAGCACACCTTTGCTGGAGCTGGGGGAAGGGAGGGATCAGAAGCCTCAGGAAGGTGCCTGGACTTCCCTCCCCTAAAGTTAGAAGGGACAAGGTGGGGAGGGAGAGGGGGGCAGGGTGAGGCCCAGGGAGCACGGCAAGGAGGGAGGAGGAAAGGAAGGAACGCGGGAGGGAGCTGCTGGGAGCCCTGCCAGTGGTATTACAAGCCCAGGATTTTATCGAACACAATATGCCCAGAAATAAAAGGGAGTGAAACAGAAACCCAGCAGCCAGTGGCGGCCGCGGCAAGCCCGGGCGGGCGGGTATGGAATTACTGCAGTGACCTTGAGCCAGACCCTGTCAGGTGGAGGGAAGGACACTGAGAAGGCAGAGCCTGAGAGGCTCATTCAGAGATGGGGGGGTGGGGGGGGCCGGAGGCAGAAGGGTAGGGGGCAGAGTGGGGAGGGTTACATTGGGAGGTGGGGGCAGGCCACGGGGCACAAGTCTCTGCTCTCCTTTATAGAGAGTGCCAAGGAGAACTTTACAGGGGAGAGGGAGGTTCTTTTCTCAGCACTGGGGAAAGTGTCGGGGCTAAGGAAGTAGAGGGCATCCCCGGCGAGGGGATTCAGGGAGAAGGAAAGAGCTTAGATATGTTGAGTCACGTGCAGGAGTTTGGCCAAAGTGTGAGTGTGCCCACCAGCCCGGAACGCACGCACCCCTGTCCTCGGCTAAGGCAGCCCCAGCCATCGGGTCAGCGGGAGCCATGGGTGGGGGAGGGGGGCGAGGAGGTGGGAGTGAGTGACTCTTGCCAGTGGAGGGACAGGTGTGAGCCTGGGCTCTGAGCTTAAATCAGCCGTGAGGTGGCCGTGTCCTGGGACCCCGGAATGGGGTGGGGGCTGCGCCGGGGCTGAAGAGGAGGGGCGGGCAGAGGGGAATGGGAGTCTGGGCGGGGGCGGAATGCAGCCAAAGATGCTGGCCCCAGGGTGGGGAGCCAGCCCTTGAGTCCTGCTTGCTGGGGGCTGCAGGGAGGGTGGGAGGGAGAGACAGCAGGCAGGAAGCCTCCAAGATCCTCTGTGGCCCTGTCCTCCTCACCCCTCTCCCTGGGACCTGGGAGGGAGACTGAGCCCCAAGCCTTCCGTGAGAGGCACCGCTGCCACCAGGGAGGGGCCGGCTTACCTCTGGTGCAGGCTCCCTTGGCCCCGGCCCCGGGACCTCGAGCAGCCTCTGCAGTGACCTTCCGACCCGCACGGCAGGGGCACAGCACAGCCTCGGGAGCGTCCCCAGAGCCATCCACCATGGACCCTCGTCCTGGAGATGCCCACCCTCTCCTGGGAGGCGCAGACCCCTCGGGGGGGTGGCGGCAGGGTCCCCAGAACGGGCTGCGGTTCTGCCTCTTGCCTGCTGGTGTTGTAGCCACCGGGCGGCAGGCAGCACTCGGAGGAAAGTTGCTCAGCTGGCCGGGCAGGTCTGCCTCGGCAGTAACAGGACACAGGAGGAAGCGCTGGGCGTGTTAACCCCTTCCTGCTGGCTGGGCAGGCGGCACCTTCGGGGGGTGGGGGGTGAGAGGCCTGCCCGTCCCAGCTGTCCCCAGGAGGTACAGATCCAGAGTCGCCGGTGGCCCACTCCCACCCTGCAGCGAATTAACCCTTCCCCTGCCTCAACAGGAAATTGGGTGGGGGGTACGGGGCTCCAACACCCTCTCCACTCCTCCCCATCTCAGATGGGCCAGGAAGACCTTTGCGGGGGGCGAGGGGGGCTCGCCCTTTGGTGGATTTGTTTTCTGTGGGCTCCCCCTGGCCCCCTCAGCCACCTCGAAGGGGGCATCCAGGCTCCAGGCATAGCTCCTCTCTGCCTCTCTGAGGAACGGAGTGCCCTGCTCTCCCCAAAGCTCCTCCCAACTCTCAACTGGAGGCTGCTGAGGCCCATGAGGTTTCTACCAGAAGCGCCAAATGCAAAACCGAGCCAGTGGGAGGCTGCGGCCGTGGCCCCATCTCCTGCCCACACCTCCACCCCACCAGCACTTAGGGCTGTGAGCCCAGCGTTAGCCAAGTTGCTCTCCCAACTCTGGGGGCCTGGAGCCCACTTGGCACGGGAGGTCTGGCCCAGGATGCTTTTGGACAGAAAGCCATTCGGGAACTGAGTCTGAGCGGACAGCCGACTTTCCTTCCCAGGAGCCGCCTCTTGTCCATTATCCCACGTCTCTGAGCAAGGGGGTGAGCATCGTGTCCAGAGGCTGTTTATAAGGCAAAAAGTGGCTCCAGGGGGGCCGGCCAGCCTGCCATGAGGAGGGGATGAGACAGGCTGCCGAGGACATGGGGATCTGGCCTTAGGGTCTGACAGTGTGGTGAGCATGGTCCCCAGGGACTGGGACCGGGCCCTTGCCCCAGCTGAAGTGGGAGGATTTCAGGGAGCCAGGCTCCGTGGGGTCCAGTTCTCCTGGTCTCACACTGGGTCATGCTGGGTGATGACACTTGGGGAAGGCCTGGTTCCAGGAAGCGTGACCCCAAAAGTGTGGGCCAAGGAAGGTCAGAGGCAAGCATTTCAAGGGATGATGCCGTCTATCCTGTCACCTGATTCATTCCTTATCCTGGTACCAACCTGCTCTTCTGCTCGTCATCCCGCACATCACCTTCCAGGTGTGTTTCTCCTTCCTCCTGTTGGGTGGCTCCAGGAACTAGGAGGAGGGGAATCGGAGGCAGGTGGGACATGGAGGACCCTGGCCGTGAGCTGCTCTCATCAAGATTTAACGTTCAAGACATGAAGGCCTAAAGGAAGTGGTGGGAACCTGAAGGTTCTTTATTGATTTGTTTGTGAGCCAGTTTCCCAGAAGGCCCCTGGGGCACATGAGTCAGGTGCAAAGACGCAAAGTCTCCTCGACATCCTTTATTGGTCTGAGCTCGTCGGCCAGGACCATCAGGTCAGTCACTAGGGTGTCCAGCAGCCCATAGACCTGGAAGAACGGGGTGAAATCACGGGCAGAGGTTCACTCTGCGGAAAGCACCCCCACAAGCCAGCACCTAGCGCGTGCTGAGGGCGGACCAGCCTCCACCAGGACGGAAGAGCCGCAGAAGGGGTAAGACCACACCTGCAGAGTTTCTATAGAACTTTTGTTTTTGTAGATAGTTTTATTTTTCAAACCATCTGGGGAAGTAATCCTGCACCAGGCCCTTAGGACATATGGGGGCACAAGAGCCTGGAGTGGTTAAAGGGGTAATTCCAGGGAACGGTGCCCAGTTACCCCCCAGCGGTGGGCCAGCTTCACCCCAGCCACCTAGAGGCCAGCCTTCCTTCTGGTAAGATCACAGACCCTCAGACTGCAATATCTCCAGGACCGTGCCCTCCCATGGGGCTGGACCACATGAGCCTGGGCAAGCTGATTCTTCATTGCAGAGAGCCCTCGGACTCCTTTCTAAACCCCATCAAGGGCACCTGGGTGGCTCAGTGGATTAAAGCCTCTGCCTTCGGCTCAGGTCATGATCTCAGGGTCCTGGGATCAAGCCCCGCATCGGGCTCTCTGCTCAGGGGGGAGCCTGCTTCCCCCCCCCCCCCCCCCCGCCGCCTGCCTCTCTGCCTACTTGTGATCTCTCTCTCTGTCAAATAAATAAATAAAATCTTTAAAAATAAATAAATAAATAAACCCCATCAACCTTCAGAAATCGCCGTGATGTCACCAGCAACAAATGCAACTTCTGCTCAAATGTGACCCAGAGCATTACCCCAACGTACATGACACGACCCCAACTATCTAGCTGTCCACACCGGAGGCAAAGCACCGCCATTAGACACGGTGACCACTGAGTGTGGCTTTGTGGATCTCTCCTCCGAAACAATAACAAAGGACAGAACACAATACTTGGGTGAATCTCTAAGGACTTGGAGCTTAAGAATATGCCAGCAACAACCCTTACACTTGCTGGAAATTCACTCTAAGTGTTGTTCCCCCCAGGGACACCTCTGCCAAGACGCACCTGACACAGACAGGAAGTGGGAGCAGCAGAAAGGGAGGGGCTTCTGCTCTGTCCCTCTGGTCTGTTTTCCCAACCACAGCCAGAGTGATCCTCTAAGTCAGAATGTGTCACTCCTCCATTCAAGCCTCGGTGGACTTCTTGTCTCACTCAGAAAAACCCCAAGTCCACACAGTGGCCTACCGAGCCCCACCTGACCTGCGACTTGTTCCCTCTCGGTGGCCTCTCTGCCCTCTGTCCTGGCCCACTCCCTCCCCTGCATTAGCTGCGCCCTCTACCCGGAGCACTCTTCCTTGATGGCCACAGGGCCACCCTGCACCTCTCTTCAAGTCTGTTCCATGTCACCTTCTCAGTGAAGCTCCCCCGCCCCCACGCAGGCCTTCCCTCCCCCCTGGCCCTGGGTTAGCTCTCCCTTCCAGAATGCTGGCCACCTAACGCACGGGGCGTGTCGCTTGTGCACGAGGCCTGTCTTGCACACTGGGATGCCCTTCACTAGGGCAGCTCTGCTTCCGCCTTCCAGCACGGGCACCCTAGGCGTTGACTGTTTGTGGAATAAACGGGATGGATGAGGGAGGGGAGGAAGGCCCGCAGAACAGGTGTGAGCGAGGGGAGGGCTGGGTGCAGGGCTCAGGCCCTCACCTCCGTGTGCAGCCTCTTGGTGTATTTCCCCATGATCAGGGGATCTATGGGTTCCTGGGAAGGGGCCGTGCTGTCAGGGGCAGCATCTTCCAAGGAAAGCCTGTCCCGACTTGACGATTTCATCGGTTTCTTGTCATCCTTTGCCTTGTGCTTCTTGCTGTTTAAACGGTCCTGCTTGGAGAGACAGAGACACACATGGCCTTCAGGAGCCCCCAGGGGAGGTCCAGGGCTTTCTCGAGAGCCAGGGCATCATGCTAGAGTGAGTGCCCGCCCACCACAGCCCCTCCGACGCCACCCCAGCCCCACCGGAGGCCCACCCTATGTCCCGGCATGCCTCTTTCCCTGGCAACTTGGCTGCTTTTCTATCCTCTTTGATTCCCAGCTGCTTCTTCTCCTGGGCTGCCCCTTTACGGTCCTCTTTCCCAAATTTCGTGGTAGTCACTTTCACTTCCGTGCCAGTAGGAGACTTTCGATCTAAGGGAGGGTGAGTGGAAGACAGCGGGACCTGGCCTCACGGACCCCACAGGCAGGGTCGGAAAAGCCAAGGGTCCTGAGCCCTTCGTGCCCCCAGAGAGGAGTAGAGGCCCCGGTCCAGGCGCGTGAACTGCGGGGCGGGGGTGGGAGGCCTGGTTCCAGTCTCAGCTACCCCAACGCCCCATCTATGGCATGGGCAAGTCATTCGACCTCTCTGGGACTCCACCTGTAAAACCACGGGACTGCACAAAGGTGGTCACTCGGGTCGCTTCTAGGTCCCAAATCCTGGCAGTAAACAGGAGGGTTTAATGAGGCCAACTCCATGGATCGACCTGGCGGAGGTCCCACCAGAAGGGCGTGCAAGGGTGGGGAGGCTATGCGGTACGTGGCTGCAGTCTGACCTTGCTCTTCTGGAACGTCCAAATAGACGGTCTCCTTCTCGGGCAGGCCCAGCAGAGCCCTCAGCCACAAGGAATGGCTCACCAGGCCATCGATCACATCCCGCCACAGCTGCAAACTAGAGAGCAAAGCATACTGGCCCAAGCCATCTCCCCTCATTTGCCCTTGAACGTGCGGAGGCGTGGGTCCTTCCCTTCTAAGACGGGGGTGCCGGGGGCTACCATGGAGGAGGCCGGCAGCCTCACCAGCACCTGTGTCAGCGCTCAGATAGGGATCTGGCTTCCCTCGGGCGGCAGCCGGGGAAGAGTGGCCCGGGAAGACGGGTCAGTCAGTCTAGGCTCCAGCCTGAGGCCCTGGCTACACTTGGGCCTGGCCCGACGGGAGCGGGGGGAACTTGCGTGAGATTTCCTGGGGGCCCCACCGAAGGCACCCACCCATAGCCAAGCAGGTTCCACAGGAGAAATGAGGCTTTCCGTGGCCTCGCTGTGCCCCTCTCCTCGCTGCCCTCCGGTTCCTCCTCGGCCCATTCCTCTGCTCACTGAGAGGGAACCAGGCGAGAGGGTGGGAGAGAGACTGCGCGCTCCCTCTGCTCTAACTGCTCCGGAGGGGGGCAGGCGGCTGGGGGGGGTTGGGGGGGGGGACACTCACCACACCTGGTGCAGGAAGTCAGACTGCAGGGGCCTCTGCTCCTGGCACAGCTCCAGGGCTGCTTTGTTGAGCCTGATGAGGGCGTCTTCCTTCTGGTTCTCCTCGGGGAGTGCCATCACTGCCTGGCAGGGTCATAGGTACCATGGGCAACCGTCCTGCGCGGGACACCAAGGGTCCCTGTGTCCTCTAGTGACGGGCCTGGTGCGGTGAGGACAGACGGCCAGAAGCAGGTGCAGCCGTGGACAGCGGACCTCCCCTGGAACTATGTACCCATGAACCCCCTTCTCCAAGGTGTGCTTGGGTCAGAGAGGGGACCCCCCCACACACACTGCACCATGGTGGCCTAGGCACCAGAGACCAAAAGAGATGACCCAAGAGACTGCTTCCTCCGGGCCCTCAGAAGGACCTCCTTGCCCGTGGGGGCCCTCCCTCCGTGCCCTGGCACCCGCCCCAGGACCGCTACCCCAGCCACCCCTGCAGAGCCAGGCGAGCACCTTTCTGAAATCCTCCAAGCAGAGGTTCCACTCAGGCGGGGGAAAGCCGTCCGGCTCCCAGGCGCTCTGGGTGTTCCTCAGGTCCGGGCTCTCCTCCACCAGGATCTCCTCCATAATGCTCTTCCGATGAGTAGGCCGGGCCCCTGCTCCAGGCTTCTGGGACCCCAAAGCATCCCTCAGGGCCTGACTCTCCTGCCGGGACGGCTGGGATTCTGAGACTGGGCCCTTCAAGTGTGCTGACGGCTCCCTGTTCAGGGAGGGCTTCTCCAAGGAGGCTGGCGGCGGCGCGGCCGGCCGGGCCCTGGGGCTGAGGTGCCCCTCCTCGCCCGGCTCGGCCTTGAGGGGCACGACCAAGTACTGGCGCCACAGGCTGTGCAGGCTTTGCACCACTTGGTGCTGGTAATGCAGCTGCAGCAAAGGCAAGCGAAGCCACGTGAAGGGGAGGTGGGGGGAGGGGTCCCCAGAGTCCCAGGGAGCCTGCTCCGGTTTCCCCCTTCCCCCGAGAGCACGGATAGAGGCTACAGGGAAGAAGCCCGCAGGAGCCTCTGTGGCCAGAGCGGCTCCTCACCTCCCCTTCCACCGGAGTGTCTCCAACTTAGAGCTTTTTTAGTATTTGCATTTCTGAGTAAGATGGGATTTGAATGAAGGAGTCTGTGAAGCTCTATTCTGGCCAAGCATCCACTTAACGTTAAGTAATCGGGCCAATGACTTCACCACCCTGGGCCTCAGTTTCCTCACTGTAAAGCGAGGGTCTAAATAGTACCCCCACCCCCGGGCTGCTGTGAGGAGAAAGTGAGTTACTCATGGAAGACGCTCAGAACGGGCCCGGGCACGTGTGAGGGCGCGGGGGCCGGCGCTGGGCCTGTACCCGAGGATTCCTATGGTGGAACAAGTCCTCCTCCGTGACATAGGCGTCCACAGGGGACTGTGCGCGCTCCGGGGTCAGGATCCCACTCAGCAGCTCCTGCAGCACGCTCTCCACGATGGTGATGGCTTCGTGGGCGGCCAGCTTGTGCTGGGGAAAGGAAGGGGCGACAAGATGGCGGCTCAGCCTTTGGAAGCCCATGTGGCCTCCTTGAAGAGAGCCAGAGCCCTCAGGACTTTGTGCCCTCCTAGAGGTTGAGCTCTTGCCACCATCTGTCTGTCTGTCTGTCTGTCTGTTTCTCTCTCTCACACACACACACACACACACACACACACACTCCTCTTCCCAGACTCAAAACCCCTGGGTATCTTCAAATACCCTTGTTCTCCACAAGAGGCTGACAGGATGTAGGGGGGAAGCCAGTCCCAGAGATGTCGCTCCCTCATGGGGCCAGAAGGTCACAGAGTCAGCATTTCCCACAGGTTAGGAAGAAGGGCAAGGAACAGGGGGCCACACGGTGTTGGCCCTGTTGCGAACGTGGCTTGGCCGCCCTGTCGGGGTCACAGGACCAGTGGAGGGGCGGCTCACGTCAGAGGTAGGGCCTACCTCAGCAAGTAAAGCAGACGTGGCACTTGTCCACATTACCTGTGCTCACGGTGGGCTGAGCCCCAGCTAACGGAGTTGGCTCGTATCCGGCGGCCACAGGAGAAACCGGGCCGCTTTCTACAGAGCGCCTTGAAGCACTGCCCTGCCGGGCCAGCTCAGGACGGGCCACCCCACTCTCTCTCCAGGTGTCAGCCCCACCAGTTAGGTGGTTCTCTCTGGTTTGGAAGGCTTGCCAGTTAAATCTGACCCCAGGGGAGAGCGTCAGACATCAGTGAGCAAACGGTATTTCTCTTCTCCAAGTTCTGGGGGCCTCCAGGCAGGGTGGGGCACAAAGCTGTTCCTCCTCTCCGCCTACCCGCCTTCTACATCACAAAGCCCTGGGGAGTGTGTGTGGAGCAAAACCAGCTGCCTGTTTGTGAAACATTCAGCCCTGGGGCTAGGAGAAACAGGATTCCCGCAGGCAGCACTGGGAAGAAGTCCGGGTAACCTCATGTCTGTAAGGAAAAGGTCCTGGGTCTCTTACCTTCAGTAACTTCCTTTCTTCCCTAAGAATGTCCTGGGTCAGGGAGACTGCGTAGAGATTGACCTGCAGGGGAGCCCCTCCTAGTAGGGTGGGGTGGGTTCCAAACTCCCAATATTCCCTGAAGATCCCAGCATGCAAAGACTTGAAGAAGAAGGTAAAGGTTTTCGTTTCTCCAGGCAGAATCACACCTAAGAGGGACCGAGACAGAGGTTTTCACCACTAGGAGCTAGCTGGGCCCCAAGCCTGCACGTATACAGTTAACTGAGCCCCAAACCTATGCATATACAGTTAACTGAGCCCTAAGCCTATGCATATACAGTTAACTGAGCCCTAAGCCTATGCATATACAGTTAACTGAGCCCCAGGCAGGGCAACTGACCATCCTGGTTTGCCCAGAACTGAGGGGTCCCCTGGGATGTGGGACTTTGAACCTTCTGTGTGAAAACTGGGAAGTCCCAGGCAAAGAGGGATTGGGGGGGGGGGGTCGTCCTAGCCTCGGGCCTGAGCATTTAGGTAATTGAACCCCTGGCAAGTTTCTGCTCCTTGGTGACTCACCGCTCTGTGTTCTCAAGAGTTTGACCGTTCCCCCAACAGACATGAACGGTTGGGGGAGGACACAATTTGCAGAAGAAATGGGAGGGATGAGGCAGGGGAGAGCGGCTCAACCTTGCAGGAGCATTAGCCAGACTGCGGCTCCTCACAGACCGAGGACAGCAGGCAGGGGCAGCCAGGTACCTTCTCGATTGTTAAAATAAAACCGCTGCATCCTGTTTCTCTTCAGGCCTTGGAAAGAGTGCGGCTGGGACCGCCGCCGCCAGTCATACCAAATGGCCACTGTGCCGTTATTGACCACGGCCAGTTCCGAAGATGTCTTCTCTCCTTCTAGAGTTTCAAAGGTCAAGCGGACGGCAATTCCAACATGCTTCTAGGGAAGGAGGAGGTATGAGAAATGTCTCTGAGGGAGGCTCTGGCCTACGGTGACCAATTCATCCTGGTTTGAAAGCGACTTTTCTGGGTTTGGCACTGAGAATCCCGTGTCCCAGTCCTCTAGGGCCTGGGTGCTTTGAGTGCTAGCTAGCATTGTGCTTCGATAGCGGCTGTCTCTGAGGCTGCCGTCCACAGCAAAAAGGGCAGAGAAAACAGATTTTGTATCTGATGAGCAGTTCTGCTTCTCAGATCTGAAGTCTTTTTTTTTTTAAGAGAGAAAGAGAGAGAGAGCTGGGCACGCGTGCGAGCAGGGGTGGGGGAGTGGGCTGAGGGGGGCTGGGGGGAGGGCAGAGGAAGAAAGAGAGAGAGAATCTTTTTTTAGTTTTTTTTTTTTAAGACTTTATTTAGGGGCACCTGGGTGGCTTAGTCGGTTAAGCGTCTGCCTTGGGCTCAGGTCATGATCCCAGGGTCCTGGGATCGAGCCCCCGTTGGGCTCCCTGCTCAGCGGGAGGCCTGCTTCTCCCTCTCTCACTCCTGCTTATGTTCCCTCTCTCACTGTCTCTATCTCTCTCAAATAAATAAATAAAATCTTTAAAAAAAAGACTTTATTTATTTGAGAAAGAGAAAGAGACAGAGGGCATGAGCAGGGGGGGAGGAGCATAGGGAGAGGGAGAAGCAGACTCCCTGCTGAGCAGGGAGCCCAATGGGGGACTTGATCCCAGGACCTTGGGATTATGACCTGAGCCCAAGGCAGACACTTAACTGATTGAGCCACCCAGGCACCCAGGAGAAAGAGAATCTTTTTTTTTTTTTTTTTTAAGATTTATTTATTTATTTGGCAGAGAGAGAGACAGCGACAGAGAGAACACAAGCAGGGGGAGTGGGAGAGGGAGAAGCCAGCTTCCCGATGAGCAGAGAGCCCGACGCGGGGCTCGATCCCTGGACTCTAGGATCATGACCTAAGCTGAAGGCAGACGCTTAACGACTGAGCCACCCAGGTGCCCCAAGAGAGAGAATCTTAAGCAGGGTTCACGCCTAGCATGGAGGCCGATATGGGGCTCAATCTCACGACCCTGAGCTCATGACCTGAGCTGAAATCAAGAGTTGGACGCTTAACCAAATGAGCCACTCAGACGCCCCCTGAAGAACATTTTAGAACCTTCTTGAAGCCATACCTGTTGTGTTTTTTTTTTCTTTAAGATTTTATTTATTCATTTGAAAGAGAGACAGAGAAAGCACAAGCAGAGGGAGAGGCAGAGGGAGAGGGAGAAGCAGACTCCCCGCTGAGCTGGGAGCCTAACTTGGGGCTCAATCCCAGGCCCCTGAGATCATGACCTGAGCCAAAGGCAGACGCTTAACCATCTGAGCCACCCAGGTGCCCCAAAGCCATACCTGTTTGGGAAGGTTTGCTTATTTACGTGCTTGGGGGCTAGGTACAAACTGGGTGGCTTGTGACAGTCTCTTTTCAGCCTTGTGATTTTATTCTGGTGCAGGTTAGCACTGCTGTTACCGTTTTCAGACATGCTATACGCGTGACCAGATAAAAATGCAAAGAGGTGACTGTCCAGGCTCCTTGTGACTGCCACAGTCACCCTGGGACTGCACCCGAGGGAGGCCCTTCCAGCAGGCGGGTGAGTGTGGAAGCAGTTTTACCTTGTCCTGTGGGTTACTGCCTCTGATCCAGCAAGCTGGCTTCCCACAGAACAGCAGAGAAGGGCCAAGAATAGGCATGGGGACCACATCAGGGTAACTGGCCAAGTCTCTGTAAGAAAGACCAATGACTTAGTTCCCCCGAGGCTACCCCAGTCTTGCCCCGTGGAGCCCAGGGAAATGGCTGCCAGGAAGTCTGGACAGGCACCCGGCTCGGCCCTCTGATGGGGTGCCCTCGGCTCCATTCAGGCTTTGCTTCGTCCTGCTCTCTTCCTGCAGGCGGGCACTTCTTGGACACACAGAGACTCTGCGCATGGCCATGCGGCACGCACGGCATTTACCAGCAAAGGAATGGCAGGGAAATCCCCGTTAGGGGCTGGTTGCTGGAAGGGAGCAGATGGTCACAGAAAAAGCTGGCGCAGGTGCTCGAAGGGGCCCAGAGAGAGACTGGGACGGAGGCACCTGGATTTCGGAGTGGGGAGTCTGCCCTTTACACTGTGGGTGCCAGGGAAAGCCACTCTTTCCGACCTCTCTCCCTGGGGCCCGGGCCAACTCACAAGGGCACCATGTCTTCAGACGAGCTTTCCTGGTTCCTATCAAACACTGTGAAGTCTTCTACCTTAACGGTCGTGAACGGCTGCCCTCGGCCCACCACCTCCAGGCCATCGATATCCTCGGAGAGACCAAGAGAGGGAAGATTAGCAGACCGAAGACAGGCGCGTCACGAGGGGCTTGGGACCTGGCCCAGAGGCGTACTGACCTGCTGACTGAAATCTAGCTCTGCCATGAGCTTCCGCAGCTCTGTGCGTCGGTAGATCAGAAACAGACTCCGATCCCAGGTGTAGCGGTACCCAGCCTCCTTCCCGGCCGGCAGTCCTAGAGCGGCGGGGTCCAGGGGCCCTCAGCACAGTGGGCTGTGGGGGCCTCTTCCCCACCCCCTCTCAGGGGCGCTGCGAGCACCCACCCCAGCACTGCTTCTGGGAAAGGGGAAAGTATGGCTTCCCTGTGCGGCCGGACTCCGGTCCTCCCGCCCCATCCCTGCCGCCTCAGCGGCCCTGTGCAGGACCCCTGCAAGACCAGCTTGGAACCCTGCAAACCTTTGGGTTATAATCACAACAGCAGCTACATCTGACTGTTTCACAGCCAGCCCAAACCTCTTACTGCACACCCTGTCTCACTGAACACTCTCGCATCCCACAGTACTTTACAGGTGGGGAAACTGACGACCAGAGAGCTTAAGTAACTCACTGGGGTTCACAGACCCAACACAGCTGGGGCCCGAACCCAGCAGAGAAATAGCATGCAAACCACAAATGCGAGCCACTGATGTCATTGAACGTTCCCGAAATGCCACATTGGAAAAGGTGAGGAGAAACAGGGGAAATTCACTTCAGCAATAGAGCTTAACCCAACAGATCCAGAATAGTATCATTTTAACATGTAGTCAATATAAAAATGATTAATAAAGTATATTTTTTAGTACTAATCTTCGAAAGCCAGCGTGTAGTTCACTTACAGCACACCTGAGTCCACGCTAGCCACGTTCCAGGGGCTCGATGACCACGAGCCATGGCGGCCACGTGGACAGAGCAGCCCCACGGCCCCCGCTCCCACGCGCCCCCCTCCCCCTTCTGTCGCTGTCTTGCTGCAGGGGGGCTGGACCTATGGGTTTCCATCCCACGCCGTCCCCCCTCCTGAGCCAGCCGCCAGCTGCCCCTGTGTCTCCAGCCCGTTCCTCACCCATCTCCGCCTGGATGCACTGGGGCTTCCTGACGTGAGTGATCGGTTCCAGGAGGCCTCGCTGAGCTTTTGTCTTTGTCATCACCAGACCTGTCAATTCGTCTCCCAAGTATTCCAGGCGACTCCAGAACCCGCTGGTCTCCTCACGCGTCTGGCAAGGAAGGACAGGGGAGTCAGAGTACCTGGGCACTTTGGAGAGAGGCTGGTGGAGGCGGGGGGCCCGGCGGGACAAGAGTGCCACAGACCTCGGATGCTCTCCCTGGGGGGGGACTCCCTGCTGCCCCAAGAGCAGGACAGAAGCACCCACTGTGTTTACTGTGTTTTCGGGACGCTGTGCGGTAGCCCCAGACGGACGGCGTGGGCCCACGGAGGCACTGTAGTGACAAACCACGGCTCAGGACGGTGCCCCGGGTCCCCTGAAAGCTGGAGCTTCGGCTTCTAGGAGAACACTGAGGCTATTCTAAAATCCCAATACCGTGATATCTTTCCCCTCAAACTGACTACTGCGGACCACTGCAGGCTGAGTAACCTAGCTAGCCGGGTGGCCGAATGCCTGAAAACAGGACCAATGATGGGATTTAGTAAAGGCCTCGAAGGCTGCACAATGCCTTGCAAGAAGGATTTTCTTCTTCCTAACCATGCCACCCGAGGCAGCCGTCCTTGGATCCAGAGCCCCCTTCCTCGCAGAGCACTGGGGAACTCTGTCCTTACCTTTCCGTCATGCTGCGTTGGAAGTGTTCGGTCAATGAGCTCCCGTTCCTCCTGGATCCGTCTGTAGGCCTCCCCAGTGTGCATCAGCAGCTCGCTCACCGGCTTCTTCAGGCGTTCTGGAAAGGCGGGAGCCAAGAATGCAGCCCCTCCCTCAGGTCCGAACAGGGGCCTAGGCCTGCGCCTGGTCGGCCCCGCGGCTGGGCTGATTTCAGGACCCGCTAAGAGCCAGAAGCACTTGGGAGTGGAGGGACCAGCCTGCATCCAGGCTCCGGCCAAGTGCAGGCTCAGGAAAACACAGCAGCGGGGCCTCGGTGGCGGCCGAGGCCCGGGGGGAGCCCTGTCCACGGTGCTCACCGCTGAGGGCCTCCTGCTGCTTCTTCCGCAAGGCGATGTGGCGCTGCCAGTTTCTGAGAAAGTTGTGCTGAGGAGGTGGGGCCGAGGGATGTGTCTTCTCTTCTTTGAGGGCTTTCTCCTTTGGCTCTTCTTTAGCCGACATGAGGGTCACCAGACCCGGCGGGGTGCGTATCAGCTCAGCCAGCTGAAAAGCACAGGGAGAGTGTGCGGAGGGTAAGGAGCAGGGGTGGAGTGGGGGGGCTGAGCAGAGACTTCTCCAGGCCTCACCCCCTGCTGTCCTCCCCCTCTGCTCAGAGTCCCTCCACTTCTGGACCCTGACATAGCGAGTGACGGACCCAGGGCGCCTAGGAAGCCCCCGTCAGAGCCCTCCCTTTCAGATGGGAACCTTTGCTGGGAGATAGTGGCAACTCTCAGTCTCTCTGTCCCCCTCACAACTGATGCTAATTGACACCTTCACCTGCAGGGCGACAAGAGCCATTTTTATAGGACCCCAGGCCTCTTAGCACCAGACCCACCAGAGATGTTTTGCGTGGAGCCAAGGAAGCAAAGATGCCGATAGCCAGCAAAGCACCCAAGTCAGACAGACAGACATGCGGCCGCGGGAGCTGTGAGAAGCCGCCCTCCTCCACCGTGTGCGCCGAAGAGGGGAGCAGGCCAGGCTTTGCGGAAGGGCTAATGAAGCTGGTGCACGGGGGTGCGGGGGCCCCGAGCCCCGATGCCTCTCTGGGTCCTAACTGGAGCCGGACACGTTCTGGCTTTGGGGTTCTTTGGGGCACCTCTGTATGCTTACGGTGAATTGCTGACTTCAGCTGAAGCCAGACTAAGGCGGCTTCCCTCTTTCGGGGGGAGGCTCACGAGCTCTTCTGATTCCAGGGCCCAGAGAGGGAACTATCTCCGTAACCCCAGTCCCCCCGTCCTGCTTGGCTCCGCCAGGTGGCTAAACCGGAATGGTTCCAGTGACTTCTCCCCTCCCCGCAGCTCTCTACAAACCAACCTGGGTGTTGCCTCGAGCAACCGCAATTCTTTTAAAGTCCTGGAGACTCCCCAAGATGTGATGAGACAGGATCTGGTCACAGCCATGGAAGCTGTCGCCTGGACCTGGGGGGGATGGAGGGGAGAGGACTAGCTCATGTCAACGTTTCGAGGCGGTTACTTTCTGCTGGTGACCCAGCTTCCTCCCAGGCCGGGGCCATGAACTCAGAGGCCAAGGCCGCCAGGGTCAAGGCTGGGCCATACCAGAGTAGTCCAGGGGCTTCGTGGCTGCATCTGGGGTGGCAGGATGTGCTACTAAGTGGCAGACCTTCCTCTTCGGATCCTTGGGTTTGAGTTTCCGGATGATAAATTTCTGGGTAATGGCAGGTCGATCTTGTGTCTCAATCAAGCGAGGAATGTGTTGCTAAAAAAAACAAAATAAAACGAAACAGGAGGATTCCACTTGAGATCAGGAGGAGGAAAAACACTACCCATCTCCTTGGTCCTAATTCTTGGTGGAATTCCAGAAGGCTGACAAGTTTGTTGCTCCAGCTCAATCCATATGCTCTGTCGAGGAAATGTCTATGCCACAGACAGAAGGCTCAGTAATGTCCGCGAAGGAAAAAGTAACATTTAAACCCTCCAGACAGTACAGGTGAGAAGTGGCTGACGTTTCTGGGTAAAGTGTGGGGTATGGGTTTAGCAGCTGTATCCACACCTGTAACGTGCCTCTCAGACTCATTTTCCCTTCTGTGAAATGGGGATGACAGGCAAACTTGCCTCTGTGGGAAGCAAGACATGAACTTTGCATTTCCCGATGGTTCTCTAGGACTCTCAGCGATGTTAAAACAAACCACATAGTAAATTCCTTTAGATGCAAAAGTGCAAAGAATCATGTTCGATTTTTTCCATGGAATTAGACGCTCCCGCTGAGTAGGAAGGTGGCGGAGAGACGGTGGGCATGACTGATGTTCTAGACCACACAGACCGACCCGGAAGTGCTCCTGCAATAAGGGATCCCTGGACTTTATCCTTACCTTCTTCAGGTCTTCCTTCTTAATGGCTAAGGCCAGAATGTCATCCCCTTGAAGGACATTGCTAACAGGCTCAGGTTCTTCTTGAATGGGGGGTGTGGGCTGTTCAGCTACCTTTGCCCGCTTCTTTTCTAAAGAGAAGCAGAAAGGTACCAGTGCTGAAATATAAATATGTATATATATTTCCAATGTACAGTATATATTCTAATATAGACATATAATATACTCTAATATATAAAAGCAAATATCTATCTACATTAGAGTTCACGGTAGAAGGCAGAGCTCAACACACAGACAGACAGCAGAGGCTACCAAGATGGCCTGGAGTTCTCTCTTGAAGGTCCCCCTACCTGTCCCCCTTGGCCTGCTACAGCGACTGGAACTTTCGGAGCTGGAGTTGAGATCGGAAGATAGTCCATTCCAGGTTGTGCCATTTATAAGCTATACAACTTTGGGTGTATCACCTACCTTCTCCTGGTCTCCGTCTTCCTTTTTGTAAAAAGAGAAAGCCAGACTAAGTCAATGGTTTCCAAATGTTAGTCAAAAGTCTGCCTGAGGGTCTTCTAAAGAGTTTTACTAATAGAGCTTCCTGGCTACTTCGTGGGGCCAGGGCCAAGGGAACTGTATTTTTTTAAAACTCCCTAGGTGGCTCTGAAGCATAGGAGTTTGGGACAACTGGACTAGATGCTTTCTCAGCCCAACCCATTGGTGGCATTGGTGGCCATTGGTGCCATTGACGCATTGTTCTAGGTGAAGGCGTCAGGTTTCTTAGGACACTGGCTAAAATGCAGATGCTCCAGGCGAAGCAGAACATTCACCCCTGAGCATTTATTTCACATTCTTTCATTTAATGAATACTGTTTAAGCATCTAGCCGGGCACTGTGCTAGGTTCTGGGGATATACGGCAGAGTCTCAGGCCTCCAAGAGCACAAGCCCATGGGAGACAAGACTGTCAAACAGGGTCACTGAGCTAGGGTCACTATGGGGGCATCCAGGGGCACCCCAACCCCATGTGTGGGGCAGTCAGGGAGGGCTTCCTGAGGAGGTGATGTTTAAACTATGAGCTGAAGATGACAGAACTTAGACACGGGAACAAGCATTCGAAAGGGAAAAGCAAGAAAAGGCCTAGAGGCAACAGAATGGAGTGGGCATCTAGAATTCCAAGCCCATTTTTTAAATAGCTGGAGAGCAGCAAGGTGGGGGGTAGGAAGCAGTGCCTGGGGAGGGAAGTAGGCACCACATGGCGGAGAGCTTAGTGAGCTGTGTAAAGGACTTGGGTCTTTACCCCGAGGGTCACGACATGGCAAGGAACGGATTAGGAGGTGCAAGACGGAGGCGGGGGGCACTATTTAGGAGTCTACTGGGGGAAGGAAGGGCTTGACAAAAGCGGCTCATGGGACTGAGGGAAGTGGAGAGATCTGAGCCTCTTTCTCGCACGGGCCGGTCGGAGCGCAGCACTGAGAACTCGTGGACAGAGCGAGTCACTCCGCAGCCAGGACGCCCTCCCTGCCTTCCCTCCACAGGCGTGGGTTTACAGTTTCAAATGCACCTTGTTTCTCTGGCTTGGGTCCTCCTGTCTGCTGCCCCCTGGTTTAGAATGTTCTTAGGTAAGGCCCGACACAGAATACTCAAAAGAAAACCCAAGTCCAGCCTTCGGGGACTTTAAACCAAAATTTGGTTTTGTCCGAGGCTACTCAGAGTGCTCTAATGTTTAAGGGGCCCTTATCATGCAAACATCAGAGCAGGGGTTGTGATGACCCAAATCAAATGTTTTGTAGGAAGTACCCACATGGTGGCCAAAACACCCAAGCCAGAATCATGCCAACAATATAACTCTAAACGGGGCCCATCAGTCAGAGTCCTCTCCTTGGTGACAGGATCAGCAGACACCCAGGAGTATCTGTCAGTGAAACCACGGGGCTCGGTGTGTGTGTGCACGCGTGCGCGCACACACTCACGCACACACACAAACAGAGCGGAAGGGCTTGACCCCGAGTTCTGGTCCCATCCGCTGCCCCACGTGGAGGTGCAGCCTTAGGCTTTAATTTCTACTTCCTCTCTCCCTTCTCCCCAAAGTCGCCCTCATTGGAGGTCATCCAAGAAAGAACTGGGAGCAGTTGCAGGCTGGCTTTCATACACATTTTGGCACTCGGGGGCACCTGGCTGGCTCAGTTGGAGGACGTGTGACTCTCGATCTCGTCACAAGTTCGAGCCCCACCCTGGGTATAGGAGTTAAGTAAATAAATAAATAGACTTTACCTAAATAAATCTTTTGGCATTATTTATGTTTTCCAGGACATTTGCTTCCTCCGTCTGTCACCTCGGCTCCGTCTACAGCTTCCCAAGGGATTACACATCTCCAGATGTGCGCTTTTTACTGGTGGGTGTCTAATCACCATGTGTAAATTTATAAACCTTCAACATTGCTAAAGGTTTCCAAAATCGTGACACTCGGCTCTGAAGTTTTTCTGAGGTTATCTTGGATGCAGTTCAAAGCTCTGTATAGCATACAGTCGGGGAGCAGTGTGTTCCAGTTAAGGGAGTCTTTAGAAAAATGATATATACATTTTAAACTTCAACTCGCCCTAGAGAATATTTACCAAGCAATTTCTCTGTGCTATAAACTGCAGAGAAGGTGGTATAAAAGGTGAAAGCTCCTTCCCTTGAGCTGAAAACAGCAGCAGATGCTAACATACATGAGTATCACATAAGGCCAAGTCAGTGGCACAGACAAGGTGTTTGGTTACACATCAAAGAAGGGACAAATGGATGTGGATCCTACAGGTTAGGGCTGTAAAGAAAGGTTCAGAAGAGCAGGTGCAGAGGTCAGAGGCTAAGTTAGGCCCTGAAGGACTGGAAGCCTTGGGACAGGCAGAGCAGCAGAGCTGTTCCACGTGAGGTCACCGAGCAAAGGGGAAGGCAGGGCAAAGCATGGCATACGTGGGGGATGGTGACACAGAAGGCTTGTTGGGGAGGTGGTGGTGCCACTGGGGATGACAGAAAAATCAGGGCATGTCAGCTTGGTTAAAGTAAGGCTGAAGCATCTGTCTTCTCGCTGGCAGGAAGTAGGTTTGGTCCGGGACAGTGCGTTGGTAAAAGCAGCATTTCAGAGTGATTCATCCAATGAGGGTAAGCCAGGTGGGCTGGGGGCTGGGCGGGGGAGGGCGGTGGTATGGAGAGGCAAGTTGGGGAGAGCAGGGAGGAAGGACGATTGCGTGGGGGTCATTTCAGGACCTGTGGGGGGGGGACTCGGCAGGGTCAAGATGTGCCTCACTACTAAACTATGGAGGCTCGGCTATTTCCTGATCTTTGGTCTGGAAACCCAAGCTGAGTGCAGCTTCTGGTGAGCCCCATAGCTGGCATTTCTCCCTTGATCCTGGCAGCCGTGAAGGGGTCAGACACCAGCCCCCTTGCACGGGGCAGTTGGGTGACATTTTGGCTGGATCTAGGCCAGGCAGCTAGAAGCAAGGTACTCCAGTGGGGTAGGGGTGGAGGAAAGGGGGGAAGCCTTGGAGAAGAAATCTGGCCTCCAGTTTTCTGTTTCTTGTGTTATCTAAATGTTATTCCTTCTCAGCGTTGATCAAGGTCTTTGGGATCTTTGTGACCTCAGGACTGCACTGGGGGAACCAAGGGAGAGGCTGACCCTACTAGGGCTGAGCCTTACTTGATCAAGGAGGGGCATTTGGGACTGCTGGGAGTCTTCCTGGTTTCTTAACAAAAACAGGGAGAAACCTGGAAGGCAAAAGGGCTCACGTCCCTAAACAGATTTCTAGTCACAATATTTGCTTGCCTTTTTACTTATAATTCAGAGACCCTGGAGAAACATAGCATAAGATTATATTTGTTGATTAGCTGTATTATATTGGGGGTGGAGGGAATAAAAGTATTGTCCTACTACATTACTGACGTACCCTGAGATATTTAGGGGGAAAAAAAGGTATCTTGCATCCTAAACTAAACAGGTATTTTTCCCTCCTCACCCTGGTGCGTGTTCTCAACTCAAATGGCTATTTAACAAATTACATTTCCCCTTCTTAAATATGTAGTGATAAATCGTTCCTTGATTTGTTTACAGCAGAAAGTTCAAATCTGATAAGATCCAGAAACTAGGTGTGCAGGAGGCAATAGCTAGGAAAGACCTTGACTGCCCTTGGAAAAAGGGCCCAGCTATTTTTCTCTCTTTCTCTGTTCACTGTTAAAAATTGTATCATGAGGGGCGCCTGGGTGGCTCGGCCAGTTAAGCGTCTGCCTTTGGCTCAGGTTGTGATCTTGGGGTCCTGGGATCGAGCCCCATGTCGACGGAGGGCTCCTAGCTCAGTGGGGAGTCTGCTTCTCCCTCTCCCTCAGCCCCTCCCCGACCCGCTCGTGCTGTCTCTCTCTAAATCTTAAAAAAATTGTATCATGAAACAGCATCTCAACCCAGCCTAAATTGGACTTTTATACTATGAAGAGGGACTAAAGCCAGCCATACTGACTAAGCAGGCCTCCCGGGGGTCCCTGCTGACGCCAGACCTGCCCCTCTTCTCACACTGAGCTTCCGCCCCTGCTCTGAGGCTGGCTTTGGGTCTCCCCAGGGCCTGCAAGAGCACATCCAGACTTTCTGACCTAGCAAGTAAAGCCCTTGCTTGGTCTAGCCCCTGCCTACCTGTCCAGCCCTGTCTGGCTCCCTCCCTCTCCTCCACACCCACCACCTCTGCCCTGGCCACCAGTGTCCTAGTTCCATGCTTCAGCTCACACCGCTCCCTGCTCCCTAGACCTGGAGAAGCAAATTGCCTTCTGCGGAGGGAGGGGAGGAAGGAGGCCAGCCACAGATGTCACCTTCTTCAGAAAACCTTCCCCCCAGATTCTAGCATCTAAGGCCTGGGTCAGGTGCTCTGAGCCCCCTTGACCACTTAGGGACCTCTGTATCACAGCACTGATATTTGTCTGGTTCCTTCTCTGGCAGTTGACTAGACTCTGCATTTCTTGTGGGCCAGGGTCACACAGTGAATACTGACGCCGTTGCTGCCCAGCAAGTTGCCCACACACAGCAGGCCCTCAGTAAATGGAAACAGGGGGTGGGCTGCAAATGGGAACATGTCCATGGGGGTCAGTGTGCAATCAGACACCCCGGGACCCTGCCACCTGCAACCAGAGGGTAGCTGAGGCGGCCAGGAAGTAGTCATGTCTAACGGGGTCCAGGTTAAACAAGTGGCATCCATCCTGAAAGGATGTACGTGGTGGGACACAGAACTGGCCGAGTTAGGCATTTCTTCCGGGTTTTTCCAGCAGACCTCTTAGGTGAACACCCTCAAGAATCTGCCCAAGGTGTTCGTTTCACCACCTCGACATGTTTCTTGCATTCTTTCCTGAATTTCTTTTCCCAAGGACTCCAGTTCCCTGCCCTTCTGAAACTCTTTCCTGACTCTTCTGCACCCCACCCAGCAGAGAGCTCTTGCCTTCATCCCACCCTAAGATATGGTTAGACCTAGAGGTCTCCTATGCCTTCCTGCCCAAGGCCATCTCCCCAGTAGTTGATCCCTGAGGCCTCTGTCAGGGTTCCTATGGCCCCATTCCCAAGGCCCAGGGCACTGGACCCCCTCCCTTCGCGGGTCGCTGCCTTCTATATCATCCCTGAGGTATGGGGTACTCCTTGTTCCGTACCCCATTCCCCCGTGATCTTTACCTCCATCCTGGTGTCACCCCCGTCCTCCGGGCCCCGTGTCTTGAATCCCATCCAAGAACCCCAGCCCCTGTCGGGTTCTCCTGAGCTCCCAAGGCAGCCAGCGCCAACCTTTAATGGCTTCTGCGGCCTCCTGGAATCTGTTTGCAGGTATTCTTAGGCGGGACTCCTTCTTTAGAGACCTCATGGTGTCGCCCGCGCTGTGAGCGTGGCCCTGCGCCCCGGGGACCAGGGATAACGAGGCTGTGCGGCACCCCAGCGACTCTACGCGCGCGCCCTCCCGCCAGCGGCCGCCAACGCGTCCATAGCAACCACCGTCCCGCGCGGGGGCGCGCACCCACCGATCAACTTGGGCGGAGACTGCTTGGCAGCCATCTTTTTCATCCGGCCACGCCCACGCGCCCGCCGCGGGCCGCTCCTCCCGCGCGCGGATCCGGAGCACAGCGTCCGGCCAGGGGCATGACGTCACAGGGCGCGGAGAGCGCCGTGACGTTAGCGGCCAGCGGGGGCGGGGCGAGACCCCCAGGGCTGGGGGGAGGTGGGCGGGACGGCTGGGTCGCGGCCGCTGCAGCTCCAGGCTTTCCCTTCGGTTTTGCGGGCGGCCGCTGCCAGGCCGTTCCTTTCATGCCGTGCTGAAACCCCCTGCATGGCTTCCCGTGGGTGTCAGTGACCCGGTGGCCCCTGCCTGTCCTTTCCGGGCCCCTGTGTCCTCCCCCCGCCCGCGCTCGCTACAGGCTCTCCATCCCTTCCCAAATAATCCAGGCTTTTACCCCCACTTAGGCCCTTCTCACGCTGCTGGTTTCAGTCTTTGGAGATAATGCCCTTGACTCCCTAATTTAAAGTAACCCCTCTGTGGCCTCAACTTTATAATTGCACCCGGTTTATTTTTTTCCTAGAGCCCTAACGCATTCTCGAGTTACCCTGTTTGTTGAGGGGGTTGCCTGTTGTCGAGTTCGTTTTGAGAATGTAAACTCCGTAAGAGCATGGCAGGTCTGTCACTTGTCCCCACCCCAACCCAAGTTGAGCACACAGTAGTCACTCAAAACAGTGTGGAGTAATAAAGGGGCTTTAGAGCCAGACTGCCTACTTGCTAGCTGTGTGTTCTGGGACCAGCCCCTTGACGTCTCTGACCCACACTTTTCTCACTTACAAAATGAAGGTCCTAATGCCTCCCCCACAGGCTACTGTAAGGATTAATTGAGAGTATGCATTTAAACTACTCACTACAGGGCCCTCCGTAAGCTGTAGAATCTTCCCAGTCAGTTCTCAAAATCATGCTAGGGTTGGGGAGATATACTCTGTACCCATTTTACAGATGAAAAAACTGAGGTCAACAGAAGAGGAGGATATAAAGTCATCTGACTAGTAAGAAGTACAATTTGAACCTGGTTCTCCCAAATCCAAGGCCAGGACTCCTATGCCCTGTCTTCTGGGCCATGTCCGAGCTTGGCTGTAGTCTTCCCTAGACAGGGGAGGAACTAGGGAGGATGCCTGTGGGGGTGGTTAGTCTCCGGGCTCCCTGCCTCTCCCAGGGGGGCACAGCCTCTTCATGCCTCCTCTACATGGTCACTCCTCTTATGACTGAAACATCCTCCCTGGGCAGTCTCTCTTTTGCTCTCGGGGGCCAACGCACGAACTTCCTTCCACCACCACCCCCGAACTCCCCCAGAGAATCCCCAGTTCAGTTCACTCCATGAACATTTATGGAGCACTTGTAATAACACCAAGCTGATCGCTGTGTCATCTGGGCTCGCCAGGAAGCAGACACTGAGATGGGCTTAGGAGTGCAAGATGTTTACTGCCTGGAGGAGCAGGGGTGTGGTAGGGCCTAGGAAAGATGAAGGGGGAGGAAGCGGGCCTGGGCTGGGAGAGCCTCAGACTGCTGCGTATCTGACAAAGTGGTAGATCACTGAGGCAAAGAATGTTCATTACAGGCTGTCTGCTAACTGTGCTCCTTGCAGGTAAACAGGGAGTTCTTTCTTGAAGAAAGCAACCTGGAGCTTTGTGACCTATGGAGGGAAATAAAAAACATTCTCTCGTGCCCTCTGGGTGCTCAGAGTCCACTCTAGAGCTAAAGACAAATACTCATGAAACTCATGCCAAGAGCCCAGCTTCTGGAAGGCCTCTTAGCTTTGGGAGATTGCACAGCTTGTGAGTAGCCTGGTTAGGAGCAAGACAGAGGCCTGAGGGCCATTTAGGGAGGGTTCTGCAGAGGCTAAAGGACGATGGAAGAAGGGGGTGGGAGAGATGCTTGGTTAGGCGGGTACACAGCCTGGCTGGGCTCTGCTGCCGTCCCCCGAGTGACCTGGGACAGGTCCCATCCCCTCTCTGGGCTTCGGTCTCACTATCTGCTTCATGAAGGTGTCAGACCAGATCAGAGCTGCTTAACCTTCGGAAAAATCTAAGCAAAGCCGGGAAGTTTCTCCCCCGATAAGCGCATTTAGATTTTTTTTTAATTATTATGGTAAAATACGTGTAACATTCACCATTTTAATAAATGCAATTCAGAGGCATTTTATGCACTCACAAGATTGTGCAACCATCACCACTATCTGGTTCTGGAACTTTTTCATCATCCCAAAAAGAAACCTTGTACCCACCAAGCAGTCACTCCCCATTCCCCTCTCTCCTGGGCCACAGGCAACCACTGATCTCTCCTTTCTGTCTTTATTGATTTGCCTGTATTCTGGATGCTTCCTGTAAGTGGAATCACATACTATTGGGCCTCTTGTGTCTGTCTGCTTTCACTCAGCACGTGTCCAACCTTATCCATGTCGTGGCATGTGTCGGTGCTCCAGTTCTTTCTACGGCTGAATAATATTCCCCAGTGGGGCTCTACCACATTCCGTTTATCCACCATTTGGTTTTGTGCATGATTTTGCCTTCAACTCCCTGGAGTTCACTCATGGGTCTCTGGGGTGAGCTGAGGTCAGTTTGCCTTAGACACAGAGCTGGATCATCTCAGAGTGGATTTCCAACTCTAATGTATGTACTCTGGGGGTAGCGATTAATCACAACCTGGGAACGGCAGAATGTGTATCAGGGGAGCCTTCCTGGAGGAGGTTTCACTGGAGGTGGGCTACTGAAGGTAAGAAGGCAACAGACAGGTCAGGCGGCAGGCCCTCCTTGTGGGGACACAGCAGGAGCTGAGGCCCCAATAGGAGAAAGCTCTGGGGGTGGAGGGCGGGGCAGGGACCAGCATCATTTAGCAGGAGCAGTCTCTCTAACCTCCCACCCCCCCACCCCCCGCCACCCGCACCCCACAACCTTCTGGAGCCCAGGGAGGAAGCGGTGGCTGGGTCGACAGAGGGCACAACCTCAATTACCGCCTTATGTCTCAGTTTATTTCCACCCAGCCAGGTGCTGGGCATGTCGTCAGCCACTCTTTGCAGAGGCTAAACAGCCTCCCAAAATAGAAACTGTGTTTCCTCCACAGGCTGCACTGTCCCCTCCCAGGGACAGCCACCCTCCCAAGGCCCAAGCCTGGGGCAGCCTGTGCTCTAGCCCCTCACATCTTGCTACCCACCCTCACCTCCGGCTGTCTCCCCCCAGGTCAGGCTCCACAGACACACCTGGCTCATTCTCCACATCTGGCTCACTCCCCTCACATCTGGCCGCTGCCCTCTGAAACAACAAATCACACTCCTGGTCTCCTCACCAGAACGGGGCTCAGCCAGCACTCGGCGGCCATCTTAGATTCTTCTGGGCCCTGAAGTCAGGCCCCAGCTGGACTCTGTCCCCGGAAGGGACTGACTTCAGCCTCAGGGATGATGCAGACTCCGAGCACCGCCCCCAGGCTCAAACTGCCCTTGCTCTCCCTGGAGAAGCACCCAAGGGGAGACTTTCAGGAGGCTACACAGAGTAGGGGTGAGGAGCATGGGGAGCTCTGGAGTAAACCGAAGATTAGCATCTCAACATTGCCCTTCCTAAACCATCTCTCTCCTCTCTGCAGTGGGGATGGCACTGGCCCCCGAGTTGCGGTCACCCTCTGTCGTCTCAGCCTGTTTCACTATCCTCAGAATCCTTACCCCATCCCTCTGCACAGTCCGTTGGCCTGCTCCCACCGAAGCGTGAGGGCCAGGGGAGCGGGCGGCTCGCCAGTCAGACTCGCGGCTGGATCCCAGTTCCTGGAATAGTGTCTGGCACTTGGAAGCCATCGACAACGGGTGGGGGCGGGGGGAAGCCTGGAGAAGCACCAGTAGGTTCCTGGGAGCTGCCTTCCAGTATCTGTGGGGCAGGGAGGGAGCCTGGCCCCCCGTGCAGCAGCACTCAAAGGCAAAACCATAAACCATAGTGACATCCCCAGGAGGTTTGCTGTAAGACTTTTCTAAGAACCAGAGCTGGCCTCTGGTGTGGAAATCGCTGGGACCATCTGTCTGGACCTCTGTCAAGGACATGCCTGAGGTGAATGGACATCGAGGTCTGGGGCTCTGTGCTGAGGACGGAGTTCTCCGCCTGTTCCTTCCCTCTCTTGCTCCCTCCCTTCTTGTCCTGGTCAGGAGAAGGCTGATTGCTGAGGGGAGAATGAGGACTGAGGGAGTGGGCTCCCCTCGAGGGCTTCCTTCCCTAGGTTGGGGGGGGTACCTGAGGAGTTGCCCCAGGCCACCGGTGAGAACTCTGTTCTAGTGGCGCGTGGCCTGGACCCGGGAGAGAAGATGCTGATGAAAGGCTCTGGGCCCGAGTCTCTCTCTGGCTGTGTGACTCAGGCCCTGGGCCTCCCCTCCTAGGCTTCCCTTACAGAATGGGCCCCATGTTGCCTTCCTTCATCCACTTCCCAGGATCGGTGCGAGGAGAAAAACAAAAGTACGCTGTGTGTCGGTCCTCTGAAAACTGCAGGGGACAGGGATTGTAGTCAAGGCCCAGAGCACTGGATCCAATCCCCTAACTTCTCTCCTAGACTGTGCGGCAGGCAGAGGGATGGCTCCCCAAAGATTTCCACATCCTCATCGCCAGAAGCTGTGAATTGGTTACTTTAACACAGCAAAAAGAGACTTCGCAGATGTGATTTGCAGAAGGGGAGAGAAAGGGAGATTCCTCTGAATTATCCCATGGGCCCAGTGTAATCACCGGCTCCTTATAAGAGAGAGGCGGGGGGGTCCAGAGTCAGAGAAGGAGATGGTGGCAGGAGGTAGAGTCAGAGCGATGTGGCCGCGAGCCAAGAAGTGCCACAGGCTTTAGTCGCTGGAAAAGGTAAGGAACAGCTTGTCCTAGAGCCCCGGGGTGGGGGTGGGGGGGCGGAGGGGCGGGGACACAGAGCTCTTCGAACGCCTGGATTTTAGCCATTTCCCACTTGTGACCTCCGGAACTGTAAGATACGAAGTTTGTGTTGTTTTGGGCCTCCAAGTTTGTGGCAGTGTGTTCCAGCAGCCGTAGGAGATTCGTATAGACAGGGCTGTATAGACGCTGCCTCAAATGTGATTCTCTAACACTGTTTTTCAATATTCCTCCTCGGGCAATGAAAACTTCTGTCATTCCCAAGTTAGTTCGTGACTCCCATGTTATCAGTAAGTGGATCGGGGCTTATTGGTCTTGAGTTCCGTTTTAGCGGAGCATCCAAATTCTGTACAACCAAGTTCAAATCCCAGCTCAATCATTTTCTGGCTGGGGGACCTCGAGCTAGGTCACTTAACCTCTCTGAGCCAGTCTGTTCCCTGGCAAAAATAGGTTGTAAGAATTAAGTAGGATTCCATTCAAAAAACTCTTTCCTTTTCCAGGTAATAAGGGTCATGTTCAAGGTTGCTAGAGAAAAATACAGAATGCCCTGTTAAATTAGAATTTCAGATAAAACAAATATATACAGGGTCCTGGGTGGCTCAGTCATTAAGCGTTTGCCTCGGCTCAGGTCATGATCCCAGCGTCCTGGGATCGAGCCCCACGTCGGGCTCCCTGCTCGGCGGGAAGCCTGCTTCTCCCTCTCCCACTCTCCCTGCTTGTGTTCCCTCTCTCACTTTGTCTCTGTCAAATAAGTAAATAAAATCTTAAAAAATATATATATATATCTACGGTGGTCATGAAAATCAAATTTTATTTTATTTTTTAAAAGTAATCTCCACATGCAAGCATGGGGTTTGAACGCACAACCCTGAGACCAAGAGTTGCGTGCTGTACTGACTGAGCCAGCCAACACACCACGAAAATAAAATTTTATTAAAACAACACATAAATAAATGTTTATATCCATTATATGTGTACATAACATGTGTATAAAGTATATAAAATTGAAACAGTATGAAAATAAATGGAAGAAGAAACTATATGTTAAGAAATGCTTCTTTTTTTTTTTTTTTAAGATTTATTTATTCATTTAAGAGAGAGATCGAGAGCCCATGAGCAGGGGGAAGGGCAGAGGGAGAGGGGGATGAGCAGACTTCCTGCTGAGCGGGGAGCCTGACACGGAGGCTCAACCCCAGGACCCTGAGATCAGGACTTGAGCCAGTATCAAGAGTCAGAAGCTTAACTGATTGAGCCACCCGGATGCCCTAAGAAGTGACTTAACATATATTAAGTATGTGAATTCGATCTCTAAAGGTCACATGCCTTTTAGGAATTTTTTTTCTATCAGCTCGATCTGGACCATTCTACAAGTCCCACAGAGTTTAAGCTAAATGGCAACTAACCTCCCTGAGGGCTCACCGTGGCCTGGGTAGCCTTCTAAGTACTTCAGCTGTACTGACTTTTTTTTTTTAATTCAGATAAAATTCACATGACACTTCAAATAACATAGAATTCACCATTAAGGGGCGCCTGACCAGCTCAGTCGGTGGAGCGTGTGACTCTTGATCTCAGGGTTGTGAAATCGGGCCCCACATTGGGCATAGAGATTACTTAAAGAAAAGTAAAATCTTTCTTTTTTTTTTTTTAAGATTTTATTTACTTGAGAAAGAGAGAGCGCGTGAGCAAGGGAGCAAGCACAAGGGATGGGGGCAGAAGGAGAGGGAGAAGCAGGCTCCCCGCTGAGCAGGGAGCCCAACGTTGGGCTCCATCCCAGAATCCCAGGTCATGACCTGAGCCAAAGGCAGACACTTAACCGACTGAGCCACCCAGGCGCCCCCAAATCTTTTTTTTTTTTTTTAGGTTTATTTATTTATTTGGGAGAGAGGGAGAGCAGGAGTGGAAGGGCAGAGGGAGAGAAAAAATCTCAAGCAGACTCCCCGCTGAGCATAGGGTCGGACTCAGGGCTTAATCTCACAACCCTGAGATCATGACCCGAGCTAAAACCAAGAGTTGGATACTTAACCAACTGAGCTACCCAGGTGCCCCAAAGAAAAATAAAATCCTAAAAAAAAAAAAAAAAAATCACCATTTAAAGTGTTTTTTAAACTTGGGTTTCACCGTATTCTTTTTTTTTTCCCCCTATTTGAGAAAGAGGGAGAATAGGAGCAGGGCTGAGGGGCAATGGGAGAAGCAGAAGCAGATTTTTTTCAGTGGTTTTTTACTCTGTTCATAAGGTTATGCAACCATCACCACTATCTAGTTCCAGAACATTTCTGTCACCCTGGAAAGAAGCCTTGTATCCATTAGCACCCACTCTTAGACTCCCCACCCCCCACCCTCCATCCCTGGCAAACACTCATCTACTTTCTACCTCTACGGATGTAACTATTCTGGACATCTCGTATATATGAAATCGTACAGTATGTGGCCTTGCGTGTCTGGTTTCCCTCACTTAGCGTGTCATCTGGGTTCATCCACGTAGCACGTATGGGCATGTCGTCTCTTTTTATTGGTGAATACTACTCCCTGTATGGACGTACCACATTTTATTTACCCATTCATCAGTTGACGGGTGTATGGGTTGCTTCCACTTTGTGGCTGTTGGGAATAATGCTGCTGCGAACATTTGTGTATGAGCTTTTGTGTGAACTTGTTTTCAGCTCTCTTAGATACATGCCCAGGAGTGGAATTGCTGGGTCCTGTGTTAGCTCTACATTTAAATCTTGGAGGAAACAAACCTTTTTGTTCTCACTACAGCTGCACCATCTTACACTCCCACCAACAGGGTATGAGGGTTCCAGTTTCTCTGCAGACTCACCAACACTCGCTGTTTCCTTTTCAAAAATAATTATAACCATTCTCGTGGATATGAGATGGCATCTCACTGTGGTTTTGATTTGCATTTCCTTAACAGCTCTAATGATGTCAAGCAGGTTTTCATGTGCTTCTTGGCCATTTGTGTATCTTCTTTGGAGAAATGGCTATTTACATCCTTTGCCCGTTTTTCAACTGGATTGTCTTTTCTGTTATTGATTTATAGGAATTATTTATAGATGCTGGATGTCAGATGTATGATTGGCAAATACTTTCTTCCCTTCTGTGGGTTTTCCTCTCACTTTCTTGATGAGGTCCTCTGACACACGCAAAAAATTTTAATTTGATGAAATCCAATTTATATATTTTTCTTCGGTTGTTTTAGCTATGTATGCTAACTTCTTGAATGCTTACAACAATCAAATGAGGTGGAGAATCTCATTAGCATCCCCATTTTACAGATGAAGAAACTGAGGCACAGAAAGGTAAAGTCCCTTGCCTGAGATTAAGCAGCGAACGGGTGACGGGGCTGAGATCTGAAGGGTTCACACACCAGGGCCCCAGAAGGGAAGCCTTCACCCTCTGCTAAAGCTGGGGGTACATGACTAAGATTGTTAAATTATCCCTGGAACCTTCAGACCTTGTTCAAGATCAGGGTTGCCTGCTGTTGATCCAAGAGGAAGAGGCAAGACTTGGTCGCAGCAGTGACAGTGGCCGAGGGCTGCAGCTGCCCCCGACCCTGCTCCGGGCGCAGGAAGCAGTCTCGGACATCGGCCGGCCCAGTGGCCCCGAAGTATGTCTGCGCATCAGGTTCGCTGGGGAGCATTTAAAAATACAGAGTCCTGGGGCGCCTGGGTGGCTCAGTGGGTTAAGCGGCTGCCTTTGGCTCAGGTCATGATCTCAGGGGCCTGGCATCGAGGCCCACATTGGGCTCCCTGCTCAGCGGGAAGCCTGCTTCTGCTTCTGCTTCTCCCACTGCCCCTCCGCCCTGCTCCTATTCTCTCTCTCTCTTTCTCAAATAGGGGGG
>CM052891.1:22169684-22212854 GCA_028534135.1 Potos flavus | reverse complement strand
GGGGAAATATGAAAAAGGACCGCACATCACTGCACGAATGCACACTTTCTCAGCTTGACAGCGGGGCTGTGGCCATACAGGACCATGTTCTTAAGAGATACAAGCTGAAATGTTTGATGTCTACACCTTTCTTTCAAATGATGCAGCAAAGGAAAAGAGCGAGCAAGCGAGCTAGCTATTCAGAGGTAAAGTAAATGTGGCCAAAATTTAGCAATCGGTAACTCTATAGGCTGAGCACAAAGTCTGGAAACATGGCTCTTTTCTTTTTTTACAGGTCGAAGATGTCCTTGGTGACATTTTGAATACTTGCTCTTTCCAGACTGTACAAACATCCCGCAGCGAAGGCTATGTGCTTTACATTGAACTATGCTTTTAACTTTCCCGGAGGCTTGGCATCTTTCAAAATGGAATGTACAGTGGGGGAAGGAATCTCAGCCCTAGACTAAGGCTCAGGCCCCCAAGGCAGGATTCTACCCTCCAGGGAAGAAGGCTGGACAAAGGAGAAAACCAAGGTCAAGGCGGGCTCACTGGGTTTGTTAGGCTGTTTAAATAAAACCAGGCAAACGTTTCTGTAGGTAAAAGGCCAGGGGAAAATTACCAGGCTCTGGGTGTTCCTGAATTCTTCTCCCCTCCCCTTTTCCTGCTTAGCTCCCTCCCACCTTCACTCTCACGAGGGAAGGGCTGTAGAGGGGAGGGGAGCGGGGGATGCAGGAGGGTCCTGAGGCTCTGGCACCCCAGACGTAACGTGGTTGCCCCAAGAGAAAGGGTAAGGCCTGCTCTGATCTTTCCTACTGTCCTCAGAGTAGGCATGGGTCCACCAGCACACGCCGGGGGGACCTCTATGTCCTGCCCTATGTCGTAGGGACTAGAAGCCTGAGAGCTAGACTTCTCAGAATCTCTTGCCAGCCAGGATTTGCTTTAGAGCCCACTAATAAGAGGCACTTGCAGAAACCATTGCTCCTTCTCTGGTGGTGGTGGGCGGACCTGATGCCAGTTCCCAAAGCAGAAATGTCCTCCCATGCACCGCGCTGTAGCCATGCCCCCCGGGGACCCCAAGTCCGGGCGCTGAGAGGACACCTGCCAGTGGAGAGCGTCAGTCCCTGCCCAGAGCCCACCTGGCGTGTTCCTGGCACATGGGAACATCTGGTCATCCTCCTTGCACAGGGGAGGGGGTTCTCTGCCGCCAGGCTTCTTGGAGTCGAGGCAGGAGGATCAGCAGCAGAGAGTCTAGCACAGCCAGACCCTCCCAGGAACACCGAAGACCCCTGGAAAACCAAGAGGCCTGGGTGTGACCGCCTCATCTTACCAAGCTCAATCCTCGCCCTCCAGCAGTACGAAGCCCCCAGTACCCCACCCCCCAGCCCCTCCTCGTCGGTCCGTCTCCCTCCTGAGCCCGTGGATCTATAGTCAGGGCTCCCTGGGCCTCCTGGTTCCCGCCCCCCGCGACACACCTGTGATCCAGCAGCAACAGGCCCTGCACCAGCAGCGCCTTCACCTCCTGACTTGTTCCAAACACGTCCCAGAGGCTCAGCTGGGGCTCGAACTGCTGCCAGTGCTGGGAAACCAGAAGGGGGAGGGGTGCAGAGACCATGGCAGGTAGCTGGCCAGGCTCATCCAGAGTGGGGGAGGGGGCTGCAGGCCTAGTCCAGGGTCCTCACCACGGCCCCATCCCGCCCACTGTTTCTGCCCATAAGGCCTTGGCTGGGCCAAGGCCAACCTCCAGCTGCCCGGCCCAGAAAACTAGGTGTGCGTCTGGGTGCCTGTGGGCATGCACAGAAGGGAAAGGGATTCTGCCAAGACTTGGGAGACGGAAGTGGTGTGCCACAGCCCCCCGACGCCCCCTTACCTGATGAGTGATCCCCACATCTGTACGTAGCCCCATGGCCAAAACTTCCTCTAGCCTGAGGGAACAACCATCAGCGTGTCTTGGAGGGGACATGGGCCTCCCCTGTTCTTAAACACACATATAAGGACATGCAGGACGGGGAGGGAGGGGGGCAAGGCAAGGCAAGGCAGGACGGCTCTGGGGGTGCAGGGCCCCCCTCAGATGCTCACAGCTCCAGCTGGCCCAGGGGGATGCGCCTCCGGGTGCCATGTCCAAACCGTATCACCTCTTTCATCCAGTTGTCCGGCTCCAGGGTCTGGATCCGAGCCTCCCGGGTGTGGCCCCCGGCCCCCCGGGGTGCAAATCGCCCGTGGGCCCCTGGCAACATCAAGCACCACCCCCACTTCAGTAGCCGCGAATGCCGGGTGCTCGCCAGGTGTTCAATCAGTGGTTCTCAAGACATGGTCGCCGGACAGATAGCCTCTGCTATGCTAGACACGTAAGTCACTCCGGCCAAGCCCGGCCAGTCAGAAACTCCGGCCGTGGGGCCCAGCGATCTGCGTTTTAACAGGCCCTCCACGTAATTCTATTTTTTTTTTTTTAATTTATTGGACAGAGAGGAGAGAGATCACAAGTAGGCAGAGAGGCAGGCAGAGAAAGAGGGGGAAGCAGGCTCCCTGCTGAGCAGAGAGCCCGATGCGGGGCTCGATCCCAGGATCCTGAGATCATGACCTGAGCCAAAGGCAGAGGCTTCCACCCACTGAGCCACCCAGGTGCCCCCATCCACGTAATTCTGATCCATGCTAACAATTGAGAACCACAGTGCCAGGCGCTAGGTCCCGCATCTCAAAATATATATTCAACGGCTCTACAAAATACATGTTACTTGTCGCTGCACTTTATGCAGAAGGAAACAAAGGCTCGGAGAGGTTAATAAGTGGCCCAAGATCACACAGCCGTGATGTTCGTTCTGCTCCTGAGTCATCCCTTCTCCGGTTCACGGGGGACTCACCGGGCCCAACGCCAAGGTACTGACCGCACTGCCAGTAAGTCCAATTGTGGGTACTGAGCGCCCCCTGCGGGGAGGGAGGGAATACTCCGTTCAGAGTGAAGAAGGGGGGGCCCCTTTCTGTTCAGGTAAGGGCCACCTGGATAGAAGGTCCTAGCTCAGGCCTGGAGAACGCCCTGCAGAAACTGCCCTCCCCAGAAGGCCACAGTTCTCCAGTCCCAGCTTACCCTGCCTGTTCCCCAGCTTCAGCCGTCGGCCCCAGCACTTACATTCCGGGCGAAGTTGGAGACCTCATACTGGCGGAAGCCGGCCTCCCGGAGCGCGGCCCGCCCCTCCTGGTACATCACAGCAGCGAGCTCGGGGTCAGGGGCAGGAAGGGTGCCCCGCTGCACCTGGGCGAAGAGTGCTGTGCCCCGCTCAAGGCTCAGCTGGTAGAGGGAGATGTGGTCGTCACAGCAGCCCAGCAGCGTCCGCAGCTGCCCGAGCCATGGCCCCACCTGCTGGGCGGGCAGCCCCAGCATCAGGTCCACAGACACGCGGCCGGGGAAGAGGCGCCGCGCCTCTGCCAGTGTCTGGAGAGCATCGCGGGCCGAGTGCGTCCGCCCCAGCAGCTGGAGCTCCGTGTCATCCATGGACTGAGGAGAGAAGGGCAGGTGTAAGCACGGAGGCCAGCTCGGAGGCAGACAGGAACATGTGACCGACCTTACTGAGGACAGATGCACAGGACGCAGCAGGGAGCCGGAAGGCCACGGTCAAGCCACGACCGAGGGTTACGGTTCACTGTGTGCAAAGCGTTTTTAAACAACATGTAATGTATCCTGATGATCCTCCGACATTAGCTCTACTTTATAGATAAGAAAACTAAGGTTCAGACGTGTTAAATAGGGGCGACTGGGTGGCTCAGTCAGTTAAGCGTCTGCTTGGGCTCAGGTCCTGACCCCAGGGTTGCGGGATCGAGCCCCTCCTCCGCTCATGCTGTCTTGTGTGCTCTCTCTCTCTCTCAAAGAAATAAATAAAGTCTTAAAAAAAAAAAAAAAGCCAAGTAACTTGGCCAAGGTCACACAAAGTCAGACCTGGAATTTAGGACTGTCTGACTCCAAAGCCGAGAGTGTTTTTAAGTTTTTCCTTTTTGAAAAATACTTTAAATCTCCAGAAAAGTTGAAAGACAAGTACAATAAACACCTTCACTTAGATTCACCGAGTAACACTTTGCCACATTTGCTTTGTCTCTAAATATACACGGATGTGATTACAATGTTGAATCATTTGGCAGTAAGTTAGAGGCTAGCACTGACCAAAAGAATTTTCTGGGATGACAGAGATGTCCTCTGGCTGCACTGTCCAATACAGCCGACACTAACCACATGTGGCTATTTAATTTCAAGTTAGTTAAATTTCAATAATCATATTCCAAGTGTTTGCCGACATGCGGTCGGTGGCTGCTGTATAGGTCACTGCAGACATAGAACATTGTAGTAGAATATGCTAGCCACTAACCACATGCTAGTGAGCACTTGCAATGTGGCAGCTTCCATGTAATTAACTTAAACACCTACCCCTGTACCCCGAAATACTAAAGTGCGCATTTCCTAAGAACAAGGACAATCTCTTACATAACCACAATCCAATCACAGAGTTCAGGAAACGTAACACTGACACGACACCATTATCTAATACAGGGTCATATGCAAAGTTGTCCCAATAACGCCCACTGTAGTAACTTCCTCCTCGCCACCCGAATCCAGGATCCAACTGACACACCGCAATCAGCTCTCATGGTTCCTTTCATCTCTTTGCGTCTAGATACTCAGCCTTTGTCTTTCATGACATGACAGTTTTGAAGAATATATACCAGTTTTTAAAATGTCTCTTAATAAGTTCTAGAGACTTACTGTACAACACTGGGCTTAAAGTTATTAATACCATACTGTACACTAAGAAATGTGTTTAGAGGGGAGACTGATCTCGGGTTATCTGTTCTTACCACAAAAAAGTCTATTTATTTAAGTAATCTCTACTGTGGGGCCTGAACTCGTGACCCTGGGACCAAGAGTCACATGCTCTACTGACTGAGCCAGCTAGGCACCCCCAAAAAAGTCTTTTCATTTAGATTTTCCTGATGGTTCCTCACAATTAGATTTAAGATATGCATTTGGGGCCAGAATAGCTCAGAAATGATGTGTCCTTTTCAGTATATCCCATCAGGACAAAGCCCTGACCCCAAACTCTGTGGTAAGTGGTAGATGTATTAGAAGAGTAAATACTGGATATGGAAATACTAGGCGTCAACCTGAAAATATGTTTCTCCCCTACTTAAAAACCTTCAACAAGTCCCTTATCACCATTAGGCAAAAACCCAAACTCCCTAGTATGATACTCAAGGCTTTTGGGCCCTACCTTGCAGCCTTGCCTCCAGCCTCTCCAGTGACAGAATGACTCATAGCTCCCCAGAACGTGCAAGACTCTTCCATATCCTGTGTCTTTTCCTCCCGCACCCTCTCTCCTGTGGAAGTCTTCCTCCTCATGCAAAGATCACCTCCTCCAGGAAGGTGTCCAGGATTTCACCAGACTGAGATGCCCTTCAGGGCTGTACTCTGAAAGCCTTTTGTTGAGACTCTCTTTATTGGCAGCCTTTACCATGCTGCAACCATCTGATGACCGGTCTGCCTCCTCCTGTGTCTCCAATCATGCAACAAAAAATTCTGAGTATCTACTATGTATCATGCACTATGGTGAGTACTTGGAATACTGTGATTAAAAAAAAAAAAAAAAAAAAAGGCATGCATGATCCCAGCCTCATGGAGCCTGTGGTCTAGCACAGCAGCATTAAGTAGTGACAAATGTCACCATATACTTTCCAGTGCCTCCTGGGCCCTGGCACCTAGAGGAGCTCAATAAATGTTTGCCCAGTTAATGAATGTGACCAGAGCAGAGACAGCACTACAGGGGTGGGTGCCCTGGCACGCGGTGGGTGGGACGGGTTACCTGGAGCCCGATGGACAACCTGTTGACCCCTGCTGCCCCAAAAGCGGCCAGCCTGGAGCCTGCGGCAGAAGAGGGGTTGGCCTCCAGTGTGACCTCCGAGTCTGCAGGCAGGTGAGCCGCCTGGTCCACCGCCTCCAGGACAGCGGCCACGGCATTGGGACTGGCCAGACTGGGGGTGCCCCCACCAAAGAACACAGATTCCACCCTGGGGAGAGAGGAGGGAGAAGATGAGACCTGGGGGAGCCCTCCGGGACGCCTGCAGCGGTCCTAGCTACTCCCCTCAAACAACTTCCAAGACCCCGCCTACAGCCCCAGTACCGACCTCCGCACCCCGCTGAGTCGCAGCAGCGTCCGAGCCTCCGTCACCAGACAGCTCCGCATGGCTGCCTCCTCCACGCCGCCGCGGGGAATGTATTTGTTGAAATTGCAGTAAGTGCAGCGCTTCTCACAGTACGGCCACTGGGGGGCGGAGTGGATGAGCGGGGCGAGGGGTGACCCCAGAGGCCCTGGCCCCATGAGGGGTTCCGTCGCACACACACCCCATCCCAAAGTCATCAACAGCGGCTGCACGATCTAAGACACACAACTCCCCAAGGCAGGTGGGGCAGGGGATAGTATGCCCACTTCATTAGGAGAAAACTGAGGCTCAGAGGGGAAATCACTCGGTCAAGGTCACCGAACTGGTGAACATCAGAGACTTCAGGTCCCCGATCCAGGGCATCTCCTTGCCAGGGCACCGCGTCCCCTCCCAGACCTCGTCTGCGGCCCGGGACAGATGGGAGGTTGCTTCCCCGCACCGCCAGCCGCCACGTGGGTTCCAGCCCGCCGCCCCTGCCCCACTCACGTGCACGTAAAGCGCCGCGCGAGAGACGGGGGGCGCACGACTCGGGGATCCTCTCGCGCCCTCCGCGTGGCGGCGCCTCTGGGCCAATTTGGCCGCGGCCGCGCAGCCGCGGGCCCGGGCCCCAGGGAGCGCCATGGCGCCCGCTGCGGCGGGAGCGGCCGGTGCGCGGGGAGATCCGGCCGACACGCGCCCGGGGCGCACGGGAGTGCTCGGAGCCGGGCCAGCTGGGTCGCCCCGGCGGAAGGAAGAGGGGCTGCGTGACCGCGGCCCGCGTCCCGGGACGGGCCGGCAGGGCTCGGGGGCCTCGCTGCTGCGACGCCACCTGCTGGGCACGGACGCTCTCCGCAGCCGCCTGTCCGTCCTTTTCCAGGGCGGGGTTGTAGGCTGAGCCGCCGTCCTCTTTTTCACCCTGTCGGAGGGTGAGTTCCCCGACCCATCCAGGAATTCTGAGTCCGTTCAGTCAGTTCCTTCACATTTTATGTGCCTCGCCCAGGGCTGGGCACTGGGGACATCTAGATGCATGAAACCAGGTCGCAGTACAGGTGCTTAAGACAGGAGAGAGACAAACCAGTAAGAGACAGCGGGCGACAGATGCTAATTCGGTACCTGCTGGATACCAGGGCAGTGTACTCTGTGCTGTGCGGCCGGTCTGTTACAAGGGCCATGGAGTTAGTGGGGGAAGGAGAGGACGCCTTGGGCTGGATGTTGAAGGTGCAGAAATTCCCAGGGGCAGCCGGCTTGGCCAGGAGAGTAAGGTGTTATCTCCTGGGTCAGGCCAACCTGGGCACCGGCTGGGAGGGTCACAGGTGGTGTATGTAGGAGAGAGGGGGTCCAGGTGAAAGGCTGGAGAAGCAAGCACCTGAAGAACTGTTTGATAAAGTGGAAAGATCATGGGCTTTGGAGCTAGACATCCGGGTTCTAATTCCAGCTGTGCAGCCTTGGGTACGCATCTGAACCTCTCTGAGTTTTCAGTTTCACCATTTGTGAAATGGGACTAGTGCCTACTTGGTAGGGTCGTTGGGGAAATTTCAAGAGAAAATTCATATGAAAACACCGAGCACAGTGCCAGGCACTGGGAGCATCCTGAACTTCTGTTGATTTTCTGAAAAGTAAAGAGGAGGCTGCCGCTGGAGGGGGCAGACACACCGGGAGGAAAGTTTTGGCCTCTGTGAACTGGAAACTGATGTGCCTTTTGGAATCCAGCTGTTTCTTGTTTCTTGGGTCAAGGTGCAGCATGCCCGATCTGGCCTGGGAGATCAAGGAAGCCCCAGGCTCATCTATTTAAAAAAAGATGGGGGTGAGGAAGGGAATAACAGGATGTGTGATGAGAACTAAAGGTTATGGAGTTTCTTTTTAAGGTGACGAAGATGTTTAAAGTGGACTTTGGGAAACAAATGTAACATTGCGTGTCAACTATACTTCAGTAAAAAAAATTGATTTAGGGGATGATTGCACATATCTATGAATATACTAAAAAGCTACATTGAGGAGGATACTTTAAATGAGTGAATCGGATGGTTCATATATGCAATTTTATATATGCCTATATATATGCATATGTATATGCAAAATATATGCAATTTATCTTAATAAAGCATTTATTGTTTTTTTTAATTTTATTTATTTATTTGAAAGAGAGAGAGAGAGCACAAGTTGAGGGGAGGGGCAGAGGGACAGAGAGAAGCAGATTCCCCGCTGAGCAGGGACCCCAACGTGGGGCTCAGTCCCAGGACCCCAGATCATGACCTGAGCCGAAGGCAGATGCTTAACTGACTGAGTCACCCTGGCGCCCCAGCTTTTATTGTTTTGAAAGGGATACTTCTTGCTGGACTAATCGGACAACAATGTGAAAAAGCAACAAGTATACCTTTATTGTATTTATTTATTTATTTTTTAAAGACTTTATTTATTTATTTGACAGAGAGAGAGATCACAAGTAGGCAGAGCGGCAGGCAGAGGGAGAAGGGGAAGCAGGCTCCCCGCTGAGCAGAAAGCCCGATGCGGGGTTCGATCCCAGGACCCTGAGATCACGACCTGAACCCAAGGCAGAGGCTTTAACCCACTGAGCCACCCAGGCGCCCCCTTCTTTTTTCTGCAATGAGTATACCTTTAAAAAAAAAAATCAGGTTGGTATTTCAAAGGGATCTAATGAGGATTAAATTAAGTCAATAATGCACGCCAAAGTACTTAGCACCATCGTGACAAGGAATGGGAGGTCTGGAAGGGCCTCCTCCCTTCTCCATCCCATAGCAACTGCCAAGACAGCACGCCAGCAAGAGACCAACAACCAAAGAAAACAGAGAAGCTCTTTATACCAAATCACAAAGACAGACGGGAATGTGGGGGAAGGGCAGGGAGGGCCTGGGAGGACCCCCAATCCCTTATTCACAGGTTTAGATGTTGTTCCATCTGCTCTCGAAGTTTGAATTTCTGGATCTAGAGGAAAAAGCACAGAGTGAGAGCCAGGCTCGGGCCTCTGCCAGGAACAGTGACCAACTGGCTTGGTTTGCCTGAGACTGAGGAGCTTTTAGGGTAAAGCCGGGAAAGTCTGGGACAAACAAGGATGAGCTCCTTGGCCACCGTATTGCCAGCCTCTGGGCAGACTCTTTTGCCCACCGCAGAGGGAGGCATTAGTGGGACCACCTAAGCCTTCTGGGAACCTAGGAGCCCAGGTCCCCCTGCCCCCCTTTGGTCCTTTTACACACCTTTCCTGAGACGGTGAGGGGGTAGTCTGTGACAAACACGACATAGCGGGGAATCTTGAAGTGAGAGATCTGCAGACCAGAGGGAGATAAAGCGTGAGGCTGGGCGAGGTAATAGGTTTAGGGAGGTGGGGTGCAGGGGACGACTGGGACAGTGGGATCGCGGGCTGGCTGGCTGGCAGGGAAAGAGGGTTGAAGAACGAAGCAACATCAGCTTGGGGCGGGTTGAGGCTCCCACCTTCCCTTTGCAGAAAGCCTTGATCTCCTCTTCCGTGGTCTTCTCCCCCTTCTTCAGGCGAATGCAGGCACAGATTTCCTCCCCCATCCGGGCGTCCTTCACCCCCACCACCTTCCCGCGCCAGAGACAGAGATTAGAAATTGCCACGCCCATCCCCAGTTCCTGCTCCTGGGGGCTCACCTGGGCTCACCTGGGCTGGGTGCCTCACCTGTACTTCCTGCACCTGCGGGTGTGTGTGAAAGAAGTCCTCGAGCTCCGCAGGGTAGATGTTCTCGCCGCCCCGGATGATCATATCCTTGGAGCGGCCCACGATCTTGCAGAAGCCCTGCTCGTCCATCATGGCGATGTCTCTGCGAGGAAAGCCCAGGAATGGCCTCTCTCTGCTTCCTCCGACTGGCTCGCTGCCTTACTCATCAGACATTTATTGAGCATCTACTGTATGTCTCGCACTGCTCTAGAGTCTGGGGGATATGGCACGAACACGACATTCCGTATATATGCTTTTCATGGTGGGGTTTTTTCTTCTTTTTTTTAATCATTCGGGTCTCAGTTCAAACATGTCCGCTTTGCAGAGGCTTTCTCTGATCCCCCTCGCCTCCAATCTCCGAGAAGCGCCCCTCTCCACCACTGCCGCTTTCTTTCCTCTGATCCTGTTTTACTGTCTTCGTGGTGTTTAGACATGTGGAGAGCAAGAGTAGGACCCTCCTCGTCTTGCCTCCCCTCGGACCGCCAGCGTCCGGGGCAGCGCTGGCCCCGGGAGGCACGTGAGAAGAACTCGCTCAGTGGGCAGATCAGTGAGTCTTGGCTCAGACTTTGCAGACACAGTTCTCCCTGTTTTAGTTTAATGTTTCCAGCTCAGCCTCAGACCCCGCCCCCTTCCCCCCCCCCCCCCCAGCCTCCCCGCGGCCCCGAGCTGCCTCCTCACCCCGTCTGGTACCACTTGTCCGGTCTAATCATCTCCTCGGTCTTCTGGGGCTCACCCCAGTAGCCCAGCATGACGCAGTACCCTCGGATGCACAGCTCTCCGGGCGTGTTGAGCTCCACCAGCGTCCCCGTCTTCACGTTCACAATCTGGGCCTGGGACCGAGTAGCCTCAGGCTGGGGCCTCCTGCCGCTTCACCTCAGGAAGGCGGGGCGGGGGGGGGGGGCGGGTGTGCCCTGGGGATGGCTTTGCCTTTCCACCCCCTGGCTCTGCCCATCCCAATCCAGGGAAGGGAGACAAAGACAGGAGCGGATCCACCGCCAGCCAGACACCCGAGCCGGGCTGGAAGAAGGGCGCAGGCGAGGAGGTGCTGGGCAAGCGGAGGGGGCCTGTGGAGGGCCAGGTCAGCTGAAGAATGACAAACTGTGCGGAAGAGAAGGGAGTCTCCTCTGATTTCCCATTAAGCAGCAAATAAAGGAGCCAAAGAGGTGGCGTGGCCGGGCCACGTGAACGGGAGGAGACAGAGAGGCAGAGTCTGAGAGCCCTAGTAGAGAAAGGAGCCACAGCCAACGTGCAAGAAAAGCCTAGTCTGGGTGCCTCGGGGTCTGCATCTGAGAAATGGGGAGAACTCCGCCTGCCCCTGTCTACCTTGCAGGTGGGCGTCCCAGCGAGTGGCAGTGAGACAGTCAGGCCCGTGGGAAGGGGCTGAGGTCCCTGCACACTCACTCCATGGAGCCGGCAGGGTCTCTGCACCAGGCTGGTGGCGAGCCTCTGGGGAAGGGCTGTGTGGGCGGTGACCCCAGCGGGGCTGGGGGGCGGGGGGACCAGGCGCAGGCACCCGTGTTGGGGCAGGCAAGGAGCCACGGCCGGGGATTTCAGAGGGAGAAGGTGCCCTGGGTCAGCCTTCAAGGTGCAAGGGGCCCTCGGAGGGACAGGCTGCTTGGGAAATGGGTGTTTATGCCAAGCAAATGGAGGAGCTCTGCGGAAGCCGGGGCGGGGGAGGCATGTGGGAGAGAAAGAGCTGTGTAGGAAAAATCTCTGTGCTCTGGCTCTTCTTTGAGGCTGTCTTGGCCGCCCTGAGACAGACAGTGGGGCTTGGCAAAAACACACCTCAGACAGGAAGGGAGGCTGCGGAGTTCAGCCAATGCCCCAGCTCTTCCCTCTCAGGCCTCAGCCTGTGGAAAGAGCCCCAGGCCAGGCCCCACGAGAACCCTGTAGCTGGGGGGCTCTCTAATAGAAGGCAATAAACGTCCCCAGGGGATGCGCCCGAGCTGAGTGCTAGGAGGTGGGGTCTGAAGGGCTGGGGCTGGGGCTCACCTCTGTGTGAGGCATAATTTTGCCCACGCTTTCTGCCTTCTGCTCCACAGTGTCCTCGGGGAAGTTCATGAAGGTCACAGGACTGTTCTCGGTGGTTCCGTAAGCCACCTAGAGGATTGGGGAAGGGTGTTTGGAAGGAGCCCTGGGGACTCCAGAGGGGAGGGCGAGCTACCCTGGGGGAATGGGAAGGAATCCAGGAGAAAGCGGAAGGCAGCCGAGTGGTGGGAAACGACACATCTGGGCAGAAGTCAGGGGTCCGGAGACAGAGGCACGGGGGTGCCGAGCAGACTAGCTCAACGAGCGGGGGCCCCAGATCTGAATTAAAATCGAGAGCAGGGAAGCCATTCTTTTCTAGCCGGCACCCTTTCCCTGCTTCCTGGAGCAGCCACGTGCCTGAGCCTGTGGTTCCCTGTGTTACCGATGCCCCGGGCTTCTCTCCCTCAGCCCCAAGCTGTCTTAGCACCCCCTTCCTGATCTCAGACCACAACACCCCTGCCCCTCCCTTCCAAACCGAAGGTCTCATAAACTCGAGAAAGCCAGCCTCCCTCCTCCCAGCTGGGACCTGCACAGATACAACCCACCCGACCACCCGAAACCAGGGGTTAATGCCTGGCCTCGGGGTGGGTGATCCCCAAGCTTCGGTGAGTTTCCTGTAAATTTACTTCCATCAAAATTAAAATGTAGCCAAAGCAAGTGTTTAAAAGCCAGCGGCACCCTCCCCACCCAACACTTCTAGTGGCTGGAACGTCCGTCCTGAGCAACAAAACCAGAAGCCAGCCTCGGAGGAGCCTAGATACCACCAGGGAATGTTCTGCGCCAACTATGATCCACCCCACCCCCAGAGGCAGTGGGTAAAAGGAGCTTGGGAGAGGGGCTAGCTACCCTGTATTCTAGGCTCCTGATCAGCAAAGACAAGGGACCTTTGTCCATCCTCCACGTCCCCGCCTCCCCCAGTTTTTTCCTCTGTGTTAGCTGGCCCCGCCCCTCCCCCTCTCAAACACGGACAACAACCCCTACCCTGCAGCCCAGAGCTCAGACCCTGCGTGCCTCCCCTCCCCTTTCCACAGGAATCCGGACACGGTGGCTGGCAAGTGGACACACCGGCCGGGGCAGGGCTGCCCACAGGACCAGAGCTGTCCAGGGCTGGTCCCTGGTAGCCAGGACCTGACCTTCCCCCCCACTATAGTCCTGGGGCCACTGCCCAGGTGTGGCCTCTGCCAAGTACATCTTGGCGCCACTCTGGCCGCGACCCTGAGAGACCCCTCAGGGGCAGGTCCTGACCACTGGGGGTGGGGATGAGGAGATGGAGATATTTTAGGGAGATGAAGGGCAAGGAGAGGGGTGAGAAGGGGGAGATGGTGCGACTGTGCTCCTTCAGTTGTCCCCACTTGGTGCCTGCGGTCTGCAGCTGCGTCTGCGAGTTCTGCGGGTCGCCCTCCACTCCCCACCCCTCTTCCCACATTTCGGGTTAGCCTTCAACCGCGGAAAACCGGGATAGGAGTGCAGGGGACAGAAACTCCAGCGGGGGTTGGGAGCGAGGGGCCACAGAGCGGCCCCTGCGGCGGGGGAAAGGAGCGCCCATCTCCTCCGGGTGGGCCCGCTGTCCAGCCGGAAGGGGGAGCCCGCCGCCAGCGCGGCTCTCACGCTCGGCGGGCGCCGCACAAAAGTGCCATTAAAGCGCCGCCGGCCGGCCGACCGCGGCGAGACTCGCGTCCGGCTGTCCGGCCCCGCTTCCTCCCTCCCGGGGGCCAGGGCGCCGCGCCGAGTGTGCTTGGGGGGGTGGGGGAGCATGGGGGCGCGAACTGGAGCAAACAAGTCAGTTCGGGAACGCCTCCTCTCTCCGGTGTAAACGCGGGGCTCTGGACGCACTCGCACCCCCAGCCCCCAAAGAATGGGGAAAGGAGGTGGGGGGTCGAGAGGGAGGCAGGATCTGAGGGCACGGGAGAAAGGGGGCCGGGACTCGGGGACGAGGCTCAGGGGGTCACGGCCCCGGCCCGCACGGTCGCCAGCTGGGGGCAGGGCCCCGCCCCTCCCCATCGAGGGCGGGGGCGCATCTCTGGGCGGGAGGGAGTTAAGCCCGGTGGCCTGGATGCTCCACGTAGGAGCTGGCTCCGGCTGCCGGCTGCGGTCAGGGCCACCGTATAAAGAGGGCGGGAGCCCGGAGTGCCGAGGACTTGCCGCTGCCCGCGCCCCGCCGCCGCTGCCCCCCAGGCCCCGGCCCCAGGTGTCCCCGGCCATGGCCCGTCCAATGCTCTTGCTCAGCCTCGGCCTCCTGGCCGGCCTGCTGCCGGCCCTGGCCGCCTGCCCCCAGAACTGCCACTGCCATGGCGACCTGCAGCATGTCATCTGCGACAAGGTGGGGCTGCAGAAGATCCCCAAGGTGTCCGAGAAGACCAAGCTGCTCAACCTGCAGCGCAACAACTTCCCGGTGCTGGCGGCCAACTCGTTCCGGGCCATGCCCAACCTTGTGTCGCTGCACCTGCAGCACTGCCAGATCCGGGAGGTGGCGGCCGGCGCCTTCCGGGGCCTCAAGCAGCTCATCTACCTGTACCTGTCCCACAACGACATCCGCGTGCTGCACGCCGGCGCCTTCGACGACCTGACCGAGCTCACCTACCTCTACCTGGACCACAACAAGGTGACCGAGCTGCCCCGGGGGCTGCTCTCCCCGCTGGTCAACCTCTTCATCCTGCAGCTCAACAACAACAAGATTCGGGAGCTGCGCGCCGGCGCCTTCCAGGGTGCCAAGGACCTGCGCTGGCTCTACCTGTCTGAAAATGCCCTCAGTTCGCTGCAGCCCGGCGCTCTGGACGACGTGGAGAACCTTGCCAAGTTCCACCTGGACAGGAACCAGCTGTCCAGCTACCCCTCGGCGGCTCTCAGCAAGCTGCGGGTGCTGGAGGAGCTAAAGCTGTCCCACAACCCCCTGAAAAGCATTCCCGACAATGCCTTCCAGTCTTTCGGCAGATACCTGGAGACCCTCTGGCTGGACAACACCAACCTGGAGAAGGTGAGCTGCTGGCCGCCGCGCTCCGCCCTGGCTCCTCGTCCGCCTAGGGGCCCCGCGGATCCGGGGCCACGGCTGGGCACCATCCCTTCTCCCCTAAAATTGCTTCTGTCTCTCTGGCTATCTCCAAGGCGAGGCGCTCTGCCGCCTCCGTCCCTCGTCGAGCCTCATGCCCACCCTGAATCCTGCCCTGCTCTCCCCGTCCCTAGTCTCAGCCCCTGCCCTCCGAGGATTCCTACTTATAGATGGACCTGGCCCCAGCGATGGCCCCTGGGAGGCATGTCCAGTGCTCCCGAACCCCCTGCTGTGGGCAGGAGCCCCCTCTTCCTGTTGGGCCTTCCATCCCTCCTCCGCTGTGTTTTTCCTGTCTCCAGTAATCCTACCACCCCATAAAGGAAGGTTTGTTTATTGAGAAGCTTTCCAGAGGAGCTGGGCAGATCGGGCCCACAAAGAGACCCTGTTCTTGGTGGGGGGTGTCCGTGTGTGCCGAGGTGGGCTGGGGGCCGGGGGGGGAGGGGAATGCAAACAGCCCAGGAAGAAGGCCTCCTCCATGTCCCCCAGAGGCTCTGGTGAACATCCTCCTTCTCCCCCAGCTCTCACACATCCGCGCCCCAGTGCATTCCCAGGTCCGTTTCTGCTGAGTGGGGCCCAGGAACCAGGGGCTTCCCCAGCTTGCAGGGACGGCACCCAGGGGCTCTGTGAAGGGGCAGAGGTGAGAGCCACATAGCACTGTCAGCCTTTGGCACAAGACTCCAGGTGTCTCCCCGCGGAGAAGACTGGCTGTGCCTCAGTGTCCCCCAGACAACTGACGGCGCTTTGTACACCCCGGTCGCCAGACCCATCTGCTGGCTACAGCCTTGCTCAGTCCCTCCTGCCCTGTGACACCCAGGTGGGGCTGCCTGGGGTTGGGACGGAATCCCTCCTCGGGACTGGAAAATCACTCTGGTCCAGGGGCTTCGGCCAGGAGGCTTGGGCGGGGACAAGGCGTAGAAGACCGTCATCAGAGCAGTCTGGTTCCAGGGAACTTGACTCCCCTTCCTGAGCCACAGGCACAGGGACGAAGGCAGAACCATACCTGGATGGCCGCCAACCTTTCTCTGGGTGGATGGAGCACCCCCTTCTTCAGCCCCAGCCCCTCCAGAGATAAAGTCGGAGTTCCCGTGGCCCACCAGTGCCAGAGTGGCCTTTTAGTGGGGAGCAGAGCACGACGGCAGGGACCGATCTGGGGCAGGGGAGGCCAGGCAGGACTGTGACGCCTGGGCCAAGATGTGGGCCCCAATAGAATGTTTCCTCTGGAGCCATCCAGCCGGGCCAAAGGCTCCACCAAGAGGACTCCACAAATAGCCTCTGGCAAGCACTGGGGGAGGGAGCAGTGAGGACAGAGCTGGGGGAAGTCCCAGGACCCTGGGGCTGCGGGGAGCCTGGGCCCATTGCCCATCCCACCAAACACTGACCAGCTTCACCGGGTGCCAACTCGAGCCGCTGGAGCCAAACTCTGGCTGCCTCCCCAGTCCCAGTGTTTGTGCAGGGAGCATGGTGCCAGGAGAAGAGGAGCTGGGTGGGGTCGTGCAGCTACTGTTTACTCGCTAGTGTGACCCTGGGCAGGGGACTTGACGCCCCCCCACCCCACCCCCACCCCCGCGCCCCACCTGCATTTTGGAAACACCAGCACCATCTCAATAGGGGGTTGTGTGGGACCGATCATCTGAGACAACCCTAGGCACGCTGAAACTCCTCGCCGAGCCACTGCTTCTGTCCAGGGAAGGACCCTGCGCTCTGGGACCACAGCGCTGGGAGAGGCGGGACCCTGGCTGGGGCTGGGGTGCTCACTCCTGTCCGCCTCCCTCCCCAGTTCTCGGACGGTGCCTTCCTGGGTGTGACCACCCTGAAACACGTCCATCTGGAGAACAACCGCTTGAACCAGCTGCCCTCCAACTTCCCCTTCGACAGCCTGGAGACCCTCACCCTCACCAACAACCCCTGGAAGTGTACCTGCCAGCTCCGGGGTCTTCGGAGGTAAGAACTACACCCCCTTCCCCGCGCGCCCCTCCCCCCAGGACCCACTCTCCGGGGACGGAGCAGAGATAACTGGGCCCGCACGCACATCTGGGCCATATGTCCTAGATCTGCTACCTAGTAGGTGTGGGTGCCTAGGAGATTGTCACATGAAGATGGCGGTTCCAGGCCACCCTACAGATAAGTCCGTCCTGGCCCCCTGGCTCGCTGTCCCCTCCCCCCGCACTCCCACATCTCTCCCCCAAGCCCAGCGACTCTCTGTCTCTCTAGGTGGCTAGAAGCCAAGACTTCCCGCCCTGATGCCACTTGTGCCTCACCCGCCAAGTTCAAAGGCCAGCATATCCGTGACACGGACGCCTTCCGCGGCTGCAAGTTCCCCACTAAGAGGTCCAAGAAAGCCGGCCGCCATTAAACAGGTGGGGGACGGGTGGGCAGATCCCCTATTCCCTTCTCGGAGATTCTAGCAAGGAAGGAGGGTATCCTCACAGAGGGGCATGCAGAGCCCCCATTTGTGTAGGGGGGGCTGGGCTCCCCTTGAAAGGGAAAAATGACACTGCCCGGGACTCCCACCGTCCTCTGCAAGCCTCCTCTGGGTTCTTGGACTCCTGACACCGAACTCTGTCTCCCCACAGGTCCTGACCCAGCCGGTCCTGGTGACTGGCCTCTGCCTTCCGCTGGAGAAACTACTGACCTTCCCACCTCTGACCCCCACCTCTCCCCACAGCCTCTGCTGGCGCACAGAGCTGTCCACATCTAGACACGTCCTGGCAGGGGGACCCGGGCGCTCCAGCACGAACCCATCACGCCTGGCCCCACTGCCACGGCTCCTCTCAGAGAACCTGTTTCGAGACCCTAAGTCCTTCAGAACCAGATCGGGAGGCCATCGGGATGGCCGCCCTTCCAGAATCCTCCTTCCCTCTGCTCCCCTTACTTGCCGATTGGAAACAAACATCAGATCCTTGCCCCACCCCTTGTTGCAGAAAGGGTCTTGAGCCCATACCCCAACTCCGCCAGCCCCCCACCCCCCACCTGCCAGGACACTCTAGCTGGACACTGGTGCTTGGCCGCATACCCTCCCGTGCTGCACTTCTTTCCCAGATTTTCATAAATATAAATTTATGTATGTGTAATATTTACTCCCCTGTCACCTATTTTTTTTAAAGATTTTATTTATATATTTTTGCGAGAGAGAGCAAGCGAGCATGCACGAGTGGCGGGGAGGGGCAGAGGGAGAAGCAGACTCCCTGCTGAGCAGAGAGCCCGATGCGGGGCTCGATCCCAGGACTCTGGGATCATGACCTGAGCCAAAGGCAGCCGGTTAACCGATGGACCCACCCAGGCGCCCCCCTGTGACCTATTTCTAGGACTCCCCAGCTACTGGTGAGGTCAGACTTCCTCACATCTGCTTTCTGGAATGAGGGCCAGCTGAGAGGGTCTTCCTTGGAGGTCTGGCCTGAACTCATCCCCACACCCACCGGTGTGTTCTCACCCCAGCCCAGTCCGCCCCCCGCCCCCAGCCACAGCCCAGCCTCCTTCCACTCACCACTAGTTCCTTCATGTTCAGCTTGTTAATGATGGCTCGGATCAGCTCTGGGGGCGCAGGGGACCCAGCAATCACACCTGAATCAGAGAGAGGACTGACACAGCTCCCCGCTTCTCTAGGCCCAGTGGAACCCCTTCCCCTACAGCTCCTTCTAGAGAAGAACATTCCCCTCTCGCCCTTGACCCTGGACTGATTCCTACACCTGGCAGCTGGCCTTGGGCTGGTGTCCAGGGACGCTGAGGATTTGCCTCCCTCCCACCCACTTTTCTACGGTGATCTTGTTGCCCCCTAAAAAAAAGACTGGGCACATATCTAGCTCACCAGGCCAGTCCTGGCCTGGCCACCCTTGGCCCTATCCCACCTCCACGCATGGCCGAGATGTCATAACTGGAGAAGTCTGGCTGGTTCAGAATGTCCACGAACATTGTGGGGGTGCCATACAGGAAGGAGCCTCTGTGTAAGGTGGGGGGAGTCTCAAAATCAGGCTTGGAAGGGGAAGGGAACTCCCTCTTCTCACCCATCCCACCCAGAAGCTGCAGTAAGGGCTAAGGCTGCATTAAGTGGGAAACAAGGAAAAGCTCTTTGGAGTCCCTCCTCTCGGAGTCCCCCACTACCCCTGGTCTCCATTTCTCTGGGCTGAAGGGAGGAGACATCTCCAAAAGGGATCAGGGCCAGGGAGTGAGGAATAGGAGGGTCTCATCAGCCCCTGGGGGGGGGGCTACCCACTGATGCCCACCTCTCTTTGCTGATGGTCTCTAGCGCCTTCTTGCCATCGAAGGTCGGAGAGGATAGGATGAGGGTGGTGCCATACATCAGGCTCACCATTGTGCCCCCCACAGACCCCAGGCAGTGGTACAAGGGGCTGGGCAAGATCATCCGTAACTCCTCGGGTGTCTGGAGATGGAGGTGGGAAGCGTGTTCTATCCTGGAGCCCGAAGGCCCGGGAACCAGTTCATCTGGCTGGCAGGGGGATCTCTGCCAGCCTCCCTCCCCCGCCCCCCCACTTCCCCGGCAGGGCCTGGGCTAGGCCCCTCACCTTCAGGTGCATCCTCAGCCGTTCCCCCATCAGGTAGGAGTTGTTGACAATGTTGTAGTGGGAGAGGGTGGCCCCCTTGGGTCTGCCCGTCGTGCCCTGTTGAGACAAGCAGGTGATGCCTGGCCTCCTGCTCCCCATCTCCTTCCCCGCTCTGGGCCCCTGGTGGGGAGAGCGCCGGAACGTCAGGAGACGGGGACTGTTGCCCCAGATCTATTCATTCATTGACCCTGCATTCACAAAAGTTCAGCATGCGCCCGCACAGTGCCGGGTGTTGGGATGCAGAGATGGGGAAGGTAAACCACTCATAAAGCAGCTCAGAGGACTCTGTGGCCCGCCAGCAGATTCCCACTCCGGGCCTCAGTTTCCTCATCGGCTAAGAGAGGAGGCGGCTCTGGAGGCGGCTCCATCAACTCTGGCCTGTGGTGGCCCAGTGCGTCTGGCCCCGTGCTGACGGTGAGAAGACGAGGGGAGGAGGGCGTGTGACAAGGACACCAGTGGCCGACGTTTCTTCCAGGGCAGAGAGGACAGCTAGGGCCGGCCACAGGAGAGCGTCTGCTCTCTGGGCCTCCTCGGCCATCTCCTCCGTCTTGGGCAAATGTCACCGGGGTGGGCAGGGGGGAGCACGGCAGCCCGGGCTTGGGGCCTGGCGACCTCTGCCCTACCGAGGTGAACTGGATGTTGATGGGGTCATAGCAGGACAGGAACTGCTGGGTGTACCGGAGCCGGGCCAGGTGCCGCTCTTCGCCTCCGGCGGCCACCACCTCCTCCAGGAGCAGGGTCCCCGGCAGAGGGTCATCCACCGAGATGACTGTGGTCAGGTCTGGGAGCCTGGGAGTAGGGAGGGTAGCGAGAGTCAGAGCCTGGGCAGACATGACCCCATCCCCGGGGGCACGGGGGGCTGGGGGGCCACACCACGCTCCCTTCCCCATGTGGGACACCCTCACCTCTCACTCTTGAGGGCGCCTGGCTGGGCCTTCTCCAACTCTGGACAGATCTGCTTCAAGATGTGATAGTATTGCTGGGTCTTGAATTGCTTGGGGAAAGCGAGGGCTTTGCAGCCTACCTGTGGGGGTGGAGCCCGGCGCCCAGCACGGTCAGCGGGGACTTCTGGCGGGGGCTCCGGGTAGTTCTAGCTGTTTCTCTCTCTCTCTCTCTCTCTCACACACACAAACGGCCTCACCCATGCACCACCGCCCTGACACACACACGTGCCCCCTTCAACACACATGTCTGACCCACCACCCTTTCCTCCCGCCCACACAGACCCAAGGAAGGACAGACTCTGGGGGGGGTCCCCCACCTGCGCAGGCCCTCCCTGGCCCCCTGCCCCCATCCGGCGGTGCTGGCTGGGCCCCTCCCCAAGGAGCGGGTCCTACCTTCTTAAGGGCATACTCCAGCTCCATAGCCTGATAGGCTGGGTTCATGGACACCTAGTGGAGACAGCAAGGGGACGTCAGTCAGTGTCTTGGCTCGACCCTGTCCCTCGGCCTGCGCCTCCATTCTTAGGAGGCACAGAAACACCGTGAAGTCAGAGGCAGCGCCCTCCACTTCCGGGGCCTCCTTGGTGGGCTTCAGAAGAAAGCCCTACCCTCTGGTGGTTTGGGGAGTCCCCCTGAATTATGCACCCCTATGTACTCAGCTGTGTCGGGCAAGGCCCCGCTCACCAGAATGATGCCCGCCTGGGCGGTGGCCAGCTGCATGAGCACCCACGCGTACGAGTTGGGTCCCCACATGCCCAGCCGGTCGCCCTTGCAGAGACCAATACTCAGGAGCCCAGAAGCGGCTTTGTCCACCTGGTGTAAACAGACAGGGCACGAGGGGTGAGAGGCGGGCGAGCGGGAAGGGGCCTGTGACTCCCACCTCAGGCCTTGGCCGGGGGTTCCCATCAGATCCCTCTGGGAATGAGGGCCGGGCAGACTCCCAGGCCTCCGCAGGCCTGGGGCTACGCAGAGTTAGCAAGTATCCCAGGAGGGAGCGGTGCCGGGGACATCGGGGACAGGCGGCTCCTTCTGCCCCAGCCCCCTGTCCCACAGCCTGCCCTGGTCCCTGCAGCTCCACCCAGCCAGCACGGCCTGGGGGCTACCACCTGCCCACCTCCGGGGTTCGAGACCAGGACCCACCTTCTCCTTGAGCTGGGCAAAGGTCAACCTGATGTTTTCATGGGACACGACCAAGGCCTCTCTGTCAGGGACCCTCTGTGCTGTGGCTTCCAGGCACCGCCCCACAGTCTTATGGAGAAGACTATGGTCTGTGAGGCCCTGGATATAACTGAGGCCTCCAATGGGCAGGGGGACGGTGCGATCCGCCTCTCTGGAGCTGTGGGGAGACAGGGTGGTGTGGAGATGGACTCCATGGCCACGCGGGGACATGGGAGGGCCTGCCCCCGCCCCATCCCCACCCCCAGGACCCAGGACCCAAGAGAAAGGCTCGGTTACTCTGTAACTCGCAAACCACACTCAAAAACAAAAACAAAAACAACAAACCTATTAATTATTTTAAAAAACAAAACCAGAAAAGGCCCTCCTGAAGTAAAAGTACCACACGGGCTCCAGGATAGAACACGCTTCCCGCCTCCATCTCCAGACACCCGAGGAGTTACAGACACTTAACTGACTGAGCCCCCCAGCTGCCCTGACCTGGCTAATCTTTTTAAAGGGTTGTGGTGAGTCACCTAGGCCACGTGGTTCCTGCCGACGAGCTGGGACAGAAAACGGCCCAAGACTGCAGGACTCTATGGTCCTATGAGGCCCCACATCCCATCATCCACAGGCTGACAAACCTAAAGAGGTGTCGAGCAGATTCCCAGTGGTCACTGTGATGCCCCCTCACAAGGGATTGTATACCCCAGATCCCTACCTCACAGGCATGTAGTTGAGGGTGTGCATGTTTGCCCACTGGGAAACAAGCATGCCCTTTTTCTTGGGGTTTCCCAAAATCATGGTTGTAAGAACAAGCATGTGGAGAGAACCTGCTTAAGGACAAACTGAACACGGGATTAAGCAGGGAGAGAGACAGAGACAGAGGCAGAGACAAGAAGACACAGCAACAGACCTCATCCTAAGGCTTTGAATCCCTAGGCTCAGCCACATGGGATGTCTACCTTCCTCTGGACTTTTCACTGCCAAAAGCCAATACATTCCCTCTTTAAATTTAAAGAGTTTGGGGGAAGAAAAGCCCAATTCCATTTGTAACGACGAGGATGAAGCTGGAGGACGTGATGTTAAATTATGCAGAGAAACAAACATCGCATGATTTCACTTATATGTGGAATCTAATAAATGAGCAAACGAACAAAGATAAATTTGCATTGATTTGCTTACAAACGGCACATCCGAATATACCCGCATTTTTCACATTCGGTGGATGACCAGGGCCCCCGAAGGCCTGGCAGGTGGCCTCCCATAGCCCGGCATCGGGATCAGGAGGCGGTCAAGGGCAAATCTCAGCCACCTGAATGACATTGTTGTCAACAGGGCAACAGGCTTCCTCTAATTTTCACAGTGACCAGGCGTCCTATTTTGTTTGGAACCTTGGTTTCTACTCATTCACCGTGGATTTCAGACCAGGCAGTAGCCCCCTGGAAATTCTATTTGGTAAGTTGACAGGTTGATTTATGTACAACCTCCCCCCAAACAAAACAAAACAAAACAAAACAAACAGAAAAGTCCATTCGGTTGTCACGTGTGTCACATCCCTTATCTTCACGGCAGCTCTGGTAGGTGCTGTGACAGAGGCCCCCCAGTAGGCCCTCGTCCTTAATAAACCACCTTCGGGGTGTCCAGCTGGCCATGGCCACGCGGACCCCAGACCACATTCCCAAGCTTCCCTCGCAGGTGGTCTGGCCAGGGAGATCTACAGAGAGGTGCCGAGTGCAACATTCCTTCCCGGGAAGGGGCACCTTCTCTTTGTCCTTCACTGGCTGGACTATCATCTGTGACAGGAAGGGAATGGCAGCCATCTTGGGCCACCTGGTGAGCTCAGACCCCGCAGAGCCAACAAGGCTGGAGCTCGGCAGTGGGGCACACCATGCTGACATGGGCTGGCTGTCTCCCAGAAAAAGAAACGCCCATCTCCTTGAAGCCACGGCGAGAGTGGGTTTCTCTGACATATACTAAGCAAATGCTAAGAAGTACGGGTGGGAAGCATGAACTCCCATTCGCCAGGTAAAGAAAGTGGAGTGCCAAGAGGCCAAGTGGGCTGATAGTAGCCGGATCTGCAGCCGAGGACCACCCCCCACCCCCACACAAATCGGGGAGAAAGAAGTGGGTGGGCAATTCTGTTCTCTAGGCTTTGGATGTATCCCCCAGATTGTCGAATCTCCCTTTTATTTTTTCCACAATTGTTTACTAATTGACGTCAAGAAACGGGGATTGGGGCAGGGCAGGACTGAAGTGGACACAGGCGGCTCCTCCAAAGGACTTAAGAGACTTAGAAATTCAGATGAATGCACTTGGCTCATAAATGTAAGAACCGCCCATCGTTTCGAAACCCCAAACTCCTCCCAAAAAAATCAACAGAAATTCAGATGAACGCACTTGGCTCATAAATGTAAGAACCGCTCATCGTTTCGAAACCCCAAACCCCTCCCAAAAAAATCAACACAGTTGATTCTGCTTCTCTCATTCCTCAAACACACCCCAAAGGCCTTGGGCAAAAAGAGGAAGTCACTGCTTTTTCTGTTCTTAAACAAAGTGGCAGACATTCCATCTAACCCTGAGAAAGACATCAGAGATTTGCTTTGGGGACAAGTGGTTTTCGTTTGTTATTATTATTATTATTTTTTCAATTTGGCTGGGAAGCTTAAGGAGTTGGAAGAGAGCCAGCAGTCCCTACGGCTCCCAACTCAAAGAACTAAAGTCCAGGAGTCCTCTCCTCAACTGCAGTTACCCACGGTTAAGCAGAGGAGCCTCCTTCTGACATCCGCTCAGACGGTCAGCAGTAGCCTCATGCTACGTCACGTGCCGACGTCATTCACTCGCTTCATCTCATCACGTAGTAGGCATTTTATCGTCTCACGTCATCACAGAAGGGTGAGTATAGGAGAATAAGATATTTTGAGAGAGACCACATTCACCTAATTTTTATTATAGTATATTGTTATAATTATTCTGTTGTTGTTAATCTCTTATGTGCCTAGTTTATAAATTAAACTTCATCTTTGGTATGTATGGATAGGAAAAAGCTTTGTACATACAGGCTTCGGTACTAGCTGTGGTTTTAGGCCACCATCCAGATTCTTGGAATGTATCCCCCACGGATAAGGAGAGACTACTACCAATATTTAGAGAAGCCTTCAGCTACTTGGGTTGGGCATCGTAAAACATAAATCAGCCAAGCGGGAGCCATGAAGTGAAGACGAAACCGCACCTACACATCCCCTCAGAGGGTTGGCACTTGAGAACTTGAGAATTCAGGCCCACATCTGCTGTCAGGAAACAAGAGTTTGCTTTTTGGTTTTGGGGTGTGCAGTGCCTGTGTGTGTGTGTCTGGTGTGTGGTGTGTGTGTGCGGTGCCTGTGTGTGTGTGTCTGGTGTGTGGTGTGTGTGTGTGTCTGGTGTGTGGTGTGTGTGTGCGGTGCCTGTGTGTGTGGTGTGTGTACCACGGGGGTGTATTTGCAGGGAGAGAAAGGGTGGGGATGGAGGGAGAGACCTCCTCTCTGGCACTTTAGCCGCCGGTATTCCAAATCCAATCTTTTGGCCATTCGTCTGGATTATTACACCACCGGGCCCAAGAATCACAAGTAATTCAATCTGTCTGATTCTGTAATACATGAAAAGTCATTAGCAGGCAAAATATAACAGATCAGTAATCCTCTGCCCAAACCAGAGATAGCTGTCTTTCTAGAGGAGTCTGAGTCTAATTTCAAAATTCCAAGACAGATATTCTTGCCGAAGAGGACTCCGAGGCCATCCCGCAGAGCAGTCTCGGCTGAGAGTTCGTCCCTGCCACAGGGGCCGGTCTGCGGTGTCCTCGGCTCTGAGCAGCCGGCCTGCGAGCTTATCCCAGGATAAAGAGCAGGGGGTACTCGGAAGAGCCCACGATCATAACGCTGCCCTCAGCAGTGCCCCGCTGAAGCTCCCTAACTAGAGGAGATCAATAACATGACTACTAATCCCGACACGAAAACAAGAATGATTGATAATGCAGAATGTTGCCAAGGATGTGAAGAAATGGGCCAGACTGTAAATTGGCACAAGATTTTTAATGGGCAGTGAGGACAGAAGCCGTAATACTCCTTGTGTTCCAGGACCCCTCCCCGCTGCCTCGAGGTGTGACTTCCTGGGAATTAAAGAGGGACATTGATTGCAAATCAAGAAGCATTGTTAGGTCAGCATTTCTGCCAAACTGCCTAAAGAAATCTCATAAGAAAGGGCGCCTGGGTGGCTCAGTGGGTTAAAACCTCTGCCTTCGGCTCAGGTCATGATCTCAGGGTCCTGGGATCGAGCCCCGCATCGGGCTCTCTGCTCAGCGGGGAGCCTGCTTCCTCCTCTCTCTCTGCCTGCTTGTGATCTCTCTCTGTCAAATAAATAAATAAAATCTTTAAAAAAATAAAAAAAAAAATTAAAAAAAAAAGAAATCTCATAAGAAAAGGGCCTGAATCTTCAAGGACCCAGCGATTGGTACGTGGCAAAATGTTTTCTCACATTAATATCCAATTTGCATTAAATTTCGGTTTTATAATTTTGTCTTCTTTAATATAAAGATGGCAGCTCAAATTATATAAACTTCAGAACCCCCAAATCTGGATCCCTTCTGATTTAGTAACATCTATCAACATTTGAATATGCATATCCCTCGGCCAGTCGGTCTAACCTAAAAAACAAGCACCAAAGAAAACAAAAGAATGCCTAAAAGTATGAATACAGACATTAATTGCTGCTTAGCAAAGAATTGAGAAAAAAACCACCTTATTTCTATAAGTAAGGGATTAGATAAGTAAATACAGAGCATCTGTGCGAAGGAACCCTATGCCATTAAAAAAAATGAAGACACTCTCTATATTTAATGAGACGGAAAATGTCTAATACATTTTAGGTGAAACAGTGCATTTCAGAATAATGTGAACCGACATTTACCGATGTGTCCCCATGCCAGTTCTCTCCTAAGCTCTCCATTCTTAGGATTGCTTGTGATCTTCATAGCCACGCCCTGACCAAGATACACATCCACTTTCATATGGGAATGAAGCTCAAAGAAATGCCAATAAGTAGCCAAGCTGGGATTCAAACCCCAGACTTCCAAGGCTTCCAGAATATACAAAACGAATTTCTGTAGAGCCTCACGGCTTAAAGAGAGTTTCCACGTGTGTGTTCTATGATCATCAGTCTTGGACCATCTATACAAGGATTGTTCTTTTTTTATTTTGCTTATTTATTTATTTTTTAAGATTTTATTTATTTATTTGACAGAGAGAGCGAGAGGGGAGAGCGAGAGAGAGCGCACAAGCAGGGGGAGAGGCAGGCAGAGGGAGAGGGAGAAACAGGCTCCCCACTGAGCAGGGAGCCTCATGCGGGGCTCGATCCCAGGACCCCGAGATCGGGATCAGAGCCGATGGCAGACACCCAACCGACTGAGCCATCCAGGCGCCCCTCTTCATTTTTTATGAATGAAGAAGCAAGAGGTTTATTTTCTTACGGTTCCACATCTGATGGGGGGCACCCCTGGACCCCTCTCTGTGTGTGTTGCTCTTTAAACTGCAGCCCTTCCACGGCCTCCCCGGGGGGCCTCTGGGGGTCTAGAGCCTCGAACTGGGGGGGGAGGGGCCTCTGAGTGCCACAGGTGCGTGGAGAAATAGCTCCACCGAGCCCCCACCTCCCAGACCTCCAGCACACGCTGGTCCCTTTCTGAGATTTTCTTGTGGAAACTGATTCGCCTTCCCTGCCTCTGATCACACTGTCCCATTCTCATGTTCCAGCTCCCTTGTCCTGGTGCCGACGGCCTGGCTGAGCCCCATAACTGCCTAGCCAGTTCCCTGATGACACCAGGCTGGAAAGCCTTGTGCCCCAGCGTTGGCCCTGCCCAGTCCAGCCTGGCCTTGCAGGGGGATCTAGACAGAATACAGGGGCTGGCCAGTTTGGGGAGCTCCGGTGGCATTCTGCACATTCCAGGGCTAGCGACTACAGTCCAGGCCAGAGGCCACCATGGGCGCCAAGGATCACACAGTCCTGACCGGGGCAGAGCTGGGCCCTGGAGGAGTCACGGGAGGCAGGCACAATCAGGGCACCTAAGCAAACACATCCGCAGAGTCTACCTGGGAGAGAAACTCTTCTGCCTCCTGTTACATATTACCTGCTAGGAGGAGGCACTTGGCACCGGGACAAGAGGCTTGCAGGTGGATCCTGTCCTTGCTGGGGGTGGGACTTTACCCTGGGCAAAGCTCTTAATCCTTTCAGAAGCCACCAAGCAGGGAGGGTAACTAGATATGAGTGCTCCCGGGGATTGCGGGAACACCCCCCATGCTGAGGCATGGGCAAGGTGCCATGTCAGCCACCAGCAAGAAGGCTTTAGAAACGAAATTGAAAGCAATAGCCTGTTTTCGTTCCAAGTCATGGACTGGCCTCTGCCCCTCCCCCCTCCACAGGCAGGTTTGATGCCAGGCCGGTCCCCGGGGCCCTAAGGGAAACATAAATCATCAACAAAGCTAAGAGACAAGCAGCTGCCCGGGTTTAAAATTTCCTCTTATATGTAAGAGACCAGGGATTAGTATTCAGCTTATATTTAAAGCAAATAAACTCATGAGTCAATAAGGACAAGTAATCTAACGTAATAAACAAGCAAAAATATGAACAGAAAATTCACAGAAGACATTTCAAGAGAGCCCAGTCTCACGGCTAATCAGGGAAATGTCCATTCAGCCCACATAGAGATACGCTTTGGCCCTACCAGAGGAGCAAATGTTCCCGTGTTCGCTGGGCAAACATTTGCAAGGACGTGGGGACACGGGACTCTGGGCTCCTGCTGGTGGTCAAGTAGCACATCCTCTCCAGGGCAGTCTCCAGGAGAGCTGGAAATTCAACCCTTAGCACAGCAATTGTGCTGCCGGAGACATAGTTATATAATGGAAAAGGAATAATCCACATCTATAAGTATCCATGTAAATAGATCTTGAAAACATACTGTTGAGAGAAAAAAGGAAGGGCATTCTGGTACAACTTGTGCTGAGATTATAAAAGCCTAAGTATTGTTTATGGGAACAAAAAATAGGAAAACCAGAAGCAGTTATTACTTGCTTGGCGTGATTTGAAGTGCTTTCCAAATGACAGAATATACTGTTTATGGATCGGAGACATACAAAAAGCAAAAAAAGTACTCGGACACGACATGCATTCAATCTATGACACCGGCTCTCAGTGACAGGCTGGTTGCTGGACGGCTATAAAAGGGACTTGAACTTGATCCATATTGTTTTATTTCTTTTATGTATAATTTTCCGTACAAGTATGGCTCTATGTTAATTTGGAGTGGTAGGTCCCTAGGTGTTTGTTATTTCATCAAGTGATTACGGTTATTTTTTTCTTCCATGTGAAATATTTATGAAGGAAAATACGAGAGGGTTGGTGATCTCCCAAGAAGGGCACCTAAAACATTCAAAAGACGGAGCAACTTCCGGGCATGGACAGAGGGAGATGCACTGATCCCGTCATGATATGGGCCAGTGCATCTCCAAGTTCATGGTGGAGGAGAGGCAGGTTCTCCTCTTTCATCCCCCTTGCACACCAAGATTCACATCCTCACTATTCAACACACCATTCTTCCAGCCCCTGGACCACTCGCTGATGCACGCCCCATGGGGCTGTGTCCTCTCCTTTCCCTAAGTTGCACAAAGACACTAGGCTGCTGGCTGACCTGGGAGCGGCACTTGACATGGGAGTAGAGATGGATCCTGCCTGGGCAGGAGGGGACAACTTCGAAAGGGTAACAGCTGTCCATCCTGAAATAAAGTTGTAATTTTTAGGTACCTGCAGAGATTGGCGACACATTTACACAGTGACAACATACAGCTATTGTTCAAGAAAATGAAGGTGCTGAGTGACAAGTGAAATCCAAACAAAAACACTAGTGAATGGTCATTTTTTTTAATTGATGGCATAGAATGACTGATGTTTTAAAAAGGAATTTTGATTTAAGTCTTAGGAAAAAGAAACAAACCTCAAAATAGATCATTCTTGCATGTGAAACATAAAACTACAAAATATTGAGAAAAAAAACATGGGAGAAAATCTTCAGGATCTAGGGCTAGGCAAAATTTGTTAGACTTGACACCACAACAAATGGGGTCTGCAAAACTGATGAACAGGCCCCGTAAAAATTAAAACTTTTTGCTCTGTACAACCCTCTTAAGAGGGTGAAAAGACAAGGCATGGAGTGCGAGAAAACATTTGCAAACCACATATCCGACAAAGGACTAGTACTTAGAATACGTAAAGAACTCTGTAAACTCAACAGTTAAAAAAAACCCAAAGAACTCTGTAAACTCAACAGTTAAAAAAACCCAAACAGGGGCGCCTGGGTGGCTCCGTCGGTTAAAGCCTCTGCCTTTGGCTCAGGTCATGGTCTCAGGGTCCTGGGGGCTCTGTGAGTGTTGAATACACACCCGGTTTGGAAGACTTTATTAAAAAAAAAAAAAGGATGTAAAACATTTCATTGGTGATTTTTAAAAGATTGGTCATATGCTGAAGTGATATTTCGACTGTACTAAATCAAAGAAAATGTATCATTAAAATTAATGTCACCTATTTCTCATTACCTTGTTAATATGGCTACTAGAAAACTTACCACTGCATGTGTGGCTCACACTATGTCTCTATTGAAGAGCACTGCTTAGAGTGATGGCTAGTTTTTAGCTCTTGGGGTGTTGAGTATACAGATTTGTTAAAATGCACCAAACTGGGGGCGCCTGAGTGGCTCAGTCGTTGGGCATCTGCCTTTGGCTCAGTTCATGATCCCGGAGTCCTGGGATCGAGCCCCGCGTCGGGCTCCCTGCTCTGCAGGAAGCCTGCTTCTCCCTCTCCCACTCCCCCTGCTTGTGTTTCCTCTCTTGCTGTGTCTCTCTCTGTCAAATAAATAAATAAAATCTTAAAAAAAAAATTCACCAAACTGTACACTTAAGATTCACGCATTGTAATTATGCCATAAAGTCCCATGATCTTTTTACCACCCAACGTAACCTTCCTGAAGGAGCCTATAGCGCACAAAGGACTACGAAGAACTCCAGCGTGGTACAAGCTACAATAACGATGTGAGTAAGTCATCTTTATTTTAGCATCTCGAATAAAACCACTGGTGCATGTGTGTTTGTGCATATGTGGAGAAAGTACGCAGGAAATTATTATTCGAGTCTAGCAAACTCAAGAAGCTGTTTCCGAAAGCCTGAAGTTCTTGGGGGTTGCGAGGCATTGACGCTGCAGGTCCCTTGGGTCACTTGTACGGAGCCCCCAGGGAACACACAGCCCCCAGGGAATGCACGCAGGAGCTGGGGATGGGGCTGATTCAGATGGGGTCGTGAAGGTACAGAGGAGGTTAGCTTCTGACCTTAGCTTTCCAGAGACAAAACCCTCGATGTTTTCTGTTCCCCTGGAGGACTAGAGAGAATGACAGCGTCAGGAGGTTGGGAGAAGTTCATAAGGATTCCAGCACAAGCGACACTTCAAGTGAGTGGGCAGCCTTCATTCATACTTCAGCCACAGCGCTCCTGAATTAGGGGATCGGGCTCAAAGCCCAGCCTCCTTAGGAACCAAGGAATGTCTACAGAAATGTAGAGTGTGGGGCGCCTGGGTGGCTCCAACAGGGTTCACAAAACAGGATCCGTAAGCTGGAAACACAGCTTGTTTATTTCTGAAGGGAGAGGTACCTGGCAGAATTATTGGTACCAGTCATTTATCGGGACACGCCCCCAACAAGTCCTATTCAAGGAATGAAATTACACCCTAGTTTGCTCAACATAGGATAAGCCAAAAAAAAAAAAAAAAATTGCAAGCACTGGCGTGTTACGGACCCCAGGCAGCCCAGCTTGGTTTAGGCAATTACCTTGCCAGAACCGCCCGCTCCTACTCACCCAAGGTCCTAAACCGTGGGCCTTGAGGGCATTGTAGGAATGCACAAACCCATTGTTACCAAGCACTACCTGTATAATAGCTCATCACTGCAGTGGGTTGAAGATCTCTTGAGCACCAGGCTGTGAGTTAAAAATTTTCTTAATGTGACCTTATTTAATTCGCGAACAACATTATTTACATATGGGAAAGGTCAAGTTCAACTCAATCCCAAAGCAACCAGCTAAAATGGTTCATTTGAACCCAGATATGCCTGGCTTCAACGTTTCTGCCTATAGATTGAATAAATTAAAGAATGCGGGGGCACCTGGGTGGCTCAGTCGGTTAAGCAGCCACCTTCGGCTCAGGTCATGATCCCAGGGTCCTGGGATCGAGTCTCACATTGGGTTCCCTGCTCAGTGGGGATTCCGCTTCTCCTTCTCCCTCTGCCCCTCCCCCTGCATGTGCACGCTCTCTCTCTCTCCTCAAATAAGTAAATAAAATATATTTTTTAAAGATTTTATTTATTTATTTGACAGAGAGAAAGAGACAGGGGGAGAGGGAATACAAGTAAGGAGAGTGAGAGACGAAGAAGCAGGCTTCCAGCCGAGCAGGAAGGCCGATGCGGGGCTCGATTCCACGACCCTAGGATCATGACCTGCGCCAAAGGCAGACACTTAACGGCTGAGCCACCCTGGTGCCCCTAAATAAAATATTTTTTAAAAAATTAAAGAATATGGGGGAGGTTGGGAGGGCTTGATACCCAGGATTCAGAAGAGTTCAAGCACAGACAAAATTTCATGCAAGGAGATGTGCTTCATACTTCAAACTACAGCCCTATCATTGGAGGGATCAGCTTGAAACTCCAGCCTCAGGGGCGCCTGGGTGGCTCAGTGGGTTAAAGCCTCTGCCTTCGGCTCAGGTCATGATCTCAGGGTCCTGGGATCGAGCCCCGCATCGGGCTCTCTGCTCAGCGGGGAGCCTTCTTCCCCCACTCTCTCTGCCTGCCCCTCTGCCTACTTGTGATCCCTCTCTGTCAAATAAATAAATAAAATCTTAAAAAAAAAACCAAAACAAAACTCCAGCCTCAGCCCCAAGTCTCTCCCAGTTCCATTCCCACCAATCGGATTCTTCCTTGCTTTTATTGCCATCTTCCAAGGAACAGCACTCTTTCCGCCTTGTATCGGGGGGTCTATGGTCTTCCCCTGTAGATCCCTTTTAGGCAAAGAACTCGGTGAAAACAGGTCATTCATCTTTATACCCCCTCTGCAGCCTCCAGAGTACATTGCCATCTACTGCCTGAGAGGCAGGAAAGGGTAACCAAACTAATATGTACCATTCACTGGTTACAAAGTCTAAGTTTGTAGTTTATTTTCTATTGTTACTTTTTTTTTTTTTTAAGATTTTATTTATTTGGCAGAGAAAGTGAAAGCACAAGCAGGGGGAGCAGCAGACAGAGGGAGAAGCAGGACCCCCGTCGAGCAGGGAGCCCAATGCAGGGCTTAACCCCAGGACCCCGGGATCACAACCCGAGCCGAAGGCAGACGCCCAACCGACTGAGCCACCCAGGTGCCCCTCTACTGTTACATTTAAACTGGAGCATCTCCAGTGTAATGTGTAAATCATTACCAGCTCCCCTGTTAATCATCTTTGGGGAATTATGGGAAGAGTCTATTTTTTTGTAACCATTATGATTCCCAACCAAAACGCTTCCTGGCTTAATACAATCCCCTCGCATAGGGACAGCATTGTATAGTTTCCAATACTGGTCCCATCTGTACAGCCATTCCCCTAGAGGGTAGTCCGTGAAGTTCACTTACCCCTCTGACCTACCATCAGCATGTAGTCACCGGAGCCCCGGCTCCGATCATCATTCCTAATTCTGAAAGGCTTAAGCCAATGTTCTTTCTGTCTTTCTCAGCTCCAAGTGCATCCAACACTCCGGATGCAACTGTGAGGCAGCCCCAGGTCAGCTTCAGAGGTCTGGAGGAAGCCTGCTCATCTCAAGTTCATCAAGGAATCTTATCCCCAAGGCTCCCTGAAGCCCCAGACTAGCCTGTCCATTTCCTCGGGGATGGGGACGTGTGGACAAGGGGAAGAAGCTGGTGGTTTAGGAGATCTGGAGAACAATAAGACAGCTTCTTCTTTCCTTCCAGGGGGAAAGGCTCGGAATAACCCCAACTTTGATGGAGAGCGGATTGTCTAGCAGGTCCAAGGTCTGGACTTGTGGCTGGGCAGAGCCTACCATCTGGGCAGCTGGATAAAAGGAAGAACCAGGTACAAGAAAGAAGGCACTGAAAAGGGGATTCTCTCCTACTTTTTTTTTTTTTTTTTTAGATTTATTTATTTATTTATTTATTTATTTGCCAGAGAGAGAGAGAGAGAGACAGAAAGAGAACCCAAGCAGGGGGAGCGGCAGGCAGAGGGAGAAGCAGGCTCTCCGCTGAGCAAAGAGCCCGATGCGGGACTCAATCCCAGGATCTTGGCATCATGACCTGAGCTGAAGTCAAGAGTCGGACACTTAACTGATTGAACCACTCAGGTGCCCCTCTCTTACTTAACCCGTCGGGATTCCTAGCCAGACACCATTTGAAGGTCTCAGGGATCAGACCAGCCCCAAAGGAAAGGCTGAGCAGAGCAAGACTTTGTCAATCCAGCAAGCAGGCAGCATTAATGACAAACTCACCAGGCTCAGAGGTTAGGTAAGGCACTCAAGGTCACACAGTGGGTAGGTGGAGAAGGCAGGGCTATAACCCAAGGAAGTCTGGCTTCAAGGTTCTCGCTCTTTCCTAACAGGCACAACTGGGAACGTGAGAAGTAGATGAGTAATAGGCCTGGGGTGAGGGTGGGGGGTGGGTAGCAGAAAAGCAGGCTTTATGTGTGACTAGATCAGAAAAAGCAGAAAGCAGAAGTCCAAGAGTTGTCCGTACCATTGCACTTGGAATACTGAGTCGTGGTCACCTGACTTATCTTTCCGCCCACTGGGCTGCAAGTCTCTGGAAGGCTGGGGTCCTTGGCTGCTATCTGCATAGGACTCACCGGGTGTTTGACATGACCTATGTGCTCAGGAATGTTCCTTGAATGCTTGAGACTCTGGAGGGTTTCTGAAGCGGAAAGAGCGAGTGAAATCAGGCCAAATCACCATAGCAGAAAAGGGTTCAAGCACATGGAAGGGATGGGAAGGAATGAGGCCACACGCTCAGGAAACTTTCTCTGTCTGGACAAATGGATCTCCTCCTGCTGCCGAGGCAGAATTTCTCTGAGGCCTGGTGTCTATACCCTGAGATTGCAGGCCTATACCAGGCAAGGGTTCTACTGTTTATGCACAAAAATGTCGAAGGTCAGGAGTGTTGCTATGTGACCAGAAGGGGCCGGCCTGATTTAGCATCATGAAACGAGCATGCTTTAGGAGTAACTTTCCTTGGGGTCCTCATGATGTAAGAAGGCTTTCACTGAGGAGTCCAGAGGTGGGGCTTGGAGGCTCGGGGTAGTGATGGTGGAAGCTGCCTAGGGAGGCCTGGAGAGAAAACCCAGCTGTTTTTGTTTGTTTGTTTTGTTTTTTAAGATTTTATTTATTTATTTGTCAGAGAGAGAGAACACACAGTAGGAAGGAGAAGCAGATTCCCCACTGAGCAAGGAGCCCAGTGTGGGACTCGATTCCAGGGCCCTGAGATCATGACCTGAGCCGAAGGCAGACGCTTAACTGACTGAGCCACCCAGGCGCCCCAAAACCCAGCTGTCTTCATCACAAACCCATCTACTGACCAGCCTTGAGCCACCAGGTTTTCCCAGAAAACTAGGCACAGCCATCTTAAAGCACTGCGTGCTTTCCAGTTACCGGGGACCAGCAAGTTCAAAACTGTGATCTTAGAATTTTAGCCAAAAGAGGAATTTGCTCTCCCTCCAATCCGCCCCCCCATCCTATTTTTGTTAACCAAACAGTTCTCTCAGAGAAGAAGCCTCTTTGTCCTCCTCCCTTCTGCACCCCTCCCCCCGACTTAGTTCCTGTCGCATCTGGGTGCCAGGGCCCACTGGTGCCCAGGCCTACCCCCTCAGGGTGCTGAAGATAACCACACTGATAACAGCAGTAGGAGCCCAGATCTGCTTAAGCAACCAACACAACGTTCACACTTGCAACGTTACAGGAAGAGAGCACTACTTACTACACTGCTAGGAGGGCAGTGAAGCCCCCATCCCACCTTTTGCTCTGAGGACAGAAGAAAACAGGCCCAGCGGGGAGCAAGGTGCAAAAGCAGTGTTCTCAGCATCTAACGAGGAGGGAGGGGACCGCTGAGCTCAGCGGACTGCCAAGACAGGCCAAAGAGCCCCACCTTTGTCCCCGAAGTGGGGTGCAGCTCAGAGACAGTGTTCTGAAGCCGGAGCCTTGCCCCTACCCCACTTTCTCAGGCTAGACCGTCGAAGGCCCAGGCTCCTGGCCCTCGGTGTGCTCATGCATGGAAAGAACCAAGAGTCCTGGACCAGAACCCAGAGTCCCTGCAGTGTCGTTGCCAGCCATCAGCTGCAGCCCCAGTCTGCGCGAGCCAGGTCAGCATTTCCTGTTGCCCAGGCGCTGGGTGCGGGGTACCTGCTCCCCAGCGCGTGCCATCCAGAGATGCGGCAGCTTCGGGCCTCCCAGCCAGAGTGGGATCGACCCCCAGGGAAGCTCTGCAGGAACCCCCCCTAAAATCCCTCGGGGGGGGGGCAGCCGGGCCGTCCCCTCCTTCCCCGGGCCCGCGTACCTGAGGGGGCGGACGCCCTGCAATCTCGCTTCCTGCCCACCCCGGGCGAGGACCGCGCGGGTCCCCAGCACCCCCGGGCTCCTGGCGCACAGCCTCGCGAGGCGCAGCGTCCCGCGGTAGATGGCCATTGCTCTCTACGCGCGTTCCGGCCGGAGGAAACTTTTAAAGTGAGCCGAGGCGGGGCGAGAGCGAAGCGGGCGGGGAGGCGGGGAGGGTCGCCTCTGCCTATGGGGTGCGGAGGACTGGGTCCGGCGGGGCGGGGCGGGGCGAGGCGTGGAGGAAGCAGCTACGCGCGGGGCCACCTTCCCCTCGGACCCACGGCCCTCCCCTCCCACCTCGAAGACGTGCCACGGGTTTCCCTCCGGATCCGAAGGCCTCGGGCTGCGGCCGGCTCCCCTCCCGACCACTAGAGGCCTAGGTTTTGGGGCGCAAGAGCTTGTCGATTTCGCAGAGGGGGAGCCCGCGGGCCGGGAGTGGGGGCCGGGTGGCGAGGCCCGGGCGCCTCCATCCCCGGAGCCCCGTTTAGCGCGCGGGTCCTGTGCTGCCTGCCCCCTCCCGGGGTTGCGAGCCGGAGGCCAAGGGAGCCGCGAATCACTCCCCCGCCACCCGCCCGGAGGCGTGCCAGCTGGAGCGGAGGGGCCGCGGTGGGTGGGGAGGCGGCCAGGACAAGAGTGCGGTGGGCGAGCCCCTTCCGGGGCCCGAAGTCAGCTAAAGGGACGCCAGCTGGTACCCGCGTCTCTCCTGGGGCAGCTTTGACCCCCCGCAGTGCACCATGAAGGGTGGCAGCAGGGACTGGAACCCGTGCTCTTCATCCCCCACCGGCCCGGCTCTTTCCGGCCTAGGGCACAATTCCGCGCCGGCCCGAAGCGTGAATGCGGCGCAGCTGACTGGAGGCTCAGCCCGCCGACTCTGTTCCAGCTCCCGTCCCGCGGGGCAAGGTGGCGCTGGGCACCAGAGAGGGGGGCATACACGTCAGGTTCACGCTGTCTTGACCCTTCCTCCAGAGGAAGAGGACAGCAATGGGGGCGGGAAGGCTGTGGCGGGGAGACCTCCCCTTTTCTGCCCCCAGGCAGCATGAGGTCTGGGCCAAGCAGAAAGCGCGGTTAGGGGCGGGGCCTGGCGGTAGGAGACCTTTGCCCTTATCTCGGTACTTGGGCTCCACTGAGGTCCTGAGAAGGGGACTGTGCTGCTCCTCGTCATCACATGAGAGTGACCTCGGATCCCCCTGAAATCCTGACTCCTGGGGAGGTCTGCACACTTCAAGTTGCGTGGATATGGGGAGGGAGGGAGATGGGGGGGGCTTGCAAGGGCACAGTTTCCTAATGAGACGAACTTGCCCAGGTCTGGGGGTGGGGGGAGGATCAGCGCCGCTGCCAGTATCTTCCTGGGTGGCCCCGGACCTGTGAAGTGAAACAGTTCTAGTTTCCTTGCTAGTTTGAGAGTCAGCCCTGGGGGGTAGGGGACAGAGAAGGAGGGGAAAAGGATGAGTTCTTCCTTGAACTTGCTCCAGCCTCGGCTCTCCATACTCAGGCTCCCCTGACCTCCCGGACACGAGAGCCAGGGAATATGAGCTGCCAGTGTCAGGGTATCTTCCACAAGCCAAACTCTTCAAAGATGTCCTCTCTGGTCCTCACCATGACCCTGCCAGGAACAGGCACGCTTTGGAATGTGTTGCTGTTTTTATGGATGAGGACACTGAGAAGCGCCTGGGTGGCTCAGTCGGTGGTGGAGCTCACGACTCTTGGTCTTAGGGTTGTGAGTTCAAGCTCCATGTTGGGTGTAGAGATGACTTAAAATCCTAAAAAAGGAAAAAAAGAAAAGAAAAAGAAACTGAGACCCAGGTAGTTTCAGCTACTTGCCCAAGGTCAAGGTAAGCACAGTGAGCACAGGCCAAGGCTCAGGCCACACATACTTGGTAGCTTTGGGGAAGTCCCAAGGCCTCTCCAGCCTCAGTCATCATATTTAAAATGGGAAAAACAGGGGCGCCTGGGTGGCTCAGTCAGTTGGGTGTCTGCCTTCAGCTCACGTCATGATCCCGAGGTCTTGGGACGGAGCCCTGAGACAGGCTCCCTGCTCAGCAGGGAGTCTGCTTCTCCCTCTCCTTCTACCCCTGCTCCTGCACTCATGCTCTCTCTCTCCAATAAATAAATGAAATCTTTAAAAATAAATAAGTAAATGAAATAAAATGGGGACAATAATACCAGCCTCGTGCTGAGGGGTGGGGTAAGGATTGGGGCACAGAACTAGGACTCTCGACCCTTTTTCAGTGATTGTTAGCTTCTCCCTCCATCCTCTCCTTCCTCCTGTGTCTACGCTCTGAGACTTTCCTTGGTGTTCAGTGTTGCAAACCTTTTTTGGGAAGAGGAATTATTTTCCATCTCTGCAAAGCCCTGAGAGACTGGGTAGGCGCTGGTTCTATGAAAGGGGAGAAGGGCGGGGAGGAAACAAAGTGACGGTGCCTAACGTGGGGTTCCTGAGTCTGTTGACCAGAACTCTTGGGTCACTTTGCAGGGGTGGTGAGCCGGGCACGTCGACAACCAGTCCCTGCAACTTTGCTTCCTCTACCTTCAACCAACTCAGTTCTGCACAGCTGCCCGAGGGGCTTTCTGCCCCAGCCCAGCTCCTGACTTACATGGTTTATGGTGCCTGCGATTCTGCTCAGGCCACTGGCTACCCTGAGAAAGCCCTTAGCCTTTCCCCTTTGCCAATATCTTTCCCTTCTGTGCTTCAAAAATGGGCTCAAGGGGCACCTGGGTGGCTCAGTGGGTTAAGCGTCTGCCTTCGGCTCAGGTCATGATCTCAGGGTCCTGGAATCGAGCCCCGCATCGGGCTCTCTGCTCAGTGGGGAGCCTGCTGCCCCCTCTCTCTCTGCCTACCTCTCTGCCTACTTGTGATCTCTCTCTCTGTCAAATAAATAAATAAAATATTTAAAAAGAAATGGGCTCAACATGTAAAAGTCATTTATTGCTCTTTTTAAAAAAGATTTATTTATTTATGTATTTATTTGCGAGAGAGAGAGAGCTTAAGTGGGAAGGTCAGGGAGAGGGAGAGAGAATCTCAGGCAGGCTCATGCTGAGTGTGGAATCTGACATGGGGCTCGATCTCATGACCCCAAGTTCATGACCTGGGCAGAAACCAAAGTTGGTCACTTAACTGATTATGCCACCCAGGCGCCCTGCATTTATTGATCTTTAAAAAAAAAGTCTTAGTATCAACCTATAAGTAAAGGTCTGAAGAGTTCATCACAAGGAACAGAAGCTTAATGCTGTGCACCCCAGAAGTCGCACGTGACGGAAGTTGAGAAGGAAGGGGTAGGAGATGGAGGGACCAGGCAGATATCCCTGCTTTAACTTGAGTTCTCAAAGGATTCTATCGAAGATGGAACATGAAATAAAGGAGTATGCTGCACAGGCAACCAGTCTATGTACGAAAATAACAATAAAACTGTATTAGGAGGACGTGGGGAGGAGACACAGCAGTGCAATTCCTCCCCTGTCAAACGAAATCAAGAAATGGCTGAATACATATAATATTTACAGGCAAATAGCATAAATGGTTAAAGTCGTTCAAAATGGTTTGGACTTGAACAGACGTGTCTCCAAAGAAGACATACGATGGCCAATAAGCACATGGAGTGATGCTCAACACAAAAATACAAACGAAAAGGGGCTCAGTGTCAGTGACCATTTCCCTGGTCGTCAGGGAAATGCAAATCAAAACCACAATGAGATACCACCTCACACCCGTGAGGATGGCTATTAAAAAAATAACAATAAAATAGGGGCACCTGAGTGACTGTTGGTTAAGCCTCTGCCTTCGGCTCACGTCATGATCCTGGGGTCCTGGGATTGAGCCCCCCCCCCGCCGGCACCGGGCTCTCTGCTCAGCGGGGATCCCACTTTTCCCTCTGCCTCTGCCCCCCTCCTGCTTGTGTGCACTCTCTCTCTCTGTCAAAATAAATAAATAAAATCTTTTTTAAAAAATAACAATAAAATAAAACAGAAAACAGTAAGTATTGGCGAGCAGGTGGAGAAACTGAAAGCCTCATGCGTTGTGGCGAGGATGTAAAATGGCGGAGCCCCTGTGGAGAACAGCATGGCAGTGTCTCAAAAAGTGAAAAATAATCACTCCATGCTCTAACAACGCCACCTCTAGGTTCGTACCCCCAAAGAATTGCAAGTAGGAACTTGAGCGGACATCCGTACACGTACGTTCATAGGGGCATTATTCATGATAGCCAAAAGACGGAAACAACCCAGATGTCCCCTGGCAGATGATTGAGTGCATGAACCAAATGTGGTATGTCCATACAATGGAATATTATTCAGCCTGATAAAGGAGGGAAACTCTCATGTGTGCTGTAAGAGGAGCGAAACTTGAGGACCTTGTTAAATAAGATGAGCTAGACATAAAAGAGCAAACACTTACAGGAGGTATGTGACCTAAGAGGATCACATTCCACGGGAAGTAGAATGGTGGTTGCCATTCTGGTGGGGGAGGGGGAGGGGGGAATTAGTGTTTAATGGGTATAGAGCTTTCATTTGGGAAGATAAAAGGGTCCTGGAGATGGATGGTGGTGATGTCGATGTTGTTCGAGGGAACTTAATGCCCGAGAACTGTGCACTTAAAAATGGTTAAAATGGGGAGCATCTGGGTGGCTCAGTCAGTTAAGTGTCTGATCTTGGCTTTGGCTCAGACCATGACCTTGGGATCCTGGAATGGAGCCTCTCCTAGGGCTCCATGCTCAGCGCAGAGTCTGCTTGTCTCTCTCTCCCTCCCCCTGTGCTCCTCCCTCTCTCCCACGCGCACATGCTCCCTCTCTCAGATAAATAAATAAAAATTTAAATATAAATAATATTTTAAATATTGCATATTTATATGTAAATATAAATTTATATATGTAAATAAATAAAATTTAAAAAATTTTTAAAAATGGTAAAAACAAAATGGTAAGTTTTATTTATGTCTATTTATTTATGTCTATTTTGTTACAGTAAAAAAGAATTCTGTTTGGAGCGTGGGGCGGGGAGTGGGAGTAGAGCGGAGAACCAATGCTTTTTTTGTTAAAAGTCTTTTTCTTGTTTTATTTTCCTAAGACAGTGTACATGTGTGGTTTTTTTTTTAGATTTTATTTATTTTTAAGTAATCTCCACACCCAGTGTGGGGCTTGAACCTACAACCTTGAGATCAAGAGTCACGTGCTCTACCAACAGATCCAGCCAAGTGTCCCATACATGTTTTATCTCAGTAAAAAAAATTTTTTTTGAGAAAGAGAGAGAAAGGGAGAGAGCATGAGCATGGGTGGGGTGGGGTAGAGGGAAAAGGAGAGAGCAAATGGAGCCCCACGCAGGGCTGGATCTCACTATCCTGAGATCATGACCTGAGCTGAAACCAAACGTGGAACGCTTAACTAATCGAGTCACCCAGGAGTCCCTCAATAACACTTTTTCCTGCAAGTCTTCTTGATGAGTGCCATCGATCATGTACAGGGACTAGTATGTTTGGTGTGGGTTTTTTTTGTTTTGTTTTGTTTTTTGGTGCGGTTTTTTTTAACAGCAAAGCAATGAGCGCAAAGGGGTTGCTCAGGCCAGCAATTAGCCTCGGAGTCAGATCTGGGAAGAAATCCAGCTCTGCCGCCTTTTCTCTCAATGACCTTGGGCAAATTTCTTTTCTCTGTTGTAATTTTTCATAGCTCTCTGTTATAATCGGCTGTATAGGAAAACTGTCCCTTTTAAAGAATCTTCTTCACAGGACGTCTGAGGCAGAATGACTCTGGGTAGAAATGCAGAGCTCCCGGAGGAGAGAAGGAAAGTAGAGACTGTTAGCGGACCAGACGAAGGAAAAGGGAGAGGAAGATGAGAAAGTGTTCTCATTTTGTTTTGGGGTGTGTGTGTGTGTATGTTTAAGTAGGCTCCACGCCCAATGTGGGGCTTGAACTTGTGACCCTGAGATCAAGAGTCCTATGCCCTACCGATGGGGGCAGCCAGGTCTCCTGGATTCTCATGTTGAAAGAAGGGCTGACAGCTGGAGATAACCTAACAGTCATACTCTGCCCGTCTGATCTGATAGCCATCTGATCTGATAGCCCGATCTGATACCCGAAGCCAAAAACAAACAAGAAGGCTGATTTAAAAAAAAAAAAAAAAGTCATAAAAATGGCTCTTTCTTTTTTTAAATTTTTTTAATTTTTATTTTTTTAATTAATTTATTTATTTGACAGAGAGAGAGAGATCACAAGTAGGCAGAGAGGCAGGCAGAGAGAGAGGGGGAAGCAGGCTCCCAGCCGAGCAGAGAGCCCGATGCGGGGCTCGATCCCAGGACCGCGAGATCATGACCCGAGCCGAAGGCAGAGGCTTTAACCCACTGAGCCACCCAGGCACCCCAAAAATGGCTGTTTCTGATATTCAAGCTGAAAGTGAGAATCAGGAACTGATTCTGAACCCGATGGCAGACACAGGCAGATAGGATCTTAAAACAATCACAATTTTCCGGCAACTCAAAACTGTAAAAGTAAACAAGCGGCAATCCTAGCAGCTGCCAAAGGTTGCGAAAGTCTTGTTTTCCTAAGAAGTGGAGGGCAAAAATCTTTTCTGGATGATGTAAGTTTTAACTTTCCTTGATCAACCGTGAAGTCTTGGGTAAAGACCGAGTGTTACCAGACCTAAGCAAATTTATCTTTACCTTTACTTACTTACCTTTACTCATTTACCTTTACTCACTCATTGGTTCTGCAGACATTCATTGAGTACCTTTTTGGAACCAGACACAGTGCCGGGCCCTCCCGCAGGACTCTGTCCTTAGGGAACTCAGTGTCTAGCAGAGAACACTCATCCTGAGACTGACGATGACATGCCGTGGGGCCAGTGCTGTGGGAGTAGGGGTAGAGGGGACGGGTACCTACCCTGGGCACGTCCCAGAAGGTCCCCTAGAGATCTGAGCTGATTCCTTGAAAGAA
>CM052891.1:22105129-22169184 GCA_028534135.1 Potos flavus | reverse complement strand
TTCAAAAAATGAGATCATGTTGGACAATTGAAATCTGAATGAAGTCCATGGATTGTATAATAGTGTTGGTCTGTGTTAATTTGTGCCTGGGTGGCTCAGTGGGTTAAAGCCTCTGCCTTCAGCTCAGGTCATGATCTCAGGGTCCTGGGATCGAGCCCCGCATTGGGCTCTCTGCTCAGCAGGGAGCCTGCTTCCCTCTCTCTCTCTGCCTGCCTCTCTGCCTACTTGTGATCCCTCTCTCTCTGTCAAATAAATAAACAAAATCTTTAAAAAAATTTGTTGACTTTTATAATTGTTCTGTAATCATATAAGAGATTGCCTCATACTACTGTACATCTCCAGGATCCTTTTTATATACCGACTCAGTCAGTAGAGCATGAAACTCTTGATCTCAGGGTTGGTTATGAGTTCAAGCCCCACATTGGGCATAGAGCTCACTTTGAAGAAAAAACAAACCCAGCATTGTTAAAAAGGCTTTCCATTTGGTGGGATCCAAGTCCTATGATCAATAAGTGAGGGCTTTCAGGCCTTAGTCGTGTGTCAGAATGCTTCCAGAGCTGGTACCACGACCCAAGCCAACACTTCTTGCCACTTGGCCATGTTCGGTGTGTAAGCAGTGTCTTCCCTCACGGTCTCAAGAGGGTGGTTCCTGGCCTCGAACACAGACAGAACCAGCAAAGAAGCATGACAACCTTTGATGAGCTAGGAAAGCCTTTCCCTGGAGCGACCCAACAGACTCCCCTGCGGTTTCGCCGCCATCATTGCTGGTTCCGCCGCCGTCATTGTTGGTTCCGCCAACAGCGCTGGCGCAAAGCAGAACACAGTACTGCAGGCTTGGGGTCACCGGAGGACACCTGCAGAAATGGCTCACTTTCGGCCAGCCATCATTTTTGGTAATCCTGTGAGTATTTCCGGAGGAGGAGTCATCTAGACTGGGCCTTGAAGGAGGAAAAGGATGGTGACCTTGCAAAGGCAGGAAAGGGCATTCCAAGCTGAGTGGCATGAGTGCAGAGGAGGAGGTGAGAACAGATAAGACATTTCAGCAAGTTTACAGGGATCGTTTTTTTGAGTGCCTTCTAGGGAATGGGAACTTCTTGTATCTTTTTTCCCATTTAATCTTTATTAAAAATATAGCTTCCTCAGGGCGCCTGGGTGGCTCAGTCGGTTAAGCGTCTGCCTTCAGCTCAGGTTATGATCTCAGAGGGCTGGGATGGAGTCCCACCTCGGGCTCCGTGCTTCTCCCTCTCCTCCCCACTCGTGCTCTCTCTCGCTATCTCTGTCTCTGTCTGTCTCTCAAATAAATAAAATATTTTATTTATATATATATATATATATATATATATATATAATCTTCCTCAATAGATGGAGATTTATGATTGAGGACATCCAGTCTTGGAGATGGAGAGACCAGGTCAGGTCATGGGTCCAAATTTGGCAGAATGAGGATTTGATCTCAAGTTTCTCTCCAACATATGGTAACTGTGTTCATTCATTCCTTGTTTATTTATATTAAATTTTCCTACATTGTAACGTATCATAAAAGTAATACGTGCACCTTGTGACAAATATTCAAGGTACACAAAGTTAAAGGGGTGGATATTCTTCCATACTTTCCTAGGCTCATACAAATTTGTAGACATATGCTTCTCCATCCCCTCCCTCTCTCTATTTTTTTTTCCCAAAAAATGAGATCATGTTGGAGAATCAATGAAATCCAAATGAAGTCCATGGATTGTATAATAGTGTTGGTCTGTGTTAATTTGCTGACTTTTATAAGCGTCCTGTAATTATGTAAGAGATTTCCTCATATTTGGGAGCTACACGCTGAGGTATTTACAAATAAAGAGGTATTGTGTCTACAGCATAATCTTAAATAGTTTAGAGTGACTTGCATTTTTTACTTGACCATATACAACATTTTTTTTTCAGGTCAATACAAATGGTTCTATTCATTCTCTTTAATGCTGCAGAATGTTCTGCGGTAATGTTCCACTGCATAATACAGTCTGGTTTATCAACCACCCCCCTTTTGATGGATTTGACCTTATTTTTATTTTTTTTTAAGATTTATTTATTTATTTATTTGAGAGAGAGAGAGAGAGAGAGAGAGAGCGCCAGCGGTGGAAGAGGAAGAGGAAGAGAGAATCTCCAGCAGAACCCACTCTCCCATCCCCGATGAGCAGGGAGCCTGACTAGAGGCTCAATCTCATGACCCCAAGATCATGACCCTGAGATCATGACCTGAGTCGAAACCAAGAGCTAGATGCTTAACCAACTGAGCCATCCAGCTGCTCCTGATGGATTTGACTTTAACTGCCATCTTAGCTATATCTTAAAGACTCATATACATTTGTACTTGTTTCCAGATTCTCTATGCTGTACCACTGATCCCTGCCCGAGACAACGCTCTACGGTTTTGAGCTTTATTTATTTGTTTTTTTTTTAAGATTTTTTTTTGACAGAGAGAGATCACAAGTAGGCAGAGAAGCAGGCAGAGGGAGAGGAGGAAGCAGGCTCCCCGCTGAGCAGAGAGTCCCATGCGGGGCGTGATCCCAGGACCCTGAGATCATGACCTGAGCCGAAGGCAGAGGCTTTAACCCACTGAGCCACCCAGGCGCCCGGGTTTTGAGCTTTATGACCGAGTCTAATATCTGGTTGAGCAGGACCCCTGTGGCTATTTTTTTTATCTCACGAAGTAAATGTTCTTGGCAATTCTTGTACATTTATCCTTCCATATGAATTTGATTTTTCCCCCCTGTGTTATGCATTTTCAGATCATTTTTACCTAGTTCTAAAAACAAAAATCTTGTTGGGATTTCTAATTGTGATTGCTTTAAATTTAAACAATTGCTTTGGGATGGACAGATTTGCGGTGAACATGGCATGACTCTCTATTTGCGGAAGTATTTAAAGCAAGTCCATGTAAATAAATAAACCAGGGAGAGAGAGAGAGAGAGAGAGAGAGAGAGAGAGAGATCATTTGCCTTAAAAGTTACTTTGGGGGCTCCAATCCTCAAGGGCTAACTGAGTCTCTTTTTTTCAACCCACCACTGCCGAACAGACCCAGCTGCCCTTAGAAAAGCTGACTTCTTGCATCATGCTATTTGGCTATTACACGTGTCTCTGTGTGGGTCCTTGACCCTCTTCCCCCTTTTCTTACCCCCATTCTACAGAAGGAGAAACAGGGGCTTGGAGAGGTAGAGTGACTTGCCAGGATGACACTAGAGCTAACAGTCACGGCGCTGGCCTGATGCCCAAATTTCTTCCAGGAAGCTGCTATATCCTGCCCTCGTCCTGATCTTTACCTTCTCGAGGGCCGTGGTGCTTGTGTTCCCTTTGGCATCTCCCCAAACAACCCGGACATCCAGGCACAAGGTGGCACTTGGTTTGGGGACTGCAGCCCAGGGCCAGTCTATTGTTCCCAAGGAAAAAGCTGCCCAAGGATGATAAGGCTCCACTTTCTCATCAAGCTGCCTTAGGGATTTAAAATAACAGCAACAAAAAACCTTTCTCAGATGAACAGCCGCTGTCAATTGCTCACTCTTCCGTCCCGCCTCTCGGGGCTGTGACTCTGCCTGTCTGCATCTGACCCATTCTTCCAAGCTCGACTTGAATGCCGCCTCCTCCGAGATGCCTTCCTGCTGTCTTCTTTCCTCCAGGCTCTTTTTCTCCATCCGTTTTGTGGAATACATTCGCCTATTTACTGTGACTGTCTTTGAATAGCTAAATAGTTGACCTCTCTGAGCCAGATTACTTTTTTTGAAAAACCGAAATAATGTCTGCCTTATAAGGCTGTTGTGGGTTAAAAGAAATAACACATGGAGGGGCGCCTGGGTGGCTCAGTCGTTAAGCGTCTGCCTTTGGCTCAGGTTGTGATCCCGGGGTCCTGGGATCGAGTCCCGCGTCGGGCTCCCTGATCAGCAGGAAGCCTGCTTCTCCCACTGCCCCTGCTTGTATTCCCTCTCCTGCTGTGTCTCTCTCTGTGTCAAATACATAAACAAAATCTTTAAACAAATAAAAAAGAAATAACACATGTAAATCATAGCCTTGTACAGAATGCTCTTAAATGTGTAAGTCTGACGTTAGCACTCTCAAACGCATACACACACAGCCCTGTACATTCGCCTAGGTTTTGTCTGTATGTGTTAGGGCCCTTCTCCTTTCTACTTTATATAATAATACTTGTGTTGACTGTAGGCTCCTTGGGGGCAGAGATAACAGGATGGAGTGAAAAGAAACAGGATTCGGAATCAAAAGATTTGGGTCTGCCCCTATGTGACTGAGCACAAGTTACTTTCTCCCTGAGTTCCTTCCTTAATAAAAAAGAGGCAACAGGGGCGCCTGGCAGGCTCTGACGGCTAAGGGGTTAAGGGTTGGACTCTTGATTTTGGCTCAGGTCAGTTGTGATCTCAGGGTCCTGAGATCCAGCCCCACCTGTTCCCCGCCCCTGTCCTCGCCCCCGCCAGATTCTCTTCCCCCACCCACTCACATGAGTGCACACTCTCTCTAAAATAAGAGAGAGAGAGAACAATAAAAGGCACTGCATAGTCTTTTTGTGTACTTTATCACAATGAGATAATGGATGCTCAAGGGCTTTAGAGATTGCCAAGTGCTAATGTATAATTATTCAATTGCCTTGTCTGGTTCCCAGAAGCTCAGCACCGTGCCTTGTTGTGGGTGGGAGGGGTGTGCACAAGGATTTGTGAAATGAATAGGTCATGGCGCTGACTTCCTTTGGTCTTCACAGTCGCCATCTGAGATAAGCTTTGATGTGCCCATTTCAAAGATGGGCAAACTGAGGTGCAAAGTGGGTAAAGTGCTTCACTTGTTCATTCATTCATCCAGCAGGCCTTTGGACGAGAACCACCATGCTTCAGACACTGGGGATACAAAGACAGAATCCTTCCCTCACAGTCCAGAGTGGAGGACAGACACATAAAGGTAAATATAACACGAGGCAAATTATGAATTATGGCTAATATTTATCAGGTACTTACTAAATGCCAGTCACTACGGTAAACTCATGGTGTTTTGCTCATTCGGTCCTCCCCAGACTCTACCAGTGAGGTACCATTATTATGCATGTTTCTCATCTATCTATACATAAGGCAAGGTGATTGATTGCCTAAACTTTCTGGTAAACCAGAGGCTCTCCCTTAGGCACCAAGCCCTATCACCTCTGACAGTAAGGTAGCACATGGCACATTATCAGAGTCCCAAGGAGGGACTCTGGAGGGACTAGCTCTGGAGTTCATGGTGGTCAGGGGAGGTTTCCTGAAGGACTAGAAATTAGCTAAGCAGAGGTGAGTTGGGAAGCAAGGCCATCCCAGGAGAGAGAAAGGTGTGGAGGCGGATGCAGGAAAGACCTTAGGGTTCGAAGCTGGCAGCCAAGAGAGAATTCTTGAGTCATCTTTGGTGCAAAAAGATTATTTTATTAAAGCCCGGGGATAGGACCCCTGGACAGAAAGAGCTGCCCTGGGGTCATGAGGAGTGGCCCATCATATACTTTCAAGTTGGGAGGGGATTAAGGATAGCCTAAGTCTCAAAGGAATTTTGGAAGCAAGGTTTCCAGGGCCTTAAGGGGGCTAGCTATTGTTGCAAAAAAGGTTATTTATTACTGTATAATAAAACCTTAGTCATGAGACCCTTCAGGTGTATATCGGTGGGTCATATGCTTGGGGGATGATTGCCAATGTGTATCTTAGAGGGGTAGAGATAAAGGAAGTTTCCAAAGGAATTTTTATATGTTAAAGTAGACTTACAGGATCCTGGGGCGGGGGGTGGGGGTGAGGGGGTCAGGCTTGCTTTGCCCTTATCAAGGCATTAACATGGAGGCAGCTGAGTTCCGACAGGAATGTCAGTCTGTCTGTTTTAAGGACTTAGCAGTGGGCTGTAAGTTATAAGGAAATTTAATAATTTTTCTTCTGCCTTTGTTTCCTACATCAGAGGCCACCCAATGGAAGTCTACACAGCATCCCAGGCAAGGAGGGACTGGGGTTTGTGAGGAGACTGCAGAAGCAGGCAGGGACCAGTTTAGAAAGGAGAGTGGTCCATATTCTAGAGGTAGCCAGAGGTTTGAAGGGTTTTAAGCAGAGGAAAGACTTGGTTAGATTTTTAGAACGATCATCTGGGCAGCTGGATAGAGGTGGATGGCAGGGAGAGAGACTCAGAGTACTCCAGGCACGAGGAGATGGCGGCCTGGACAAGAGACTGGGGCAGGGAAAAGGAATAAAGAGAGATTCAGAGGCTGAAATTTCCGGGGGATGATCATTTGGGGATTAAGTAAAGAGGGCAGGGAGCAATTTTGAAAGACGTGCAGCTTTGGCTTCTAATTCAGGGGAATGGGGGTGATCTGCTAAAGTCAATTTGGGATGCAACCCAGGTCTTCTGGCGCCCAGTCCCGTGCCCTTTCGCCTCCTGGCGCTGCCAGCGACGGTGGCGCATCCTGGGCCCCTGGGGAAACACAGCGGCTCAGCCCGGGCAACCGAACTCCTAGCTTTGAACCCCACCCTCCCGGAGGCGGCGGCCGCTGCAATGCGCCCTCCTTGGCGCCAGATGGCGCTCCCGCAACGCCCGACCCGCTCTGGCCCCGCTCGTCTCAGTGGCCGCGGAAGGTGACGTGGACACGGAAGTGGTCGTCGTCGCGGCGGCACCGGTGGGAGCGGGGCGCGGGGCTCAGAGTGCAGCTGGCGGTCGGGCGGACGGCGGCGTCTCGCACCTACGGCGGCGGAGGACGCGGACGTTGTCGGTTGGGTGCGAGTCCGCTGAGCCGACGAGCAGCTTCTCAGCCCCTCTCCTGCCCGTTGGAGCCCCCGGAGCCGGGACCACTCGGCCGGCGTCACCATGACCAAGGCCAGTAGCAAGGGCGGGAACCTCCGCGACAAGCTGGACGGCAACGAGCTGGACCTGAGCCTCAGCGACCTGAACGAGGTCCCCGTCAAGGAGCTGGTCAGTACGGCCCCGCCAGGCCCAGGTGCCCGCCCGAGATAGTCGCTGGCCCCTGTGCGAGCCGCCTCCTTTCCCACGCCTCACTTTCCAGATCTTAAAACTAGGTGGGAGGAGTGGGACTCAGTTCCCGGGGAGCCCACCTCTGCCCCCAGTTTTCTTCCTGGGATGGACACGTGTCACTTTGGCGCAGTTCCAGAAGATGAGAAGGCGCTGCCTATTCAGCCCTGGGCTGTTTACGGGTCAGGAGTGAATCTCCCCTCCCATCTGGGGGGGCTTTCACAGCGCTCAGCTCCGTGTTTGACTCAAAGTAGGCGCCCACGGAGTGGTTGCTGGCTGTTCGGAGAATGAATGAATAAATGAATGAATGACTCCTCTTGAGAAGTAGGCCTCTGGGTAGACCTGGGTGTGGCCCGAAACTTTGCATTTCTAGGAAGCTGGCGATCCCAGTTGGCTGTCCCTGCCCGGAGGCATCCTTCCTTGAAGAATGTGTAGTGTCACTGCTTGGTTGGCAAGGGCTCTTCCCAACAGGGCTTAAACTGGCTGGAATCCAGTTGCTGCTGCCCACCCCACCACCCCCCTACTCCCACACTCCCAGCCAGGAAACTGAGGCCTGAGGTCCCAGGAAGATCACACAACTAGTTTGTTGCCAAAGCGGAGTTAGATCATAGTCCCTACTTTTCCTATCAGGTTTCCTACCAGCACCAGCACACTAGGGTCACTTTGGATGACCTACACTTTCCTGCCTTTAATGAATTACATTTGCCTTTGGCACTGGACTCTGTAGTGTGGAGGTTAGAACAGATTACCAGCTCATATTCAGTTCCATTGCTTAAGAGCCACGTCCCTGCCCTTGGCAAGCTGATTAACCTTTATGCCCCTAGATTTTCTCATTTATAAAATGGTGATAATAGTTCCCATTTTACAGGGTTGTGAGGATTAAGGTTGTAATGTAAGATACTTGGTAGGTAGTAAATGTTGACGCGTGCAGCTATTATGTTATTATTACTATTCCGTGATATTACGGTGCTAATTTTTAAAGGCCTTCCTAATTGTGGGAATTTTCTCTGGAAAATGCTTCATGTCACTGAACCATTCCACGTGTTGGTTTGACATTTTGTTCTCATTCCTTTTCCTAGGCTGCCCTCCCGAAGGCCACTGTGCTGGATCTTTCCTGCAATAAACTGACTAGTCTCCCGGTAAGATTGGCAGGCAGGCACGCTTCCTTGTAGAGCCCTGATGGTTCTTGTTTGAGGGAGTTATGTCTTCAGAGTCGTAATTTCAGGACAGGCCTGCAGACAAGCTGTAACTGAATGGGAGCGTGCTGGGGGTGGGGTGGGGTGGGGTGGTTTGTCTCAGCAAGAAGGGAAGCACGGTAGACACTTCTTTAGAACAGTGGGAAGGTCAGGCCATGAAAAACTAAAGTCAACCGAATGCTGCCTGAATCACTTATTGGGGTCATCTTTTTTTCTGCCTTATTTTATTCCTTTGAAAAATAGTTTACCTCCCTATTGTGGAGAGGAGAGTAGAGGCCATTCTGTAAGTTCCTCTGGTTTCCAAGGAGAGAGCTGCTTATGAACAGCCTCTCAGTGTATCTTTTGATGAGGAACAGAAGAAAAAATGTGGCTTTTGGGGACTACTGTATCATTATTCTCCCAACCGTTGAATTACTTGAGATAATTTTTTGTTCGACGCATCCAGCCTGTGGTCAGATCCTTTCGATTTTTCTTGCACAACTTCTCCCAGTTCTCCTTCTCCATCATATGCTTTGTGATGTCTTCAGTCCGCGGTCCTTTCCCTGCGTAGGCGCCAGAGTGGTTCAGTCCCTGCAGCCACTCCTGGGTGATGGCCGGTCTGTGCTCCAGAGCAATGCGCTGTCAGTGTCAGGCCTGAGTCTGTTGCCGTTGTCATCTTTGCCAGCGATCACTCCGGCCATGTCACTCCCTGCCCGGCTTCCCTGGGCTCTGCTCAGGGATCGGGTCTCAGAAGTTGGCAGTGTCTTCCTTGGGTCATTAGTCTGTTCCCCTGTCAGTATTCCCCTTGGGCCTCGCTCATTATCTCTAGCATCTTCCCGCAGCTCAGCAAGAACCATTTCTCATACTGAGAAAGCATCCGAGATCACGCTGCTTCTAGGCCGTATTTCGTGTCTAGTGAAAGTATGGGGGCCAGTCCCTGCTGCCCGCCGCCACCGGGCGTGTTGTCAGCAGTCCCGCCGGGCCCCTCCTGGTGCGCTTTTCAGTCCAAGTGTGTTCAGCTGTTTGTGCCTTCCTCGGCAGTGCCGATCGCTGGCGGTTACAGGTCCCCAGAGAGCGTGCGCAGTGCCTCTGCGCCGAGGTGGGAGCAGCACCGCAGATGGGTGCTGTGCTGGGTGCTGCAAAGAACAGAGAATAGCACTGAGTGCTTGAGGGGCGCTCCATCTTTTTAGGGAAGTGGGCGGTCCCGCTGCGCTTTGACCGCCCCCGTGAAAGGAGAGCGCAGGGTGCCGTGGGGGGGCCGGAGGGACCCCAGTCCCTCCAGGAGCGATCTAGGGGTTGGGCTGGAGGGCGCACAGAGCATGAGGGAGCACACACTTATTTTGTGCCTACTTTAAAGGTGCTAAGTCCTTGGACGACGCAGCTCACTGCTTCCCCCGGACGCGCTGGGCGTCGGCTGCGTCTCCTTGCGGGTATAAGAGCCGGGGGCAGGTGGGGTCAGGGTTGCCACGCAGCCGCCTCCGCCTCCCGGGCTCCAGCCTCTCCCGACGAGGGCCCGGGCCTGACGTGTCCTGTGTCTGGGTCCCAGGCGGATTTCTGCGGCCTCACGCACCTGGTGAAGCTGGACCTGAGCAAGAATAAACTGCAGCAGCTGCCCGCGGACTTTGGCCGTCTGGTCAACCTCCAGCACCTGGATCTCCTCAACAACAGGCTGGTGACCCTGCCTGTCAGCTTTGCTCAGCTCAAGGTAACAGTTCATGAACCCGAGTTCGCTGCCAGGTGAGGCAGAGGGCCCGGGGACATGCGGGGCACGGCTGGGAGCGCGGCCGGCGGGGACAGCACCGGGGTGCTGCCGCCTCGGAGGGCAGGGGCGTGCTTCCCGCTCAGTCCCCTGGAGGGGCTCTGTGTGGACCTGGGCTCGACCAGCCTCTCCGCCCTGTCTCTCCAGAGCCTGAAGTGGCTGGACCTGAAGGATAACCCCCTGGACCCTGCCCTGGCCAAAGTGGCGGGGGATTGCCTGGACGAGAAGCAGTGTAAGCAGTGTGCCAGCAAGGTAAGCCCCAAGCTCCCCCGGGGCTCCCCCGCACGGTCCCCCGGGGCTCGCCGCTGCCTCCTCTTGTTCCTTCCCCTCCCAGGGCACCTGTGGCTGTGGGAGGTTTCCAGCACTGAGGTCTCGGTGAAATACGGCTGCTAGCGGCCTGTCAGGCAGAGGAACCTGTTTCTGTGTTGACTTTACAAGTAGGAGAACAGTACTGGCTTCCCCGTTGTAGAGCTTCCATTCTTAAGAAACCTGGGCCGTGGGGCGCCTGGGGGGCCGGGGGGCCCATCCGGTTGTGTGTCTGCCTTCGGCTCAGGTCATGGTCCCAGGGTCCTGGGATCGAGCCCTGCATCGGGCTCCCGGCTCAGTTGGGAGCCTGCTTCTCCCTCTGCCCCTTCCCCTGCTTGTGTGCGCGCCCTCTCTCTCTCTCTCTCTCTCTCTCTCTCTCTCTCTCTCTCTCTCTCTCTCTCTCATAAATAAAATCTTAAAAAAGAAAGAAACCAGGACCTTGCCTAATCCAACATCCCACCATTGACAGTTCTTTAAATGGGACAAGAAGATTATGTGAGTCACAGGCATTGTAGGAATTTTGATAATATAAATGTTAACATTCGTAAGCTTATACCTGTAAGCAGACACATCCCGGGCAGATCTGACATTTGATTTCAGTCAAGTCGTCTGATGTAGGAGCGAGGAGCTAAAGGCAGCATGGAAGGCAGGCGTCGCCAACAGGCCCGAAGATGCCTCGCACTGTTTTGTTTTGTTTTAAGGATTTTTATTTTATTTTTAGAGAGAGAGCATGTGCGAGAGGGGAGAGGCAGAGGCAGGGGGAGAGAATCCCAAGCAGGCTCCACACTCAGTGCAGAGTCTGATGCGGGGCTCAGTCTCAGTATCCTGAGATCATGACCTGAGCCGAAATCAGGAGTCAGACGCTTAACCAATTGAGCCCCCCCGCCCCCCATGCCTCGCACTGCATCTCTCCAGCACTAGCCACGGTCACTTTTTCCCTCCAGCTTTAGAGCAGCTGAGCGCCAGATGGCGTACTTGGCCATGTTTAGGAGGCACGATGAACAGAAAGGAATCAAAACGCTTTAACTTTAAATGCTAGAATGAAGGGAAGGGAAATGCGGGCACGGTGGGTCTCTAGGTGAATCTCAGGAATAATGGCCTTTCTTTTCTTATCGTTAGTTCAGGGCCTCTTAGAAAGTCTCATCATGTGTCCCACCCATTGTCACAGGAGACCAGGTACAAGGTCAGTGCGGCCCGGTAGCCCTTGGCTGAGAACAATACAAGTGATCCGTGAGGTCCCAATGCTTTAGGATGCTGTTCTGAAGAACGGCCGGAGCCGTGACCGACCGCTCTTCCTGTGTCCTGCGTGCTTTATGCCTCGCCTCGTGATCCTCATAACCCTGGGAGGGAGAGCTCCCTTCCATTTCTCTGACGCGAGAAACGCTCACTATGCACACGCATTTCATTTCTCCGTGTAGTCACTCAACTAATAATGTGTTAAACCGTATGAAATTGCTGATATTCCTCAAAGATTGTTTATTTATTTATTTGACAGAGACGCAGCGAGAGAGGGAACACAAGCAGGGGCAGTGGGAGAGGGAGAAGCAGGCCTCCTGCGGAGCAGGGAGCCTGATTTGGGGCTCGATCCCAGGACCTTGGGATCATGACCCGAGCCGAAGGCAGACGCCTAATAACTGAGCCACCCAGGCGCGCCTCAAAGATCGTTTTTCTTGAGCACCCAGATCTTTAGTATTAGCATACAGCTTGCAGAGCGAGCCCACTACTGCATTGTGGATATGGTCCCGGAAGCCGTGCTCCCCGGCACCGCGGTCCAGCACAGACTCTGGTGTGTGGCACACCCTTAGGCATCGTAGCGGAGTGCCTTGGGTCAGCCAGAATGAGGTCACTTGTCCCTAGGAGTTAGCCCTCCCCAGCTCTGAGCTTGTGTGGGTGCACGGGGCAGCTGCAGTAAGCGATAAGCTAGGTGCAGAGCACAGCACCTTTTAAAAATAATTTGCTAGCCGGACGGTATTAAGTGCTTACTGTGTGCTGCAGACCGGCATGGATAGACGACGTCTGCCCTCCGGGGCTCACAGTCCACACTAGAGGCGTCGCTCCCATTTCTGAGCTTGGTGTGTTGTCACAGCACTCCTGATGTACGGGAGCCCAGGTGAAATGGGATGTCTCTTAAACTGCTCTGCTCTTTATTTAGCCACCCGTACACCCCTTAAAACCACCGGAATGGTTGGTGTTTATTTAGTATTCGGAGTTCAGAGTGAGACGGGGACTTTGAACTTGGGCTGCCTCCCGCCATCAGGCTTGACCTTTGACAGATCCTGCACTCCTTGTTGAGTGGCCATTGTATAGTGAACTTGACTCCCTTCCGAGAGGTTGCAGCAGGTTCAAGGGCTAGGACAGGGTTCTTCGTGGCTTCAAAGCAGGCTTTTGCAGGGAGCCCGAGAGGGGAAATCACTTGCTAAGGTCACACGGTTAGGAAGTGGTAGAGTCAGGATTGCGCTGGGCTCTAAGCCTGCGCTCTGTCCTCTACATCCGAGGGATACCAGCTTCTAAAAATACAAACAAACCTAAAAAAATAAAGTTTTTTACCTCCTCCCCTACCCGTGCCCATAGTGAGAATCTCTGGGGCCGTCGGAGTCAGAGGCCGCCCGTGACTGAGTGCACGAGGACTGGGCGCGAGGGCTTTGTCTGCTGGGTGGGCCGCGTGGCGCTTCCCTTCCTCCTGGAGGCTTCCTCGCTCCGCGCGCTGACGTGAGTGGGGCAGGCTCTGGCCCGGGGGCTCAGAAGACCTGTGCTCTCAGCTGTGCTACTTTGGAGCTGTGGGGCGTGCACAGATCAGCCCCCCACTCCAGCCTTGGCTTTTTGCCTCTGGAAATGGGGAGCCAGGCAGTTGTTCATCAAACATAGGATTGAGTGTCTAGCCGGCAGAGGGGACAGCAGTCTCCACCCTCAAGGAACCTGGTGTTGAGACCTGGAGAGGGAAGATGCCTCCCCAGACGTGGTGGCGGGGAGCTTGCATAAGGTAGCCCAGGGAGCCAGGGAGGGAAGGCTCAGCAGCAGAGCTGCTGGGGGCTGATGGGAGACCACGCGTGTGACAGTAACTACAGAGCAGGACCCCTGAAACACTCCGGTTGGCATCCGCTCACAGCTTTAGTGGCCTGGGCTCGAATGACCCGTCTGCAACTAAGGCCGGCGGCATGAGTCAGGAGACAGGGACGAGTTGCCTCCCCTAGCTCTGCGTTGCCCGGGGCTGTGCCGGCCTGAAAAGAGCAGGGGGCCCCTTGGAGCCTCCGGAGTGGACGTGCGCCCCGCGGCTTCCCCTGTCCCCCTGCTCAGGGCACTTCAGCACCCCTGTCCCTCCCGCAGGTGTTACAGCACATGAAGGCCGTGCAGGCCGATCAGGAGCGAGAGAGGCAGCGACGGCTGGAAGTAGAACGAGGTACGTGCCATCCCCCCCGGCCGTCTTCCCGTCCTTCTGCAGCCGCTGACTCCCCTGCGGCGGGAGCTGGGGTCCCCGGAAGTGGCGGGCAGAAGCGGGGGGCCATGTGGCGGTGGACGGCATCATCTCTGTCCGGCGGGTCTATCTCCAGGCCTGGCTCGCCCATGGAGCTCCAGAGCCCTCTAGCCTGCTAGGAGGGTTAAAGGCATCAGAACTTAAGCACGGCCAAGACAGTCCCCTTCAAGCCCTCCCCAGGGCTCCCCTATAGTAAGCAGTCCCCATTCCTGCACCTACTCAAGCCTGAAACTGGAAAGATGGCCAGGATGTCTTTGTTCAGTTACTCTGATATCCAGTCTGTCAGCAAGTCCTGGTGTGATGGTCCCTCCCCTCTGGGCCCTGCGACTCAGGCTCCCTGCTGCAGCCCTGGCGCCCCCCAGCCCCGTGGCCTGTCTGCACACTTGCGCCCCTTCCGCCCTGCAGCGATGGAGATCTTTTTAAAACAGAACTCAATCATGCTGCTCTTTGCTTAAAGCGCTCTAATGGCTTCTGCTGGAACTTGGGAGGGAGGGGCATAGTCCTGGTTCTAGGCGAACCCTGAGATGGAGCCCAAGTGACCCCCGGGCCCTTTTACATGCGTGGCTCCTGTGATGCCATTGTTTCCTTGGACCACGGCTGCTTGACTTCCTGCCGCCACGTGCTCTCTCCGGGCTGGGCGTAATGTGCCCTTGGAGTTCTCAGTGCCCAGCTGGAACTTGGAGCTGGTTAGTATGTGGAAAACCAGTGGAAAGCTCCAGTACTTAGCGTACTACCCGTCGGCCACATTATGTATGGGTCAGAGAGGCTTTTAAGCCATTAAGGGACATTTAACTCCCTAATTTGTGGCATTCTGGCTTTGGAAAAATGTACTTCACGCTTCCAAATAACTCATTTGGAAGTGCATTTTTAGAAGCCGGTGATTTGTAAGTTGGGTACTGGATGTGAACGCACTTGACCCGTGAAGTGAATCAGAAGGCACCACAGACTCCGGAGGTGAGGTCTAGAGGTTACCCTCTGACAAATTATTAGTCTTGCTTTCTCAGGAAAACATTCCCATCTTCTCTCACCGTGAACTTGAGCACTCACTTTCCCTTCTTCCTCGCCCTTCCCATGCCACGTTCCTTTCCGAGGTTTGGGAGGATAGGAATCCCATAAAATCCACAGCCCCGGTGTCTCTTCTCCCGACGGCGGAGTTGTAGAAGGCTGTCACTCGCTGTCCTTTCCGTACCCCGGCTCGTCACCACGCCCCTTGTTACCTCACCCTAATCTCTCTGCTGCCCGGGGCTCGGACCCCTTTAATGCAGTCAGCAAACGCTGAGAGCAGCTTACTGCGTCTGAGGGAGGGCTTACTTCCCCGAGAGCAGAGACCGCCTTTTTCCCTTAATACAGCTTACGTGACCTGCGGCCTAAGGGAAGGGAGGCCGAACCCAAGCTTTTAGTTCCTCGGGAAAGCACTCTTGCAGGTTGAGGGCTGAGAAGTCACTTTGGGGTGCATTTTCCGGTAGAGGCCGAGAAGAAGCGGGAGGCCAAGCAGCGAGCTAAGGAGGCTCAGGAGCGGGAGCTGCGGAAGCGGGAGAAGGCAGAAGAGAAGGAGCGCCGGAGAAAGGAGTACGACGCCCTTAAGGCAGCCAAGCGGGAGCAGGAGAAGAAGCCCAAGAAGGAGACGAATCAGGCTCCGAGTATGTGTTCGCGGCCGCAGGGCTCCCGCTGGGGTGCAGCGGGGGCCGAGGAGCAAGCGCGCGAGGCAGCCCGCGTGGTCGGAGGGAGCACTCTGAGGCCCGCGGGGAGCGTGGAGGGTCTGCCGGCGGGGCGTGGGGGGCCGTCCTGGAGCGGGTGCTCTGTTGCCGCCTTGCCCCAGAGTGTGTGGTCAGAGGTGGCCGAGAGCCTTCCGGGAACAGGGAGCTGCCCTTCCCGTCAGGGTTAGATGCTAGAGTCGCGACAAGGCGAAGACCGTGCCCTTCAGAGCCCCTCACGGCGTCTGTGACGTGCATGTGGCATCGTGAGTGCCGGTACCGTCCCGGGGAGGCCGGCACCGCCTCTGCCTCTCTAGGTCGGAGCAGAGCGCTTGCTCTCTTTCTGCTTGAACGCCAGGGGAATGGTGCTCAGGGAGCCGCGTTGTATAAGATCCACGCTAGCGCTTGGCTTGATTGTGTCCAGTTGAGTTTGTGAGGTGACGTGGCTCCGTGTGCAGGGGAGTCCCATACCCTCTGGGTCAGCAGGGGCCTCCGACGGAGAGGCAGCTGAGAGGGGAAGGGGCCCCGTCAGGTGGGCCGAGGCCCGGGGCGCTGCTGCTTGCCCTTGCTGGCCTTGAGCAAGTTGCCTAGCCACTTTTTTGTTCCCTTGTGTAAAACGAGGATCGGACCTCCTTACAGGGCAGCATTAAGTAAGAAAATCTATGTGACGGGATCATGCAGTTCTTGGCGTGTGGGCACTCCGTCAAGTTTTTAAAGTTCAGTCTAAAAAAAAATCTCAAAACCAATTTTTAAAAAAAATTAGAAATGTAATATATATGTATTCATTCCAGAGAACTAACAAAGTTTCATATGTGTATCAGAAAATGGCAGTCACCTGTGATCCCCCACTCCCAGCAGCAGTCACCGTTGACAGGATGCTAGCTGACCTTCCCGGGTTGTTTTTAAGATTTATTTATTTGAGAGAGCGAGTGAGCAAGCGCACGCACGCACAAGCAGAAGGGGTAGAGGGAGAGAGAGAGACTCAAGCGGACTCCGCACTGAGGGTGGACCCTGATGTGAGGCTCGATCGCATGACCCCGAGATCATGACCTGAGCAGAAACCAAGAGTTGGCCACTTAACCGACTTGCGCCACCCTGGGGCCCCCGGGTGCCTCTTCTATAAAGATGAGGACACGAACAACAGTAACATCTCCAGCCTGTTTCCCCAAATGGGCAGCACGCGACCCATGCTCAGTGCCCCCTGAAAAACCCGTCCCCTGACCCCGAGGGTCGCCCCGGGGACCACGAGCTGCGTGAGGCACTGGAATGAGAGCCGCTGGGGGAGGACTTCTGCCCCCGTCTCCGCGTCAGCACAGTGTGTGACAACTCAGATGTTCCTGAAAGTCTTCTCTGCGGGGCCTGGGAGTCATCTGAGAAGGGAGTGGGAGCGGGTCCGCACGGAGAGACGAGCGTCGCCGGGTAGAGCGCGCATCTCCTCACACTGACGGAACCTTCTGTCCCTGCAGAGTCCAAGTCCGGCTCCCGGCCCCGCAAGCCGCCTCCCCGGAGACACAGCAGGTCCTGGGCCGTGCTGAAGCTGCTGCTGCTGCTGCTGCTGTGTGCGGCCGGCGGGCTGGTGGCCTGTCGGGTGACCGAGCTGCGGCGGCAGCCCCTCTGCGCCAGCGTGAACACCATCTACGACAACGCGCTCCGGGGGCTGCGCGGCCACGACATCCTGCAGTGGGTGCTGCAGACCGAGTCTCAGCAGTGAGCCTGCCCTCAACACCTGCTGCCTCCCAGCCTTGGAGCTTGGATTCCTATGGAATTGGGTTCTGCTGGATACAACCTCTTTTTAGCGTCAGACCTACCTGCCATCATCCAATGGCTGCCGATTGGTACTTGAGATCTCCTCTCTGTAGGACTTCTTTGTTCCTTAGTCAGGGTTCCCTGGTGGAATAAGGAGAAGTGGGAGGGGGGGACAGTTTACCTGCATGCCTAAAGGAATAGGCTTGGGGTGGGCAGAGGAAAAAACGGGCCTTTTCTAGTTGTTACACAAAGCTGTGTAAAGGCAAGGCTCGTTTCTACTAAACGGTCAGGTCAGCTGTCACTACATTTATACTTTTGTATGTCACAAACCCTTTCTTTCATTCCTCCCTGCGTAGCCAGGGCAGATCAGGAGGCAGTGTGATATTGGGGACTAAGGGAACACCATACTCAATAAATCTAGCCTAAATTGGGGGGTGGGGGAGGGTATACTTATTTTCTTAAGGATCTCAGACATTTTAATGACCATACAAAATCTCAGGCTGTGAAAGGGACCTCGGGACCATTCAGTCCAATAGTAACACATGCAGACCGGGAAACTGAGGCCGCCTTCCATGACTTGCCTACGGTCTCCCAGCTAGTTTGAGGCAGAACTAGACTCTCACGCCAGTATCCTCTCTTTCCACCATTTTGCTTCCTTAACAATGTCTGGAGAGAAGAGAACTCACCCCGACCCCGGAACCGAGCCTCTCTCGGCTGGAGTGCAGACTCTTAGACGGTAGGCAGCTTCGTGTCCCACAAATAGGACTCTCCCAGCCAGGAGGGTCTGGGGCAGCTCCTGCAGCGTCCTGCCCCCACTTGTGTGGCCCTCACAAAACGGTCCGGGCTCCTTGGCTCTGTGTTAGAGCATTAACTCCCCGATTGCCAGTAAACAAGGAGGTGGACCGTCTCGAAGCATTCTGTCTGTGACAGCTGACGGTTGTCGGTGTGACGAAGTCGGAGGCAGCCTGCAGACTCCACAGTTTCATAGAGCTGGAGGCTTAGCGTCGTTTGGGTCTAGACCTAAAACCACCTCCGTGATGAAGGGAAACAAGTAGCACCATGGAGTTTAAAAGTGGTGCGTTTACAAACGGCTAGCACAGAGAGGGGCAGGGCCGTCCGTTCTCCTGTCTGCCAGACTCGGCCTCCTTGGCCGCCTGCTTGCACAGAAGCCAGAGGAAGGGATAAGACGTGGTCGCCATGGTGCTCATTCACTGAAAATGCCCAACTGCAAGCTGCTTGTCTCTCCCTCAGGAGGGCAAGAACCTGTCAGGATTCAGAGATTGAGGGTGGGGTCCCACTTTCTGCCTTTGTGGCTCATCTGGATAGGACAGCCACTCATGACTGTCCTCAGACTGGAAGAGTGACTTGTTCCTCTCTCCCCCTCCCCAGACGGCCCTGCTACAGGGGCCCACACCTTACTCAGAAATCACTACACATTCCTTAGTCTTCCTCCAAGCTCCAGAGCCATTGGTACAAATGCTTTATTGAAACTAAATACATAGTATGTGAGATGAGATGAAGAGGATGGGGAGTCAGCCCACGGATCAGACCCCCATGCAGGGCGCCCAGCCCCGCCCAGCCAGCCCGCTGGGGGAAGTTCCCTCACCATCTCGAGATTTGAAGCGGAGGTTCTTGTGGATTTCTACAATTATTAAATACGTCTGAGTGGTCTGTCTTTGTTCCTTTGTGTTTTGAGGGCGGCTGGGGTAGGGTGACTTGGGCACGGCAGCGGAGCTGCGCCGGGAGAGGGACATTCAGTGCTTGCGAAGATGAACGCAAGGATCTCCGCCATCTGTGCCCCGCCGGCAGGGGACTTCCGGAGGCACTGACGCCCAGCAAGGAGTCTGTTGTGAGCCCGACCCGGGCTTGTGCTTCGGGAAGTGCTTCCAGCTGCCTCCTATGGTCCTCTTCCGAGCTGGGTGAGGTGGAAATCTCCAGCTTCCCCGAGGCTGGCCTCAGTCCGCACCGTCTAGAGAGAGATCTGGCTGCAAAGTGGTCATCTGAAGGTACACGCGCCTGGATAGCTCTGGTCCGACACGGCGGGAGGTGGCGGTCACACCTTCCCCACGGCGCACCTGTATGTCTGCCAGCAAATTCAGGCGTTCTTGCTCCGAGGGACACCGCCTGTAAGCCTGAAAGTGGCAAATGACCTCTCAATACTGTACGACCCAGAGTCACCCCTGTCTATCAATGAGGGGGCAGTGAGCTTGGAGGGAGGGATGAGAACCTATCCTCTGTCCTTGGGTTACCGTTCACTGATCTCGGCAGGCCCGCACTGCTGACTACTGGTGCCCTCCACGGAAGCTGCCTGGGAGTCCACTGACGCCACGGCGCTGGGGGTGACCGCCGGAGCAGCCTACCTGGACCAGGAGCTGGGGCGAGGGATAGGTGTCCACAATGGCGCTGGCCATTTCCAGGCTGACTCGGTTCAGCTGCTGAATCTGTCTCCGCCACACCAGCACGAGTCCCCTGCCTGCTCGGTCCACCTTTGCCCCTCCAGCCCAGTCACTCTCCGGGCAGAAGGAGAAACTAGTTTGGTCTCGAAGCTTCCTGTGAACAGCGGTTGAGGAGCCGTGAGTCACTCGGCACTCCACCTGTCCCCTTCGCTGGGAACTTGGACACCCTCCCTCTACTGACCTCACGAGTGCCTCTTTGGGCGCTCACTTTGTTCCCAAGCAGTGCTAGTTGCTGGTTCCCTTAAAAATGACATCTCGTCCTTTTCATTAAGAGAGAAGGTGCGAGAAAAGTACCAGTTTGTTTCCCATGCTGACACTGGGTTGCATGGACCAGGGAGGCGGTGTGCACAGGGGTAGCCATTAGGGACTGGGTGTCAGGCCACCTGGGCGTCTGGTTCCATTTCTAACTTGCTAGGAGCTCAGACAAGGCAGTCTTCAGGCCTCTGGTCCCTTGGGTAGAAAATGGGGGACTTGGACTGGACTGAGGTCTCCTACTAATTTTTAATTCTGAATGCGAACACTCCCGGAGCTCGGTCAGCTGGAAGTTTGTTTTAAGAGGGCTAACAGTGTAACCTGACCGGAAATGGGTCCTGCTAACCTGGCTCACAGGTGACCCGGCACCAGCCCGCAGGACTCGAACTTACAGAGGAGCCGGCACAGAACGTTTTAAAGGGACTGGGCTTGATGGCTCCTCACCAGCATCCCCAGCACAAGGCTGGCTCCGTCACGCGTGGGGCCCGGCAGGGGGACCGAGCCTTGCGGGAGCACTCACTTGAAGGGCACCTCGGCCACGGCCTTGGTAAACGCGCATGCGAAGTCGGCCAGTTCTTTCCAGCTCTGCACCAGTCGGGCCTGGGCTTGCGTGTGCAGCTGTAGATCCACCAGCGCCTAGAGACCCGAGGGCAGGGCGGGTTGGAGGGGCGGAGGGAGACTTGTCTTGAGGCTCCTCTCTCACGCCCGCCGAAGCTGCACCCCAGCCCCTTGGCCCCCCGTTTCACCCCTTCTCTCCTACTCAGCGCCAAGGCAGAAAGGCGTGTCCGGCAGGCACTTTGCTCCTGATCTAGAGCAAATCGGGTTCGATGAGAGTAGGGGCCCCAAAGTCCTTACCTCTTCCACATCTACCCGGGACACCACGCGCCCTGCGCTGGCCTCTGGTCGTCTCTGCTGCTTCTCCTTGGCCTGTTCCCTACCTGCCACTCCCTGCTTCCTTCTTCTTGGAGGGTTTGGAGCACTGAAACGGGACGGAATGAGAGAGCAGCAGCTCCAGGCAGAGTCTGGGCAGAAGGGGGGTGAGAAGACCTGAGCAGGACACAGGGCTTGTTGGCGGGGGGTGGGGTGGGGAGGGGGGGCAGGACCCAGATCTCGGATGAGTAAGGTCACCCCTGGCAGAGCTGCCCCTTTTCATGCTAAGTCTCAAGGGCCGATTCAAACCTGAAGCATTTCTCCTGATCTACAATCACCAGTGACAGAGCTTTCCCAGCTGCCCTCGCTGTGGCGTCGGTCACAAAGCTCCGCAGCGTTTCCTTCCCCTTCTCGGTGCCGCCCACGCTTCCCTGCACGAAGGGCAGACACTGCGTTAACGTTCGGCCCCCAGAGGCGGCCCCCCGTCCCATGCCTCAGCCCCCAGCCTGCTCTGCCCACCTGCTTCAAGTTCAGGACCATGGACGCAAATGCCTCTGCCAGGAGCAGCACCAGGACCCTCGGCTCCTCCACCCAGTCCTCCGGACCGTCCTGCCAAAGGACCCGGAACGCAGCACAGGGGGCAGGTCAGCAGGTGCTCAGCACCTGTGAGAGAGACCCGGGCCTTCTGGGTGAATGAGCGCACCCGCATTGACCAAGCCCATTTTTGCATTATTCTTTTTCTCCCGGAATGAAGCCAGGTGGAGAGAAACAATAACCCAAGGCCCCCTCCCTCCCTCCCCAGTCCTCAACTGTTCCACCTTGTGCACCGCGTTGCACCGCGTCTCAGAGGCAGTGAAGAAAGGGAGTTGAAATGGCCGAGAACTGCCAATGTTCCTGTGCACTCTGCATAGGGGAGCAGGGGGGGAAGGAAACTTCCAGAAGGTTTTGTGCAAGTAAGTACTTGGCCTTTGAGGGCAGAGGCTGACTGGGAGCTGAGTGGCCCTTACAGACACACAGATTGTATGTGACAAAGACAAGAGCCACAAGGGAAGCTGCCACCTGGGAGGGCCCGGCCCCTCCTCTTCACCATCGCCACGGGGCGGCCTCCCTCGAAGACCTCCCGTGACGGCCTCCCTCGATGGCCTCCCTCAACACACCCCCGCAGGGCTCATGGGGAGGGTCTTCTCACTGGGTCCCTGTAAGCAAATGCCAAGACCCACAATACAGCCAAGTGAGCGGGAGGACTGCTGGTCTCTAGTTCCCGCTCACCACCCATCGGCTGTGACCCTTCATACAGCTTTCAACTTCTCTCGCTGGGCTCCCCGCCCCTGATGCGGGGGAGAACTCCCTCCGTGCGGTAGAACTGCCATGGACACGTGAGGGAGAATGCGGAAGCGCTCTGAAACGTAACTCCGATACGAATATAAAGATTTGCTAATACCCCAAATCAAAAAGTGTGCAATTACCCTAAATTACTGAGAAAATTATGAGAGCCAAACGAGGGGGAAAAATTTGTTTTAAGCAGGCTCCATGCCCAATGTGGGGCTTGAACTCATGACCCCGAGATCACGAGTCTCACGCTCTACCGACTAAGCCAGCCAGGTGCCCCGAGAGAGGAAAAAAATCTTAATGTTTCATCTAGAGACCCTTACAAATGAGGGGTGGAGTATTCTGGATTCGCAGATAAAAGTGGAAGGCACAGGAGTCGTAGAAACCTCGGGAGCCTGGGCCAAGGAAGGAACATTTGCTGTGTGCTTACTATGTGCTCAGGGCTTGGCTATCTCAGTCCCCACAACATGGAGCACCCACAGGGATGCAACAGTGTTCTTGTTTTACACACGAGGCACAAAGAGATGAAATAATCTTCCCAGGGTCATAGCAGTAAAGCCCTGGGGCGTGAGATGCAAGCACAAGCCCGCCCATTCCCAAAGGCCAGTTAGAACTAGGAATCCTGGGGCGCCTGGGTGGCTCAGTAGGTTAAGCCTCTGCCTTCGGCTCAGGTCATGATCTCAGGGTCCTGGGATCGAGCCCCGCATCGGGCTCTCTGCCTGCCTCTCTGCCTACTTGTGATCTCTGTCAAATAAATAAATAAAATCTTAAAAAAAAAAAAAAAAAAGAACTAGGAATCCTATGCAGATTATCTTCCTTCTGCCCCGAGGATTCACTCTCCCCCTTTCCACTCTGCTCTCTGCAGGAGACCACATCACCCTAACCCTCTGATGCAAATGGCCAAGTGGGAATCTTGGGCCGGGGACACGCACACGCGCGCGCGCGCACGCACACACGCACGCACACACACACACACACACACATACACACACAACCCAACAGGAGACTGGAGGGAGGGAGGGAAGAAGGGAGGGAGGAGTGAAGTCGAGCTACTCCTGCAGCTCTCTCGAAATGCGAAATGCGAAATGCGTCACTTAGGGTTTCCTATGTTCCTCAGCAGGAGGTCAAGTTTCTCTCAAAGGGGGTCCCCTCTACATTTCCCTCTCCTTCCGGATTCTGGTAACCACTTGCTCCCCTCATCCCTTCAGGCCTAGGCATGGTAACAAATATGCCAGTGGTCCTCAATCAGGGCCAATTTTTCCCCATAAGGGGCGTTTGACAACTTCTAGACATTCCGGATTGTCAGGACTGAGAGGGTGCTACCGGCATCGAGTGGGCTGAGGCCAGGGAGGCTGCTCGACATTCTCCAGCGCACAGGCCAGCCCCTCACAACAGAGAATTATCCGATCTGAAATGCCGACTGTACCCGAGGTGGAGAAACCCTGAGTTGTGGTGTCATTACCATGAGGAGCTGGGTCGCCCCTTGCAGATGCCCTGTAACCCGCCCACGCTTTAGGACACTGTTCCATTCTTACACCTTCCTCAAATTATCCTAAGTTGAGTGTGCCAGCTGTTCTCCTGCTGGGACCCTAATATTCTTTAGAACGAAAGCGCGTTTATCCAGGAGCTTGAAGGGGGTTGGAGGGACATCAGCCCAAAACCCACTACCTCGGCTGGTGCAGCCCTTCTCCTCCAGGTGATGCTGCAGGGCACGGCCTGGGCCTCGATCACACAGCGGCACTCCATGGACTGCAGCGCCCCGAGGAGCTGGCCTCCCCCTTCCATCTGCAAAAGCACTGCAACAGATGACGGGAGAGGGGCGGTCAGGGGCTGGCCCAGAAAGCGGGAACCCCAGCACGGGACGAAGACAGATGCTAAGAGGACCTGGATCCAGCATCACGATGACGTGCTTTAAACATTCCTCAGGCCTCTGAGCTTTCAGCCTGTTAGCCAGGGCTGCCTTCTTTGTCCTCTCCTGTTGTCCCAGGGTGCGTTCCTTCTGGCTTGCTCGTTTCCGCGGCTGGCATCCCTGGAAGCCTCTCCTCTGGACCTCCTGGCTATGCTTGGCTCTCTTCTGAAGTGGGGGGACCTCAGCATTGGTTTCGGTTATGGCCCAGCTGCTGTTCTGGACACGGCAGGTAGCTTTGAAGGCCGGAAGCTGGTGGCATGGATTGTCTCCCGCAGGGCCCTTGTTATTTGATACAGGTCTCTCTGAGGTGTCATAGAGGGGAACATCAGGGAACTTTGGAAAGGGTTCTTTTTTCCAGTCACATGATGCTCCTTCACTGTTTTGATGATCCCATACACTTTGAACTGGAGAGCTAGAATCCTCAGGGCTCAGCGGCTTGCGGGTCAGAAACTTACATGCAAGCCTCTCAGCCAGGGGAACGTACTCTTCCTCATCCTCACTTTCACTGCTTAGCACCCTTACTGGCTCTGTTTGTGTGACAGATTCAGCTGTGTCTGGGACAGGTGGTACACCTTTCGACCCTGGTGATGGAGGACAGGAGGCCTCAGAATCCGAGGTGTCAACCACAACGATCTCCTCCTCCCTCCCAGGCTGCCCCCTCTTTGTTGAAGATGGTTCCTTCTTCAGGAAGGCAAACGTTGGCAACTCTTCAGAGTCACTCTCACTGGATTCCAGTGAGAGCGATGACTTCTTCAGAGCCATCAATAAGTGCTATCAAACTAATTCCCTAAAAGGAAAAGAGATGAGACATAGACTGTAGCACTGAATTCAACCCATAAGACATGTTCTGTGGCCAAACTTTATGGAAATACATACAATACAGAAGGAGAAAAACAGGCTATGGTCCCAACACATTCAATCTGGAACTCAGTGGTCTATAGTCTAACAGGACTCCTCAAATCCCGTCCAGGTCACAAAGTGGCGATTACTATCAGAAAATGTTAATGCAGTAGTAATAAGACTCAACATCACCCCCCTGTTGGTCTCTGCATTTGAAATGTAGATGTTAAGTCATCCTTTCTTTAAAAATTGAGATGTATTCACATGCCATAAACTTCTTTCAAGTGTACAGTTCAGCAGTTTCTAGTATATTCACAAAACTGTGCATCATTGTCTATTTCCAAAATATTCTCAGCACCCGAACAAGAAATCCCATAGCCACTAAGTAGTCACTGTTCACTTCTCCCTCCCCCAGCTCCTGATAACCACAAATCTGTGTTTTTTATGGATTTACCTGTTCTTAATATTTAGTATAAACAGAATCATAGAGCAAGTGGTCCTTTGTGACTGCCTCCTTTGACTTAGCGTGTTTCTCACGGTTCCTTTATGCTGTGGCGTGTGTCAATACTTAATGGCTTTTTACCCCCGAATAACATTTCACTGCATAGATATGCCACAATTTGTTTCTCCGTTCAGCACTGCCATGAACATTCACGTCCAGGTTTTTGTGGGGAGAGGTTTTCAATTCTCTTGCACGTATACCTGGAAGCGCAACTGCTGGGTCGTGTACAAGAATCGCTCTTCGAAAAAACGTTCACAAACACTGTAGGTGTGACCCCGGATGGGCCATGTAACCTCCCTGAACCTCACTTTCCAATTTAGGAAAATAGGGATGGTAACAACACCTACTTCCTAAGATTGTGCGAAGTAACTGAAATCGTGCATCTACAGCGCTTCGCGCAGCACAGAGGCGACAGTAAGCACTCGGTAAAGGACCCTGCAAGTCTAGGGAGGGAACTCCTCTGGGTTCGCTCCCTGCACCTCGCCGCAGTCCGGCAAACCGAGGTTGCCTGCCGGGGGGGGGGGGGGCGTGTCCACACCGCGCGGCGGAGCCCCGGACGCCCTGGTCACCGAGGCCCTGCGGGGCGGTGCTCAGAAGTCTGGCCCAACCCGCCGCCCGCCGCCCGCCGCCCGCCGCCCGCCGCGCCAGCTCTCACCTGCGACTCCTCGCGCCACTCTTTCAACTGCAGCGCAAGACCCGGAAGCAGATCGCCCGGTACCGGAAGCAGATTTCTGAGACCGGAAGCGAGTGTACGGCAAACATGGCGTCGGCGGCGCTGGCGCTAAGGACGCGGGCGGCTGGTAACGGGACGCCGTGGCCGTTGCGGGGCGAGGGGTGCAGGCGGAGCGGGAACCCTGCAGGGAGCCCGAGGGTGGAGGCCGTTCCCTGCGGAGGGCCCTGGGCGCGGAGCCGGGAGAGCGCGCGTGGGGGGTGTGTGGCCCACGAGCTCTAAGTGGCCGCTGTCCCTGACCACGTGATACATCTCTGGCGCCCGGCTTTGGGTGGTGGTTCCAGGAGCATGTGTCCTTTCTTGGCCCCGCGCGCAAGTGCAGCTTCCCTAGCGTTTGGTGACGTGGGCACGCCGCTTCCACTCCGTGGATCCCTTCATCTATAAATACTGGCACACTAGAGCTCAGAAAGTTACCCCGCTCGTTCAACAGATTGAAGTCTGTGTGCCAGAACAGTGCGGTTAGGTGTTGGGGATCTCGGCAGAGATGAAGACAGTCTTTATCTCCCACACCAGTTCTATCTAGTGGATAAGCCAATAACTAACCACACAAAATGGTTGTAAATCGTGACGAGTGCTTTTAAAGACAGCAAAAACGCGCGCGCGCGCGCGCGCGTGTGTGTGTGTGTGTGTGTGTGTGTGGTGTCTTTTGGGGCGTTGGTGGTCAGGGAAGGCCTTTGAGGAGGTAACATCTAAGTTAAGACCTAAAGGATGATGGGAGGCCTAGCCCTGTAGAAGAATGAGGGGCAAGAGAGTGACGTAAGCCAGTTTTACATGTTGAGAAGCAAACCGTTGCTCTTATGTGAATTTAAAAGGGGGTAGGAGGGGCGCCTGAGTGGCTCAGTGGGTTAAAGCCTCTGCCTTCGGCTCAGGTCATGATTTCAGGGTCCTGGGACCCCGAGGTCCCGGGACCCTGAGCCCCAAATCAGGCTCTCTGCTCAGCGGGGAGCCTGCTTCCCCCTCTCTCTCTGCCTGCCTCTCTGCCTACTTGTGATCTCTCTCTCTCTGTCAAATAAATAAATAATATCTTTAAAAAAAATAAAAGAGGGTAGGAGTGGAAATGAGGAAAGCAGATGGGAAGCCGTAGTAATAGCCCTGATGAGACACGATTTAGCCAAGATGCTAGTGTCAGTGAACCTGGGGGAAGTGGGTGGTTTTAAGATCTGTTTTGGAGATAGAACCCAGAGTTTTCTCCTGAGCTGGATATGTGAGATGAGCAAAGGGAAGCAATCTGCAATCACAACTTGATTTCTGCCCGAGCCACTGCATAGGTGGTAGCATCATTTACTCTGAGGTGGAGGGTGGGAGTAGGCTGAAGGGCAAAGATTTGTGAAAGAGATAATGTAGATAAAACAAAAGCCCCATTCCTCAGCTTAATAAGTAAGAGGATGAACGAATGAATAGATTTAAAGGTAGGTAGATCCTGGTGCTGGACATTTAACATGTCTTTCTAAGTATTTATTTCTGGTCCTTTGTCCCAGCTACTCTCTGTCATTAAAACTTCAGAAATCTGGTTTCAGGATCTCTGAACTTGTAGCCTCCAGAGACTCACAAGGCTTCTCTAAAGACTCTGGCATAGCCCTGATTAACCGTGGCTGTGTCTGGAGACCTGAAAGCAAGGACTGCCAGCCCTATGCTTGTCATATAGCAAGGGACTTCCATCTTGGTTAGTATGAATTTTAGTCCACTTTCCTTTTAAAAAGAAATGCCATTGAGCATTTTGGAATGTGTATGGAGAGGTCAGATTGTCAAGGGCAGGGTGTCAGTCTTCTTGGTCAGGACCCGCGCTGGGTGGGCTTGCCGATGAAAGAGTCCAGCCTTCTGAAATAGCTAAGAGCCTGTGGGAGCCACCCTCAGAGAAGCTGCCCTTTCTGTTTACATGTATTTGGTGTGCAGGGGATGGGTGGATGGTTGCGAAAGCGGTGGGTGACGCCAAAGCGGGACCCTCTCTCTCTGGGTGTCCTGTTGCTGGGCTCTGTGGTCCAGCCCCTCCACAGTGTCTGGAGCCTTGAGGACATGCGGTGAGTGCGGCTGAAACCGGCAGCCCTGTGGCGTCCTCTTGCTGGCTTATATTTCTGTGGTGTTTGTTTCTCAACAGGACTGAATGTGTCAGGACCCAGGGCACATGGTGTTTATTTTTTTTCCGTGAATATTTCACTGCCCACCGCCTCCCCTGGCCACACACACGCTTCTCATGCAGCACATACACCCTGGACGATACAAGGAATGACTTGTCTCCTGCCATGGGAGAAGGCCAATGACTTCCAGACACTAAACGCCAACACAGTCGAGTGGCATTTCTGCTCACATATCTTCCTCCCCTCCCCTGCCCTTACCCCTTGCCACCTCTCAGCGTAGCAGATGGCCCACTGAGGCAGACAAAGAGTGATTGGGAGCCTCTCTGAACAGCATTTCTGTTCTGTCTGCAGTTACAGCCCTGCTGAGCCCCCCTCCGGCCGCATCTCTTGCCGTCAGATACGCATCCAAGAAGACAGGTGGCAGCTCCAAAAACCTGGGTGGAAAGTCACCAGGCAAACGCTTCGGCCTCAAGAAAATGGAGGGTGAGGGTGTGCCTTGGCTTCCATTTCCCAGCTGCACCCTCCCTGCTTGTCCCCGGCTTCCTTTGCACAACAGGCAAACCATGAAGCCTCGTGGTCCTGTACTCCCCGCCTAGCTCGCCAGAGCCCTTGGCTCCAGATTACAGATTCAGAGAAGACCCGAGGTGGGGAGGGGGTCCTGTGGAAGATCAGATAGCTGTGAACCTGGGCCGCGTGACTGGAGAAGAGAGAGGAGACTGGCAGAGGGAGATAGGGGGCTGCTTGTGTCCGAGAATGTAGCAATTGGCTTTGTCCAGGGCCATGCTTAGAGGTTGGTGGGCAGCATTTGGGCCAGGAAAGCGAGGGCCGGTATATTTCCTTAGCGGTTTGCTGTGCTGCCCATCGCGGGGGCCCGCAGTCAGCGTGCTCGCGGACTTTCCTTCTAGGTCACTACGTGCATGCTGGCAACATCATTGCGACTCAGCGCCACTACCGTTGGCACCCAGGCGCCCACGTGAGTTGCTCTGTGGCCCTTTCCCCTTTCTTCTTTCCCAGGACCACATCTCTCCATTTCTAAGCGTGGTAGTGATAACAAATGCATTTATTGGGTCCTTAGCGAATGCCAGGCATCGCTTTGCTTCCTGAGCCTGCATTGTCTTCATTTTATCCTTACCCCATCCCCATGATGCACTAGGTATCACTAGGCATCCATTTTCCAGGTAAGATGCCAGAGACTTAGGGAGTAGAGGGGCCCACACGGCAGAACTGGGGTTCGTGCCGGGGCTGCCTGACTCCCAGTCACCGTGCTTTGCCTTCTGGAGCACCAGCCTGGTTCTCCTGGGTCTCCTTCCTGACCCCCACCTGTTAGAGGAGGGGATGCCCAGTGATTTGAGATACTTTTTGAATCCTAGGAAACTAATTTCAGTGTATTCCTTTTTCCTTCTTGCTAATCTTCTTTTGCATAAAATTGTTATTCCATGGCTGAAAGATAGCTTGAATTTAATAAAATAGAATTCAGCATATGTGCCAGAAATTAGGTCCATATCAGGCAGGGGTTTCAGTTTTTGGCGAGTTGGGTTTGCTTTCTGAGGTAGGAAGGTTCTTTGTTAACACAGATCTGTACTGTACTCTTTTTTTTCTTTTTTCTCTTTTTAAGATTTATTTATTAGAGCGTGCCAGTGTGTGCGCAAGCAGGCGGGGGTTGGGGGCAGAGGGAGAGGAAGAGAAGCAGACTCCCCATTGAGCTCCCAGCTGAGCTCGGAGCCTGTCTTGGAGGTCTGATCTCACAACCCTGAGACCGTGACCTGAGCCAAAAATAAGAGTGGGATGCTTAACTGACTGAGCCACCCAGGTGCCCCGGTACTATACTCTTCACGTTACCTTAAGTGTTACTTTAGTTTCCTTTGTAATCAGTCCCCCCCACCGCCCCTTTTTTGGCAATTTTAGAAGGCATAGAAAGACTGGTAGTAGCCAATAATTGTGTCAGAAATGCTCATTTGCACGTGCATTGATTGTATTCATGTAGCTTTGTCTTTTAGAACTTGAGATACTGGCTGTATGTCTGTGTTAACTCTTGGGACTGGCTAAAATAACGACACCAATAATAAAAGCTAACGTGTTTTGAGCTAAGCAGTATTCTAAGGTCTTTGTGATTAACTCACTTCATCCTTGAGGGGACCCCATAAAAGTAGTTAATATTATCCCCATTTTGCAGATGAGAAAACTGAGACCCAGTGAAGTAATGCAGCTTGCCCAGGCCACACAACAGTAGGTAGTTGAGCTGGGACTTTAACCAGGCATCTTGGCTCCCGAGCACATTCCTTTAATCAGAGAATATTGAATAATGCTCTGTTGCCTGGGTAAAAGTTGCCACACATCCAATCTCAAGTTCTAAAGGAAAAATGCTGAAATATATACAGTTTACAAACTGCATACGCACCACCGAGTTCATTTTGCGCTCATAGTTTCCGTCGAGAGCAGTTAGACATGTAGCTGCTTCGCAAAGTGAGGATTAAAGGGGTCGGGGGGGGGGGCACTGCTTGCACACGCAGGCGCTGTGTATTGGCAGCCGTCACTGTGATTGCCGTTTTGTTTACTATGACAACTCCAGTGTTTTTTAATTTCCAGTGAGGTGAGCTCCCGGGGTGGGGGGGGGCAGCGATCAGGGGCATCTTCCCGGGCCTGGTTTGGGGATCTGTCTGGTGTGGCATCTGGCCAGCTGCACAGACGTGGGTCCAGAGACCAGCCTTCAAGGGACCGAGCACCCACGAGAACTGGCTGTTGGGAGTTTTCTTTTCCCTCTTTTGTCAGAGTCAGCAAAGCGCCAGGCAACAGGAAAGGGAACCCGGGATAGAGCTCTCTGATCTGCCTGTTGGCCCCAGAGCCTGAACCCTTCAGAGCAGTTTACCCGAAGCCCTGGGACGGACCACCGGGCCGTTGGCCCAGCTGACCGGGTCTTTGTGTCGCAGGTGGGGCTGGGGAAGAAGAAGTACCTGTACGCGCTGGAGGAGGGGGTGGTCCGCTACACGAAGGAGGTCTACGTGCCCAGTCCCAGCAACGCCGAGGCCGTGGATCTGGTCACCAGGCTGCCCGAGGGTGCTGTGCTCTATAAGACTTTTGTCCATGTGGTTCCAGCCAAGCCCGAGGGCACCTTCAAACTGGTAGCTATGCTTTGAACTCCTGGCAGAGGCCACTGGACGGAGCGTGGAGCCCAGGTGACCGGAGAGGGTGGCCGCGGGCGCAGTCGGGGGTCGGGACGACAGGGCCCCCTGAAGAAGTCTGCTTGGTGATTGCAGAAGACCCTGAAGTGACTGGCGGGGAAGCCTTTTGGGAGGCCTGAGCTGGGGCCAGAAATAAAGTTGGCTGGAGTCATGAGTCTGTGCCGTGTGCGGATAAACCTGGCCGGGGCCGCGGACGCGGTGGTTGGTCCTTACCCACGTTCTGTGGTGCTCGCCGAGGGACAAGCTCGAAGCAGAGGAGAGGCCTCTCGGAGTGAGGAAAGGAGAAGAGGGCTGTGTGTGTGAGGAGGAGATTGCTCTAACACCATCTCTCTGGGGAGGAGGAGGACGAGAGCTTGTGTTTGAGGGTGTCACAGCAATCCCCCTCTCCCAGCCCTCCACCTCCCCACCCCTCTTACCCCCCTGCGCCGGATCCCATGCCATCCCACATCCTGGGAGGAGTGGGTGGGAGGAGCCGCAGAGGAAGCAGCAAGGTCATGTCCTCTCCAGGAGCCGTATTTGGAGGGAGCTGGGGCTGTAGCCCCCGGAATGGCAGACCCCTCCCTGACTCCGTGGGTCCGGCCTAGAGAGGCCAGGTGGACCCAGGTCCTTTCAATGAGGAGGCAGAATAGGTCAGAAATGGGCTTCTTTCCGCGCACCTGGAGAGAGACATCCTCACATCCTTTTCTGGTTCTTGGTTTATCTCAAACCATAAACGGCAGCAAAGGCTCTGGCTTTAGGAACACTCAGTCGGGGCCTAGAGTGGGCTAGGGCAGGCCTTCATTGTCGATCCAACCCAAGACCCTTGAGGCTTGGCTTCCGGTGGGAGGGCCAGGAGGAAAGTCTCAGCTGGGGCAGAGGGTCGTCCTGGCCTTTGGAGGCAGGTGGTTTGGGCTGCAGCCCAGCGCAGCTTGTGGAGTCCAGTGGCTTCCTTCCAAGGACTCTGCCCGGCAGGCAGGAGCTTCAGGGATTGGGAGCGCAGAACCCCCGCAATTTGAGAGATCTGCCTTGAACTTGTCACTTTGTTCTCTCAGGGCATGACCCCAGATTCTCCACGTGCAGATCCTGGGCGGAGGTGACCCTGGGTTTCTTGAGGTTCACTTTGGCTCCCTTCTTGTGGGGTCTCAGGTACCAAGGCCCAGCTGGGAAGACCGCTGGGGGCGACTCTCTCGGCTCAGCACTGTCCCTGCCAGGCCCCCAGAGAAGCAGGAAGGGGCAGGACGCAGGGATTCCCTCCTACACAGCGGTGTTGCCCCGAGCAGAGCAGGGGGCTGCCTCACGGGGTGGGCAGGCAGAGCCACAGTTGGGCGCTGGTGCCAGCAGTGACCTTAGGGCCTCCTCCTAGCTTGGTGGCGACTGAGGGGTAGGAAGTAAAGGCATTAGCCATCCCCTGGCACCCCAGCCTCTCTGCACCTGCCCGTACATATGCACTTTCTTGGGACCTTGGCCTTCTGTGTCTCCTCTCCCCCAGGGATGTTCCCTCCTGGAAACAAGTTGAGCCCTAGAGCCGTCGGCTCCACGGAAACCATTCCGCAGGATCCTGCTCTGAATCCCCGGGCGGCCTCCCTGGGCTGAGGTCTGCTGTCCTTCCCTCTATGTAAAGAGGTGAAGTGGGGCCCCCTTTCAAATCCTGGGGCTCTCCACCAGTGGCCCTTTCCTCCTGGTCTGAAGGGCTCTAACTGGGTATTACATGTAAATGTAATATGAAAAAAGCTCACTTCTGCAAAGCACCCGAGGCTAGGAATGCTGAACGCCCACCTCTCTGCAGGTCCAGATCCCGAAGCACTGTGCAATCCGCTGGTGACCCTGCTTCTGCTGGCCCTTCTTTCCGGTACTCTCACAGCTGGGCAGGCGAGCCAGCCGCCACGGGGGCAGCCCCACACAGAATCCCTTGCCCCTCTGGGGATAGCCCTGTAACCAAGAAAAGCCGAGGGAACTAGGCAGGCATGCACGACCCTTCAGCCTCCATCTGGACCTTCTTCCCCAGGCTGAGCCCAGGATTAGGGTACCACACACCGTCCTTTCCCAGAAGTCTCTAGGCATCATCCCATCCTCCCCCTAGCCACCCTGGGCCCCCGGCCTGGCTTCAGGCCCCCAGTACTCCCTGGTGGCAGCCCCAAGGGTCCTCCCTCACTTGCATCCCCTGGGAATCTCGGCATCTTTCCACTGCCTGGACCTCGCCGGGGTGTCCCGCGGTGTAGAAGCAGGGAGGGGGGACAGTCCTGGGGAGCATGAAGGATAAGTCAGTACAGCCCCGGATGCAGTCAGCAAGTGAGAGCAGAGCCCAGCCCCTTCTGTCCCCTGTCGCTCTCCCCATCCCCTTTAGTTCTCTCCAGGGAGACCAAGGCACAGAGCTCAGTCAGCAATTCTGAGATGCGCTCAGTGTAGAGCTACCCTCCTCTCTGGCCGCCAGCTCCCTCTCACGTGGCCTGGCAGCCAGCTCTGAGGCCCTTTGGGGAAGAGTCAGAGAAAACCTCCTGTGTCCACCTCTCCATCCTCTCTGTCTGGTGCCCAGAAGAGAGAGAGAGAGAGAGAGAGGGAGAGTGTGTGTGTGTGTGTGTGTGTGTGTGTGTGTGTGTGGCGGGGAAGGGAGCAGGATCAGAGCACGGGGAGGTTGCAGATTGGACAATTCCTTTTGCTTTCTGTACCCAGGCTCCCGCACGGTGCCTGTCCCTGGGGAGAGGCCAGTAGCCACCACCTCCCTCTCCCGCGGATGTCAGTGCTCTGGACTTCCCCGGGGAGCTAGGGAGGGAGAGCAGAGCTGGGCTACGACCATTGTCCTCACCAGCAGCTCCCAGCACCTGGTCCCCATTAACAATAACAATCACCAGGCAGGACGCAGGCAAGGACCTTATTAACCCTTTCCACACTGCTGCCCTGGCCCCGAGGGAGCCCAGGCTGGAAGGTGCGGGGTCCATAGCGCAGACCCCAAAGGCCCCTTCCGTGCTGAGCACTTGCTCTTCCCTGGGCAGAGAGCAGGGATTGGGGTAGGGGGGCAGCAGGAAGGCAAGGGTTGTCGGGCAGGGGTGCCTGCGTATTGGCTGGGGCTCTGGAACAAATGGCAGCAGCGGAGAGCCTGGCCGCACTGGGGCTCACGCTGGTACAGCGGCAGCCGAAGGATGGCCATGACGAACACCAGGGACGAAACTACCCTCCCCCAGAGGCAGTCAAGGGCCCAGCCCGCACCGGGCATGCATGGGCCCACCTTGCCTCCCCACGTTGGAATCCCGCTCCAGAAGTTAGGTAGGATTGACATGGCCGGTCTAGCATCAGCTTGCCATGTAGGGGAAACTGAGGCACGGCCAGGTCCCTTTCAGCGGTGGCACCAACCCCCCGAGGCAGACTTTCTTAGGAGAGCAGTGTAGCTTTATCCTGTCTTTTCAGCCCAGGGGAGTGACGCGTGTAAGGAGCTTAAAGAGGGACAAACTTAGGGAGGGGAAGGAACTTGCGGCAGGGCTAGGCACCCGTACAAGCAGTGGGTCTGGGGGGGCCGGCGAGGACTCCAGGGCCTGAATTCAGCCCCTTCTCCACTCTCCCAGTCTGTGGCATCCCATCCTCCTGGCCCCAGCCAATACGCAGGCGAGGGCCAGCCAAACAGCATTCTTCCCAAGTGGCTTGCTCTAGGTGACCCTACAGATGAAGAGGCTGGGCTTCCGGCCCATGGCAAGGGGTCAAGGGTCCATCTGACCCAACCCTGGGACTCAGGACAGCAGGAGGCACAACTGTGGCTAGGAGGCTACTGTCTGTGGGGATCTCTGCGCGCAGAACGGCCGCGGCAGGGGGGAGCCAAGATTGGGCGCCAGCCTTGAGTCACCTTGAAGACAGCCAGCGGGCCCCCCAACTCGGGAACCGTGGCCCAGAGGAGCAACTGCACTCAGAGCCAGCTTGTCCGCTTCGGCCCCTGCTTGTCCTGTCAACGCCGTGCCGTGACCCCAAGGCACCGTCCCCTGCGGGCCTGGCATCCACGAAGCTCTACGACTCTATGACTTTCAGAAGAGGTTGGCAGGAGTGGGCTCGGCTTCTGGTATACCCACTGGCCAGCCAGGGGGGCTCCAACCCAGCCAGACCTCTGCACTTCTCACTGCCACAGCACCTCCCCGAGGCGACTCTGTCCCACCACTTCCCATTGGCCCAGGTAACGGGGCTCAGGATGCCAACTGGCTGACTTCTGCTCTTGGCTCCCCCTCCAAGGATACAGAGGTATCTAAGGTTGCCCTGGAAACCGGGCACGCGGACCACGAAATACAAAAGCCTCCTTCCCCAGGCGCTGCCCCTCCCTCCAAAGGAATTAGTGCCCAGCCTAGGGTCCAGCCTGCCCCAGCCAACCCCCACCCAGCCCCACATTCCACCAGTCCTGAATCCTGATCTTGACCCCAGGGGCCCAGCCTGGGGGGAGGGCCGGGGAGGGGGGTGGAGGATTTCATAGCCTCAAGGAGCCCAAACCTCCAGGCTATGCTAACCCTCCAGAAAGATGGGGGTGGGGAAAATGGGGGCAGAGAAGCTGCACTCCGGTCTCCGTGGCTCGCACAGGAGAGAGGAAGGGAGAGGAGGGCCTCCACAGCCAAACCTGCCTTCTGAACCGGCCAGGAGCTCTGGAGCCTGGAGCCTGGTCCGGGCCCTGCAATGCTTCCGACTCAGTAGGTCATCCCAGGCCTGCCGGAGCAGTGTGGGCGGAGCTGCCCCGAGAATTCGGATCTCCTGCGGGAGCTCTGAATCCAGGCCTCCGCTGGGTTCCCACCTCACACCAATGAACTCCGAACCCTCAGGCAGGATGCCCAGCCACTGGGCTCAAGGTGCAAACTCAGAGCGTTTAGGGCAGGGGACGGTCACCAGTAATAAGTAACTAGGGCCTGGTGTGACGGGGGGGAGCGTGGCAGGGCCTGAAACAGCGCAGGCCCCGCTGAGTTCAGAAACGAAGACTCTGGAAACTGTCGCTGCTAACCTAACAACAGCCCGGGTGAATCCTGCCAGCTGGACGCGGAGTCCTCAGCCCGCAGAGTCTAAATGCTGACCATTTCCGCCCGGGTGGAACGTGCTGGACCCGCTTAGCAATTTTTCTTTTTATCAACCTAAGAGTTGATGTAAAAAAAAAATTTTAGAGACTCAGAGGGGGAGTTTCAGAGGTTGACAAAAATAGCAGGCAGAACAATGTCATCCTAGCCCCTAACATGAGCGCTGTCCCCAGGAGTTCCTGCTGTCCGCTCCTTGCTGGTGATCTGCCCTTGGGAGGGTGGGGGGTGGTCAGAGTGGAAGGCAAGCCTCCTGCCTCCGCCGGGAGCTTGCTGCCGCCCCTGGAGGGCTGTGACTTCGGGCTCATCATTTCAGTTTCTCGGTATGCCACACGTCCATCCTAAGAGCGCCTGCCTCGCGGGGTTTTAAGGATTCAATGAGATGCACCCCAGAGGGCCCGCCCGCTGGCTGGACAGACCACCCCACCGCCCTTCCTGGCGGTCAGGGGCGCCCTCTCCGGGCCACCAGGAAAACGACACGTGGCGGTCTAAGCAGGCATGAGCCCTTTGTTCCCTCCCCCCCCCCCGCGGAGCTGAGCAGGCCTGCGTGACCTGCCGATGGGTGGATTTTAAAGGTCTGAGAAACCCTCGCTCCCACATTAAGTCAGATGTGAGGGGCTGACACGGAGCCCCTGCTGATGACGCCAGGAGAGCTGGAGGGAGAAAGGGCTTGGCAGAGGACGGAGGCGGGACAAACCTTTCCAGCATGGCCCTCCCAGCGTCTAGGGCGGTGGCCAGGGACCCAGGGACCCAGGCCACTGTGACTCTTGCCCCTACAGCTCCAATGCGAACTACCAGGCCGTGGCTGGGGCTGCCTCTATTCTGAGTGGTGCTGCACGCGTCCGAGCCGGGCAGGAGAGTGAGGCGGGCTTGTGGGATGGGCCCTGGTGAAGCCAAAGGCAAACAAGCCAGCCTCCCGTGGACATGCTGGGTCAGGACCCTTGAGAACTGCGCTGGCTTCCGCGCTGGCCTCCTGGGTGGCAATGAGCAAGTGTCCATGCCTCCCTGGGGCCTGTCTGGCCCTCAGAAAAAGAGGGAGCTGCTCTAGATGGGTTCTTGCCTCCCTTCTGGTTCTTGGGATTCGACACCATTCCTACTCGAGGGAAATGAAACCTCCAGAGCATACCAGCGAAGACATTCGGCGGAAGGCCCGATGGTGCCAGCTTCCCCACACCCGGGAGGAAGGACACGGAGGCTCGACTTAGAGAGATAGAGCTATATTTCTTCTGTTGCATATCTCAGACTGCACACGGAGCTTTCAGGCACAATGCTTCTCTAGGTTCTTCTGAGAGCCCTGCCAGAGTCGTCTTCCCACACTGCTCACGAGGGCTCGCCCCTCCAGCTCGGGAGCCCAGGCCCGGCCTGCAGTTCTGGGTACCTGGGAGACTGCATCGGTCCCAGCAGGCCCTGACGCCCTGCCTTGGCCATCGAGGGGCCGGACATGCTGGAAAGCCCGAGAGCCAGCCTCACCCCTTCTTCTGCGGTCCCCTGGCTATAAGAAGAGAGGCTGTCCCGCTACAGTCAGCTCTGCCGAGCTCCCCCAGATCACCTGGAGTCCGGGCCTCAGAGCCCGGCACGGCACTTGTACCCCCGTAGAGCCTCAGTCGTGAGCACCACAGGCCCAGGCTGGGGGAACGAGGCCCCGGAGAGTGAGGCAGGCCCAGCCTCATCCAGAGCGACAGCAGATGGGCTACTCGTCAGGCCCCCGCTCCCCAGAGCCATGGCCCACTTCCTGGGGCTGCTCTGAGCCCTATTGCACGGCTTTCGTTTCCAGTTCCTCCCCCTACCGCCCATTAAAAACGAACAAACAAAAAAACACCCCAAACAACAAGAAACCTAGAAGGGAAAGTGAGGAAGAGCGGGGCGTGGAAGCTGGAGCCCTTCTCCCCACGTTCCTGCCCGCCGCTGGGGTCCCCGGCGGAACCGTGAGCAGTAAGGAGCACGCTCCCCTTCCCTGCTGTCTGCGCCCGTCCTTGATGGCTGGCAGGGGTGGCCTGCCTGGGCCTCTGGTTCTTGCCTGTGGGGAGGGGACACCCCTCCGCTGTCTATAAGGTGCAATTCCCCGGATCATCCGGAGGCTGGGGCCCTGCTACCTGAGTCGCCCGTCCGCTTTGACGGGCCCCAGCTCTGATTTGGGGTCGGGGAACACAGAGCTCCAGCTGGTCTGTCTGCAGAGCTCCAAGGTGGGGCAGGCGGAGGGGCCCATGGCGCACAGTCCGGCCACAGACCAGAAGCCGCTCAGCTCCCCATCTGTCCAGGCCTCGAGGGCCAGGCCCGTGAGTTCCGCGTGCCGGCGGGCGGCCTCCTCCGCGGGCTCCGGCGGGGGCAGGTTCAGGATACCGCTGAGCCCCTGGAAACTCTGCTCCATGTACTCGTTGTGGGGCGGCCCGGCGTGCAGCCAGCTGGCGTCATCTGGGGGGTGCAGGACAGGCAGTGAGCGGGCCCCGCAGCCGATTCTGCGAAGGCCAGCCCCTCCCCTCCCCCCCGCCAGGAATGCAGGTCTGGGAGCCCGGGTGTCTGTCCCAGCTCTACCAGAGAGTCACATCGCACTGAGTGACCTGTGACCTTGCACTGACCCACAGAGCTTTCTGGGCCTGTGACACTGTTCGTTTTTATGAAATCAAGGCTGTCATCTCTGAATTCCCAACTTGGGGATTCAGAACAGTGGGATCAAGGCACTTTGGGAAAGAAGGTAACTTTCCCATGGTGGTCTGGTCTCTGTCCCCTGTGCCCCTTCTCAGCCACCCCCAGGGGTTCCCAGAGCCTTGGGCCCTCAACTGTGGGGCCCTGCATGCTTTGCCAGCCTCCTTTCCCACCACCCATTACCTCCTACCCCCTCGACCCTCTGTTCCCCTCATGCACCAGACACTCGTGGGGTTTGCCTTCTCAGCTTAGAACAGCCTTCCCTGTAAAATTCCAGCTCATCAGGGCTCAGCTCCAATACCGGCCTCATAGAGAGCAGCCCTCCACCGGTCCCCATCTCCTGCATCAGGCTTGGAGTCCCCGGAGAGCAGGGGTGTGGCCTCGTCTGCTCTGGACCTGCCACAGCCACCCCCCCACCCCAGTACCCCATCCTTCTCCGGGTTACTCCTGACCTTCTCTGTGATAAGATGCCGCCGGAGGAAGGAAACAGCACCTACCTATTGAGCACCTACTGTATACAAACTACGTTTACCCGCATACTCATCCCCAATATCTCTCAGGGGATAGTTGGTTACACTAGGCCCCTCTTGAGGGAACCTGCAGCCTAAGCCTGTGCTCCAAGCCTGCTCCCTTAGCCTCAGCTAAGTGTGGGCTGGGCCACAGGATCCTGCCCACCCAGCCACACGGTGGACTGGGTGGACGATCAGATCTGCTGCCCCAAGAATGAGGAACCTGGGGGCCAAGAGGCCCTGGTCAGTCTCTGCAGCAGGGAGAGGCCAGTATCATGTACTGAGAAGCCAGAGTCTGGGCCTGACACACGGACGGGACAGGTGTCCCCATAGAGACATTTCCTGGGTTCTGGGGGACAGCCCTGCATTCTTCCCATAATTTCCCCCATTTTACTTGAGCTGGTTTGAGTGGACTTGTGTTCCACACACCGCAGAGGCCCCCAATAGTGCTATCCCTCCTACTTTACACACAGGAAGACCAGGGCTCTGAAGGCCAAGTAACCTGCCAAGGATAACGGCCCAGCTAAAGTGGCCCAGCTACGTTCCCAAGCCAAGTCCACCCGACCGCTAAGCTTGCCTCGCTGCCCTGCCACGGTGCGGGGATACTAAGGGATGGATCATCCAGGGCCCAGCCCTGCCCCGTCCCCTACTCGCGGGTCAGCCTGACGGTCAGCCTGCCTGGCGAATCCTATCCTGTCTGGCTTCTGGGCTTAGATCCTTACCTTTCCTGAGAGGTAGTTTGCGGTTGAAGGTCAAGGGAAGCACGAGGAAGCGGGTCTCACCCAGGGGTTCCCAGAACTGAAGCAGCCGAACAGTCCAGGCCCCTGGCCGCAGGGGCCGGCTCAGCGGGGGCTTGTACTGCGTGACCTCGGTGTCCGCGTCTACCGCCACGTCGTACGATGTGGCCACCACGTAGGTGGGGTCAATCCACACCACGGTGGCTGTGAGGTTGGGGCCCCGGGCCCAGCGCTGCATGGCCACAGGCTCGTCCAGCGGCCCCAGCAACCCCCCAAAGTTCCGGAAAAGACGCTCTTTAGGGTCCCACTCGGTGCCGACCTGTAGGGAGGGAGGCAGCTGGGTGGGCGCCTGCGGGACAAGTCCTCTCTACTCTGATGCTGCCTCTAATTGTCTGAGTGACCTCGGGCCAGTCACTGTATCTTTGTGGGCTCTGGTTTCCCTATTTGCAGAAGGAATGGCTGGGACTGGGATTGCTCTAAGATCTTTCTCAGCTCTGAGATTTGTTCCGGGCTCCTGCTCTGGCTTGCTCTGTCGTGGTGGGGGCAGTAAGGCGAGCTGAGGTTTGACGCCCTGCCCAGAGACCAGCCCCACACGAAGTCACGGCCTCCAAGAGCCGGAGGGCACTCCATAGCCTAATGGAATATCAGAGTCCTTCTAGAAGGAAATCACTGCAGCTTAAAAGACTGGGCTTGCGCTCTAGAGCAACTACAGTCTTCTCCCTGCTCCCTGCGTATCCTCTGTGTGCCCCACGTGGGAGGTGCTCCTCAGCGTGCGCCTGTCGGGGCGACCCTGGCTCCGTCACTGGGAAGGGACAGCCTGTGAACCCAGTCCTGAAAGGCCTAACCCAGTCCTTATCCCTCCCTTGGTGTCTGTCCCCCTCTTCCCACTACCCTGGGTCTTGCCGGGGGTCAGGGAAAAGCAAGGGGAGGACCTGTCCCACCTCCAGACTCTGGAGCCGGTTGGCCTGATCACTGCGCCCCAACAGCTTCAGCGACCCCTGGGGCATCAGCCACATCTCAAGCGTCTCTGCCGGCCCCTGGGCTGAGGGCTGCACCGCCTGCGTCACCAGGTAGCCCTGGAAATGGTCGTCATAGAAATACAGGTGCACGCTGGACGGCAAGCCCCGGGGCTCAAACCTAAGAAGGTTCCAGCAGGGAGAAAGGGAGATGCCATCAGCACACCCGACATGGCCTGGAGTCCCAGGGAGGGGGCTCTGGGGAGTCCCATGCCCAGGCGCGTCCTTTGCCCCGAATCTCACTCCCGCAGCACCTATGTGCCTGACTTTTGCTCTCTGCTTTATTTGCGCTCTCCCCTGCTTCGGACGGGGGGCTCCCTGGGGCCGGGGCGGTCTCTTTCTGACTGGCCTCCCCACCAGGTGCCACACGCGCAGGGCCTGTGACAGGTCAGAAGGAGGTCTCACCTGCAGAGCGGGGAGGCCAGCGGGGGCGTCGCGGCGGCAGCGTGGCGCAGGCTGAGGCGGGCGAAGGCGGTGTAGGCGGTGAGCATGACGTCACTGAGCCCACTGGGGCCATCGGCCACGTCATAGGTGTTCTCCCAGTAGGCCTTGAGGGCCGGCGTGCCCAGCGGGTAGCTGCCATACAGGTGGAAATCCAGGATCTCCAGGACCTCCTGGTTCACGGTCGACTCGAACTTCCGGGCGAAGAAGGTAGGTCTGGAGACTTGCTGGAGCGGGAGGGCCAACGAGGGTGAAGGGGTCTGGAGGTTCCCGGTGGCATGGCTAGGGTTTGGGGTGCCCTCCCAGCACTGCCTAGATGTCAGCCCCCCCAGGGCCCTCCCTGCTGCCAGCGGAGCCCCAAGAGCTTCTGCAGGGGAAGCACCCCCCCAAGATTCTCTGATAGGAGCTCAGCCTGAGTCCTTTCAGCTGGCGGAAAGCACACAGAGAAAGGCCGGGCAGGCGGAGGCTGGGCAGGGGGAGGCTGGGCGCGGCGGTCCCGCAGAAGCACCTGCAGCCGGAGGAAGTCCTGCGGCTTGAAGTCGTTGGGCGAGCAGCCGCACCAGTCCACGATGTGCTTGTACTGGCACTTGCAGCCCAGCCTGCGGTTCCAGTTGGTGACCCGCAGGTTGTTGTCCACCAGGCTCTCACAGGCCGGGCTGTTCTCCAGCACCGTGTGGAAGAAGGACTGGGGGGGGGGTGGGGGGGTGGAGGGTGAGCTGTGGGCCCCACAGTCCGCAGCCGCCCTGCCTCGCGGTGGGGGTGCGGCGGGGGGGACCCGGGTCACCCACCTCGGCGGGGAGCAGCGTGTACGTGTAGAACTGGCGCAGCTGGGCCACCAGCGGGTCGTCCGTGGACACCACATACTCCACGAAGCTGCGCGTCAGCACGAACCAGTCCGAGCCGCCGTCCACCACGATGCCCGCCGGGATCTGCCGCTCACCCAGCCGCCACATGTGTGAGTCGCACTCGTGGAAGAGCCGGTCCAGGCCCTGTTTCTTGATGAACCTGCCAGGGGGGCAGAGGGCAGACGGGCCACAGTGACAGTCATAGGACGCAGACGGGCCACGATGAGGGTCGTGGGGGGCGGAGGGGGGGCACACGGGCCACGATGAGGGTCGTGGGGGGTGGAGGGGCAGACGGGCCACCATGAGGGTTGTGGGGACCAGGGAGCAGGCTCTCTTGTGCGCCCAGGGACCAGCATGCTTCAGTCTGGGCTTGGCTGGGAGGCCCTGCAACCCGGCCGTGTGTGGGAGGGGCTGTAATGAGACCCCTCACCTGGAGTTGTCCCGGCCATGTGACTTGAGGAAGTTCTTGTCCCGGTTCTTGGACAGGAAAGCCACCAGCTCCTCGTTGGTCCTGGAGAGGTGATGGGGCACGGGCAGCGTGTGTGAGGGGACTGGCTCAGGCCCACTCCCCACCCCGGCACCCTCTGCCGCACCCTGCCTCATGGGGAGCTGCCCTGGCCACACGCCCTGCGCCCGGCTAATGCTCTGGAGTCACGGGCACCCGCGGCCCCCCTCCGGCCCTTGCCCTCTGACCGTGCACCCCAGCTCCAGGCCTCTGCCCCACTTCCTAGTCCCTGGTCACTCTCAATCCTGACACGACCTTCCACCAGCCCCTCCCCTCCACCAGAGCTGTGGTCCCGGGACCAGAACGAGGCCTGGAGGAGGGGAGGGAGCCGCTCAGGCCCCTCCCACCCCGCCGCCCCTCCCCCACCCCCTTCCCCGGAGGACCCGGAGGGCAGCCCGCTGGCACCTGGTGGGGTAGTCGGTGGCACTGAGGTTGATGAAGAAGTCCCAGGCCCAGCCGGGCACCTCCAGCAGGTCCCGCATGCTCCGCAGGTACATCCGCAGCAGGCTGGCCCCACCCCAGATGGTGACCATGCGCCAGGGTGTCACCCGCACGTTGTCATACTGCCGGGCCAGCCCCACCACCTCGCGGTGCAGGTAGTTGGAGCGCTGCGGGGGGGACACGGGGGGCGGGACTCAGCAGCCACAGGGGGGACCCCCCCCGCCCCAGCGCTACAACCTCCCCGCCCCACCCCTCGGACAAGTGACACAGAACAGAGGGACCACAGGGCAGGGCTCCCGCTCCCAACCGGCCACGCCCCACGTTCTCAGCCTGCTCCCGTCTGGGGGCCACGCAGGCAGATCAGAGAGCCCGGCTACCTGCTGAGACCTGCCGCTTGCTCAGATCCCCGTGTTGTCCCCCACTACAGTACCTTGTCTACGTGGATATAGAAGAAATGCTGCGCGTGGTAGACAGCCTTGAGGAGACGCTTTAACTGGCGGATGGCACGGCCGTGAACCACCAGCATGTAGGCGATTCGGACCGGGGGGCCGTCCCCGGGCTGCTGGGCCCGGACCTCGTCCCACTGGATGCCGGGGCTCATCTTCCCTGCGCGGAGAGAGCAGGGCAGCAGTGAGGCCCCTCCCCAGGCCACAAGGTGGGGGTGAGGTGGGAAGAGGGACTGCCTGCTCTCCAAAGGAAGGACCTTGGACTTGGAGCCTGACGCTCCCGGGTCCTAGCTCTGCCTCGGCCGCTCAGTGCACTTTATCACCAGCCTGGCCAGGGAGGGGGGCCCCTCTGAGCTTTCCTCCCCTGGGCAAGGAGGGTGAAGAGCCCTGCCACGGTACCCCAGCCCCAGGACGGCTGCCCCTCCGCCCGGCACTCATCTTTTCCTCTCACCAGCCAGCTGGCAGTGGCGGGGCACAACCTTGGGCATGAGGTTCCCGGCCTGGTGCAGGCACACCACGTTGGCGATCTCCTGCTGGCACTGCTTGGAGCTGGCCCGGGCCAGCGCAGACAGCGCGTCCTTGCCCACAATCTCGCACTTGGGGGTGAAGCCGTTGTCCGTGGGCTGAGCGGCGCCCTCCACGCTCCCTGTGTCTCCATGTGGTGGGAAGCCGGCCGCCCCGACCAGCGCCTCCCCGGCCGCCGCCCCGCTCAGGTTCTGGCGGCCTGGGGCCTCCGGGGGTGGGGCCGGTGGGACCCGGCGGCTGGCTCTGTGCCGGCTGGTGACCGCCCGTACCACCTTGGCCACTGGCACGCCGGGGCTCTCGGCGCGACCCCGCCAGCGACCATGCCTTCTGCTCGCGCTGCCCCGCCGCCCGGCTGAACTGTCCGTGTCCTTGGAGCCCTCGCCGGGGTCCAGCGGCCGTGGTTTCCTCTGTCTTCCTTTCTGTAAGAGACAGGCAGACGCAGGTCACCGGGAAGGTCGCTCTCCTCCTGCTCTTTAGCTCCCTGCTGGCCTCGGGCCTAGAAGGCGCTGCCTCACCCTCTGCCTGCCAGAGGACTCTGTACCAGGAGCACTGCGCAGGGAGGCCTCCCTCAGTGGCCGGCCGAGGAAGTGCCACCCGTGGCCCCACCGCAGCCACACCCCCACATGCTCACACCCCCGGGGCACCACGTCCCGCCTGGGCTCTGGAATCAGACACTGCTCTCTTTTTCAGCAAATGCGAACATGAATGTCACAGAAGAAGGGCGGGGAGACCCTGCAGAGGACGCACGGGTCCCACCTGGGCCTGGCCGGGAAGAGACGGAAGGAAACGTTCTGCCAGCTACAACATGTCCATGTGGGAGTGTGGAGGCCGCTGGAGTAAAGGGGCCTGGCCTGGTAGGGAGCCCCGAGGGGAAGACTGATACCCCAAGATTGGGGGTTTCTCTGGGAGGCAGAGACCAAGACGGGAGTCAGAGCGCATGACTTTCGCCGAGTTAACACCCAAGCAGGCCCGTCCCCGGTGTTAGAGGGGACAGAAGGAAGAGCTTCGGACAACAGTGCAGCGTGGGGAGAGCCGGGGCCAGCTGCGGGGAATGGTGCAGATGGCACGAGCCACTGTCACACGCCGTCAGTGGCTGGGAGGCTGAAGCAGAGCCTCAGGGCACCCGCAGCTGGAGGCTGGCACCTGACTGCTCCTTGCGCCGGGTTCTCTCTAGAAGGAAATTCACGGCTGCCACACCTTGCTTCCTGGCTCCCTGGCTTCTTCTCAAACCAGGTGTTCCCCTAGATGGCCCGGTCCCCCCCGAAAGGCACGTGCACCCACCGTCTTCTCCAGCTCTCCCTGTCCCTCTCCTCAGTGCCCCCCCCCCCCCCACTGGACCAAATCCCACCCATCCTTCAAGAGCCGGCTCTGAGTCCCCTCCTGCGAACCGTCCCATGTGCCCCCGAGGGGAACATTCCCCCAGCAGGCTGGGCTCCCGGGGGAGGGACCGTCACACCAGCCCCACGTCCCGGAGTCCGGCGGAGTAGCTGGCACACAGAGGACGCGCGGCTCGTGTCTGGTGGCCGAGGTGCGGAAAGAGCGCGAGGCGCCGTGTGACTGCTCCCCTGAATACCTACCTTGTCTGAGCAGGTCCCTCAGCTACGAAATGGGAGAGAGGTGTGAGCGTCAGAGAGAGAGGGCATGTGCTAGTGTGCTGGAAGGAGCTATCTCCGCCAGCCATCGGCTACGTCCTCATCGTCCCCTGGGATCCCTCCACGGGCCTCCCCGGCCACCCACCACGGGCCACGAACCTTTTCTGGCCTGGCCTCTCGACAGACAGCATGACCTGTGGTCCACAGCGCCCTCCTCGCTAGACGGCTGGCTGCCCTCTTGGGGCTTCTGCTGTCTCCCTGGCCGCTCCTTCTGTCTTCTTGGCCCACCCTCCCTCATCTCCCAAGACCACCCTGGGGCCCTGCCTCGCCCTTACTTCCCGGGTGACCTCGAGCACCCTCTGAACTCCAGCCACTCTCAGGTGTCTCTCTCTGGCCCGGACTGCTCCGTCAAACCTGCGGGTGTTCAACTGCCCGCCTGCACCCTCGATATCTCCCCTGGGAGCCTGACGGACCTCTGGAACCCAAGAGTCCAACAGCGAGCCCCTCCTGTTCCTCCCCGACCTGCCCCTACGACGGTCTCCCTGCCCTGTTAACGGCGACCCCTTCCTTCCAGTCACTCGGGCCGAAACCCTGGAGGAGTCATGTTTGACCCTAGCTTCCCTCACACCCCTCATCAATCCCCCACCAGTAAGCCGCGCTGGGGCCGCCTTCACGATACACCTCTCCCAGCCCCCGTCACGGCCACCCCTGCCCAGCGTCCCTGGTCCCCCTGCTCCTCCTCTGGGTCCCATCACAGCAGCCAGTGTGTTCCTGTTAGAACAAGCCCCGCCCCACCACCCCTCTGCTCCAAACCACCCATGGCCTCCCCTCCGAGACAAAAACCGAAAGCCCCTCCGAGAGCCCACAGAGGCCTTGTGAGCCGTGTCTGGCCGCCCCTCCTGCCACCCCTCCCTTTCTGAGCTCATCTCCTGCTAACCTCATACTCACTCTCCTCCAGCCGCAGTGGCCTCCTCGGTGTCCCTCCACGCCACCTGCCACGCGCTGTCCCCTGTGCCTGGAATGCCCTCCCCCAGATGTCCCCACTTCTCTGCCTTGTCCCCTTCGATTCTCTGCTCAGATGCCATCTTCTTAGCATGGCCCACCCTGATCCTCCACTTCATTTTTCCCACAGCACTTAAAACTTCCTTCTCTCATGCTAGAATGTACTTATTTCTTCCGTGTTATTATAGGTGTCTCGCCACTCACAAGAATGTCATGTCCGTGAGGACCCGGCTTTTGCTGTGGTGTTCACTAATGCATTCCAAGAGCCCAGCAGAATGTCTGGCAATGGGAGAAATGGCAATAAAAAGTTGTTGAATGAATGAGTGAATGAGTGAGTGTAAGGCTCTTGGTATAGGCTCAGCATTTAAGAGATGCTGATATCCTCATTATTATTATTATTACTATTACTATCACTGGAAAAGGATTAGGGAATAGTCAAATGTGAAGTCAGGAGAGGCGCCAAGGCCCTTAGACACTGTGGATTCTATCGGGTTGAGTTTTCCCTGCCCCCACCCCCCCAATCAGAGCACAGCAGGCACCACGTCCGCCAGGCCGACAGCTACCTTAGGCCCAGAGCCCCACTCCTCCACCCAGGCACCCACACTCGTTGCACGCGGCACCCAGCCAGCCCTCTGATCTCTGGAGAGGTGCCTGATGAGAGCTGGGGGTGTCTCTCTCCATCTGAGGAGACACCACAACAGGGAGGGCAGAGTGGGAGGTGGGAGCAGACCTTACTCTACACCCACACTGAGGAGGGCGCCCTGGACCGGGCAGCCCCCAGGAAAGGTGACTGCAGCTCCCCTGAGAGGAGCGTAGGTCAAGCTGGTGACGTCCGACCTGGCGACACCGGGGGCAGAGAAAGACATTCATTCTCAAGCTCCGCTGGATAGAGATGGCAGAGCCGCTGTGGGCGCTCGGGGTGGAAGCAGGTACCGGCGAGTCAGGAAGTCGGTCAAGAGGGCAGGGCGTGGGGCACACGGCCAGGCTGGCTGCGGTGGGGACGGGATGCGGGAGGAGGTGGGCAGGCTGGGGCCCTGCACTGCAGCAGGGAGCCGGCTGACCCTGAGAAGGTCAATCCTGGAGGAAGCTGGGGGACCTGGAGGCAGCAGGGAGGAATGGGGGGTGGTCCCTGGTGGAGAGCCAGCCCCCACCTCTGCCCCCTCCCACCCATGTTCATAGGGGCATTGGCAGGGCCCCATACTTGTGCCCCCAAAGGGACTTTCCCTAATAGCCCTAAGGTCAGGGACCCCTTTCCTTCCTGAGGGTGAGGACAGGCCCTCTGACCTGGATGCATTCTGGCCTTTAGGTCCCCCTTCCCCCCAGAGAAGGCGTTCAAGTCCTCTGCCACTTCCAGAGATCACGGAAAGGCTTCCCCCACACCCCACCACCTTCAGACGTCTCAGACTGTGTTTAAAGTAAGTGGTGAGACCATGTTTGTGAAAGCTTTTAAAACCATAAAGTGGCTCTTTGGTTGCTAACAGTCAGCCCCCGTCTCCACTCCATCCCCTCCATAGATGGGCAGAGGTCTGAAAAGCACATGTGACCCCACTGCCTCACCCCGCGTCACTTACGACAGCACCTGGGCCCCTCCCTAGGGTCTCCAGGACGCACCCCGGACTAACTCTCGAACCCTCTTCCGAGGAGCGTGCCACACCCTCCCTCCCATTCCTCGAAGACACCCCGCCACGCCCATTCTCCGCAGGCTGCCCCGACTCTGTCCGCCTCTTCCCCGGGAAGACCGGCTTCTTCGGCGCCCACACGGCCTCCTGCCGAAGCCTTCCCTGACCACCAGCCCCACCAGCCCCACCAGCCCCCTCGACACTGAGTTTCCTTCCCACTAGCAGTCTCCCCGCTGCGCACTGCCTGCCCTCCGGCGCCCCGGCCTTGCCTACTTTGTTTATTTCTGTAACCCCAGTCTTAGCACAGAGCCTGCTACGAAGCACGACTTAACCATCGTTTGTTGACTGACCAACTGACAGGATGAACAGATCCCTACGCCCAGTGTGCAGAGCTGAGATCATATTATTTCCTGGTGGTGTAGCCCACACCAGGAACTCCTGCAAACACTTCACGGGCATCACTTTCACTTAATTGTCACGACGGCCCAGTGAGAGAAGTGCTGTGAGTACCCCCACTTGAGGACTCGGAAGGAGGTTAGGAATGAGCCTGTGGTCTCACTTGGCAGCAGTGCGAGAAGTGGACCCGGGATGGGGAGGTGGGCCGGTCGGACATGGGCGCCCACCGCGCTGCCTGGCAATCCCCGGCTCCAGCAGAGGGGGCTGCTGAAGGGGTCCACCCGCCGATGGCTGCCTGGACTGCACAACCTTTAGGTCATCGAGGATCTCTTCCGTTCCAGTCCAGTCCAGCCCTATCAGCTTCTGCCAGGAACCTGGACGAGGAGGTGGGGAGGCGGGAACCCTATTCTACCGCCGCAGTTCCCCACCCCAGGCTGTGGGCAGGCCGGCAGGGACGTGAGGCCTGGACAGTCTCTCAGCCCCTTCAGAGACTCACGGAGCCATGTAGCTGGGGGCCACTGGTTCCCGTGAGGCCTCCGCGGCTAGGCCATGGCCCTCCCCAGAGTGGTCACCGGCCTCTGCTCGCGCACTCCAGGGTCGGAGGGCTCCCTAACTACCCCGGAGAATGTCTCAGCTGCCCAGTCGTCTCACACGGACCCCGAAACACTCTTCCTCCTCCTCCTCCTCACTGGTCCACACAGAACAAGCCCACTCCCTTCGGATGTCACAGAACCAGCCCCCTCTCTACCCCACTCAGCTCCTTTTGGAGTTATGGCCTCACATGACTGTCACAGCTCCCTCAACATCCCAGCCTCTTGGTTCCCCCCAAAAAGACAAGGGCAGCTCTTCTCACAGCCTCCACAACAGGCCTTCCAGACTGCCCAGATGTAAAAGGGGGAGGTGGACACGGAGCTCCCCTGGCCCTCACACTGCCAGGTGGAGAGGCCCAAGAGGACATGGCAAGCAGAGCACCCGACTCGGAGCCCCAGAGGCACCAGAACCGCAGGGGTGGGGGTATGGGCAGAGAAGCCTTGCTCTCTGGCCCACTGCTTAGGGCCAGGGTTTGGCTTATCTCCTGGACCTTCCAGGATGGCCCCAGACCCCACTGGACCCTTCCTGACCACCCTGGGAGGGGACGTGTCAGGGCCCCAGCTAAAACCAGCCAAAAGTGAGTGACATTCTCAGGGCAGGGACCTGGGTATTGAGCTGGACAGGTTTGTCCCTGCTCCGGGCCCGAGGCTCTGCTGAACCAGCTGATGCCGTCCCCATTCCCTAAGAGCTATAGGCCTCCTCCCCCCTCCCCGCCCCCCCTCCCATTCCCTAATGTCCTGTGGCCACTCACCAGTTCACTTTCCCCAGCCATCTCCTCCTGAAGACCCCCGGCTTTCTTCAGACCCCAGGTTAAGAAAGCCACGCCTGGGGGACACTCTAGTTCTCTCCCTCGGGGTCACTCCCTGTTCCCTCGGTTGCCGTACTGTGTTCCAGCCCCCGGCTCCACTTCTCCACTGGCAGCTGCCCGTCAGGCGCTTCTGGGCGCGAATGCCCGGGGTCCCTCGGCCCCGCTCCTCCGCCCACGACGCGCACACCCCCGCCCCCTCCCAACTTCAGAAAGTTTGGCCTGGGGCTCCCCACCTCCGAGCAGCCTCAGGCCCGGCCCCACCTCCCGGTCCTGCGCCCCGCGCCTGACCTTCATAGCTCCCCGGGCCGGAGACCACCCCACCAAGACCCGTTCCTCCCGCCCGGGCCCCCCGCCCGCACGCCCGCGGCCCGGGCCTCCGGGTCACGCACCGCCCCCGCGCACAGTCCGTGGGGCCCTCCTCGGAAAGGGGCGCCAGGAGTCCGACGCCCCGCTCCCGGCGGCCGCCAGCGCCGGCACGCACGCGGCCAGTGCCCCACTTCCCTGGCCGGGGCCGCTCGCAGCCCCGCCAGGACCCCGCGCGCCCCCGCGCCCGGCCTGCCCGCCTGCCCGCCCGGCGGTCGGAGCACCTCGCCCGGCTCGTCCTCCTCCAGGCCGCTGAAGCTCCACACCACCAGGCCCTGCAGCAGCAGGATGGCCAGCGCCGTGGCGATCGCCAGCTTGTAGCGCCGCACCAGCTTCTGCACCCGCGCGCTCGCCACCATCTTCCTGCCCGGGACGCGGGGCGCGCGCCCAGCCCTGCAACCCGGCCGCGGGCGCGCGCCTGGGCGCGGACCGTGCCGGCTCCCCCTCCCAAGGAGGCGGGCCGGGCGCGCGCCGGGGCGGGGAGGGGGGCGGGGCCCGCGGGTCCGAAATGTCGCGCCCCGCAGGCCGGGGGCGGAGCCTAGCTCCGCAGCACCGCCCGCTCGGGCAGCGCCGGGTCCGCCTCCCTGGCGGTACCTTCTCTCTCTATCCGCGGCCGGTTCCTGCGTGCTCTCACCTGGTCCTGGACCGCAAGCCCATTTGTACCCGCTGGTGGAGAGGTGGGCCGCCCGACCTCTCGCTCGCCGCCTGGTGTCGCGGGGGGGTGGGGCAACCCAGCCCCATGCTGATTAGCTCTCCGCCCAGGGCGCGCAGAAAATGCTAGAGCTCCCAGAAACGCCGAGATGGGAGAGATTGTGTAAGTGCGACAGGCCCTGCTTAAAAACCCTGGAGGCCGCACCAACGGGGCAAAGTCTAACCTCCTTGCCTTGCATCCGAGGCCCCGCACATCCGAGGCCCCGCACGGAGCCTCGTTTCCTCTCGCCTCTTTTCATCCTTAAGGCCTCTCCTAGAGCCGTGATTCCCAAATTCTAGGGTGCATCAGAAGCACCAGGAGGACTTGATAAAACAGATTGCTGCTCCCCACCAGAGTTTCTGCTTTGGTAGGTTGGTAGGTCGGGAGTGGCGCCCCGAGAATTAGAATTTTCAACAAGTTCCCAGGTGGTGCCCATGTTGCTAGTCTGGGACTACACTTGGAGAACCGTTAGACCTTTGCATATGTTTTCTTTGCCAAGTGCTAGCAGCTGTTCCCCGCCTCCGTCCTCGTCCCCATCAGTGAGTGGCATCCCTCCCACGAAGTGCTCCCCTAGCACTGTGCAGTTGAGCACTAACTACAAGCTGGTTGTGATTTCTCTGGGATCACGCCTTGTTCACTTTCGAATCCTTGACCTGACATTGGACACCCAGCAGCGCTTGGTAAATGTTGCAAACGGAAGAGGAGGTGAAGCCCAACTTGCTGTTTTAGCAGCTGACCCTAACAGTTTCTGAGGGTCTGGCATGTTCCAGCACCGCGTAGACGAGGTCTGAACGCCGGCAGCCCTCCCCCGAACCTGGGAATCCACGAAGAGAGGGAAGAGAAGCGGGAAAGGGGTGCCCACCAAAGCGAGGTGCATACCCACTTGATGAAGCCAAGCATCACGAGAACGAAGCAATAAAAAGAGCAAAACCGAGACGAGATTTTAAAATAAAGACTTTAGGATCCCTGACAGAGCGGTCTGGAAAAACAAGTGGTTATTTATTTATTTATTTATTTATTTATTTATTTATTTATCTATCTTATCTGAAAGCAATGATAAAGGGGTTCGGAAGTTGCCAGGCCATAAACCTGGTGAGGGAATTCTAAGCTGTGATGAGTACAGGGGATCCAGTTATTTGGTAGCACTTAAATAAAACCTCTGTTAATCATCTCTGGCCCCTTTGGTATTTGTAATCATTCCATTCTTCAGCATTAGTTAAATGGGAGATTTGTAAACAATGTTTCACATGACAGTTTGGCTACTTAAGAGAGCCTATAGCTCAAGGATTTTGGGAAACATCAGTTGACATGCCAGCAATTGATACGTTAATTAAATATTGATCTTGTGTGCTCATTAAATCAGGTCCCCAAGGGACTTCTACCTGCCAATTCTCCCCCCCACCCAATGAAAATAGCTTTATTTTCCACTGATTATTTAAATAGTATATACTTATTGTATAACATTTAAAACAGAAAAATAAAAAAAAAACAGTAAAATATAAGGAATAAACTAAGTCACCTGTAATCCCATCCCTCGAGATAATCATCATTAATATTTCGGTGCATCCTTTACCCCATCTCTTTACGTGTATATGGTTTTGTACAGATGGGGTCATATTACACATATGGCTTTTTAGATATTTTTAAGTGTTTTTCTCTCTTTCTGCCCATGTTCCCAGCTTGGTTTACTTGCGTGGTTCTTTCTTCCCCTCCTAACTTCTTTCCATTTTTCTCCTAATAATTCATGCATATGTTAACATGTGCACACACACACATTTTTTTTAGTTGGGGTCATTATATTTTAAAAAGTTGAATCATATTACATTCACTTTCTGCATCTTGCTTTTTTCCCCCACTTACCCATAAATACATAGTAGAAAGTCCCCTGAGTCAGATGAGACAGGTCTAATCCATTCTCTTTTTAATGGCTGCATAATATTCCACTTGGACATTTACTTGGTTTCCAGTTTTTGCCACTACCACAGGCAACCTGGTTCTATGCAAATACAGTAAACCTGGTTCTATGCAAATCCCTATGCACTGATGCTTTTATTTCTATGGTAGGTTTTCCAGGCATGGGCTTACTGGGGAAAAGGGAATTTTTAATTTTAATAGCATTGCCAAATTGTTTTCACAAAATGCTGTGACAAGTCACATCTTCAACAGCAATGAATGAGAGTATTGCTTTCCTGCATCCCTTCCAGCAGCAGGTATGACCACTATTTTTAATTTTTGCTACTCTGATAGGGTGAGAAGTGACCTCCTTGTTGTTGTTGTTGTTGCTGTTTTAAGATTTTATTTACTTATTTCAAGATAGTGTGAGCATGAGCGGGGGGGGGGGCAGAGGGAGAGAGAAAATCTCAAGCAGACCCCATGCTGAGTGAGGAGCCCCATGTGGGGCTTGATCTCATGACCCACGAGATCATGACCTCCGCCGAAATCACCAGTCGGGAGCTTAACTGCACTACGCAGGCGCCCCTACATTTAAATCTTAATCGACCTGGAATTTTTTTGTATATAGTATGAGGCCGAGGTGTGCAAGTCTTTATTTAGCACTTGCTTTTAAATCCTTGACCTGAGCACTCTCTCAGTGGGCATTGAGATTTTACTATTTTTTGTAACACACTTGCTAGTGAGGCTTAACATGCATAGATTGATTTCGGTTGGATCATAGACAATGTGAGGTTCCCCGCACCCAGCTGTCTCCTTTTTCCTTCAGCTTCCTCCTATAACTTCCATTGTGCTTTTTTTCTTTTACTGTAGAGGATTCTTGGACGTACAACATGGCTCCTTAGAAAATCAGAACAGGAAAGCATTTTTTAAGTTTTAAGTGGGCAGCTCTTACGCTATATTCTTGTGTGAAGGCTTCCTACTTAGAGTCTTAGTTTTAGGAGCTATTTATGAGACATGGATGCTGAATGTTTTCAAATGTGTTTTCAGCAGCTAGACTCCAAACTTGGCTCAGACCCAGAGGGCATGCCGGCCCCGGCAACAAAGCCTTGAGGCTGTGCCTCCAAGCATCTCCCCAGGCTCTGTCTTCTTGCCTTAATCTGGTTTCCTCTTCTCTGTCTGGTTCCTGAGATTGACACTTCCCTGGGCTGTCTGCTGGGGCTGGTGCTGGCCTCATCTCTAGATGCTACCTTTGGGACGCTCTCCGCCAGCCCGTGCCCAGCCCAGCTCTGGATCCCGGGGCTTCTGCTTGTCAGGGAATAAGTTCCAACATCTATTGAAATGATCATATGGATTTTTCTAATGTGATCTGTTGCGATGATAGGTTATTTAAAAAATAATGTCCACATATTAAAATATTGTTGCATCTCTTGGAGTAAATGTAACTTGGTTTTGGTAGATTGTTTTTAAAAAATTGGAGTGTAGTTGAATTGGACTTGTTAGTATTTTATTTGTTTATTTTTTTAAAAAGATTTTATTTATTTATTTGACAGAGAGAGAGAGATCACAAGTAGGCAGAGAGGCAGGCAGAGAGAGAGGGGGAAGCAGGCTCCCTGCTGAGCAGAGAGCCTGATGCGGGGCTCGATCTCAGGACCCTGAGATCATGACCTGAGCCGAAGGCAGAGGCTTTAACCCACTTTAACCCAGGTGCCCCTGGACTTGCTAGTATTTTAGTTGGGACTTTTGCATTTATGTTTACAACACAGATTGATCTATACCAGAGGCTGCAGACTGGTGGCTTATGGGACTTGTTTGAGCAGTGGAGGGCTTTGAAGTGTTTGGTTTTGAGGTCCTGATGTGGGAGTGCGTACTCTCTAGTTCCTGTGGCTCCCACTTTCCCTGTCATTTCACATCCAAGCGATGCCACCCATTTATATTATTTTCTGGCTTATAGTCACTTGTATTTGCAAACCCTGGTCTATGGTTTTCTTTCCTCTTTTCTTTCTTTCTTTCTTTTTTTTTTAGATTTGAGAGTTATATCAGTTTATAACATGCACTGAGGACCATTCTTTCTTTATTGTGTGTTTGAAATAATTTATACAATAGACACTGTTATGCCTTAAACATTAGAAAAGCCTTGTCAGCAAAAGCATCTCAGGTGGCAAATCATCTAAGTCTTTAGGGAGCTAATTTTTTGATAACTTCTCTTTTTTTTCTCTTGTTTATGGGTCTATTCAGCATTTTGTGCCTTTTTTTAGGGGGGGGACAGTATTGTAATTTATGAATCTTTTTTTCCTGGAGAGGAATTTAAACACTCCACTGTGTTTCTCTTATTTTTTTTGTTTTCAGTTTTTTTGTTTATATCATATGTCAACAGTATGAATTGTTCCAAAAATGAAAGGGTCACATCTCTTTTCTTTTTCTGTTTAACCACTTGGGAGCCCGTATGCAGTCTTTGCTTTTGCTTTCGTCTTCTGAGTTGTCTAAAAAGACGGGGGGTGGGGGGGGAAGCAATTCACAAAGAGGGTGTCAGCTGGGCTTCCACCCCCAAACAGGAGAGCACTTTGGTTGGGACATTCTGCTCCGCAAATCATTTGACTGCTCCATGGAGTCGCTAGAGGAAGCTGGTCAGTAATTAGAAGGTGCCCACATGCGCTTTTCCTAGTTTGATCCACAACCCTGCCCAGCCCACTAAGCCTGGACAAAATGCCCATTACTTGAACTCCCAGGGTTGTGGCTTCAATACTCATTTCTTGAACCCCCAAACTCTATCTGCCAGCATGTTTCCACCGGGAGAAGCAGAAGCTCCATCTCCAAGTGACTTAAACAAAAACATTAACGAGATGAAGGTTGGTAAGTTCCTGCTTTGACATACTCTCTATGTTCCAAACACATAGCAGGGGAGAAAAAATATAAACAGGCTTTAAAAAAACACACAACAGGATAAACATCTCAGTGGACGAGAAAGAGAACTAACTGGAAACCACGGTGGTAAGTAGAGCCAAAGCCAAGGGCCTATGGGGTAGCGGAAGCTAAAATGTTGCACAAGGAATAACGAACAGAGCCAGACTTTCTGGCTGAAGCCAGGGACTGGAATGAGGCCTCCTGATGTGTGAAAAGAGGCCAAAAAGAACAGCAACTCACTAGCTCTTGGGAACTATGGCCAAAATGGTGGGCCTGAGGTAAGAGTAGAGCAAAGACAGCCTCACAGCCAAGAATTGGGCCAAGCTGTCCCCTAAGCCCACGACTGCATCTGCAAGACCCCCAAATCAGTGATGAGCACAAGTTCACAGCTCCATCACAAGACCAGTCCTGGACTTGTCTAAGGGAGGCAACCACAAAACTAAACCCACCAGACAAGAAAGAAGGGAGAGAAAAACAGAGCATAAAGTGAAAGCAAAAGTGCCAGCCATAATGAGCCTGCAAACCAAAATTCCAAAACACATGAAGAAATCAAATGCTAAATAAACCACCCAACTCAACAACTGAAATATGCACTCAAATGAAATTCATTTTTTTTTTATTAATCTGGTAAAGACTTGAAAATAAGGATGCTATGGGGCACCTGGGTGGCTCAGAGGGTTAAAGCCTCTGCCTTCGGCTCAGGTCATGATCCCAGGGTCCTGGGATCGAGCCCCGAATTGGGCTCTCTGCTCAGTGGGGAGCCTGCTTCCCCCTCTCTCTCTGCCTGCCTCTCTGCCTACTTGTGATCTCTCTCCTCTCTGTCAAATAAATAAACAAAATCTTTAAAAAAAAAAAGAAAAGAAGGATGCTCAAAGAGATAAATGAGAACATCATTTGGCAAACAAGAAATTATGAAACAATGCAGGTGAAAATAAACTGAACATATAGAAATGAAACATACCAATTATAAATCTGAGAAATAAAAATGTAGTCATGAGATAAAAACATCTCGAAAGATGGGATAAATTTTAGGCTGGATATAGTTGAAGATAAAATTGGTGAATTGGAAGATAATTCTGGAGGATGTACAGGAAATACAGCAAGAAGAAACAAGAATTAAAAAATGAAAGAAGGAGTTCAAACAGCAGGAGAATAGATCGGGAGCCTCCGATAGGACTTGCAAAAGAAAAGGATGAAGAAAATGGCAGGGAAATCATACTGAAGATATGATCGCTGAGATTATTCCAGAATTGAAGAAAAAATTTTATTTTATTTTGTATCCACTCTGATCATCCATATCTTCCTAAGTGTGTTTAAGCCATTCACATTTATTGCTATTAATGATTTATGTGGACTTTCTTCTGCTATTATGCTATATTTGCTGCTCACCATCCATTTTCTCCACATTTTCTCTCCTTTCCTACCTCCTGTTGAATGGAGAAAAGTCTTGTGTTTTCCTTTTCTCTCCTAGCAGGACCACACTTGGTACTGCTTTGGTCAACTTGCTTAATGCTTTCTGTTTTTTTTGTTTTGTTTTTAAGATTTTATTTATTTATTTGACAGAGAGAGAGAGATCACAAGTAGGCAGAGAGGCAGGCGGGGGCGGGGGGGAAGCAGGGCCCCTGCTGAGCAGAGAGCCCGATGCGGGGCTCAATCCCAGGACCCTGAGATCATGACCTGAGCCGAAGGCAGAGGCTTAACCCACTGAGCCACCCAGGTGCCCCCGTTTTGTTTTTTTTTAGATTTTATTTATTTATTTGACAGAGAGAGACACAGCGAGAGAGGGAACACAAGGAAGGGGATTGGGAGAGGAAGAAGCAGACTACCCCCTGAACCAGGAGCCTCATACAAGGCTCGATCCCAGGACCCCGGGACCATGACCTAAGAGGAAAAGGCAGACTCTTAATGACTGAGCTACCCAGGTGCCCCTCATCTTGTGTTTTAATTGCCTTCTATTCACCCCATTGGTAAAGGAAGGATTCCTGCCCTGGCGTTATGGGCATGGCTGAACACACGATACCTAATACTGGGCAGTTTACTCGTCCCACATACTCACTGCCCAGGGAAGGGGGGAACAAGTACAGGGTCATAGGGGGTTGCGTTCAGGGACAGAATGCACGAATGGGCTGTGCGAGGCAGGCTTTACTGTATCAAAAGGTGTGATAACCCCTGGTTTTCGTGGGAGGATATTATTGGCTTATTTGAATAATTACGCAGGCTAGGGGGGAACTGAAACCCGTTCCTCAGGAATAAGCAGGACCTGCTCTTGGTATCCTTGATAAGGAGGGTTCTTTGGCTCCGGGACCTTATCTGAGGAGGGAAGCAGGGACAGGAACGTGTGGTCAGGCCATTCAAAGCCCTCTTAATTTCACCGCACGTCAAGGCAACACTTGATTCTGTTAATTTTCTAGTGCCGTATAGACTGTTTGCTTACTACAATGCTCAAGGATTTAGAAGGAAAGAATTAGGATTCTTTATTAATTCTACTCGTGTTCTCCTTAAGGGATTTTGGATGGTTTTGGTGTGATAGTTAATGATAACAGTCTGCAGAGAACTATAATTTCTACTCCCCGTTGTGGAAAATCGGTTTGTCCCCATTCATTCCCGCTTTTTCTTAACTTCATCTGGGATTATAAACTTCATAATTTTAAAAAATATTTTATTTGGGGTTTCTGGGTGGCTCAGTCAGATAAGTGGCTGCCTTTGGCTCAGGTCATGATCCCAGGGTCCTAGGATCGAGGCCCGCATTGGGCTCCTTGCTCAGCAAGGAGTCTGCTTCTCCTTATCCCTCTGTGCTTGCTCTCGCTCTCGTAAATTAAATAAAATCTTAAAAAATAAATAAATAAAAATAAAACTCTTCTTTACAAAAAGATTTTATTTATTTATTTGTCAGAGAGAGAGAGAGCACAAGCAGGGGGGCCAGCAGGCAGAGGGAGAAGCGAGCTCTCCTCTGAGCAGAGAGTCCTGACGTGGGGCTCAATCCCAGGACCCCAAGATCATGACCTGCGCCAAAGGCAGACACCTCACTGACTGAGCCACCCAGGAGCCCCCAATTTGAAACTATTAAAAAAAACCCATTTATTTAGAGTAATGCATGTGTCTTGACTTCATATAACTTATGACTTTACATTACGTTAAGTTTAATGCCCCTTATTTACACAGAAGATCATTTTTAAAATGAGATGAACAATTTCAAAAGTAAAGCGTATTTATTGCAACAAATCCGTTCAAAAGTGTTTCAGGACAGCCATCGATCTTCCCTTCTCTGCCCCTTGCCCCCGCCCTTTAGAATTAACCAGCTTTTTGTTTGGTTGGTTTTTTAATTCCAGTTAGTTAACATACAGTGAAATATTCATCTCAGCCATACAATATAGCGATTCAGCACTTCCATCCATCGCCCGGTGCTCATCTCAAAAAGTGCGCGCCTTCATCCCCATCCCCTACTTCCCCCATCCCCCCACCCACCTCCTTCTGGTCACCGTCAGTTTGTTCTCTTGAGTTAAGAGTCTGTTTCTTGGTTTGTCTCTCTCTCTCTTTTTTCCCCCTTTGCTCATTTGTTTTGTTTCTTGAATTCCACATATGAGTGAAATCATATGGTATTTGTCTTTCTCTGACTTATTGCACTTAGCATGATACTCTCTAGCTCCATCCATGTCGTTGCGAATGCAAGATTTCATTCTTTTTTTTACGGTTGAATAATATAGAATAATAATATAGAATTAGCCAGCTCTGACTATAGAATTGCTATGCTCCCTCCATCTGTCTCTCTGCTCTCATAAATACACGCAGACGTAAACCCTGATAGGTCCCCCTCTACGGTGTACAGAAATGGGATCCTACAGAAATTATTCAACTATTTGCTGTTTAAAATCATTTTATCACAGACACTGTTCTAGGTTTATTTAGTCATGGACACTCTTCCAGGTTAATACATACATAGCTGGTTTATTAGAAATAGCTACAAGGGGCGCCTGGGTGGCTCAGTGGGTTGGAGCCTCTGCCTTCGGCTCAGGTCATGATCTCGGGGTCCTGGGATCGAGCCCCGCATCGGGCTCTCTGCTCAGCAGGGAGCCTGCTTCCCCCTCTCTCTCTGCCTGCCTCTCTCCCTACTTGTGATCTCTCTCTCTGTCAAATAAATAAATAAAATCTTAAAAAAAAAAAAAGAAATAGCTACATGACATGTACTACTTTAGTATGGATGTATCATCATTTATTAAACCATTAACTGGTTATTGGATGTGTTGCTCATTGCTGGCTATTTTGCCATTACACATACTGCTGTAAGAAGCATCTTAGTTCATATTTCCTGCCATACCGCTGTCTTTGCTTTTGTATAGATTTGCAAGAGTGAAATGACTATGTACATTTCAATTTTTAAAAGATATTGCCGGAAGATTGCAATATATGAATCCTTCTGAGAATATATGAAAGTTCTCTTTTCCCTAGCCATCTAAGCAACTGCTTCAAGATGTTTTTTTTTCTCATTTGTGAGTTTTTGCATCTGATTTTTTTTTGGTAGTGCCCTAGCATACATTTTCAAAAGGAGTATGTGCTTTATTCAAGGACAGTACTCAGGAGGGATTATTTTTTAAACAACTTCTACCCCGAAGAAGGTCTTTTTGTTCCCTTCTATCATGAATGACAACATGGCTTTTCCTTTAGGCGTCTCTAGATCAGTGTATTTCAAACCCAGGTCACAACTCACTCAATTTAATAGACTGTGACTGCATTTTAAAAAGCATAGAATGATGTAGGCAAGAATAGAAAATATTGAAGTGCTTTTTTGGTAATTTTTGCATCATGAATGTCTGAAGATCTAAGTAAGAGGTAGATTTAATATTTTTGTATCATCTATCTATTTATCTATTGGTTACAAAGTAAAATGTATTTCTTTTTTTTTTTTAAGATTCATTTATCTATTTTAGTGAGAGAGAGAGTGCACGTGTATGAGTTGGGGGAGGGGCAGAGGAAGAGGGGGAGAGAGAATTCTAAGCAGACTCCTCATGGAGCATGGAGCCCAAAGAGGGACTTGATCCCAGGACCCTGAGATCCAGACCTGGGCTGAAATCGAGTCAAACCCTTAACCAACTGAACCATCTAGACACCCAAAATTAAATGTATTTATAACAATGAGTTGAGGTAAAAAAAAAATATATATATATATTATATATATAATATATATATTTACATACATATTATAAATATATATAATATTATATATATTTATATATGACATTTACTTCTCTGGATGATGTGAGAAGCTTGAAATCATTTTAATTTAGGCTTTTATTTTTTCTTCCCCCCATTTGTCTGTAAGATCCTCATTTATCACCCCTCCCTCCAATTTCAGCTTATTTTTAAAATTATCAAAGAAATATATGCATGTGGTGTTTTATTAACACACACACACACACACACACACCCCAGAACAAAGGATATTGAAAGAAAAATGAAATCTCTCTCCCTCTTCAATTTCATCCCAAGGCTGGTGCGCGTGCGCGCGTGTTCCAGAAATTTTAACTTATTTTTTTTTTTTGAGAATGCCGCCATAGTGTGTCTAAATGTGGCCTTCTTTTCATCAACTTTGCTTGGGACTCAGAACATACGCTCAGCTTCCAACCGAGTTCTTTCTGTACACCAGCAAAGTTTTCTCCTGCCAGGTCTTTGATTACTGCTTTTGCTGTACCCACTCTTTTCTCCCCAGATTCCTTTTATTCCCAGGTTGTATCCCCCGTGCCACATTGCCTGCCTCTTTCCTTTTCATCTCCTCATCGTTTTCCCCTTGACCATGTTAATTGTATTGTCTCCAGTGTCTCGTCTGCTATTTACAGCCTCTGTCATGGGTGTTAACCCAGCCATTGTGGTTTCTGTCTCTCTGCTCTACTTCCTGCTCTCAGATTTCTGCCCCGTTACTATGATCTTTTCTAGTTTCTAGATCTTTTCCAGAGCCCCCCCTCACCCATCCCTGCCAGAATCCTATTGAGAATTCAAATCAGATATTCAGATATATATATTTTTAAACTTCTGTGGCAGTAAATTTTTTTTCCCCCAGAGAGGTTCCTCAGAACCTTCGGGGGATGTTTATATTTTGAGCTGCAGAAACTTTCCAGAGCCTATGAGCCTCCATTTGCCTCATCCTTACAGAGTGGAGTCTGCCCAGGATGGCTGTCAGGGTAGAATCCTTATTCCCTGGTTTCATTTTCCGTGTGGGGGTGGGGGACAGCGTCTGCCCCACTCCTCAGAGGAATATCTTCTTTCATTGGTGACCGGGGCTCAGTTCCTGCTCAGAGTATTTCCTGGGCTGCTCTGTGCCTGCAATAGTCGGCTCGGGCCTGCAGGGGGCAGTGTATCATGGGCTGCCTGCCGGTCCGTCCAGTTCAAGCATCCACCACTAGGGAGCCCAGGGGTCTAAGGAGCCGAAGCCACTCTCTGCAGTCCCGTTTGTCAGTGATAAACCTCGCATTTTGATCTCCGGTTGTCCAATTCCTGTGACCTATTTCTCCAATGAGGGGAAGAGAAGAAAGGGATGTTTTTTGTTTTTTTTTTTGTTTGTTTGTTTGTTTTTTGTTTGTTTTTTTTGCCGATCCAACAACTACTCAAGTCAAGAAGGAAATAAGCCACGTTCAGTGGGAGGTTGGTAAGAGTTCCTGCCTCAATCTGTCTCAGAGGGTCATCAGGTTCAGACCGAAGGAATCCAGGAAAACGGACAGAGAACACAGCGAGAACGATCGTGTCAGACACGGCGCCTCCCAGGAGGCGTGGGGGGAAAGCGAGCTGAGGAGCCGCTGCCCGCTGAGTGAGTGACATCTCCACGGAGGAACTCTTAGAAAAGGGGAAAAAAAATGAACTTTTATTATTTCATCATCATCATCATAATATTGTTATTAAACAATATTTATATAATAACATTATTAGAAATATATTATTATATTTTATAATATATTATATTTTATATAATTATTTATTATTTATTATAATTATTATATAATATATAAACATTATTATATTTTATTATAATAATAAAATATTATTTTATTAAATTCTTGAGAAGACATCACCATTGCAAATAAGTTAATTAAAAGTTTGGGGGGATTCCCGGCAGCCTGATGGCCGGCTTTTCTGCTTCAGAGCCCCCCCAGCGGCTTCTCAGGTCTTCTTGGTGGCTGTGCCCAGGTGGGACCAGCCGGGCACGCAGAGCACACTCGGGGTGTTCGGGAAGCTGCGGGCAGGCAGAGGTGGGAGGGAAGATCGGGGGGCGCACCCGCACCCCACCATCTCTCGGGCAAGGGAACCCCCCAGCGTAGCCAGCATCCCCTACCCTGTCTGGACACATGTCCCCTGTCCGAGGGGGTAGCAAGCTGGCTTCTCTCGTGATGCCTTCCGCTTGGCCCCACGGGGTGCGGTCTGACAGAAAGTTCTGGTCTTCTCCGTGTGGATGGCTAGTTTCCAGGGCTGATGCAGATCTTGCCCTTCTTCTGGGGGCCATTTCAGGAGTGTTCTGTTGGGGCAGGAGGAGGGGAGAGGCTGAGGGTGGTACCCCGAGAGCAGTGTCCCTGCCACCCTCCTGCTAGGAATTTCCAGCCAAAGTTTCCTCACTTCCTCATAATTCTTATGTGCATTTGAACGTTTGAAAACAAGCAAACTCAATGTTTTCCTCTTCTCAACGTCCTACATTCCAAGCTTTTTGGATCCTTTTCCCCCAATTACCGTGATAGGATTTTCTCATGAGTCAGGACAGAGGCTTCTCTGGGTGAATCGCGCGGGGGGGGGGGGGGGGGGGGGGGGG
>CM052891.1:22026212-22105029 GCA_028534135.1 Potos flavus | reverse complement strand
CATGGTCTACTCTTGGCCTCTTCTGATTTTCAAAGGTTTCCTCCTCCCCTTTGATTTCTGATTGCGGAAACACTTCAAGGAGCCATCTTCTGTGCTTTTAACATTTTAAAATACCCTCACAGCGAGGCTGAAACAGCTAAAGCCATCGCCCGGGAATCAACCCTTCTGGGTGTTTGCGCCCGCGGAGGGGGCTGGATAATGCAGGTGAGGGGCGCCTCGCGGCCAGGAAGGGGCGTGGGGGCGCCAGGGCGGGTGGCGGTGTGGAGGGTCTCGAGGCCTCCTGAGACCTTGCCGGCCAGACCTGACACGACTGCCTCCTGCAAGATTGTGGTGGGCGTGGGAATGTCCCCTCGCACTGAGGCTGAACACAAGGAGGAGACACGAGTCCCGTGGATGGCCAGCGGGTTCCCACCTGTCCTTCCTGGGGAGGACCCCGGAGTCACTGGCCAGACCGACCTCCCGAACACAAAGTAAGTGGACTGCTTCCAAATGTCGGTGGGGTGTGATTGGGCGGAGACCTCAGTTCACAGACTCAGAAGCTTCTAGGAATGGATTTCAGTGGTCTGAGCCTTGTGATGTGTGTGTGTTGTTCACACACTCACGGATGGGGGGCAGCGTGCGTCGAGGCTCTGAGGAAGCTCACGCAGGCCTGACCCTGACTTGCTCTGGCTAGAAAGAAACTGGCCTGGATCTGACAGGACTTAACTTGGACCAGACTGCTAATGCCTCGTACCGTTCCTAGTGATCAAGGATCACTAGGAAACGTCCTGACGTTGGGAGTTCTGCCTGGGTTGGTGGGGGCTAAGGCTAGACCATACCCCTGTGCTGTGCCAGGAAGAGCTAGGTGCCATCATAAAATACCAGAGATCCTGAGGTGGGCCTGAAACTGGGAGACGGGGAAACGTCTCCTGTCTCTGGGCCTGGGGGTTATTGGACCTGAACTCCAATAGGGAGGCTCTTTGCCATTCAGCATCCAGAGGATTTTACCTGAGCACCTACTATGTGCCAGGCACCGCTCTAAGTGTTAGGATATAGGGGTGAATGGCACAGAATCCTTGCTCTCAGGCGGCTTACAGTCTACCAAAGTGAGACAGATGATACACAGGCCGAGATGAAGAAGAATGATTCAGAGACTGACAGATGCTGTGAGGCCCATGAAGCAGGCAGAGGTGACGGCGAGGGGCTGGGTGGCTCCCGTAGACAGTGTGCTCGGAGGAGGCCTCCCAGAGCAGCGTTCAGAAAGGAAGTAAAGGGGGCGCCTGGGTGGCTCAGTCGTTAAGTGTCTGCCTTCGGCTCAGGTCATGATCCCAGGGTCCTGGGATCGAGCCCCGCATCGTGCTTCCTGCCGGGCGGGAAGCTTGCTTCTCCCTCTCCCACTCCCCCTGCTTGTGTTCCCTCTCTCGATGTGTCTCTCTCTGTCAAATAAATAAATAAAATCTTAAAAAAAAAAAAAAAAGGAAGGAAGTAAAGGTCGGAAACAGCCAGCTGGGTGGCCCAGGACGGGCAGAGGTCCTGCAGCGGGAGCAAGGTGGGTGCATTCTTAGAACGGAATGAAGGCGCGAGGAGTTGTGGGCTGATGGGCCAGGGGAGGAAAAGAGGCAGGGGTGGAGGCCGAGGTCAGATGGCGCAGTAGTGCTCGAGGGCAGTCTCCCTGCCCCCAGCAGCCAGCAGGGGGCCCGAGAGCTTAGAGGCCCTGGAGAACGGGCCCCATTTGAGGGGCAGTAGAAAGTGTGTATGTATCCTGCTGGCCTTCTCTCCCCTCCCACTTGCAGTCAAGTGTGGCTGAGGAGGAACCTAGTCCCCTACTATCGTGTCGAACTCCTGGAATGGTCTGGGCCGGTGCTGGGGATGAGGAGGGTCGGCTGAGGGAGGCTGGGGATGGGCTGGGTCAGCATGGGCAGCAGGGGGGCTGGCGAAAGCAGAGTAGAGGTAGGGGCACAGATGGCAGAAGTGAATGTGGCAGCGCTCCCCCTAGGATCCCAGGAGCGCTTGGAAGGCTGGACTTCCTCCAGCTGACTGGGGCGGGAGCTGGGACCCCTGGGACTTGTGCTCCTTTTGCGGGCCCGGCATGCCGAGGCCAGGGCACGCGATAACCTGTGGCAAGCGCGCCCTCTGGCTGGGTGTCCTCGGCGAGCATAGACGGGCTGCGGGCTTGGAGGGTGGGGGGGTGGGGGGGACGTGGGCTCTTTGGTCTGAAATGATACACACAGAGGTGTGGGCTTTTGTGCTGAAGGACGAGGCAGGAGGGCCTGTTGGATTCACTTTTTTCCGTTCTTTCTACAAAGTTCCTTGAGCATCTATTATGCGCTAAGTACTATTCAGAGCACTAAAGATACAATGGTGAATAAAATGGGCAAAAAATACGTGCGCTCGTGGGGCTTACATTTTTGTGTGTGTCTGTGTGTCTATGTCCGTGTGTACCCATGCACACACACATACACGCACACTACATGGAAAGAAATCCTGGAATGAGGAAGTGAGAGAGGAGAAGGGAGGGAATGGAGAGGCCGTGTCCCCTGGGGCAGCCCCAGGAACTGGTTCAGGACCTCCATGGTGACAGGCGCAGGGCGGGAAGCTGAAGGATGTGGGGAGACACGCCTCTACCCCTCTGGGACCCGCCTCTACCCCTCTGGGACCGAGGGCGACAGGATGTGGTGTGGAGATGCGGAGGGGCCGTTGTCCCTCTCCTCCTCCACCTCCCGGTCTCCCCAGGCCCTGATGCTTCCCAGCCTGCGGGCTCCGGGCACCGCAGCAAACACCAGCCGGCAGGGGGCAAGGCCTCATCCCTGCAGAGCACCGGAAGCAGACTCCGTGTGGGGGCCCGGCTTCCAGCAGACACGTGGGCAGTGGCTGGCTGGGGAGGAGGCTCAGACTGGGAGGCTTTCCCTCATTCAGAGACGCTGAGGAGGGGGTGGCCAGGCATTTGGGGCGCTGCAGGCCAGAGCAAAGAGCTTTTGTGGTTTGGGCATTAGTGATAATTCGTACCCACAGGCTATTGAAACCAGGGGCCGGGGGACCCGAGAGACATGGGTGCCCCTTCAAACCGACATTCTCTAAACACATTAATTGTAGATGGGGAGAAACAGATGCTCGGTCAATAAAATCTGTATACGAATTCCTTAACGTTAAAAACGAGACACTTAGGCATCTATCTGTTACGCGTTCTTCTCCGAACCATTCAGACAATGCATTGGGGTACATATTAAACTGTTTAAATATTAGACAATAAAATAAATCTCGCCTCCTGGGTAAGCAGCCTTCCCCTCGTGTGATTCGGTTTCATAATTTCAGCTGGCAGCAGCTGCTGCCTTCGGGGAGACACATTGCAGCTGCGGCTGCACCTCGAAATTTACATCTTGGAAGAAATACACCACAGAAATGTTTGGGGGCTGATGGACAGTATTTTAAAATTTGCACCAAGGGCATTGCCCACTCTGGCAGGAGTGGGAATCCTTTAGATCCTGCCTCTAAAGTGGGGGATCTCTTGTGGACATTGGAGTTAGCTGGCACCGCTTTTCTGATTAAGGCCAAGGGGGTGTCCCCCCCACCCCTCCTCCCCCGGCAACAGCCACGCTGGTCTCCTTCTGAAACAGGCCCTATAGGTTGGGTTATACTCAGACATAATTAGTACCAGGTTAAGCTCAAGGTTAAGTATAACCCTTCAAATTTGGAATGATGAGAAAGAAAAACCGTCTCATGAGACAATCAGCCCTACAGTCTGAGCCTCGAGAATGGTTCAGGAAAGTTACTCTATTTTGGGGAAATCTCATCCAGTGGACATCCGAAGGCTCCCTCTCTGGTTTCTGCTTATTGTTTTCCTCCCCTCCCCGTCCTTGCCCCAACCAGTCCCGGGCCATTTTATTTTCTCCGTATGCTTCCCCATTCCAGGCTCAACATCAGATGGTTCTTCCTGGTTTTTCTCTTAATGGAAGGAAGTGGAGGTGGTTTGTGTGTGAGGGAGAGGGTTTTAGTTCCCTTTGAGCAAAACACTGAGCAGTGAAACAGTCCTAAAATGGATCATTTCTTGCAGGGGACTTCACTGAGTGATTCTGCTAAGGAATCTCTCTCTCTTGCCAAAATACTTTCTTGTATGTATATATATCCTAGCTTGGCATGGGGCCTAAAGTGGGCAGAGGGTGCGTGCCCTCCCGTGGAGGGTAGGAAGAGAAAACCTGGACCGGCCACATAAGGAAACGCTGCTGAATGGCTGTAGATGTCCTAAAGAGAAACAGGGAGAGGCAATGCACACCCTGCTTGAAAGCGTCCAAACGGAGGCTGGTTAATTACCTTTCTGGTGAGAGGTGGGACGCAATGATCTCTCAGCTCCGTCCTAGAAGTAAGAATCTAGGGACATTTTTCTTGGCCACTTGTTCCCCAAACAAATCTGTCCCTGTAGTGGGCATCTGCTGTTTCTGCCTCCCACTGCCCTCTTTCCCTTCTCTCTGGCCTGAGAGGCATTGGCTTCTCCCCAGCCCCCGTGAGGCTCTCGGTGATCACATTAATGAGTGATAGAAAATTTTCACACCTTGCGCCCCCTCCCATGGGTCCATCCACATGCCTTTCCCAAGACCTCTTTTTTCCCAATCTTCGAATGCTACTCCTTCTATGTCCCTGACCGACTAGCCAAACCATGTGCCCCTCCCCCCCGAATCTACGCACATCCCTAATTCCGGCCACTTCTCTTTGTGCACACAGCGGATGACCAGGGGTACCACCTGAAGGTCTGAGCATGGGGAGGATTTCTCCTCTCTGCAATTCCAGGGCCAACCCTGAGCAGAGCTCCAGGGCAGCCCTAGTCCTTTGGTGGCTTTCCCCCACACGCCAAGCCAACTCATCCACGAACTGAACATTGTCTTTTTCCTCCTGTCATCTGATTGTAAGCCCATGGCCTCCAGCCCAAGGTGCCTATGGATGTGGTAGAAGCAGGAGGCATGGATTTAACAGTGGTGGATGCCAGAGGATCAGACCAGGGAACTAAATGGGAGAAGTGATGAGACCATCCTTTAGGTCTTGAAGGGTGACACTCATCTCTGCCATTACCCTGATGAGACAGGATTATTGTTTGGCTGCAGTGGGCTTCCTCTTCTCCTGCCTCCCTATCACGGCCCTTACCCCATAGGCCAAGGATCCCATGCGAGGATTCTGTCAACTCTCAGCCATGTTGATCCCTATTATATATTGAGAGGCCAGGAAAATGCCTACTAGGTAGGTCTATGGACCTGGTGGCTCCACTGGAAGGCTGGTCATGGGCTAGGACGACACTTTCTCCCTGACCTCCATGTCCTCCTTCTGCCAAGGGCCATGATGATGCCTCAGGTCCCTGGATAAGTGTCCACTTGGGGTTCGTGTCCACAAGTTCCCCAAGTGTCTACGTAGTCCCCTTTCCCCAGTGTGTGATTTCTGAAGCAATCACCCAAGTTCTTCCTCTGGAAGGATGGGGGATACTCACCCTCCCACGTGCCCGGTGATGCGGGGTCCTTCTTTATTCAGTAGGTTCTAGGTCTTACCTTAGCCTGGGAACTGGACAAAGGATCGCGACTTTTTATTGAGGCGGCTGATTATTTTTAAATAAGTTAAGCAACGCTCTTTCTCTCTGCCCATCTAACTTGCCTCTAGGAACACCAGATCCTCTTCCCCAATTCCATGGCTCTCCGAGAGTCAGGACCTCTGGCTGCCTCTCTGGCTTGGCAGCTCCTGGGAGAGTTGCGCCCACTTTCCCCGAATTAAGGGCTACCACGTGGTCTCTATTATTATAGGTTCCTCTTATCCCTGCCGCTCTCAGGGACCCCATTCTATAGCAGCATCTCCCACCCTCAGCCCTGGCCCATGGAGGAGGCAGTCAATAAGGAATTTTCAAAGAAGCTAAGCGCGTCCTAGGGGGTCTCCTGAGAACAGTCGGCGGGGGCGTTTTCGGGGCCCCCGGCAGGATAATCGAGCCTCGCAGGCCCTCTTCTCTAAGCCATTTGATCGTTGCTTCTACCACCTGCCCCAGCAGCTCTGGCTTTTCTACTTGGTTTGAGCCGTTGCTGTTTCCAGGCTCTCAAAAGCCATCCTGGCACCTCTCTTGGGGTCCTTGCCAGGGGGGTGAAATCTTGCATCACAGCGGAGTGCTCCCATATTATTAAATCTTCTCTAATCAGCCTCTTAGGTTCTGCCCCTGTGGCCCTCATCCTTGGGATCCAGGCTCAGGTCTAGTCTCCGGACTCCTGCCAGGACACGGTGGCCCGGTCTGGCAGCTCTTGCAGGGGACGGTACAGGCTTGTTCCTCTCTTAGCAGGAGGCCCAGCACTGCCCGGGCTGGGTTCTGTGGTGGCTTGAGTCATGTTCTTTGTCTGGTGGCCAGGAGAGGGACAGGAGAGCTGTCCTATAGAGGAGAGACCCCTGCACCATCTTCAAGCAAGAGAGGGGAGCTTTAGCCCTAAACGGGGAGGACAAGCACTTCTGGTTCAATGGAACCTGGAGACTCAAGATTTTTGAGAGGATTGACCCGGATGTTTCCATACCAAGTCTCTGAGTCCCAGTCCTCCTCTACTGGGGCATGACCTTGGCACAGCAGACTTGTCTTGGCTGAGAATTTGACTTTCTCTGGAGCTCCATTCTTTTTTCTTTTTTTTTCTCCCCTGGGGTTGGTTTTCACATTGTTGTTGGGGGCCACAGAGGGGTCCTCCTCCCTGTCAGCAGAGGAGCTCACAGTTTTGTTAGCCTCTCCAAACTCGGGCCATGGGGGTCCGGGGGTGGCTGGGTACGTCGGGCATGTTCCCATCACTGCAGAGGGGCTCTGGGTAGCTGTAGGGTTGATCATGATGGTGTACTTGGTATAGGGGCTCAGTGGGGGCAGAGTTATAGCGGGGGCCCCAGAGGAGGAGGACGCAATCAGCACTGACTCCTTGGCCCAGGCATCCCTGAGGAAGGTGTCGATTCCCAAAGGGGTGGGTGAGAAGGGTCGCCATTGCGGCCATCTTGCCTATGGCTGCTCCTTTCCTCTTCCGGTGAATTCCCAGACTGGTTCTTAGCTTTTTCTATCCTCCAGCTGCAGAAGATAAGAGTCTCTCTTTACTTGCTACCAAGGAGACTTTCACAGTTTGCCTTAAATTGATGATTAAGTCCTCAAACTTTCATTGCCTTTAAGCACTGATAGCGTCCAGCCCTGTGATCCCACGTCTTTAGAGTCCTACTTCCCTCCCACCTCTGAAATACCTGGGCAATGCCTCTGCCAGCGCCTTCCCGTCCACCCGATTCCCACCCCAGTGCAGCCCCAGTGAGAGTTTTAACAATTGAACCACTCCAGCCTGCTTTGCTCCGCTTTCCAGCTCCCAACTGGTGTTTGCATCCCCTTCGTAAAATCTTCTCGAGCCTCAACTATCACAGGTCTGGGTCCCTGGACACAGATTCTGCGGTGGAGATTTGCGTGCCGCAAATCCAGTGGGGTGTGGGCTCAGAAGACAGCGGTCTCAGGAAACAGTAAGACGGTAAACCAGGGAGGACTGAGCAGAGGAAAAAGGTGAACGGCCGTAAGTTTGTAGCAGAGGGCTCAGCTGGTCCCGCAGGGAGCTCTGGGGCTGAGGTGGCCTTTCAGCTGTCTCAAATTCAGGCAAGAGGACTTGGCATTTTACCCTCGCCCTGTCCATTCGTTGGGAGACCCTCACATCCTCGGGTGAGGCAGAGGATCGTATTTGGATGGGAGGTATTTGAGGGCTTACTAGTATGAAACAATGACGCCACCGTGAGCCATCAAGGGTCAAAGCCACCTGATGGCTGGGCGACTGGGTGCCCTGGTCCCACAGTGAGGGGAGGGGGAGGGCTCTCACTATCACAACCCCCAGGAGGGGAGAGGCAGAAAGGTACCAAGGTTCTTGGTGACATCCTTCAAGCTGCTGCATGGAGCCTTGCCTGAAGTCATATTTCCTTTGCACTTTGCAATTAGACACACAAGCGAATCCTCCTTTTGTTTAGGCCACGTGACTCAAGCTTTCTGTCACTCGACGGTAGAGCCGACTCGAAATCTATGGAGTCACGTGCCAACACTAACGGCTTATCATCTTTTTAGAAACCGGAAGCTAAGATTAAATTTGTGAATTGGAAAATTTATGAGTTAAGAAATAAAAGGTTTCGGTATAAATTCATGAGGATTCTTTTTTTGGGGGGGTGTGGGAATTGCGGTGTTACCTGTGCATGGAGTGGGAATTACTTATGGAAATATTTACAAACTTATACGGTGGTATAATCGGTGCTTGTTCGAACACTTCATTAATATTGAATTTTGCACCATTTCTTGAACTAATTTATTGGCACATTTTCAGCATTCCGCCAAGAGACTTAACATAAATCACATTAATAATAAATGCCATGAGAGCTTTTTATATTTCTTTTCTGAGCTATCGTTTTAAGCTAATTTTCTAGGACAGGGCATTCTAAATGTACTATTGAAGATAAGACTTTCTTCATGTCTGCTTCAGCAGCCAACAGGAAATACAATGTGATTTTAATTACATTCATGTCTTGGATCCTAACTCTCGTGAAGTGCATCTCTTCACAAACGGATTTCAGCCATCCATGAAAAGACAAGCTTGCTCAGACAAGCGCTTGCTGCTCCGATGAAACCACAGAAGCAAGGTCATCAGATGAAGCAAGAAGTTTCCTTGCGGGAACTGGGGCGAGATGTATTTGTCAGCGTGGCAAGGGCCTAAATTCTTCCGGCGGCAGATAATTCTGTGGTCAGGCTGTCATGCTCCATCTACTTCCTGGAAAGCCACCAAGTTTACTCTTGAAGCCAGTCACAGTTAGCAATAAGTCATTCAGAAGTTTTACGTGGAAGACCTAAGAGGGGATAAACCAGCGAAAGCATATCTTTGTTTTTAAAGATTTATTTAGGGGCACCTGGGTGGCTCAGTCGGTTAGGCGTCTGCCTTCAGCTCAGGTCACGATCCCAGGGTCCTGGGATCGAGCCCCATGTTGGGATCTCTCCTCAGCGGGGAGCCTGCTTCTCCCTCTCCCTCTGCCTGCTGCTCTGACTACTTGTGCGCATGCGCTCTCTCTCTGTCAAATAAATAGATGAAATCTTTAAAAAAAAATTATTTATTTATTATCCGGGGGGAGGGCAAAGGGAGAGAGAGACTCTCAAGCAGACTCCCCGCTAAGCACAGAGCCCAACATAGGGCCTGATTTCACCACCCTGAGATCATGATCTGAGCCGAAACCAAGAGTCAGACACTTAATTGACTGAACCACCCAGGCGCCCCGGAAAGCATATCTTTCAAGGCATGTCAAGTTAAGAATTAACCTGCGGGGGCGCCTGGGTGGCTCAGTTGGTTGGGCGACTGCCTTCGGCTCAGGTCATGATCCTGGAGTCCCTGGATCAAGTCCCATATCGAGCTCCCTGCTCAGTGGGGAGTCTGCTTCTTCCTCTGACCCTCCCCCTTCTCGCGCTCTCTCTCAAATAAATAAATAAAATTAAAAAAAGAAAAAAAGAATTAACCTGCGGAATTTCAAAGCAAATGAACTTTCACGTAGTTTAAAATTCTTAAAAAACATTTTTAGCAGAGCAAATGGGTATTAAAAATAAAAGCAAAAATGATAATTTTGTTCCTGCAATGCTTCTGGAACAGGATAGATTCTTTTGATTGCAAATGAGGGTGATGGGGGGAAAGTAAGAAGAGGGGCCTTTCCTCCCCTCTCCCATATCTTACCCCCATATCCCATATCCTACTTCCCATATCCTACTTCCCTCTCCTACTTCCCTATCCTACTTCCCATAGCCTACTTCCATATCCTACTTCCCATATCCTGCTTCCATATCCTGCTTCCATATCCTACTTCCATATCCTACTTCCATATCCTACTTCCCATATCCTACTTCCATATCCAACTTCCCATATCCTACTTCCCATATCCTACTTCCCATATCCTACTTCCATATCCTACTTCCCATATCCTACTTCCATATCCTACTTCCCATACCCTACTTCCATATCCTACTTCCATATCCTACTTCCCCTATCCTACTTCCATATCCTGCTTCCCATACCCTACTTCCATATCCTACTACCATATCCTACTTCCACTTCCAAGGGAACCCCGAGGGCTGGGTAGCTATTGGTTTTGTGTGCTCACCAGCCTTCTCTTGCTAACTGTTTTGGAGAAAATGCCTGATTCCCGGTCGTCCTGGTGGGGGTGCTGTCAATCACTAGCCCCTCCCACTCCTGCGGAGGAGGTGGCCTAGTGTCCCAGGCTGGGCCTTACCTAGCAGGACATCCTCCTGGGCCCACGGATGGTTCCAAGAGGTGGACATGTGACAAATGCTGGCCAATCAGAGGCCTTCCCTCTGAAGATCTAAGGGCTGGTCTAACAGCTGATCTTCATAAGTGGGGTTTCCTGAGCAATGTGATGGAAAGAGAAGTAGGCAGGGGTATGTTTAGAAGCTCAGACAGAAGCCAAACTATTCCACAAAAGGGAGGAGAGCCCTGGAGGGGGGTCCATGGGAAGAGTCAGGACTGGCAGGAAAAGAGCAAGGTAAATGGGTGGGTTGGGGTGGCGAGGAGGGGAGGGGTCCCACGGAGGCATCGGGAGGGCTAGGTGATGCGCTCTCTGTCCCTGGTTTCTCTCCTCTCCTGGTGGGACAGAAGCCTCAGAAAGGGCTAAGGGCCAGGGGGGCTGGGAGGGCTCGGGGCATCTCCGGCTTTGCCCTGCATGGCCCACGCCCCCGGTGCCCCGCCCCAGATGGGTCAGCATGAAGACCCAGCTTTCATGAAGATTAGAGAAACAAACAAACAAAAAGGACCAAGGAAGCAGGAAGTGGGGGGCTGAGCACCGTGAGGGGCTGCATGGAGAAGAGAGCCGTGGGGACCCCGGGACCAGGGACTGGGAAGAGTCATGGGTGACAAGGAATCTGAAAAGTTTGCTATGGAGGGAGGGATGTAGCCCCCCACTCTCCCTGCTCAGTGTTTGCTCTGAAATAGTCCGTAAAATCCACATCGCTTATGAATGCCTGAGCCTGCGAGATTGGCGGGGGCGAAACAGCAGAGACTGCTCACCAGGGCCGCTGATATCTCTACGGTAACCTCCAGCACCCACAAAATATGACCAGGAGCCTCCTCTCTTAACCTTCTCCATCTCATTCATTTGAAAGCCACAGGCGACACCATATTTCAAGGGGCCATTTTCACTATTACTATTTGCTGTGCTCACAGACTAATTCGGTGATGCTTGCAAAGTTAAGACCCACTCTATCTGCCACCTGTCGCTTGGGCAGGTGCAAAGCCCCAGTGCCACCAAGCTCTGGTTCAAGAGAACCAGTCTGCTCCGGTTGAGCTAACAATGGCAGAACCAATGGAAGCTCCTCAATCAGGAGTCTCCATATTGGATGGCGACCGGTCGAGCCAATGAAACCCTTTCTCCTTGGGAAGGTTGAAGGTGAGAAGCAGACAAAAAGAGGTGCTGGGGAAGGCCCTGAGAGACGAAGGGGGAGAGAAGTTGAGCTTCCCCAGCCCCGCCTTCCTTGTCTGACAGATGCCACCCCTCCCCCTACCACCCAGTGCTTGAACGTGCAGAGTCACAACTCCCAGCAGCCAGAAAGAGGGGGTCCCGCCACCCATGTCGGAAGAGGACTGCTGCCTAGCTTGGCAAGGCTCATCTCGGGAGCCTCCCTAGCTCCCAGGACTCGCCCGGCTCATTTCTAAATGTATACCCACCATCTGTTGGATGATTTACGCCCGGCTGGAAGCAAAGTCAGGGTCGATTTGGGTCTTTGGACTTGAATTCATTCCAAAATCAAAGGTGTCAAGCTTAGTGGCCTTAAAATTCTGGAATCATTTTGGGAAATGAGAACCTTGTACAATCTCTTGACGTGTCTTCCATTCTCATAGAAATGTGAAGAATTTTCCCCATCTGCGCTGGGGCCCTTCCGGAGCTGGGGTGGGAACTCTTGGGCAACCTTTTCTCACAGCCACCCGCCCTTTCCTAGATCAGCTTGCTCCCTTCCTGTCCCCCTTCCTCCCTCCTTTGCTTCTGTGTCCCCTCCTACCCCCTACCCCATTCCAAATTCCTGTGCAGAAATTCGAGTTTATCATAGGCCTAATTCATGTCGTTCTATTATCTCTGGTCCACGCAAGGCCCCTCTTTTGTTGGTGATAATCTATTCTCTTTTAGCCACAGTCCCCTTTGCCATTCTGTACCCCCTCTCCTGCCATAGGCAAATACTCCAGTAAGTGAATATTTTCTTTGTAGGTGTCCTTGTAAAAAGAGTATTGCTGCTTTGGATTTTGTATTTTTTTTTATGTGCATGCATTTTAAATGTTCACAAATAGTGTTGGGTTATATATCTTTTTTGTCTCACCCAGTACTATGTTTTTGAGATCTATCCACGTGGCTCTGTGTGGCTCTAACCCATCGCTTCCAACCTTGCAATGTTCTCCCTGGCGTGTGTGCTGGGCACTCCGCACTTGCCCCCAGACCCACTGTCCACCTTGCTCTGTGCTCCGAGAAGCGGAACTCTATGGCTTGTAGCTACCATGTTCTCTTTTCTTCCAACTTCCAGTTGGGTTTGGCCTTCGGGAGGCACCATCGGGAGATGAGAGGATAGGCAGAGGGTGAGGGAGGTCAGGATGTTTATTTGATCTGACGGGCTGGGGCTGGAGCAGTGGCTGAAATCCTTTACCCACGGCAGCACGCCAAGGCTCCTGTCCAGAGGTCACTTCCTGCCCTCGCTCCTTCAGGCACCAGGGAGGGAAGAGCTCCCAGGGAACGCTATCCCGAAGGTGCTTCGCTGTCACTTGTCAGTATCTCCGGATGCTGCCCGCCCATCATCGCGGTCCCCCCAGCTGCCCCTGTTGGATCAGCGTCCTGCCTGATTCAGCAGGTACACCCTACATTTATTCCTCTTTGCTCCACTAGCAAAGAACTGAACTCCTGCCTCGCCCCCAACTCCCGGCCACCAGAGACATCTCTGGGATAGACAGCCTCACTCTCCTTTTGCCCTCCATCCCTACCTTTCCAGTCTCAGCGCATTCCCCTAGCTCTTGCAGCTGGTGTGTCTAGGATGGTGGTTCTTCCTCTTTGTGATCAGGTAATGTGGGGCTTCTCAGCCTGGGCCAGGTCCATCGCCAGGGGACAGCCGGCAACATCTGAGGACATTTATGACGGTCAAGATTGCAAGTGCGGGTGGTGAAGTGCTAGGGATACTGCAAATAAATTTCCTCCAATGCACAGGACAGCACCCCCCCCTTCCCGCCCCCGGAATTATGCGATCCCAAATGTCAGTAGTGCCAAGGTTGAGAACTCGGAGCTAACAATATCACTTTGGATGTAAGACTTAATTTTCCGTTGGGTTTTTAGTTGTTCCAGGGAGGTAACGGGAGGGTCCTCGGATCTTGCTTGGGCTTCTAGGTAGAAGGAGCTTGTTAGACGACCTCCCTGGCCTCTCTCTCCAACCCCCTTCCCTCGTTCCTCCCAAGGGAGAAGCTGTGACTTCTCTGATTGCTGGGGGTGGGTGGATATGGGGGGGGGGCAGGAAGCCTTCTCAGCTCCTCCCTTCAGCACCCAGGGGAGGGATGTGTTCTGCTTGGTCCCTCTGGATCCTACACTACGCCTTGTCAGGCTCGGCCCCTGGCTGGGGAGGACCGTGGGCAGCGCGCCCACGACTGGGGTGCGGTGTGAGAAAACCGGTTATCGTTGCTGACCTACACCACGCTGTCCCCCAGCTGCCACAGTCATAAAGCTGGTGTCTTAATCACCAGCTAATTTCTCGATTTTTTAAAAAAGATTTTATTTATTTATTTGTCAGAGAGAGAGAGACAGCACAAGCAGGCAGAGGCAGGCAGGCAGAGGCAGAGGGAGAAGCAGGCTCCCCGCCGAGCAAGAAGCCCGATGTGGGACTCGATCCCAGGACCCTGGAATCATGACCTGAGCTGAAGGCAGATGCTTAACCGACTGAGCCACCCAGGCGTCCCAATCACCACCTAATTTCTTTGCCAGTCCCTCATCTGGTTCAGAACTGGGGGAGGGAGGGTCATGGGGTCTAATTTATTGGGACCCTTCAAATCCCAACAGACACTGGAATATTACTGGAGCCCTGCTCTCTGTCTCAGGCCCCTCCAGGCAAATGCCCAGTAGGGCAATGGGATTAAGAGCACTGGCCCATTGTTAGGGCCTCAGGATTCTTCGTTGGCTCTTGATAGGAGAAAACTTGGCTCAGTTGAGTTTAGTGGGGAAGGGGAGTCTGCCCAGTGTGGGTGGAGCTGAACTCAGGGGCACAGGAGCTTGGTGGGGACCAGCACCCCTCTTCAGGTCACTATGCTTGTGTCCTCTGTGCTGACCACGTTCTCAGGCAGGCTCTCTCCTCCCGGTGGCTGCCAGCTGCAACCAGACCCTATATTGCAAGTTCAAGTCCAGCTGTAAACAGCAGAATCCCGAGCCGCGCTCTGATTCTATGGCCTCAGACACATCTGTCTCCTGGACTGAAGATTGAAATCTGGGGAGTGCACTTTGCTGGTCTCAGGCTCCTCCCTGCAGAGCGGTAGTGCCCTCCAGGACCATGAGGGCTGATGGGGGAGGAGGAATGGATCCCAAAATGAAATTCCAGTGGACCATCCTATCCTGACCTTCTGATCCCTGGCTGTGTGATCTCGGGTAAGTTACTTAACCTCTCTGGGTTTCCTGTTTTCTTTCCTGTAAAATGAGAATCCTAATAGTACCCATCTCACAGCATTGCTATGGGACTACTTGAAATGATACATACAAAACCACCAGCATAATGTTTTGCTACATGGTAGATATTACCATCAAAACGGTAGACATTATGAATCTTTCTCTGGATCCCGCTTCCGGCGGTTCTCTGAAGGTGGGCATCTGGGTGAGGGAGGACCGAGACCAGGCACAGGCATTGTTGGACCGAGAGGCCTTCGAGAACACCCACAGTAAAAAGTTCGTGGAGTTTAATGCCATTTAGGCATGAGATACTGATGCCCTTAAAAGGCTATCGGAAGGGAGTTCTGGGTGAAGCAAATAGATGCTTCGATTCAGAGTTGGGTGTTCGACCAAGATACCAACATGGCGGCGTGATTCCTCAGGATATATGGGAAGGGGTGGGAAGGTGGATGAGAAAGTATTTTAGAGAAAGCTTTGGTGCGCCATGAGCCCCCATCCACACCCCCACGATGGTGGTAGGTGGGGGGGTGCAAGCCTCTAGGCTCAGAGGCCTTAGAGGCCAACCCCTTTGAATGCTTAGTACGCGTCCACTGGAATTCAGAGTCCAGGGCACCCGACTCCTGGAAGGGAGACCTACAGGGTGGGGCCGGGAAGAGGGGGCAGCTTGGAGGGTTTACTGGGGGGAAAGAAGGGTGAGTATTTCCTGTGGATCAGACGAAGCTGCTGAGGAGGGCTTGCCCCAGTCCTGTCCAAAGGGGCAAACACATCTTGGCAGAGAGATGCTAGAGATAGCCAGAGGCCCACGGCTGGGGCCGAGATGCACCTGCCTTGTTGAGGGAGCTCCTCGGAACCCGAACAGTCTTCCCCACACTCAGCCTGGACGCCAAGAAGGGAAAGCATGCCTCATCATCTCCATTAATAGGACATAGATGTCCACGGCCTTCATTCGAGTTCTCTGCACTCTTGGGACTGTCCTGCCCAAGCAAATAGTTGACTTGTTACAGGAGCTTCTAGAAAAACCTATCAAATCTCTAATGGGAAGCACCGACCTCTGTGCCCTAAGATTCCATGGCTCAAAATCCTAGCTTGATCCTCCCCACCAATTCTGGACTGTTGTATCACGATTCTTTCCCTGTCTTTATTATTTTTTTAAAGATATATTTATTTATTTGAGAGGAAGAGAAGAGAGAGAGAGAGATAGGGCACAGCAGGGAGGAGCAGAGGGAGAGAGAGAAACTCAAGCAGACTCCACGCTAAGTACAGAGCCCAATGCGGGGCTCGATCCCAGGACCCCGAGACCATGACCTGAGCCGAAGGCAGACGCTTAACTGACTGAGCCACCTGAGCGCCCCTAAGCATCTGACTGTTGATTTGGGTTCAGATCATGGTCTCAGGGTGGTGCGATCGAGCCCTGCATTGGGCTCTCTGCTAGGCGGGGAGCCTGCTTTCCCCTTTCTCTCTGCCTGCCTCTCTGCCTACTTGTGATCTCTTTCTCTATCAAATAAATAAAGAAATAAAATCTTTAAAAAATTATTTTTAATTAGAGTGGGGTTTCTGTTGTTTCCAACCGGAAGTTACACTGCATGGGGATGAACTGAATAGAATCCATCCAGAAGCCCCTGAGCTGGGACCGTGGGGGGCTCCATCCCATTGTAATGTCGGGGGACAATCATGTGAACGTCCCCTCAGTTCCTCAGGGGCCCGCGCATTGCCACATCGAACCGGGGGGCTGAATGTTTCCTGGACTCCCTCTTCTGGGGATGTCAGGAGGAGCCCTGTTTTCTGGAATGGAGAGGGGGTGGACATGGGGAGGGAAAGAACACAATATAACTTCTACTTTCTAGAAGGAAGTCGGGGGAGGAATCCCTTAAATCTAAAATCTTCCTTTAAAAAAATCTAGTTATAACAGGAGGCGCACAGGGGATTTTTAGAGCAGTGAACCTATTCTGTTTGCTAGTATACTGGTGGATTGATGCCATTACATTTGGCGAAACCCATAGAACGTACAACGCACAGAGTGATCGCTGATCAGTAAAAGGGGAAAGTGGGTGCGGGGGAGGGGGGTACGTGGGAAGTCCATATTTTCCATTACATGTTCCTGTAAACCTAAAACCGCTCTAAAAAAATAAAATCTACTCATTAAAACAAAACAAATCTACTAATACTAAGTCATGTTTCTAATCCCTGCCAGTGAAAATTCAGAGCACTGAATTTTCTGCAAAAAAAAAAAAAATTTTTTTTTCAAAAAATGATATAAGCCCCAGTTTTCTCACACTTCCCCTCAGTTATATATACCCAAGATTTAGCTGACACAGACCCCGGACTTGGACGTGCAGAGTCCCTGGAAGTTTGCACAAGTACGCATTTTCACACTTTTAACAATTCCGTTATTTACCTTAGAAAAATCCCGGAGCCTTGGATAAATAAACCATATCTGGAGCTCTGAGAAATGAAACCACCTACACGTTCCTGTTTCTGGGCAGTTAGTCTCCTTCCCCAGGACGACATTCTTTGCCAAATAAGTCTCGGAAGTCTTGGAAGCAGGAAAGTTTATAGACACACACAGACACACAGACGCGCGAACCCTTCCCGGAGTCTTATGCTTTTGAGGTTGTCAGTGAGGAACCCTGTTGACCGGCTTCCTGGGAAGCGGGGGGCTGGGCCACCAGGGAGGGAGTCTGGGGTCTCTGCTTGAGCTGCGTCCCCCCACCGCTTCCCCACCTTGCCTCCACCCCACATTGCAGGGCCCCCCTTCTCCAGGCAGGTAGCAGGGGTCACCCAGCAAGGGGAAGCAGCCCCCTGTCCTTCATCAGCACGCCTGAGCCTCTCATAGCCCAGATCGGCACCCTGTCCCGTGTCCTCCTGCTGCCAGCTGTCGCGCAGCCCAAACCCCATCGGCCTTCCTCACCGGTAACATTTTGTTCTAACACGCGCGGTTTCCAGTGTTCCCCAGCTCTGTCCGTACCTGGCTTGCTGGCTCCCCGCCAACTGTTTGGAGCCCACGCAGCTCTTGCTGCTCCTAAAATAGTCCTCTTCTAGCTATGCGATGGGGTAGGGGAGGTACTCGTCTTATAAGGAAGGTCTGAGTAGCCTCATCCCCACCTCCCCAAGAAGCGCTTGCTTTTTGGAATCAAAGTCCGTCCCCCAGCATCAGGCTCCTACCCCAGTTGCCGGACACCAAGGTCCTGGGCCTGCCTTCCGTGTGCCCAACCCCAGCCCATGGGCCCCTGAGCTCCACAATGGTTTGGGAGACCACAGGGCACCTGGATTGCCTTCATGGGCTCTAGAACCAGGCGACATGGGTCCTGATCTTCTAAGCGCCGCTGAGTGACCTTGAATGTATTACAGAACCTCTCTGAGCCCCGGTTCTACTACCTCCGGTTGTAGCAAGGAGAGCACAGGGCCGGCTCCTGCCAACAACGGGGAGTCCCAGTATCACATTATATTCTGACTTGTCCCCAGCGGACCCTTCCAGATCCTCCCCTTCCCGTGTCGCCTTGGGCTGAGGGCTGGGCAGGCCTGAGCTGCACCTTTATTAACATTCCCACCCCACTCGCTTACCTACTGCGCCTTGTCCCGGGACGGCTGCAGTTCACAGGCGTTTTTCTGAAAACTGGAAGGCAACCCCTTTTCACAGCCGCGGACCGCTGTGGCCCGCCGATGGTGCTGCCCCTGATTCTCCCGGCGCGGGGGTGGGGAGCCGGCCAGTCCTGTCCTCGGCGGAAACCCAGGCTGGGCTGCGGCCCTCAAGGACATGGTCACACATTTTGATCAGGAACATCCTCTTCTTGGCCCATCGGTGGGTTTGGGATGAGACAACACGTGATTGCAGTCTCTTCGGGGACCTAATGAAGGCCATCGGAACACATCCCAACTTGGGCTCTTCAGAGATACTGTTCTCTGGCTGAAACCTGTCTCAGACACATTTAGGCATGTGAACACACACACACACACACACACACACGCACACACTCAGAGCCTCTATCTAATAAACTACTATTTGGTCCTTCAATTCTTACCTTATAAGTCAGTGCCTAGCAGATGGGAGGCTCTGACCTGTTTTCTCTTGACACGTTAGGGTGTTAATAACTTTCCCAACCCGTTAGGGACTTGGTGAGCACCATGGAGACATGTAGGCCAAGAATCCGGTGCCCAGGACATGCTTAGCCCTGTCCCTGCTGCCTCTGAACCCCGTCTCGCCCGCCTGCGGAACTCCCTCCACCAGCTTCCATCCAGGCTCTTAGCTTCCGGTTCCTTCTAAGCTGAATTCCTCAAACTCGGGCCCTTGCTCAGGCGCCTGCTCTTTTTCAAAACTCTGCAATGTTCTTTTTTTTTTTTATTTGACAGAGAGAAAGACAGAGAGAGGGGGAACACAAGCAGAGGGAATGGGAGAGGGAGAAGCAGGCTTCCACAGAGCAGGGAGCCCGATGCGGGGCTCGATCCCAGGACCCTGGGATCATGACCTGAGCCGAAGGCAGACGCTCAACGACTGAGCCACCCAGGCGCCCCAAAACTCTGCAATGTTCTGTGCGCAAAGCAACAGAGAAATCCCAAAAGAAAGACCAACTGATTTGACTACGTCAAATGTAAGACTTCTGATGGCTAAAGAAACAATAAAGTTAGGGGTGTCTGGGTGGCTCAGTGGGTTAAAGCCTCTGCCTTCGGCTCAGGTCATGATCTCAGGGTCCTGGGATCGAGCCCCGCATCGGGCTCTCTGCTCGGCGGGGAGCCTGCTTCCCCTTCTCCCTCTGCCTGCCTCTCTGCCTACTTCTGATCTCTCTCTGTCAAATAAATAAATAAAATCTTAAAAAAAAAAAAAAATTAAAAAAAAAAAGAAACAATAAAGTTAAAGGCAAACCACAATCCAGGGAAAAACGTTGGCCACCGATAGGAGGGTTGAAAGATGGTGTGTTCAACAAATATTTATGGAGGGCCTAGCACTGGCTGGGCATCGGGAGACAGAATCAAGCAGGAGCACAGTTCGTGAGGTTGTCTTGTGTGTGCACACGCACCCATGTAAATGTGTGTGTGTGCTGAGTGTGTATGGGAAGGAGTTCCAGTTAGAGGGAGTCCAGGTGGGACAGAGCTTGGCACGCTGGCGGGGCTGGGAGGAGGTCGATGTAGCTGGACCATAGACGGTGACGGGATGAGGCCAGGAGGGGAGAGAGGGCCTTCGGGAGGGGCCGGACCTGCCGGGCTGTGTACACTTTTGTGTTATTTATATTTTTGAAAGATTTTATTTATTTATTTCGGGGGAGGGGGAGGAGAGAGAGCATGAGAAGCGGAATGGGCGGAGGGAGAGAATCCTCAAGCAGACCCCTGGTGAGTGCGGAGACTGACGCGGGGCTCGGTCTCATGACCCATGAGATCAGGACCTGAGCTGAACCCAAAAGTCTGATACTTAACCAACTGAGCCAGCCAGGCGCCCCTCCTTTTATTTTTTATACTTTATTCCAAGAGCCATGATAAACCCTGGCTGGATTTTAAGCAGGAGGCAACGAGGTTGGATTTGCCTTTTTTCCAAGCTCACCGTGGCTGGTACCTGGACGGGTGGTGGAGAGCAGCGTAGGGGCGGAGGCGGGGAACCCCGACAGCACAAATGGCAGTTGGGTGAGGTCAGGCAAGCGACAGGGCTGGCTTGGAGCAGGTGGCATAGCCCTCGGGTGACCACGCCTGCAACAGGTTGGGACTCTGAGCCAGAATTACCCCTCAAGCCGCTCCCAGATTCAGACTCTCAGAAACACTGTTAGCTAATAAAGATTTGTTGGTTGAACGTGCTGGGTCTGGGAGTAATTTTGAAAGCAGCAATAGAGAACGCGTACACCCCTGACTCTTGTTTTAGGGCCATGTTTTCATTTAGCAAATCTTCGTTGGATAATTATTTCAAAACAGAAATCATACTTAAGAACCCTAAGTAAAAAACGAAGCATACAGGAGAGCATGGGGAATACAATCTGATATTTATAAAAATGTGTGCGTGCACACAGAAAATATCGAGAGGGATATTTATACATACAATGTGTATCGCCTTCTACTTTACATTGTCCTAGATCGTCTGAGTTTCTTTCCGGTGCACGTGTAGACCCCGGGGATTTCCTAGGGTAGCGGGAAGCCCGTGTGTTCGATATTAGCACTTCCCACACTCTGACACACATTGCCGGTGGTCCGGGGGATCTGTTAAAAGCTGAGCCTGATGCAGTAAGCTTCCAGTGGGGCCTGAGATCCTGCATTATTCTAGCAAGCTCCCACAGGTGCGGAGCCTGCCAGTCACGGACTGTCCTCTGAGCGGCCGGGCTCTGAAGCAACCCAGGATTTGGCTCCGGGCTCTGGGTTCGAATGCTGACTCTGTCCCTAAGGTGTAGTTCAGCCTTGAGAAAAACACTTTTTAAAAAAAAGATCTTATTTATTTATTTGACAGAGAGAGAGACGGAACACAAGCAGGGGGAATGGGAGAGGGAGAAGCAGGCTTCCCGCCGATGCGGGGCTCGATCCCAGGACCCCAGGGTCATGACCTGAGCCGAAGGCAGCTGCTCAATGACTGAGCCACCCAGACGGCCCAAGAAAAACACATGAACTGCCTTGGTCTGGGTTTCCTCTTTTGTAGAAGGAAAGGGGTACATCTGTCATTGTTGGGACTCCCTCCTTTGACATTGGGCCCTCTTGGAACCCTGAAATGGGCCTAGAAACCAGCTTTTCAAGCCAAGCTCCCTGCGTCTTCATGTGAGGTGCGTGGCTGGCCTCTCCGGAGTAGACCCTGCGTCTCCCAGTCAGTAGGAAAGGGGCTCAGTTCACCCGCATGGCCCCGTGGGTCTCTGTCTCCCTGGTCCCCGCAGTCCCTCCTCCCTCCAGACGATGGCAGCAGAGGACAAGGAGTCCCAGAGGGTGGTGTCCTGCCTGCGGAAAGTGACAAGTGGGCTTTTCCATGTTCTCTCAAATGCTTACGAGACTCACGGTGCCAGTTCTAATTGACATTTTTATTTGGTTAGGATTTAGGCTCCAGCTTTTCTCCCCCAAGAAGATTTGAAGCATTATGCTAAGTGGGAGAAATCGGGATTAAAAATAGAACGGAAGCCAGGCAGACAGAACTTACCTCGCACCCAAGCTGACCCTCGGGTCCTCAGGTTAGTTTTGAGTTTCGTGGAAGGTGAGGCCAAAGAAGGAGCACGGGGCCTTCGGGGCCAGGAATGGAGGGGGCGACCGCCGGCCAAGCCACAGCTGGGCTGGGACCCATGGGCTCATTTTTGCTTTCTAGCCTCACAGTCCAGGGGATTCTGAGTTCGTCTTACAGAAGTGGGAACAGACCCAGAGAGGCCAGCTTGTTGACCACAGGACTCTCAGCCTAAGTGGCAGAGCCGTGACCTCTCCCCTACCTCCCTCTGTCTCCCTCTAGGGACGGGATTTTCATTTTCTGGTCCCGCGGCCCTACCCACCATTACAGAAAGGTTTTCTGGTCTTTATTTTTATCCATTGAGGTCACTCTCATCAGAGCGTGTCCAATGACCCAGCCTCACAATGAACTGTGGTTCGTGCAACCATTGCGCAGAGCCGGGCCTCTGTGTCACACAGGGCGTGTGGCGCATGGCGTCAAGGGCCGAGGATAACAAGCCAACTGGGAATTCCTGGAGGCTGGGAGAAACTGGTTCAGTCCTATTGTTTTCAGATGGTTTCCTCCCCTCTGGTCACACGGGCGTCCTGGATGTTCCTCCAACATTCCAGACACGCTGCTACCCCTGGGCTTTTGCACCTGCTCTCACTCTGCCGGGAACGTGTTTCCTTGATAACATCAAAGCCTCCTTCAAGTCCTGGCTCTAAGGAGTCTTCGAGAGGCCTGCCCGGACTTTCCGATCTACAGTCGTACCCCCTCCACCCTACAACACTGACCCCCCTGCCGTTGCCCTGTGCCTTCCCGGGGCTCATCAGCTGTAAATGTACATTTATTTCCGTCTGATGCCTACTTGTTCATTCATATGCTTACTCCGTTGTTGTTGTTGGGATGCTATTGAAGAACAGTAATTTGCAATCGAATCTTCAGTGATTACCCTGCCATTTATTTCTTGCCTTAGGAAAGCACAGCTTTTAGGTTTTTTGTTCCCTGTGTATCCACTGAGCCTAATATAGTGGCCGCCACGCTGAGTAGGAACTAAGACTGAATGAATGAGTTACCCTGTTGGTACATGTCAGACACACACTAGGCCTATCAGGCACATGCTGCCCAGTGGACAAGTGACTTACATGTGAAATTTGTATGAGCACATGTGTCCAACACGTGCGGGATGTGTCACCCACCCCGGCGGGCGCTGGACTGAAACATGACAGAGGGAACGTGCGATGCATGTGTAGACACATGCGAATCAGGTGACGGGATATAAAAGACATGGGAGGGGATGGTGGTGGCCTGGGCCGAGTCCACTGAGGGACACGGGAGGATCAGATGCGGCGGGTGGCAGGCACATGGAGAGAGAGCCTCGTCGCAGCCCCATAGGGATGCTACCGTCCGAGCCTTCGTCATTACCTCGCAGAAACAGATGCCCTTCCTAAACAAACAGCTTTCACTTTCTCTTCAAAAAATAGAATTCTTCTCCCCACCCCCAATACCCAAAATATCTTATGCCAGGACCCTCTTCACAGAGTTTAGAGATTTTATTTTTATTTTTTAATTTTAATTTTATTTGCTTTTTGCCCTGGGCCATTTGGCAATCTGTGGAAGTCTATGGACCCCTTCCCAGAAAAATACATAAATGCACTTTTGATGTATAACATAAAGGACATTGGAACAAAGAGACGAATTGTATTAAGATTCAATAACCAAAATATTTGGGAAAATTGTGATTAAAATAACGCATGTGCTTCTTTATAAAAATACTAAATAAAGAGATCTGGCAGGGAGTCTAATAACTACCTTAATCTTAAAGTAGTTCTGAGTGTAAGTGATATTTCAAGGCACTGACAAGGCCTGTAAGGTGAGACACGACATCTGTGGTTTCTGTGGGATATAGTCACAGGTCCTACTGTGCTAATATCACTGTGGCTTGTTGCCTACCTTCATGCCAAATTGCAGGTAGAGGTTTGCGAAAATCAAGGTATAATAGCTTTCCCATTTCAGTTCACAGATTCCCTAAATTCTCTCCAGGAAACTATCGGGGGTCCGTGGACCTCATTGTTCAAACCTGCCTTCCAGCCAAGCTACAGGCAGCTTGGGAAAACAGTCTATCCTGGCTATAGGAATTCAGCTTTAAGACTCTGCCTCGAGGAGGTAAAAGGTTTAAATCTCAGTGAAGAAGAGCAGCATACTGGCAAGGCTTGATTTTGGCGGGGTCCGGAAGGAGGAAGAAGCAGAAGGTCTTCATCACCAGTCAGGCATTTTGGCATCTGCTCACGGAGCTGTCAACACTGATCATGGCAGACTAGAGCCAGTGGGGGGTGGCCTGCCCCTTGTGGCCAGGACTGGAAAGTTTCCCCCCATCCATGGAGACTGAGCTGGAGTCCTCCATGAGCCTTGTAGGTCTAGTACAGAGGGCCTGGTGGAAGTGACATCAAAGAGGAGCTACAAAGGAGGGGAAGCCCGGGGAGGAAGGTGGTCGGCCTGGCAGGTCGTGTCCAGGTGCTCTGGGGAACCTGGATGGAACAGATCGCTGTCACTGAGGAGTTCCGAGGGACTGCCAAGCACTCTTGACATTGAACCCATCCGGTTCTCACAGCTTGTTCTTAGGATTCCAGAGGCTCCCCAAGGCTTTCTCCTGTGTCTGGGACCGAGAAGCTGCCCTGGGGAGTGCCCATGTTTCCCAGGTTAAAGGAGAGTCGTGCAATTGATCCATTCCCATTTCTGGTGTGAGCATGGTGTGATCCATGGAAAAATAAATATGACAGTGGGTTTGGATTTTCTAGGAGAGTTCTGCTGGTGCAGACTGAGTGCCATTGTCAGAATATACATCCCACAGATGGAAAGATAAAGAAGATGTGGTATGTCTCTATACAATGGAATATTACTCAGCCATCAAAAAATGACATCTTGCCATTTGCAATGGCATGGATGGAACTAGAGGGTATTATGCTGAGCAAAATAAGTCAATCAGAGAAAGACAATTACATGATTTCACTCACTCATGGCATTTAAGAAACAAAACAAAGGAACATGGGAGAACAGAAGGAAAAATAAAACAAGATGAAATCAGAGAGGGAGACAAACTGTAAGAGACTCTTAATCATAGGAAACAAACTGAGGGTTGCTGGAGGGGACGGGGTGGAGGGTGGGTAACTGGGGGATGGGCAGTAAGGAGGGCACGGGATGTAATGAGCGCTGGGTGTTATATACGACTGATGTCACCGACCTCTACCTCTGAAACTAATAATACATTGTATGTTAATTAATTTACTTTAAATAAATTTTCAAAAAAAGAATGTATGTCCCACTTTTGGGTATGGGAAGTGCAGTAACCACACCCGTGGATCAGGTTAATGTTTTGGAGATGGGGACATTTGTTTTGCTATATGAAAACTTCGGCTAGGGTTTGTGGATTGTATCTGTCGGTCCAGAATTCAGCAGAATCACTTTTACGGAGACAATTACTCCCTGCGTTAGGAAAAGCACCTTGACTAACATTTTTGTGCATGGAAAGCAAGGCCTCAGAGTAATGGAGAGTCTTAGATAAAAAGAGTTGAAATGCTTTTCGGAGCGGGCTGCAGGCTGTAGTTTGGGGCTCTTTTGGGAACACAAGGAGAAGAAGAGAGACCCAGCTGCAGGGGGTGCCCAGGGAAACCCCATGCGAGGTGGACCCGAGCTGGGAGGGCTGGAGTCTCGAGGTCAGGGATGACTGATACACATCGTGTATGTGTTTGAAATGGAACCCTCTGGGCAGCTTCTGCAGAGGGTGGGGTTTGGGGCTGCCCAGAACTTGGCCTCTGCCCCAGGAACCCACCAGAGTGCCATGGGACAGTGGCAGGCTCAGGGGGCACCAGAGGTCAGTGGGCTAGAAGACGTGAGGGATTGTGGCTTCTCGGGGTGCCCCCGGATTGCTGGAGGGATTCTGCCCGTCCTGGGTAAAGATCTGCCATGTCCATGGTAGCTTTAAGTGGAGCTCACCAAGCAACTTGTCCTTCCAACCACTTCTTCCTGAAACCCTCGCACGAATGCCTCATGGGGCTGTAAAACCTGCTTCCAGAAAGTTCCCTGGGGTGGAACTAACAGGTGGTTCTGGAGACAAGTTCTTGCCTGACTACACATCTTGTCACACATGTCCAGGCTCTTTGGTCATCTATGTTGCAGTGACCACACTGTCCCTGCATCTATATCACGTGACCTTCCAGGGCCCATCACACTTGTTACCCCAAATCTTCAGAGAGCTTCACATACACACAACTTTGCCAGTGGGGCTTGGGATATGGGACGCAGGTGGGAGCCTGTTGGGGGTGGGCGTGTGTGTGTGTGTGTGTGTGTGTGTGTGTGTGTGTGTGTGTGTGTGTGTGTGTGTGTGTGTGTGTGTGTGTGTGGCGGCACACACAGGAGGAGAGCGCCACCTGCAGGACCTCACAGGGATGGCATGGTGGAGCCACTATGCAGAGACAGGCACCTGGACCTCCCCCCTCAAGCCCTCTGATTATATAAGGGTGACCTCAGAAGCCTGTAATGCTTGGGGATCCATGCGCAGCCGACCCTGAAGTGGGTCTCGCATCTCCCGTTAGCCTGGGCTGGGAAGATTTTTATTGGCTCAGTTTAAACTGAATCCCGCATGACAGTTTTGCAAAGAGATAAAGATCTCCTTTGATCCTTCTTCCTTGTGTGAGAGCTCAGCCACAAATAGTGTGGTGTCCTTTTAGCTTCTACCTCTAACAAGACTGACTTTGTTCTTCCCATTCTCAATTTCCTGTGCCGACCCTCCAGGTCCTAGGTCCCTAGTTCTGTTTTGGTGGTCTCCTATTTTTATCCTTTTCCTTTTGTTTTGTGGATAGGAGGCGGTACAGAGGCATTTCCCTCCAACTGAGGGCTTTGGAAATCTACAATCTCCTACAGGCTTTAGAAATGTCACATGGCAACTGCAGTAGCAGCAGCTGGGTGGAAACACATGGGACCTACAGTCTGGAAACTCAGGATTTCATTCTAGCCCAGTCACTCACTCACCTCTCAGCCTTTGGGAAGTCAGGGCCTTTCTCATAATCTGTTTCTTCATCTGTAAAGGGAGGGAGTGGGGCTAATAGGTTACTCTGGGCTCTTTGAGTTGCAAATGACAATAAACCAACTCACAGGAGCTTGAGCCAAGTGGGGACTCTTAGCTATTGATTGTCAAAGAAGAGTGGAGTGGCCAGGCTGTGGGAAAGCAGCTGGACCTCAGGAACAAATGGAGCCAGGCATTTAATGGTCATCAGGACTTTCTGCCTCCTGTCTCCACTTTCTTTTCAATGTTGACTTTTTTTTTTTCCCACTCACCAGTTTTCTTCATGTAGTGGCCAATATGGGCCCCGCGGCTCCAGGTCCTCCATCTAACAGCCATGCTACCTGAGCAATCCAGAAATTAGGCAGACAGCACTGAGTTCCAAATCCAAAATTCTCATGGGCCCGGACTGGATTAGTGCCCACCCTGAACCCATCAGCTGTAGCCAGAGAGGCGGTGACACTTAGTGAAAAATGGCTGCTCCCTAGTCCCATGGTGATGATGTGAATGGGGAAGGGGCTGCAGGTGGAGACAGATCTGAGAAAACCTAGGGGACCGGACATATGCGGAAATGTGCAGTATAAGAAGTCTGGAGTTTAATTGTTAAAGTTCTGCTATCGCTTTGTCAAAATAGCAAGAAAAATTGTCTTCTTGAGTCTCAAAGCTCTTAACCACCTTCGTTCTGAGAAAATGTTGACAGGAAACTAAAGCAAGTTTTGAGTAAGTTATTGGTCAAATTTCAGCTAACATAACTGATTTCTCAAATGGATACAATTAAAATATAATCTTGCTGAGAGGATCCTGGGAAGATCACTGAGCAGGAAGCAACAGGAAACTATCTCCTCACCTACACAATTGCACTGGCACCACTGATGTAACTATTTTGGAAGTCTGGAGTCCATTAAAGGCTGGCAAGTTCCAGGGGAAGGCTTGGGCAGTAAATTGCAGTTAATTTCAGTCAATTTCAGCTCTTAGCACAGTAGTGGCTGCCCATCCCCCACCCCATCCAGGTGGCAGGCAGCTGTGCGTGGGTTCCCAGGGGGGCTTGCAGTCTGTGGGAACTTCGGTGGGCAAAAATGACCCTGTCCTCCAAATATCAGGGATCTGTGCTCTGACTGCTGATTGCTGCGTCTGATCTCAGAGTCACAAAGAGGAGGGTCCCTCCTAGTAACACAAAACCTACCAAGCTGAAATCATGAAGTAGACAATTTGAATAGATCTATGACTAGTAAGGAGTTTGAATCAGTAATCAAAAATCTTCAGGCAAGGGGCGCCTGGGTGGCTCAGTCGTTAAGCGTCTGCCTTCGGCTCAGGTCATGACCCTAAGGTCCTGGGATCGAGTGCTGCATCGGGCTCCCTGCTTGGCAGGGAGCCTGCTTCTCCCTCTCCCAGTCCCCGTGCTTGTGTTCCCTCTCTCGCTGTGTCTCTGACAAATAAATAAATAAAATCTTTAAAAAAAAAGTCAGGCAAAACAACAACAGCAGACTCTGGACCTGATGGCTTCACTGGTGAATTCTACCCTATACTTAAAGAAGAACTAATACCAATTCTTCTCAAAATTTTCCAAAAACAATGATGAGGAGGGAACACTTTCTAAGTCATTCTATGAAGTCAGCATTACCCTGATACCAAAGTCAGAAGGAGACACTGTAAGAAAACTATAGACCAACATCCCTTATGGACATTGATGCAAAAATCCTCAATGAAATGCTTGCAAACTTAATTGAGCAGCATATTAAAAAGATTTGAACCTGGAATGCAAGGATGCTTCAACATATGAAGATCAATTGATGTCATACATCACATTAATAGAATGAAGGGAAAAAAAACATACATGACCATCTCTGTTGTTGCAGAAAAAGAATTTGACAAAATTAAACAGTTTTTCATGATAAAAACTCCCAACAGACTATGATCAGAAGGAAATGACCTCAACATAATAAAGGCTATATATTAAAAACCCACAGAATTCACAGAACTAGAGCAAATAACCCTAAAATTTGTAGGGAACCACAAATGACCGCAAATAGCCAAAGCAATCTTGAAAAAGAAGAACAAAACTGGAGGTATCATAATCCCAGATTTCAAGATAAACAACAAAGCTGTAGTAGTCAAAACAGCACGGTACCAGCACAAAAATAGGCACATATAAAAAAATATAGACACATAGATCAATGGAACAGAATGGAAAGCCCAAAAATAGACCGATGATTATATGATCAGTTAATCTTCGACAAAGGAGGCAAGACTATGCAGTGGGAAAAAGACAGTCTCTTCAAAAAATGGTGCAGGGAAAAAAGAGACAATATCAAGAGTAACACGGCAACCCACTGAATTTGAAAAAATATTTGCAAATCATTTATCTAATAAGGAATTAGTACCCAGAATATATACAGAACTCCTAAAACTAAAAAAAAAAAAATGCAAACTGCCTGATTTTAAAATGGACAGAGGGCTGGGACACTTAGGTGGCTCATTTGGTTAAGCATCCCACTCTCGATTTCTGCCCAGGTCTTGATCTCAGGGTCGTGAGATTAAATGCCATGGAGAGCTCTGTGCTGGGTGTGGAGCCTGCTGAAGATTCTCTCTCTCCGTCTACCCCTAACCCCTGCTTATCTGCACTAAATAAATAAATAAATAAATAAAATGGACAGAGAGCTTAAATAGACCTTTCTCCAAAGAAGATTTACAAATGGCCAAAAAAGCACACGAAAAGATGCTCAACATCACTAAGCATGAAAGAAATGGAAATCCACTGAGATGGCACCTCACACCCATTAGGATGGTTACTATTCAAAAAGCCCCAGAGAACAGGATATGAGGGCAATTTGGCTGGGACATCTGTCACGCCACTGATCGCCAGGGTTGATGAGGCCGATCTGGCTGGCTAGGCGGGTGTCACTTCCCCACCCTCGCCGCTCTACACGCTCCCTCTATGGAAGAAGATGCCCTTCCCCGATAGAAGAGGACCGTTCTTCCGGTCAAGGGTATACCAGGAGCTCCTTTCCCCTACTCGAAGCTCCAGACAAGCTCTCAGGATCCATTCGTAGGAGAATATCAGAGAGTCAAGCTTCCAAGACTCCAGGCACAGCTGGATGACCTGCCACACGTGGCTGTCTGCCTTTCAAAGACAAACCAAAACCAATAAAAAACAAAACCCAGGAAATGAGCGGAGAAATGAAATGCTTTGCTCATTGTTGGTGGGAATGTAAAACGGTGCAGGCATGGTGGCATACAGTATAGCACTTCTTCAAAAACCTAAACATAGAATTAACATGTGGTCCAGGAATCCCACTTGTGGATACGTATATACCCAAAAGACTTGAAAGCAAGGTCTTTAAGAGCTTTGTGTACAGCAAGTTCAAGGCAGCACTATTCACAATAGCTATGACGTGGAGGCAACCCAAGTTCCACCAACACATGAATGGATATGCAAAATGTGGTATATGCATACAATGGAATACTGTTCAACCTTAAAAAGGAAGGAAATTCTGACACCCGCGACAGCGTGGATGAACCTTGACAATGTTATACTGAGTGAAATAAGCCAGACCCGAAAGACAAATTCTGTGTGATTCCAATTCTCTGAGGCACTTAGTCATATATGAGTGGTCAAAGTCACAGAGACAGAAAGCGGGATGGTGGTTGCCAGGGACTGGGGGGAAAGAGTGAGAGAATGGAGAGTTACTATCCAATGGGTACAGTTTTACAGATGAAAGGAGTTATGCATTTGGTTGGAGTCCCTACACACGGATGTAGTAATGGCTGCACAACATCACGAATGGAGTTGATACCACTGGACCGTATACTTAAAAACGGTTATGGTAAATTTCAGGTTCTGTATCTCTCACCGCAAAAAAAAATAAAAATAAAAAAATAAAAAAAATAAATTGGAAATCGGAGACGAAATTGGAAAAACAAACAAAACCACAACAAAAGCAACCGAACCGCACAAGCAAGCTGGGAGGGGGATAAGAGATGGAAGAATAAGACTTATTTATATTATGTTTTAGTTCAGAAGTCCACAAACTATAGAACTTGGTAACAACGTGTATATACTATATACATATATACATCTCATGCCCCACGGAGGTCCACCCAGATGCCCAGGAAACATCCCTGAACTTGAGGTCTTCTTCCTCTTGTCTCTGTGTCTCTGTGGGAGCAGGAAACACATTTGGCGACAAGATGATTCAACTTTGCATTCACCCCTGCGGTGGAGCATCTGAGAATCACAATCCCCCACACCCAAACGACTAGTTTAAATGAACCGCAAATTAACAAATGCAATAAACGAGGCTTTGTATTGGACCCCAGGCACATACCCTGAACCTGAATTCTGCCTAATGATCTTTAACAACGTAAAAAACACTCTTGAACATGGAGGCAGGAAATTGACTTTTTTTAAAAAATAATCTTTTTATTTTGAAATCATTGCAGGTTCATAGGAAGTGACAAAGAGTGTAGGAAGAGGTCCCTTTGCCCTGTTCCTCCCAGTGAGTACGTCTTACCCACAGTCTCAAAATCAGGAAACTGACCCCGGGACAATGTGTGTGTATGTCATTTTATCACCCATGTAGATCTGTTGTAACCACCACTGCAAGGTACAGAGCCGTTCCGGCAAGGCAGAGACCTCCTTCCCGCCACTCCCTCCCACTCCCAACCCCACGTCACCCCTCACCACTGGCACCCACTAATTCATTCTCCATCTCTATCACCTTGAGGAGACTGAGTTTTATTTTTTATTTTTTAAATTTATTTATTTTTGGGGCACCTGGGTGGCTCAGTCGTTAAGTGTCTGCCTTCGGCTCAGGTTATGATCCCAGAGTCCTGGGATCGAGCCCTGCATCGGGCTCCCTGCTCGGCGGGAAGCCTGCTTCTCCCTCTCCCACTCCCCCTACTTGTGTTCCCTCTCTCGCTGTGTCTCTCTCTGTCAAATAAATAAATAAAATAAATAAAAATAAAATAATAAATAAAATAAATAAAAAAATAAATAAAATCTTAAAAAAAAAAATCCAACTTTTGATCCTGCCCAGCTGTGTGACATTGGATGAGTCACGTCTCTTTTCCGGACTTTGTTCATCTCATCCATAATAAAACGAGGTCAGACTACATCAACATTTCTCTCAAATTTCCGTAGGATGATAGGATCCCGAAGTTCCACAGGGATTATGAAAAGGAAAACGGGTTTTGGTGAAATAAAGTATATCCGAGGAGCTCCTTAACCTGGGTGTTTCTCTTGCTGGAACTTTTGAGCTTTGCTTTCGAGGTGGCCGTGAGCACGGTGGCGACAGGGCGAGTCAGTCAACAAAGAGTGACGTCTACCACACGGGCATTACTCTAGACTTCGGATGGGACGGGGAACATGGCAAAACACGATCCCCAAGGAGGGTGGGTGCAGAGTGCGGAAACAGATTATAAACACGTGAGCACACAGATAAACAAGAGGCCCTCCAGTCCTGGGAAGCACGTAAGGAAGAGGGTGGGGGCGCCGCGAGTGTCACAGAGTGGGGTAGTCAGGGAAGGCTTCTTGGAGAAGGTAACAGCTGAACTGGAACGAGGGTGATGAAAAGGTGGCCGCCTAAACTAGACTTGACCGTATTTCAGCCCAGGGCGAGGACAGTGAAACAGAGAAAAGTCGTATGGGTCTAATTTGGAGGCAGGACGAGAGGGTCAGAGACAAAGGGAAGTCACAATCACCTGTTTTGGGCCCGAGCAGCTGGCCGGCTGCCCTCTACTTAGGGTGGGACAACTTGGGAAGGACTCGGATTTGGGGCAGGGGTGGAAGGAAGCTAGAACCTAGCGGTGGAGGTGGTATGTTCCTTCGGTGTCCCAGCGGAGGCGTTAGGTAGTTGAAAGGAAGTTAAAGACACAAGTCTGCAGTTCAAGGCAGAAGTCTTGGCCACGGATAAAGATTTGAGATCCATCGGACAGTAGATGGTCTCTGAAGGCACAGAACCGGATGACAGCCACTATGGGAGGGAGTGAAGATAAGGACGGGGCCAAAGTCAACTCGGGTCCCTCGGGCCAACTGTCATTCAGAGATGGCGGAGGAGGAGGGGAAAGTGAAGGAGATTGACAGGGAGCTGTGGGCCAGTAGGAGGAAACCCAGGGAGGGTGGCGTCAGGGAAGTCCGGAAAAGAAAGTTTTTCGAGAAGGAGGAAGCGATCAAGTGTGTCAAATGTCACCGACAGACTGAGTACATGAGTACCAAGAGGTTAGAGCACTGACTTTTGACTTCGGCAAAATGTAGGTCAGTGGTGATGCAGGCAAGAGCCACTGTAGGTCAATGACGGGGACAAAGGGCTGGCTGGAGTGCGACGGGCGGGGGATGGGAGGTGGGGCCGGGCGTGGGACAGCAGGCACGGGGATGAGGGTACCAGGGCAAGGCTTCAATAAGATGGGCGATGAGGCGTACTTATGCCTCGAGGATATCCCAGAGGATAACGACAGAGGTCCACTCGTGAGGGAGAAACGGCTGATGAAGCATCACTTCGGGACTGAGGTCCTGAGAGGGTACGAGGGGTGGAGCCCAGCAGGGGGATGTCACCGGAGGTGGGGGGGGGCGGTGTCAGGTGGGTCTCCTATGACCGGATCCATTTTTGTCTCTGAAGTCTGTGGCACCATCACCAGCTGAAATTGAGCCCGGGAGTGTGGGAGATGCAAAGAGAGGAGAAGGTATACATCAGCCATCTCAAGAGTGAGGATGGGAACCTTCTAAGGCATGTTGGAGGAGTTGAGGGCTCGCTCGGGGTCTGGAGTTTTGATTCTAAAGCGAGTCCAGCCGCACCAGGTGTGCTGGTTCTTAAGCAAAAGCTGGACCCAACCAGAGTCTGGGGTTTTGCCAGGTGGGTACGATGGATGGAGAAGGCGGGAAAGGGGTGAGAGGCAGGGCGGTGACAATCAGGCTGGATCATAGACTCCAGGCTGGGCAAAGAGGAGAGTGAGGATGGGGCGGATGGCCCTGCGGGGCGGGGGTGGGGTTGGGGGTGCTAAGGCTCGGAGGGCTCAGGGGCTCAGAGCACAGCTGCCCTAAGGGGCTAAGGCAGTGTCTGAGCTGGAAGACGGGGAGGTGATGGGTGATGTTCAGGGGACAGGACATTTGAGGGATGACACGCCGGAGCGTGTGGCTGATGTGGGGGTGGAGGCGAGGCTGTTGCAGTCAAGGGCGATCCGTGAATTCTTTTACCTCCTTAGCCCTCCCCACGTGGGAGTCCGAGAGCTACATCCTACCACGGCTGGAAAGGGGGGAAACTCTTCACTGTACAAACAGAGAAACTGAGACCCGGAAATGGAGATGCCGGGTGCGGAAACTTCCAGGTCGGAAGCCAGAGTTCTGAATCTCAGCCCCAGGGTGGGGGAGATTCTTGTTGGTGTCATCCCTCCCCCATCCCCAGCCTGCCCCACCCCACCCCACCCCACCCCCCACCCCCCCACCCCCGCTCCGCATAGCTTTCCCCTGCACTCCCCATCCTCTAGGGAGTCTCCTGCACACAGAAGCCCACAGCCACAAAGGAGCGCCTTCCTATTGCTGATCATGGCACACGCGTCCTTACAAACATCCGGTGGCAGATCTGCACACTTGTTCTGTCACTCATTCATTCATTCATTCCGCGATTCCATCTTTCATTATTCTTTCACTAGCTTCCAGCTGTTAAATCAAGTGCAAAGGATGAGTTCTCAGTCACTGTGAAATTGCTCATCCACCCGACCAACCGGCCAGACTCCCGATGTGTACGGAGTGCCTGCCAGTCACCGAGCTGCCTCAGCTAACATGTGGGTATCACATGTCCTCAAACGTCTGGCAGGTGTCCAGGCTTTCCCCTGCCCGCTGCTCATCTCGTCCCTGACCGCCTAGGTCATATGTGTGCCAAATGTCGGAGCTCTTCCAGCCTCTCCCTCATAGCCGGGCTCATTATATGTGAACTGTTGTCGATCAAAGTCCGTAAGGCGAGTCTTCATAAACTTCTAGAGCTGCCTATATTTCCATTAAGGAATTTTTTTTTTTTGATCTGAGGAAGCAATGCTTGTTTATTGTAAAAAATACGACAAAGCATACAAGGTAAAAAATCGCTCTCCATCCCATGGTGCCAACCACTATTACAAGTGGGGGCAGTGGGTGTGGTTTCGTTTGTATCTTTCTAGATCTTTTCTAAACATTTATAAAGGAAAAAAGTATATACATAAATGTGCATGAACGAGTGTATGTTTACAAATTGAGATCATAGACTATTATCCTGCAACTTGCCTTTTCTCTGTGACAATAAATGATGAGTGTTGTGACAGGTTGGTGCTGCAGATCACCTTGCTTTTTAAAGGCTGCATTGCATTCACGCCATGGATGGACCTGGCATATTTTTTTTTTAAATTGTATTTATTTATTTGAGAGAGAGAGAGACAGACAGAGAGCACGAGAGGGGAGAAGGTCAGAGGGAGAAGCAGACTCCCCACAGAGCTGGGAGCCTGATGTGGGACTCGATCCCAGGACTCTGGGATCATGACCTGAGCCAAAGGCAGTTGCTTAACCAACTGAGCCACCCAGGCGCCCTGGATCTGGCATATTTAATTGGCTCCCGTCGATGGACACGTAGGGTGTTTGGATTTATCCCCCAGCTACAATGCTGCAATGGACATCTTCCCGAGTTTCTCTGTCTGAGCTTTTCTGAAGGCTCCTTCCCAGCAGTGGAACTGCTGGGTCAAGTGCATTTTTAGTTTTAATGGATACCCAGTGCCAGCCATAGAGCCCGACACATAGTAGGAGCTTTGTAAGGATTCTTGGTGGGAAAGGATGCTGCTAGATGGCCCTCCAGGATCACACTCTTTCCCCTCCCACGAACAGTTAGCAGAGAGACCTAGAACTGGCCATGTCTGCCACCAGGTCCCAGTAATGCTGGGTTTCAGGATGACCATGACTTTCCCTCAGGCCACTCTGGGGCTGCTGGGGAGGACTGAAAGGCCTTGTGCTGTCTTTGATGAAAAGAAGACAGCGTCCGTCTGGGCTGAAGGGGCCCTCCTCCTCCAGGTCTGCAAAGCCCATTGCTTAACTTCCCCCCACCCAGGTGGGTGTTTACCCAGCAACGGCCACATCGGCCCTGGGACTAGCCACACTTGCACAAAGCAGGCAAAGATATCTTCCTCTGCCCCACCTCCCCCATTAGTCCCCGAAACTCAAGGGAAACTTCTCATGACTGCGCTCATTCTCCTAAACGCCAACTCCGACATGACATTGTCCTTAGCTACCCTTCCCCCTCTGGCGCTCTGTCTCCAGCCTCAGCCAGGAACCCCTGCCCCTAGTATCTCCGGGGCTGGCTGTGCCATTTCCCCGCCCCCAGCCCTGCCGCCTGCCTGGGGGACACCCTAAGACTGGGTATTACTGAGAGCACTGGAGGAGGCATCCCCGCCTACACAGCACGGCCAGTCCTCCCTCCGATCCTCCCAGTGTCTGGGGAGGAGGGCCAGCAGGCATTCGTGGGCTGCAGCGGAGTAGGGCAAAGGCAGGGGCACGGCAGAGGAGGCCAGCCCTGCCTGAGCCCTGGGACGCCAGCATGGAGGGGGTCTCTCTCACTCTGCATCCCGCATGCCGGTCCCCCAGCTCCACGCTCTGCTGCAGGCCCCACGGGGACTCATGCCCTGAGAAGACTCTCTTCCTGTGATGCAGCGGCGAATGCTTCTTTCCTCTTAGGGGTTAACTGCTACAGATTAGCTCAGGTAGGAGTGCCTCAACCACACCTGGGGCTGGGGCTGGACGAATAGCAGAGAATCTGCCCTTTCCTCTCCTCCCTCCAGGAGCTTCTGGTGGGACAGGTCAAGGTCTCGGAGGCCCTGCCCCACAGATGGCCAGCCTCCCCCACATCCCTCTCCTTTGCCCCCTGCCCACCCCCACGGCGAGAAAGGCAGGGAGCTGAGCTCCGCATCCCCTGGGCAGAGCAGTGGGAGGACGGGATGGGGAAGAAAAGACCAGCCACTCCCACATCATCCCCAGCTCCCGGTCCAGGCTCTTTAGGACCCTGAGCCCCGGGTCTCGGTCCAAGCATCTGCAAAGATCCTCTCCCAGAGGGTGGTTCACAGATGGACTGTCCGCCTAGGCTGATCGCCGACACATCAACGGGGGGATTTGGGCTTCAGTGACCTGCCCCCGCCGTGGTCCCCCAGCGGCGCCTGGGCTTGCTCCCCGATTACCTCCCCCGCACAGCCAGAGGCGGACTCTCAGTGACAACAGCTAAAATTTAGTGAGTACGCATGTGGAGGGGGTGGGTACAATGGGGTCTTCTCTAGAGCCCATGCAGTCCAGGCTCCCACGAACAGGAGTGCCTTCTAGAAGATCTCGGAGCTGGCTGTCCAGTTGAGATGTGTGTATCCCCCAGAAACAGGGTTCTCTCCACACCTCGGAATAGCCCATTCATGTTCCTCCTGCCAGCCTCTGACATGGGATGGCGGGGGGGACGCTGACCCTCCAGACCAGCGCTCGCAGGACAGGAAAAGCAATAAGTTAAAACCAAGAACAGCCAGAGACGTAGCAGGACGGCTGGGGGCATCACAGGGGTCCCACGAGTCTCTGGCTTAATCGAGGAGGTGCGGACGCTGTAGGTGCAGGCAGGCGGGGTGGGGGGGTGCTCAGAAGGCTGGGTTGTCGATGCCCCTGGGCACCCCCACATATTCTTCAGGACTGAAGCTGTAGGGAGGGGGCGGCTCCATGGGGGGCAGGACAGGCTTCAGAATAATCTGCGGGGGGAAAAGAGGGGACACAAGAGTCTTCTCAGGGCCCAGCACCAGCCACCGCCCAAGCGCTGGCTGTGCGTCTCTGCCAGGTAGAGGGGTGACGATGGTGGCTGCAGAGCCCTCCCGAGGTCCGGAGGCCTGGTGTAAGGAGGGCCTCGCTGTCCCCTGTAGCCCTAAAAATCTGGACGATAGGGAGGTCAGTCGGGCCAGCTGAGGAATGGAGCAAGGAGTGGGACAGAGACACCCACCTCGCTGTAGGGGGGCGGGGGCTCAGAGGTGGACGTCCTGACCCTCTCTGGGGGGGCAATGGAGGGCGGCTCCGGGGGCCCCTGGTGATCCACTGGGGGGTCCTGCTCCAGTTCTCCACAGTTGCGACAGAACCGCTTAGCCAGGCAGCAGATGCACAAAAGGGGGAAGACGATGAGGAAGGTGATGACGAAGATCCTGAGGTGAGGAATCACCGACATCTCCCTGAGTCTCTGGGCTGTCCCCACCGCCCCTTCCGCCCCAAGCTAGACCACCCCTTGGGCAGGAAGTTCTGGTGCCCCCCCCCCCCCACGGGTGTGCCGGAGGAGCTGGCCCTGGGCTCACCTCAGGGGACTGGAGAGGAGCTCGTATTCTTGGCAGCAGCTGTCACCACAGCATTTGAATCCTTTGGGGCAGGTGCTGGGGGGTTGGGGGGTGGGCAAAGAGAGGCTCTTGGTACCAACGTGGCAGGAAGATCCCAGCCTCCCCCAAACTCACCCATGAGCAGGGGCCCTCCTGAGCCCCTGGGGGCGAACCTGGGGCTGGGACCCAGGAGCTGGATTCTAGGCTTCCCTCACTACTTGTGCCAAGTTACACTCCTTTCTGGGTCTCACTCTCCTCATCTATGAAATGGGTGTAATCAATGTCCTGTCGACTTCACGGGGCAGGCGTGGGGGCGGCGTGTTTAGGTGGACAGGGAGGGGAGCAGTGGGAGCTAACTTGAGGAGCCCTAGTTGGTGCCTGGGGACAAAGAGCTGGGAAGGAGAGGGTGTCCCTGGAACATCCAGGGCTGACTTGAAGGAAACAGTCATGGGCTCGGGGACCACCCCACCTAAGCCCCTCCTCTTTGCGCTCAGACCTTTCGGCATTTATATTTTAAGATCGGCACAGGCGCTTTGCCCGCCCCACCTCCCCGGGGGGCGGGGGGTACCCTCGGAGGAGAGACAGCCTAAGACCCAGAGGAAGAGGGGCGGGGATTAGACTTCGGACACGCCCACAAGCGTGACTCCGCCCCATGGCTGGAGGAAGAGGGCGGGTAGTCGGGGGAACAGGGAAACCCTCTTCCGCTAGAAAGGCAGTGGGTGAAGATGACGAAAGAGGTGACTGCCCCCCATGAAGGCAGACAGGGAAGGTTTTGGGGTGTCTCCACCCCAGACTGGAAGTTATAGCCCACATCCCAGACTTACAAGAAGAGTCCACATTTGGCTGCAGCCTGTGGAAGAAAAGAGGCAGAGGTTGGGGGGGGTCATAAACCGGGGAGCGGCATCTCTACCCACCCGCCCGGTACCTGGGAGCCTGCAGCGGGTTCCCAGTGGATCAGCACCCTCCCCCGAGCCTCTCTCCACCTCGCCCCAGGTCTGTGACCGGAGCCCCAGCTGACACGGGGCACCCCCAGCTCTCCTTCCTCTCCGCACCACACCCGCTCACCCCCAGGTCTGTAAGCTCACGCCTCTGACCACCCCTCCAGTCCGTCTCCTTTCCAGGCCTCATCTACAATCAGGGGCACCAGCAACTCTCCTGCTCATCCCAATCACTCCCCCATACCACCAGCAAGTTCCGACCCAGCCGATCTGATCACCCAAAACCTTGCTGGAGGCCCCCTTCAGTGGCTCCCTGGTGCCTGGACCCCCAGCGACCAGCCTCTCCTCTTTGCCCTCTTGCACACACACCCACTGGGAGTTCCTCGAACACTCCTGGCAGTTTTACACCTGCGTGCAAGGGCAGACCCTCTTCCTCCTGCCTTCATCCTTCATGGTCTGCCAAACCCCCATTCATCTTTTGGATCACTGCCTGAGGCGGCGGGGGGGGGGGGGGGATTCCCTGCTCTTTGAAGCCACCCAGACCCTCTTCTCCCGGCCCAGCTTTGCCCTCCCTCTCTCCTCCTCTACACCAGTTCTGCAGGGCATCTAGGGTATTGGTCCAGAATTTAACTGTAGAATAGCAATGATGTGTAAAAGCCTTGCTTGAAACATTCTTACCCCAGGTATCTGCAAAGCTGGCTCCTGCCCATCTCAATGAAAACTACATCTCCTCCCCCACGGCACCCCTTTACCGTGCTTTTCTGCAGAGCCCCTATCCACATCTAATATACTGCATGTTTCCCCTCGCCTTGTTCATTGTCTGTCTCATCAGGAGAATGTAAACTCCGGGAAGGCAGGTGTTTTTGCCTGTCATCACTGGTGAAAAACCCAACCGCCACAACATCGGCAGAATAAATGAAAGAGCATTCACTGATTACCTGGTTTCATTTCCTCCTGGCTGCTCCCAGACTGCGGGGTGAGGGGTCGGGGGTGGGGAATGCAGGGGTGGGAACACAGGAGGGAATGGGAGGTTATCTATCACTCCACCCCAGCCTGGGGGGACAAACAACTACAGTAAGAATAAGCTGTCGACCTTGGCTAGAACTTGAAATAACTCAATCACCTCTCAAATACTAATGACAGTAAAGCCAAGAAAACCAATGACCTCCGATAAAGGGTGGGCTGATTTCCCCCTATTCTGGGCTCAGCTTCATCCGGAAGCCTCCCTCCCGCAAGCCTTGGCCCCAGGGGACTAGAGCAGGAATGAACCCCTGAAGGCTGGCCCAGAGAGGGTGGGAGCTTCACAGCACATAGAGGCCACTGCAGAGCTGGGGACAGACCAAGGGGTCCAGGCACTCAGGGGCACCCTCTTCCCCCTCCAGATTCCAGACCCGGTCTCTCCCCGCTCTCCAGGCCCCCAACGAACAGGTTTAGTAAATTAATACTGAGTTGGTGTTCAGGAGGGTACATCTCCCAAATTCTCTTCCCCTATTTTAACCAGGGGGTGGTCTTGTCTGACGTGGCTCAGTCTGAGTTTCACTGAGCGTCAGCGTGGTCATGGAGAGCCTCAGCTTACTGACACGTGCAATGGGGATATTACCAGCACCTGCCACCTGAAGTTGCTGGGAGGAATGCCGAGGATGCTCAGCTCAGGGCTGGCACCAACGACTTGCCTGTTGATGAGGAGGACTGGACAGATCTCCCCCAACATTTTCAGAGTTTAACGGAGGAACGGGAGGAATGAGGGGGCGCATAAACCCCGAGACCCGCTCAGAATCACTGATTTCAAGGTCGACCTGCGCCCTGGGTCAAGCAGCCGGATCAAATCCTGCCCAGGCTGGAATTCTACTCGCACTCCCGGGAGGGGTGGAAGGGGCCTTCTCTCCCCCTAAGGCACAAACAGAGACAGTCCCAGAGAGGGCGAGAGCCTCCCCCAAGGTCACCCAGCACTGGAGGAACTAAGTTAGGGTGACAGGCTGGCCAGGCGTTCAGACCTCAGGTCCCCCTAGTCCCCGCTTTCTGACGAGGCGGGAAGTAGCGGGGAAGGACGAGCCCAGGAGAATAGGAGGGTCAAAGTCCCCACTCACAGCGAGGCACAAGGTGTCAGATGGTGGTGGGCGGGGGCGGGGTCCCTCTACGCGGTCTCCCCGCAGGCGACAGGAGCCCAGGCCTTCTCAGGGCCTCCCTCCTCTGCCCCCACATCCACCTCCCCGGCAAAAAGAGAAAGGAAGTCGCTAATTGAGCTCGGTCACGAGGAAATCCTGACAATGGAAGGTGGTGACCGGGCGCCAGAAGTAGGCCCCTGACCCACAAGGGTAGGGCCCTGAAAGTTCTTTAGTTTCACCTCCCAAGCGCTCACCTGTTGGGGGCCGGCCAGCAGGCCGAACAGCAAGGTGGGTACGAGGCCGGGAACCCAGGTGTCGGACATCCTGGCACGGGGGCCAAGGAGCTTCCGTGTGTAGGGGGAGGAGGGGAGAGGCGGGGCCGCGACCTCTCCCCCGTCTGTCCACCTATGGGGCCCCGCCTCGGGATGGGGGCGGAGCTTATGCACCCGCGAAGGGCCAGACTTGGGGCGGGAAGGGGGAGGGGGAGGGGAGGAGAGGGGAAAAGATTGGGTTTGGGTCTTGGAGGTTGAGAGGTAGAAGAGATTAACTGGTAGAAATAAATAAATAAACAAACAAACAAACAAACAAATAAATAAATAAATAAATAAACTGTGGGGTCAGTTCTCGAGCTACTCCTTGCCTCTCCTCCACCCTTAAGTGGCCCCGGGCTTGAGGGAGGTAGTGCTGCGCCGGGCCAGGAGTGGAAAAGATGCGAGGCGCCCACTTCAAACCCCTTCCCATCTGGGCTTGCGCGGGACAGAGGTTGAGGGAGAGGGAGGCGGAGGCCGGGAGTGGATTGAGGGCATTGTATGGGGGAGAGGTATCACTTTTTTTTGGGGGGGGGCCAAGAAGAGAGGGACGGGCGGCCTGGTTGGCTTCAGGAGCACAGCATTAGTACATTCGTGTCCCCTCAGGGTCCCCTGCAATCCCGGGAGGATGTGTTGGTACACTTCCTCCATTTGACTCTAGGGGATATTAAGGCCCAGGGTTCAGAGACTTGCCCCCTGGTCCGGCAGCTGCGGGAAAAGCGGAAGCTAAGCGAGCAGGGGCGCGGCCGAGCAGGCCCATCCGGATTCCTGGAAAGACCCCGTGGAGGCGGTCCCGGCTGGGAGGGCCGGATTCCGACCCTCGGCCGCCGCGCCCCAGCCCTCCAGGCGCGCTGTGCTTCCAGGGTCCTGTCGGCAGGTGGCAGCATCGCCCAACGCCGGATTCCCAGGGAGCCGGGCTGCGCGCCGCTGGGACCCGGGGCCGGGTCTCCCAGAGCTCCGGCCGGGGGTGGGGTGGAAGGCCGCCTCGGGGGGAGGGGGGGCGGTCATAGGCGCCGGGCGAGAGCCAGAAGCCCAAACGCGTAGGAGACGTGTAGCCCCGTATCGGAGGAGGAGAGACGCAGCCCGGACCCCTGGGGAGGGGGCGCAGTAGTGATGGTGGGTGGGGGTTCTGCTCCCGGCCCGGGGAAGACGGGGAAGGGCTTCTGGCCGGAGAGGCTCAGCAACCAGCTTGTTAGGCATCTCCTGCCACGTCTCAAATCTGACTTTGCCACTGAAAAAGATCCCCAACTTAGTAGGGATGGTCACACTTCCTCCTCTAGCTGTCTTTTATTTTTCCTTTTTCTCTCACCGCTTTCTCTTTACCTCTGTTCTCATCTTTGTCTCGTGTAACCTCTCCTTGTCTCTCCCCACTCCTCCCGGTCAGTCCTCCTGTTTGTTCTCCCCATCGCTGTCTCCACGCGGTTCCTCTCCATCTCTGCGTGTTTGCTTGTTTTCCCATCTCTTTGTGAATCACTATCTCCCTTGGAGTCTGTTTCTCTCTGTGTGTGTTTCTATTTCCTTTGTCTCTGATCTGGTCCTGTGTCTCCCTGACTGTATTTCTCACCGACTCCCTGGTCTCTCTCTGTCCCTCTTTCACTGTCTCTGGTTCTCATTATCTGTTGGCCCTTTTTTGCCCATAAGGACAGAATCTTCCAGTCTCCTGATCCAAGTGAAATCAGTGTCTGGCCCCACAAAATGGCCTCTATTTCCAGTTCCTGGTGACTCTGAGTTTGGAGAAGTTCATGGCCAGGGGCATCTCTTCCCTCCTGCCCATGCAGTTGCTTCTGGCCCCAGCTAATCCCTGTACCAAGGAGGGGGGGCGCTAATCCATAGAGTCCTGGAACCTTCTCCCAGCAACCACCACACTGCTGTCTCCTTAGTGAGGCTGCTAACTCAGGCTTTCCTCCTTCCCCACCCTCCCACCTGCCCCAGCCCTGTCGCACCACCACACACGGCTGGGGTCCGCTGCCACTTTGCCCAGACCTGGAGTCCTACAGAGACGTGGTCTTTAGGGGAGAGGAAGATGGGAGACCTTAGGGGAAGAGGGTATCATGGGGAGTGAAATGACGGAGCCCAGAAGGGGTTGGAAGAGTTTGAGGGGGCGGACGTGGAAGCCTGGGAGAACTGAGGAGGGGAGGGGCCCAGTGCCCCGAGGAGGGGCAGGCGGAGGGCAGGAGGCTGGTATTACTTCCCTCTGGCTCTGGCACCCACCTGACCCAGATCCGTGGTCCGTTGCCAGACAAAATATGGGATGCCCAGTTAGATGGGAGTTTCAGAAAAACGGAATAACTTTTTAGTATGAATATACTAAATATTCCCATGCGATATCTGGAACACACTCACACTAGAATTTATGTGTTCTTATCCGGCATTTCAATGTAAAGGTGTCCTGTATTTTTATTTGTTAAACCTGGCAACCCTACCCATGTCGTAGGCAGAGACATTGGGCAGCTGTTCTGCCCCCAACCCACATCCCCCCAGAGGAAAAGGGAGGCCCGTGGGGCAGAGTCCAGAGGGCCTCTGGCACCTGCCTCTTGGTCCCCAGTTTTTTTCATGACACCGAGCTGCCTTTCTCCGTACCTTCCTGCAGTTGGGGACAGGGCGAGGGACCCGGAGGTGGGTGGTCCCAGCTCAAGTCAGGCCAAGAACATCCAACCTCTCTGTCAGCACCCACCGCGGCCCCCGGGGGCCCCAGCATTCTTGATGGGTGAGGTCGGGGTGGGGGGCACCATGGGGCCCCAGGCTGAAGAGGCAGGGGCCGTTCTTGGCCGGGAGCAGGAAGGTCCTACACAGGAGGCACCATCTTCTGTTCGACGCCTCAGCTGGCCAGGGGCGGGTGCGTGTGTGCTTAGGCCCGAGGGAGGGCAGGCCCGGAGGCCTTGGTCCGTCAGTGGGTCCCTGTGGATTCCACGCCAAATTCCATCTGGGGTTTCCCAAGAGCAGCGAAGAAGTCGGAATATCTCCATCCCCGATAGCTGCCTCCCCGGCCCAGTCACGGAAGAACGAGCCGATTGTCTGCACACGCCACAAGGGCCCAGCTGCCAGGGGCCCGGAGGTCAGTGGGTCCGCTTGCTCCCTTCTCGGAGAAGCCAACCGGGGCCTGGAGGGGTGCGAAGGCCAAGGCGCCCGGGACCCTGGGGCTGAGTCAGGACCCAAACCACGTAGGCCTCAAGACCCCACACCCACAGGCCACCTCGGAGGAACTGTGGGGTTGCAGCCGTGAAGGGAGGAACTCCTCACAGGGGGCTGGGGAGGGAGGTCTTGCCCAGTCCTGAGCCAGGGGGAAGAGCCAGGCTGAGTTCTGTGCCTCTCAGCCCCTCCCCTGTACCGCGGTGGACACTGATGCCCATAATGACTCATGGCCGAGGGGCTGGATCTTTCTCTTCAAAGTCTGGGCTGTTCCGCCCCCGCCTAGCTCCGCCTGTAGGGAGGGACGCTATTGTGCGGGTGAGTGTGTCCGTGACCGCGGCGTGCTGTGTGACCTTGGTCAAGAAACTCACCCTCTCTTTGCCCCTTAGGCTCTCTGTGGAGGGGGGAGGGGGGAGAACACTACCCCCTTTGTCACAGGGGGTCATCGTGAGGATGACACAAACTGCTCAGTGTTGGCATACAGTGACGGTAAATAAATGTTAGCTTCATCATCACAAGCAATAAATGTTTAGCTCCTGGCAGAGGAACGGGGCCCAAAGCTCCTTCTCCCCATTTCGCGTGGAGGCCCAGTGAGGTGCTGGGGAATGAAGGGAGACGGTCTCTCGGCTCCCTCTGGAGGGGCCGCTGCAGTCCAGCCCCCTTGCCGGGCCTCAAGTGAGTCTGGGCCCCACCTGAGAGCCAGCTGAGAGAGGGCAGGCCCCGGGACGTCCCTCAGAGGGTGACCTGGTGGTGCCGACCGCCCTTTCTAGAAAGCCACGCGGGACCGCTTGTGGCGGTGGTGCTGGGACCAGAGATTTGAGGAATTCTCTCTGCTCCCAGTCTGTCCCCTACTTCGGCTTTCCCGTCGCCAGCTGAGCACTGCCTGGGTCGGGCTTCTGGTGGGGGCCCACCTCTCCCTCAGGCTGGGAGCCTGTGCTTGTCACAGGGGTCTCCTCTGTCACCGCCTTCATGCACAGTGGCTCCCCACCCCCGCCCCCGCCACCAGCCTTTGCATTGGGTGCTCTCTGTGTGTCCTGCCCACGTGCTCTCCAGCCGCCCAGCGGACCCCTGTGACCCCCTGCTTCCCTCTGCGCGGGCCTTTCTCCCCACCCGGAACCCTCGTCCCCAGGCCCTCCAGGACTGGATCTTCACACCCAGGCCTTCTCTCTGGGCCTCTCTGCTGGCCTGGGGCCATTCTCCTGAGAAGATGTGCATGCAAGCTCAAAGGTTCCCACCAGGCTGTGGGCCGGCCCAGTTCTGATTCATCTCTCGTTTCCCCATGACGCTTTGTTCCAAGTACACACTAGCTTTATTGTCACTGAATGCAAACCGGTTAGGGGCCTCCCAGGGTCAGGGGCCAGATTTCTCTGAGGGGATAGGGAATGAATTCCCAAAATCTTTGGTGGGGAGGGCTCTGATTTTGGGGGGAGGTTGTCCCAGGCTCACTGGGCTTCTCATCTCCACCGGCTGTGTTTGGGGGGATCCATGTCTTCTGCTTGCCACCCCCGTCAAGAGGACACATACCCTGTAAGTGAGTAAGACGGCTGCCTAGGGATGGAGCAACTCCTACAAGGAATGCTTGGCTCCCCGTCCACCTTCCAGGAGGAGGCACGATGCGTGCTGGGCCGCCAACAGGAATTCCTGGCCATGGGACCAGGATCTGAGCCTCCTTCCCAGCATTGCTTCGGAAACTGATGTGCACCGGTCCTTCACTCATTCATTCTGGGGTGATGGGCACGGGGTGGGGAGGTGACTTCTAGAGTTGATCCCCAATCTGAGCCACCAACCTGTGGGTCAGCAGGGTGAAGGGAGGAGGGCCACCTGACAATGAACGCTGCAGGGAGCCAGCCGGCTGGAGGGGCACCGGGGAGGGGCACCGGGGACGCTCACCTTCCCCGAGGCTTAGCGAAGACAAAAACAGCATTTGGGAGCTATTACCCTTCCAAAGTGTAGGTTTCCGGGGCACAGCCAGGGGTGGAGAGAGAGAGAAACACCTCCTAGAGGTGGGCTGGAGAGTGGGGGCGGAGGTCGAGCTAATGACCTGTGGCTGGCGGGGCTGGCCTCTGGAGCAGAGCTGCGGAGACCCAGCTGGGAGGGGCTGAGGCCAACCGGGTTAAAGGCCTTGAGACACCACGCCCCCACGCCCCGCCCCCGGACCCCGCCAGCCCTGGTCCCCTCTCTCTGAGGCTCCTTCTCCTAGGGCAGGCTTCCCTGCCCCTCCCCTTCTCAGCAGCCCCTCTCCCACCCCCAGCCTTGTGTTGACTGTTTTAGATAGAACCCTGTAGCCAGAGAGAAAAAAAAGGGGGTTGGGAATCCCCTAGGATCCCCCACTTTCTGGCTTTGCCCTAGTTGGCCCCTTGAAGGAGGACCCTCCTGCACCCCGCTTCTGGGTGCCTTTGTGTCGGATCCCGATGTTACCGCGGACTGTAGTCAGACTTCAGAAGAGCTTCCCAGTCCCAAAGAAGGTGGGCGGCCGGGGGAAAGAGGAGCCCCTCCGCGGGCTGGGCTTCTAATGGGTCTGGGGGCTCAGACCAAAGTAAGAGAAGGCCCAGCTTGAGACGCCCCTGCAGCGGATCACTTCTTAAGGACCTGCTGGGGGTCAGGCAAAGAATGAGGGCGAGCAGAGGGGCGGCAGACCTGAGGTGGGCAGAGATCACATTTTTCCGCAACCCGGAGCTCCTCTCAGCAGCCACATCATCTGGCCCCCGGCCCGGAACGGACTTGGCCCCAGCTGAGCGCACGCACCCATGTGTGGGCGCGTGTCGTGTGTCTGCCTGTGTACATACATGTGTACGCGTGTATGCACGCCTCCGCGTGCCGATGCGGTGGCCTCCCTCCCCGCCCCCCCTTATCACCAGGTCGGCTGTCAGGGGGCCGCCTCCAGGATCCCCCTCACCCCAGTGGCCGCGTTAGCACCTCCTCCCTGCCTTGTTAGCGCCTCCCAGCCCCTCTTCCGCCTCCGGCCCCTGCCATCCCTGGAGAGAGGCCCCGTGGCTTGCAGCCCAGTTCTCCTCTTCCCACTCCTCTTGGGCTGCTGTTTTCCTTCTTCTCCCAACGCCGAAGCCCCCTGCCCCCTCCATCCTCCCTCATCCACGTGGAGGGGTCCTTTCCCCCAAACAGGGAGCCCGGGGGATGAAGTCAGGGCCCCGGACAGTGGAGCCCGCCCGCCTCCTCCCGGCTGTGGCACCCACTGAGTCCCTCGGCCTGTCCCGCCTGCAGGGGGGGCAAGGGGCAAGTGTGGGAGGGAGCTCTAGGGGCCGACGCTAAGGCCTGGTGCCCGTGGTGCCACCCTCCCCGGGGGCCAGTCCCCAGCCTGTCTGCAGCCCTGGGCGGCGGGGGTGGTGGTGGTGAAGGGGGTTCGCGGCTCCCGGCAGCTCCCGGCTGCCCCAGCTGAGCCTAGGCTGCTGCGTGGGACAGGGTGGTCCTCCGCCCCGAGCCAGGCCGTCAGGCCGCTAGGACTGCAGGTTTCCTCTACCGAAGGGCCCCTTCCTGGCCGGCTTTGATGTGTCTGCGAGCTTAGCGAAGGATGTTTGGCTTCAGGGCCCCGCGCCAGGATAAACTGCCTTTGCCTGCTGGGCCAAACCACTGCCTCCTCGCTGCCCGGCTCGCCTGCCTCCCCCGCCCACCCCCGCCTGGGGCCTGGCCTCCCCTAAGGCCAGCGCCGTCCTGCCCGGTGCCGCGGGCACCAACGGGCCAAGGTGACTGCCACCTGCGAGACCGCCGGTGGTCAGTGGATGTCCCCGTTGCAGAGACGGCCACTGGCGTGCCTGCCTGCCTGCTAGGCGATCGCGGCCCTGGCCTCGGGGAAGAGGGGGTGGAGGGGGCCGGACCCCAGCTCCCGTGAGGGGTGGGAGTGAAATGCGGCTTGGGGGAGGGGTGTCCACGTGGAGCTGGCTGCACAGGCTTCGGCCCTTCCAGATGTGCTGAGGCTCCAGATGTGGGGATGACTCAGCCCGGAATGGGGAGGGGTGGGCAGTCCATGGAGGGGGGAGTGGGGGGGATGACAAGCAGGGGGAAGTGAGGCCCCTCCGGCAACTGCCAGCTGCTGCTCCGCTTCCTCTGCAGCCCCCAGACCTGGCTGGTGGAACCGCCGGGAGCTGCGCAGATGTGCAACCTGTGTGCAGATGGAGAGAGAAGAGAGTGAGGCTCCAGGGCCAGGGGCCCTGCTAGGACGTCGCCCAGAGACCAAAAGACAGAGGCAGAAGGGGGGGGCAGTGACTGGGAAGGGGGTGGGTAGAGGAGGTGGGAGGGAGGATAGAGATGGGGAAAGAGGTGGGGAGAAGTTCAGGACTGAAATGTTAGACCCCTCTTGGCTCCTTTGGGGGTGCGGTGCTGGGAGGAGGGTGTGTGTGTGTGTGTGTGTGTGTGTGCATGACCTCGATGCTGGAGTGTGGGGTCTGTGTGCAGTAGGGGGTACGGGGTGAGCATCATGTCTGATACCTATAAGCTGATTTGTGACCTGAGTATTAGAAGGCTGTGGGTGCCGGCTGCCGTGGGCTGTGGGGCCTGGTCTCCGTGGTCTGTATGATGGAGAAACAACGCGGAGACAGTGTCTGTGTGCGGATCAGCGGGGTGGGGGAGCTGGGATGGTGTGTGCTTAAACGAAGCTCCATGTGCCTTTGGGTGTGGTGGGTCAGTCCTCGGACCTGGGGGGGTCTGAGGCGCACCAGAGCGCGGCTCAAAGTCCTGGGGCTTCCTCCACCTCCTCCAGCCTCCCCACTCCCTGGGCCCCGCCCGGCCCGTGAGATCATCTCTTGCAGCGCAGCCGAGAGGCCGGGCTTTGGGGGGGCTAGCGCCCCGTGGGCTGCAGTGCGAGGACCAGGTTTGCAGCTGTGCTAGAAGTCTCTCCCTGCGCCCCTCCCCAGCTCCGCAGTCCTGGCCTCCTTTCTGGCCTCCAGGTGGGTCCGCTGGCCAAGCCTCTGGCCGCTCCCTGGAGAGCCCCACCTGTGCCAGCTGCCCATGCCAACGTAAACGGGACACTAAGTGTCTGCGCTGGTGCCCGCCGCGCTGGGCGCTGCCTCTCCGCTCCAGGCCCTGCTGTGGTTTGGGTTGCCTCCTCCTGCTGAGTGGCAGGTCCGATGCCCCAGGCCCCATAAACAGGGTTTTCTGGGCAGCTAGGGGTTATGGGGACCTGCTAAGCAGCCAGATAATCAAGTTTAATAGGGAGATGACATGTTACCACCTCTAAGCTGGGGGGGGGCTGTTGTAACTGGCACCCCCCCCCCACGCTGCAGGAGTCCCCACCCCTCCCAGGCAGCACTGGTGGAATCTTCTATTCCCTCCCCCCCCGCCCCCGCTCTTCACCCCCCCTCCCCTAGACCGACTGGCCTAGGATCTTGGCACAGTTCTTGGCATCCACTTTATTTGTGAATGCAAATATCCCCTCAGTGGTGGCCCCCTGGCCCGCTCCTCCCGTGCTCTCCTGTTTGCTGTCTCCTCAGTCCATGGGCGAGCCCTATTCCCTAAATCACACACAGGAGGTACGAACTTGGATGTGTACCTGATCCTCCAGACACAGCAGTACCACACCTACCTCCCGATCCCCAGGGCCATCTCACTCTCTCCCCCCGGGGACTCAGGCCTGCAAGCCAGCTCCTCAGAGACGGGCGGATTCTCCTGGCCTCCCCACTTCCTTCAGCACCCATCCTCTCCCCTCCTCTGGGGCTCAGTCCACGGTGAGAGGGGGCCCTTATTTACCTGTCCACCTTCTGAACTCACTGCTGCCCCCACCAACAGGGCAGCGGAGGGGCAGGAGACGCCCCCTGAGGGGCAGGCAGTGGGGGTGGAGGGGAGGGGGCCCAGGGCAGGGGTGGGGCAGGGGGGAGCAGCAGCGGGACAGTCTCCCTCCTGGGGTGGCCTGGAGGCCCCTCACCCACCTTCCTGGAGAGCAGGGCAGAGGGGCCCAGGGGACAATGGCCCAGGGCTCAGGGGCCCAGGGGACAGGGGACAGGCGTCCGAGCCCACAAGTGCCAAGCAGAAGAGGCCAGGTGCTTCCAGACTGGAGCCCGCTCTGTCCTCCCGGCCTCCGTGTTGTCACACACCTCGGTGTTTCTGGGTCTGTGTCTTTCCTTCTTTCTGTTCCTCTGTGTGCGCGCGGCTCTCTATCTCCCACTGTCTTCTCGAGTTCCTTCTCTCTTGGCTTTTCCCTCCCCTCCCTTCTCTATGCTGGAGGGGAGCAGCTCCAATCCGGAACAGGGTGCCCAGAGTGGAAGGTGGCTTTTCCAGGGAGGTCCTTGGCCTGGGCCTGTGGTCTCAAAATAACCGCATCCGGCTTTCTACTTTCTTTGCTCAGACCCCCCCCCCCCCACCTCAGAATCCCCCTGGGCTTGGGGTCCTTGGAACCAGAGCAGTGTTGCCCTTGCCAGGTTGGGGGGCGGGAGGGGCTGCCCATCTTTGGAACTGCTCGCTTGGCAACTAGGGGGTGAAGGCACCTCTCTCTCTCTCTCTCTCTCTCTCCGTCTCATTCCTGAGAAACCTGCATTCGGGGAGAGAGCAGTCCGGGCCCCATTCCTGCGTGACCAGATGCCCAGTGGGCCCAAGATCCAGATCTATGCCCTTGCCGGGGTGTAATTATTAGCAGCACCCCCAAAGTATCCTGACAGGGACTGGGAATGAGATCCCCATCCGGTCACACCCTGGGGAGCCTCCCAGCCTCCCGCACGCACTTGAGCCTCCTGGGAGAGCTGTGTAGCCTGCTCGGGCCTCACACACCCAAGGACAGCAGGGCCAGACAGCCAAGAGGGGAGCTGCATAAATAGCCATTTGGGGGGAGGGCCCCCAGCTTTGGGCAGGGTGGAACTACTTGCTGTAGAGGGTAGAAGGAGAGTTGTGGTTGCCCCCAGGCAGCATGTAATTTAAGATTTATTTTGGGGCACTCTCTCCAGCTCGGGTGGGGCTGAGGTTAATTTAAGGGTTTAATGGGGCGGGGGTTAGAGGGGAGGAGAGGAGAGCAGCCCTCCCCCTCGGGCCTGTCTGGGAAGGGGGGTTCCCTTCCGAGATTGCCGCCACCCTCGGGTCCTGGGTCCGTCTGCCGAGCCCTCCCTGGGCCCCCTGCACCTGCTAACAGGGCTCCGGCTCATACGTCTCAGCCCTCCTTGCGCCACCAGGCACCGGGAGCAGCGGCTGCTGAAGAAAGTGGCGGCGGCTGTTGGGGGGGCAGTGGTCAGCTGGGTCAACCAGCACGTGAGCCGGAGAGGGCCCTGCTGGAGGCTCCGGGGCCGGGCTGAGGAAGCTGCCGTTCCTGGGAGCTCTCTACGGACTCAGCTCCTGCTCCCAGTTGCTCCCTTCTCTGTCCTTCCTCAGAGGGGTGGGGCTCCCAGTCTGATGGAGGAGGCATAGGCTCTGCCCGCAAGGAGCCCTGGGTCACAGGCTCGACTTTCAGTGGCCGGTCATTATCTTCTTCACAACCCCTATCATGATCTTCATTGTTAGTCTGTGTTTGTTGACGGCTTTAGAGTCTGTGTCTCTTCCTGGACCTTAAACTCTGGGATGGCAGGGGCTTTATTCTGGCCCCTCCTGACATCTCCAGCACTTGCCTAGCACACAGTAGGAGCTCAATAAATATTTCCCGAATGAATGAATGAATGGATGAATGGATGAATGAATGAATGAGTAGGGAAACAGCACCAGGTCGGAGAGCCCCAGGTCAAGAGGCACCAGTGGACACAGTCCGAGGTCTCCCTTGGCACCCCACACGCCATGCTCTGGCCCCTTCACCTTGCAGCCTCCTGCCCCCTTTGGGGCCAGCAGCCACCCTGAGCTATGGGCTGCCGTGCAGATGTGCACGTGCACCCTTCCCATGTGCACACCCTTTCTCACCCTCCCCTCCTCCTGCGGTTCCTTTTGCTGCCATGGCCACTTGGCCAAATCCTGCTAGTCCTTTCAGGCCCCAGGCAGAGTCGGTCATCTTTTCGGTGAGGTCTGTTAGGGTCCCTCTGCTGGACCCCAACCCCCATAGCGTGTTCTCTGGGCCTCTCCTCTCAATGTGCACAGGCCTGCTGGGGGCATCGCTTCTTTCTCCTTTAGGTCAGAAGCCCCTGGGGGCCAGGCTGGCCTGGGGCTGTCCTAGAGCCTGGAAGCCCACCAAGGTTTAATCTAGGAGACGTTGAGCACCCCGGGGGGCCAGAGGTGGGCTGTGTGCTCCTCTCCAGCCCAGCTTGGGGATCTGGGTGATTCTCAGGTGAGAGGCGTGCGGGATGGTAAATAATGTTGGTGATGGTGGTGACGGTGGTGGGTGATTTCAGGAGCCCGAGATGGCAGCCAGGACCCGAGAGGGGGAGGGGGCACGGAGTCCCTCTTAGAAAGATGTGGAGCCTTGGGTCAGAGGGGAGTGAGGTGGGAGAGGGCACCTGGGGAAGAGTGAGGGGCCCTGAAGGGTGGTGGAGGCTGCGGGATGGAGAGGATGGGGGATCCGGAAACAGAGAGTCAGGGAGAAGGCATGACCAAGGGTCAGAAAAAGGCAAAGGCTTTTTGGTCCCTAGACCACGTGTCCCTTCTCGGGCCTCAGCCGGCTTCACCTCGGTGGCCGTCGACATCGCCGGCCTTTAAGAAGACCTCCTCCTTTGGGGGCTGTGGCGGCCCCCTCCTCTCCTGCTTTCCCGCCGCCCTCTCTGGCGACTCCTTCTCCAGCTCCTCAGCAGGCCCTGTCTTCTCTGTCTTCCGGTCTTCCCGGGGGTTTGGGCCTGGCCTCCTCTCCGCACCCCCTCCAGAGGCCCTTCGCACCTCCAGCCGCCCGGGGGGCAGCTCCGCTTGCCGGCTGCGCAGGCGTATCAAAGTCACCGCGTTCGGCAGAAAACCGCCGGCCAGATGTTCAGACCAGAAAGCCAGGAGCCAGCCCTTATCCCTCTGCCCATCTGTCACCGCATCCTGTGACTTCTGCCTCCTAAATCGCGGCCAATCTGGTTACCTCTTTCCATCCTGCCGCCACTGGCCTGAGCCTGGTCGCTGTCACCTCCCACCTGGACCTCGGGTGGCAGCCTCCTAGGGGCTGCCTCTCCTCCATTCTGCTCACTTCCCAGCCAGTCCTGAAATCTTCCTGGATCATGTCATCTGACCCGCCCCCATACCCTAAGCGCTCCTGCAGCTCCCTCCTCCCCTGCCCCCCCCACCCTCCCTCCCCCTGCAGCCTCTATACCTGCGGCTTCTGGGCTTCTGTACGGGGTTCTCTCTCCTGCTGGGCCGTTGCAGGGGCTGCCCCCCAGGCCTCCAGTCTGGGAAGTCTTTCCTGATGCTCTGCTCCCTGCGCTTGGGGCAGGAGTTCTCTCCGAGGGGCTGCAGCAGCCTGGAGCCCCCTCCCGCCCCCCAGCGACATTACACTTCACTCCTTGCTTCCCGAAGCTCTCCTGGGGCAGAGGCCGAAACTGCCCGTGACAAGGCCTGGCAGAGTCCGTGTAGGTGCCCAGGAATTGCTTGTTGGTGGAACATTCATCCAGGGGAGACTGACGGGCAAGAAGGAGGAAGGCGAGGGGGCTTCCTCCCAGGGCAGGGCAGTGAGGCAGTGGCCTGGGGACGAGCAGGAGGCCTTGTTGGGATGCTGGCCCTGGTGTCCGAGTTGAGGCTGCCCTGGGCTGGTGCTGCTTGTTCTGTGCAAATGGACCTCTTCAGGAGACACGAGGATCAGCAGAGGGCTCCAGCTCTGGGCCTCTGCCTCCCAGGATGGGCCGAGGCTGCCCACCCTGACCCAGCAGCACCTTCAGCAGCAGCCCTGGGTCCAAACAAACTGACCACACACAGATACGCCCAGTGTCTCCTCCTACTTCATGGCCAGTCCCAGGGGGGGATGATGCTGTTCCCTGGCGTCTGTGGACAGTCCCAAGTGGAGATCTTTCCTGAGAACTTGGAAAAAATTCATAGGCCGTTTTACTCCCTACCCCCTACTATGTCCTTGTATGTTTTGATAAGAAAATAATGTTTTAAATCACTTACCATTGGGGAAAAAATGGACACTCTGGGGAGATGAAGCAAATGACCAGGCCTGACTTGTTCTTGCCCTCTTCATGGGTTTGGCAAGAGTGCAGACCAGGAGCTAGGGCCCGGGTCTTAAGCCCCGCTTTGCACGCACTGAGCATGTCTGCAGCGTCCACGAAATGGACGGTGGGCCGGTCACGCGTTGGCTGAAGACGGTGGCCACCATTCACTGGAACAGTGGATGTGAAGACCCAGTGATTCACACAGGGAAGCTTAGGTGCCAGGCTAGAGGTCTGGGAGCCTGGCCCTCTCCAGGCCCCGCTCTGGGACCGGCAGAAGCAGAAGGGAGCATCTAGGCCGGTGTCCCTCGCCTGCCCCCGCCCCCCAGCTTCCGGGGAGCAGGCTGGGGGCTGGGGGTCCACGCAGCGGCCGCCCCCTTGCCGGCTAGAGGAAAGGGTGAGCTCACCCTCTGGCCGCAGCAGAGCAAGCGGGTAGGAGAATAATTAAAATGCCAGAGGTTAGGAGGTGAAGTTACAATGGAAAGAATGAAGCCCAGGGCCGCTCGCCGGGCTGCCGGCTGCTCTCCCACCCCGCTCCCTCTGCCAAGCCCACATTTGATTTTTATTTCGGGAGCCGCCAGCACAGCACTTGGGAGGGAGCAGAGAAACCTCACTCCTGCCGGCCCTGCCACGTCTGGAGCTGGGGCCCCGCGCAGGGGAGGGGCTCCTGGCCCCCCTCCCCTCCCGAGGAAGAGCCTAGACGGCCTTCACCCCTGGGACCAACCAGGCACAGGGGAGGGCGGCAAGTGGGGCAGGAGTCGGACTGGGAGGCAAGGAATGGAGACCCAAAAGAGTGAAGGATATTCCTTCCTGTTTTCATTGGTCTTTGCCCCTTCACTTCACTCATTTAAAGCAGAGGGAGAGAAAAATCCTCCAGCCTCTAGCCTGCCCCCTTGTTCCAAATTGGCCCCCCCTTCCAACTCTGGGGATGTCCAGTCCCTTGACATGTAAATGTATGTGGACCATCTTGGTCCTCATGACTTGCTGTGTGATCCTGGGGAAGTTACTATCCCTCTCTGGGCCTCCGTTTCATCTGTGAAATGGGAGGGTAGGTAAGATAAGTAAGTTCGTGTCCAGAGGCCTGGGCACTGTCTTCCGCAGGCCATCCTCTCCCGGACACATCTCTTATCTGCCCCCTCCTGGGACTGGGGAAGTAGGGGAAGCTGCTGGCCCGTCCTCTGAAGAGCACTGAGCCCCTTCTTCCTGCAGACGGGAGCCTCGGGGGCCAACTCACATTTTCCTGCTCTCGGCTTTCTCTACCGCCCGTAATACACTCCAGATGGTTTCTCCATCCGAAAGCCGAGGCAGCAGATTCCAGAGGGAAAGTGGTTGGGCTCCTCTCTGGGCTCCTCTTTCCATCAGGCCGGAGACGGGGTCTGGGGGAGGGACTGGGTTGGCTGGAAAAATGGAGCGGGGAGTGGGGGTGGCCCTAGCTCTGCAGGAGGAGGGTGGGAGATCTCCCCAGGCTCCTCTCTGCCAGAGAAGGTGTGAGGGTCAGTGGGAGAGATGGCGGGGCTGCGTGGAGGCAGGGGCACAGCCCGAAGCACCTCGTGGCTTCCCGCAGTTCGCTCCCCGATGGCGCAGCCTACCAAGAGCTGGTCAGGGGCCTCTGGGCCCCTGGGGGGGAAGGCTTTCCAGGATTTCCAGTGCTGGGGGAAAGAACACCATCCAATGAGCCAGACACAAATCCTGACTCTGCCACTTTGAGGCTCTGCAAACTTTGACTTCTTAGAGCCTCCGTTTCCCCCTCTCTGAAATGGGGACGGCTAATGCTGATTGGGGCGGTCGTGAAGGTGACATGGATCATGGACAGATCCATGGATCGTGTCTCCAGGTGTCCGGAAATGCCCAGTGGCTGCCTGGGGGACCATATGAGCACACAGCTTGCCTCCCCCTTAGGACAAAGGCCTGGACTATGCTGACCAGGCTCCCTCTTGCTGCAGCTTCCCGGTGGTTCCTTCTAGGACCCCAAGGCGACTTTAAGTCACCCTTTGGAGGCTGTTTTGGCCATAAGCCTGGGGAGAGGGTGCTATGGGCCTGAGGCTGAACCCAAGCCAGGGCTGGCCTCGTCCCAGGCCCCGCCCCCTCCACCTCAGCCTCTGAGGACTGAAGCCTGGGCCTGGAGAGCCACGTAGAACGAGGGGGCTGAGAAGAGGGGGGCAGTCTCTCCCAGCCAGACCCCGCCTGCTCCTCAACTTCCCCGCCAGGCCAGCCTCCCAGCCACGCTCTCGCCTTCTCCTCTCCGCCTCAGCTGTACCAAGGGGAGCGCTTCGATTTTTCCACCAGAAGAGCCAAGAGCAAAATGGGAAACAAATCCAGCTTGGTCCCCCTGCCTGACCTGTCGGGAATGGAGGGAGGCAGAGAGAAAGCCCCCAGCCCCTTCCCTACCTGCGCTCCTATCCCCTCACCCAGGACACTGGCCTGCTGCAGGATCCCAGGGGCCAAAGGCCTAACTGAGGAGGGGAGGGCAGAGGTGGGGAGGGACCCTCACTTCCCCACACTCACCATGAGGCAGAAAGTCTGGGCTCACACTCTTGCTGCTCCCCTCCACCTCCCCCGCCCGGGCTTTCTGGAAAAGAATGAGAAAAGAGGCCACCTCTCTGAGGCTCTGCATTGGGACCATTATCAGAGGGGAAGGGATGATTACTGCGCTCAGGTGCTCCCTGTCTAGACAAAGAGATGGGACCTCCAAGCCCTTTCCAATGAATAACCTCCCCCAGGCTCTTCCCCTCATTGAGCTCCCTCCTGCCCCCAAGCTCCCTCCCTCCCTGACACCGCCCTCACTGCATCGCTCTCCCCCCACTGTATCCTGTTCCCCCCTCCTCCCGCCTCTGCCACCCTGGGCTCCCCTTCTCTGCAGTGAGCTCACCTCAGCCACTTCAGGAAACAGCGGCCACCCAGAGATGAACAGAAATGTAGGCAGGGTCCCATCCAAAGTCCTGGACACCTGGCAGGCCTGAGTCTTTCCTTTCCTCACCCTATGAGGTGGTCCTCTCTCCTGGCCAAAGCCCGCCTCCCCGGGCTCAGGGCCCCCCCCCCCCCGGCTCCTGCTCCCCCCGCCCCCCGCCCCCGTTCTCCGGGTGCTGCCCACATCTCCCACTGGACGGGCCTCCTTCCCATCTGCCCACAGACGCAGGCTAGGGTCTCTCACCACCCTGCGCTCCTGAACCCCCGCATCACCTTCCTGGCCCTCTCCTCCCTTCCCAGCATGCTTCTTATAAGGGCTGTCTCAGCGGCCAGTGAGCTCATTCCTCAGCCTGCTCCAATCTGGCTTACCTTTGGGACCCTGGAAGGGACTCTGTCTGCAGAAGGGAACCAAGTTCTCTGTGGAAGAAGATGGCATCAACCGGAGCCTCGACAGCCCGTCACACACAGCGGCCACCTTTCGATAGAAAATGCCAGGCGGCTATCTTCCTCCTCCTCCTTCTCCTTGCCCTTCTCTTTCTTTTCCTCTTCCCTTCGGTTCCCTTCCCTTCAAGAACAATTCAGTCCAGAACCTTTAGATAGGCCAAGCAAGGCCGATGTCCCTGGGGGTGGGGGTGGGGCACGCAGTGGTCCTGCAGTGGTTTTGGGGCTCAAGTGAAGTAAGGAGGGCTTCTCTGACTGGGGGGACAGCCAGAGCAGGACCAGCAGTGGGGCAGGGGGGAGAGAGACAGAGAGAGAGAAAAGAGCATCAGAGCTCAATCATGCAAGCAGATAGCCTTACCCAAATGTCAGAGCTCAAGCAGAAAAGGAAGGCAGCCGAGGAAGAAGGCAGCCTGGAGTGAGATATTCAAGCCCAAACAAGATAAGGAAGATATCCGCGTGGGGGCCGGCTCCGTGAGGGAGATTGGTTGGACCCCGAAGGGGCATTTGACAAAGGCAGTGGCCAAGCGCTGAGAAGGGGAGTCCACAGGGGATGAGAAGGGCATCCCTGAAAAGGGGAGGACAGGGCATCCAAAGGGTGTGGGATATCAGGGCCTGCTGAGGTGAAGAGCACGGCCACGTGGGGAAGAGAGTGGTGGTGGTGGCCTGGGGCGGAGTGTTGGAGCCCAGGAGGGCTCAGGAGGGGGCGCACAGGGAGCAGGGGCGATGGGCCATTGGTCCCCCATAGTGGGACCAATCCAGTAAGGAAATACGTTGAGGGAATGAGCCAGGTTTCTCAATGTTGGCAAAGGATGTTAGAAATATGAGAAGGGAGGAAATTGTAATGAACCCTACGGTGTTGGGTTGGAATTGGAGGTATTGATGAGAACTCGTGATTTTCAAAATAAATAGATATAGAAATAAATGTTGATGGAAGTTGTATGTAAGTGTTTATGTTGTGTGTGTGTGTCAATGCGTGTACATTTATGTATATACATGCATGTATTTCCTAGCTTCACCCACTGAGAGGGCTTGGGAGCAGGGACATCTTAATAATAATGAGCATAGCTAGCCCCCAAGTGTTGATTTCTTTCCTTTTTTTTAATTGCGATACACTTGACACACCAAGTTAACATTAGTTTCAGGTGTACAACACAGTGATTCGACAACTCTATATGTTATGCTATGCTCTAGTCTTGATTTCTAAATACCACTGTCCGCCAGAAGGAACTAGGACTCCTTTCAGGAAATGGCTGATTACAGGGCTGGGGCAGAGAGAGTACAAGACAAGCCTGAATCATCTTGTGCCAGAAAATAAAGAAGTACTCAGAAATGATTAAATGGAGTTACCATACGACCCAGCAATTCCATTTCTAAGCATACCCAAGAGAAATAAAAACACATGTCCACACAAAGACTTGTGCAGGAATGTTTATAGCAACATTGTTCATAATAGTCAAAAGGTGGAAACCTCTCAAATCCCCATCGACTGATGAAAACAAACAAAACACGGTATATCCATACAATGGATGGAGTATTATTCAGCCATAAAGAGGAATGAAATAATTATACACGCTACACCTTGGGTGAGCCTTGCAAAGATGATGCTAAGTGAAAAACACCACATATTTCAATTCCATTCATACGAAAGTCCAGAATAGGGAGATGTAAAGAGACAGTAAGTAGATTAGTGGTTGCCTAGGGCCAAAGTTGGGACAGGAGGATACGAGGAAGATAGCTAAAGATTACAAGGTTTCCTTTTGAGACGATGAAACTCTTCTAAAATTGACTGTGGTGATGGCAGCACCCATCTGTGAATGTACTAAAAACCACTGAATTGTACACTTTAAATGGGTGAATTGTATGGTATGTGAATTACACTCAATAAAGCTCTTCTAAAAATAAGTACTCAAAGAATGATGGAGACATGTCAAAAGAGTACAGAAGCCAGCTGGAAAGGACTTCCATTGATCGGGATCGAGTTCTTCTGAGCATCAAAATAATTAATGATATTAATATATTCTTACTTATTGAATAAAATAGGAATCCATGATTCCATACTGATATAAATAAATGAATATGTGGAAAGTCTGTGGAGGAATGAGATATTTACACATTCTCAAAGTACTTTCCTACAAAATATGTATCAATTATACAGGGAAAAGAGTAACTTTACAGTGGAGAAGGCTGGCAGACACCAACTTGATCAAGTAGTCAAAGTGACCATCACAGTGATGGGACAAATGACAATCATGCCGTACCCAATAGGGTGCAATGGGAGAGAGACATAGTATCATTTCTGTGACATTCCTATATGAAATGCTCAACCTGAATTTAATCATGAGGAAACACTAGACGAATCCGTGTTAAGAGACCGTCTACAAAACAACAGGCCTGTAATCTACAAGAGTGTCATCAAAGTTAGGAAGAGATTGAAACACCATTCCATATTGGAGGAGGCTAGAGATACCTGAGAACCACGTGTCACATGTGATTCTGTCCTGGATCCTTTTGCTACAAGGACACTGTTGGGATCACTGGTGAAACGTGAACAGGACTTGTGGGTTAGATGGTAGTAATGTTCCAATGTTCATTTCCTAACTTTGATGATGGTATCGTGGTTATCCAGGAGGATGTCCTTCTTTGTAGGAATCACACACTGAAGTGTTTCAGAGATGGTGGCAACTTACTCCCAGATGAGTCAGGGAAATAGTTTTTTGTACTAGATTAGGGACCATTCTATAAGTTTGAGATTGCTTCAAATTAAATAAAATTAATTATCATGTATGTGAGGAAACTGGACTAATGCCTGAAACCTAAAAGAAAAACGGATCATAGAAAATACACCCTCACAGGAGATCCAGATATTGGAGTTATTGGACATTGTTTGTTGTTGCTGTTGTTTGTTGTTTTTTTTTTTTCAATTCTGAGCTCAGATCAAATGTAGAAACCTTCATAGTTATAAAGGTCAGTAGTAAAACCTTTTCATCATTGCTCAGAACCGATTGGCCTTTTATACACACCGCCCCATTTTCGTTCATCCATCAGCAAGTCCTCAGTTATCCGCTGTCATCTTTACAAACACACACACGCGCGCGCACTCATGTACACACACACCCCCAGACATAAGCCTTATTGTTTTAAATTACTTTATATATTTGCTTCTCAGAACTACAGAGATCATGCATTAGGTAGACTGTAAGGTCTTCTGATGCTCAAATTTGGCTATTTTCATAAGACATGGTTTGAAAATAAGATAATACTCTGTAACAAAAGAGATAAAAAGCTGTAGGCTTTCATAAAAGAATTGGGATTAATGAACAATAAAGCACCAAATAAAAAAAAAAGAATCAAATGGAATCTTAGAATGGAAAAAATACAATAACTAAAATTAAGAATTTATTACACAGAGCTAGATGTATAGATGGAACGGAAGAGAGAATTAGTGAGCTGGAAGAGAGTTCAGTAGGAAATACCTAGACTGAAGCACACACAGAAAAAAAAGACGGAGGTCACAGAAAATAGCACTAATGTTACATGCAACACAATAAAAGTTCTAACATATGTTTCTGGAGTCCAAAATGGAGAAGAGAGAGATAATGGGATAGAAATAATATTACTGGCCAAAATATACTAGCCAAAAATACTCCATACTTGACATAAGAATCAAACAAAGCAGGGTAATTACGAAGAAATCCTACTTAGGCACATTGTAGTTAACCTGCTAAAAATTAAAAACAGAGATAAATCTTAAGAGGCACATTATTACTTCAAGGAAACGACCCTAAGACTGACAAATTGAAGAGATGAAACATACACAATCTAAGTGTGTTTTGAATATAGTTTGAATAGATGGGATTAACAGCATATTAGACATTGCAGAAGAAGAGATCAGTAGACTTAAAGCCGTATGATGACATATCAGTGGAATGTTTCTGGAAGGAAGCACAGAAAGAAAAAAAAAGAAGCACGCTGAAAACATAAGAGAACCAGCGACCTGTGAGAGGCTATCAACTGCTCTAACTTACTTGTAGCAGAAGTCCTGAAAGAGAGGGGAAAATGGAAAAATAGTGACCCCAAATTTTCCAAATCTGACAAAAACTAGAAACCCAGAGATCGAAGAATCTCAGCACTCACCACAAAATGACAGTGAGGTCCATTATAATCAAGTTGTTGAAAGTCTGTGACAATGAGAAAATCTTAAAAGAAACTAGAGCAGAAAAAGGACGTTACATACAGAGAGATAAAATTATCACAGCCTTATTGTCAGAGACTCCACAAGCCGGAAGACAATAGAACATAATTTTTCAAGTTGTGAGTAAAAAAGATACTATCAACCTAAATCTCTAAGCTTAGTGAAAATATCTTTAAAAGGAAGGTGAAATAAAAATTTTTTCACACATACAAAAGTGAAGGAATTTATCATTAGTCAGCCTGCACTCTAACAAATGTTAACATTTTTCAGGCACAAGGACCACGATGCCAGATGGAAATTTGGATCTACACAAAGGAATAAATAGAATCTGAAATGGAAAATATGTGGTTAAATATAAAATATATTTTTCACACTGAAAAATTTGTTTCGCAGACAATTAACTATTTAAATAAAGAAGAATAAAATGTACTGTGGGGCTTATGACATGTAGAAATGCAATGTATAACAACAATGACAAAAGAATTAGAGGGGAAAATAGGACTATACTATTTTAAGTTCCTAATTTTTACACGACCTGATATAATGTTATTTGAAGGAAAACTGCTATAAGTTAAAGATCCATTATTATAAACCTTGGATCAAGTGTTGGCAAAATTTTCCTGTAAAGGGCCAAATAGTGACTATCTTAGATGTCCAAGGCCATACAGTCTCTATTGCTAATCAACTCTTACTGTTGTCATATAAAAGAGCCATAGACAGTATGTAAATGAGTGAACATAGCTGTGTTCCAATAAAACTTTATTTGTGGGGGCACCTGGGTGGCTCAGTGGGTTAAAGCCTCTGCCTTCGGCTCAGGTCATGATCTCAGGGTCCTGGGATCGAGCTCCGCATCGGGCTCTCTGCTCAGCGGGGAGCCTGCTTCCCCCTCTCCCTCTGCCTGCCTCTCTGCCTACTTGTGATCTCTCTCTCTCTCTCTGTCAAATAAATAAATAAAATCTTAAAAAAAAAAAAAAACTTTATTTGTGGATTCTGAAATCTGAATTTCAAACCATTTTCATAGATCATAAAATATTATTCTTCTTTTGAATTTTTCAACCTTCGAAAAATGTAAAAACTGTTCTTAACAAATCTCCCAGGCAGAAGAACCCCAGATAATTTATGGAGATACTCTATTCTCGAGGTGATCATAACTCCCCATTCCTTACATGTGGGCTGGGCATGGTGACTTCCCTCCAAACAGGACAGTATGGAAAGGGATGAAAGGGGAATGTTAGAGAATCAACCAGATGACCAAGCTCCATATAAACAATGATAAGTCATGTTGATCGTATGTACTCGTGATGTGATTACAATGATACTTCACCTGTGTGATCTTCCTTAAAAAAAACCATAACCAGGGCGCCTGGATGGCTCAGTGGGTTAAAACCTCCGCCTTCGGCTCAGGTCATGATCTCAGGGTCCTGGGATCGAGCCCCGAATTGGGCTCTCTGCTCAGCGGGGAGCCTGCTTCCCCCCCCTCTCTCTCTGCCTGCCTTTCTGCCTACTTGTGATCTCTCTCTCTCTGTCAAGTAAATAAACAAAATCTTAAAAAAACAAAACAAAACACCATAACCCTAGTCAAAGCATGAGAAAAACATCAGACAAGTCCAAATAAAGGGATATTATACAAAATATCTGACCAGTACTCTTCGATATTGTCCAAGTCATAAAAAAAACGAATGAATGAAAAAGAAAAGGGAGAAAGAAAGAAAAGAAAAAAGAAAAAGGAGAGTCTGAGAAACTCTCACCACCCAGAGGAGCCTGAGAAAACATGATGATTAAATGTAGTGTGGCAGCTTGGACTGGATCCTGAACTGACGAAAGGACATGAGGTAAAAACTGAGGAAACCTCCCAAGTAATCATTGGTGAATGAGTGGGTAAACAAAATGTGGAACATATGTATAGTGGGATATTAATCAAGCTTAAAAAGGAAGGAAATTCTTGGGGCGCCTGGGTGGCTCAGTGGGTTGAAGCCTCTGCCTTTGGCTCGGGTCGTGGTCTCAGAGTCCTGGGATCGAGCCCCGCGTCAGGCTCTCTGCTCAGCGGGGAGCCTGCTTCCCCCTCTCTCTCTGCCTGCCTCTCTGCCTACTCGTGAGCTCTTTCTCTCTCTGTCAAATAGATAAATAAATAAAATCTTAAAAAAAAAAAAAGAATAAAAAAAAAAAAGGAAGGAAATTCTGACATAGCTACGATATGGATGGACCTGGAGGACATTAGGCTAAGAGAAATAAACTGGTCATGAAAACATAGATACTATGTGATTCCACTTACATAAGGCACCTAGAGTAGTCAAATTCATAAAAATAAAAAAATAAAAATTCATAAAAATAGAAAACAAACCAGTGATTGCCAGGGGATGGAAGAGGGAAAAATGGGGAGATGTTTAATGGGTATAAAGTTTCAGTTTTGCAAGATGAAAAGACTTCTGGAGATTGGTTGTACGATGATGTGAATATATTAACACCACTGAACCGAACACTTAAAAATGGCTAAGATGGTGAATTTTTTGTTATGTGTATTTATCACATTTTTTTAGGTTTTATTTATTTATTTATTTTAGAGAGAGAGAGTGTGTGTGTATGCAAGCAGGGGTGGGGGCAGAGGGAGGAGAGAGAAAATCCCAAGTAGACTTTGTGCTGAGCTTGGAGCCGGATGCGAGATTTGATCCCACAACCCAGAGATCATGACCTGAGCCAAAATCAAGAGTCAGACGCTTAACCCACTGAGCCACCCAGGCCCCCTTATTTTAATCACAATTTTTGAAAACTAAGAAAATCTGAATAAAGTACGGACCTTAGTTAATAATAATGTATCTGTATTGGTTCATTAATTGTAACATATGGACCATACTATAAGGTAAGATGCTAATAATAGAGAAGACTGAGCACAGGATATACAGAAAAGCAAGACTTTCTTCACAATTTTCTATACCTCTAAAACTGTTCTATAAAATAAGGTATGTTATTAAAAAGAATTCTTATTTCATGGGCCATAAGAAAGAGGCCATGGGCTGACCCCCGTGCCCTAAAACAGCCACTAAAAATATTTAAAGGCAATATGGATATTAAGGCATTAGTAAAGATCAAAGGAATATTCTAAAACAATCAACCAATTTTTAAAAAGGCAAGAAAAGAAGAGAAAAGAAAGAATACGTGGGATGTGGAGAAAACAAATAACAATGGATGGAACTAGAGTGTATTATGCTAAGTGAAATAAGTCAATCAGACAAAGACAATTATCATATGACTTAACTCATATATAGGGAGGATCATAGGAGAAGGGAGGGAAAAATGAAATAAGGTGAAATCAGAGAGGGAGACAAACCATAAGAGACTCTTAACTTTAGGAAACAAAGTGAGGGGTTGCTGGAGGGGAGTTGGGTGGGGGAAGGGGTAACTGGGGGATGGGCATTCAGGGGGGCACGTGATGGAATGAGCACTGGGTGTTATATGCAACTGACGAATCACTGAAATCTACCTCTGAAACTATTAATACATTATATATTACTTGAATTTAAATAAAATAAAAATTTTGAAAAAGTAAACAAATGAGATGGTAGATTTAGACCCAACAATGCTGATGATTACATCACTGTAAATGATCTAAATACTCCAACACAGATTATCAGATTGGATCTGTAAAAATCAAACCCCAACTATATGGTATCTTTAAGACATAAGACTGACATCTAATATTTCCACACAAATGATGGAAATGAGAAAACAATGCAATGACGTATTTGAAGCACTGCAAAATAAATGGCAAACAAGTGAAAATATCTTTAAAAGATAAAGATAATTCCCATCTGGCATGTGAGAAGCCAGATGGGAATCCCATCCCAAAAACAACTAAAAAGCTGAACAAATTGAAAAACCAACAGTTCTTCTCAGATCCATGACAGGGTAAACTCCTGTTCCAATATCGGAGAGACAGGCAGATACTGAGAATCACAAACTAGCTTAGCAGAAATTTCTGCAGGGACCAGTGCCAAGGTAGGAAAATCTGATGAATTTCATGAGGCTTAGTGTGGAAAGTCTCAAAGTTAAAAATTTCAGAGGGACCCAGGTATAGAGGAGCCCTACACCTCTGTGAATTTTACTTTCAAGAACTCCAAAAGGGTTTAATCAGAGAAAAATCCCCTCATGCTTCCAAGAAGGAGAAGAGGATAGAAACCATTGTGAAATATCTTGTGTACAGTAAAAGGATAATAAAGGAATATGATGAAAAACTCTATGCCCACAAATCTGATAACCTAGATGAAATGGACCGATTTCTTGAAAGACACAATCTTTCAAAACTCACACAAGGAAAAATAGACAATTTGAATGGGCGTATATCTGTTAAAGAAATTGAATTGATAATGTGTAACCTTCCCAAAGAGAAAGCACCGGGCCCAGATGGGCTGTCTGGTGAATTCTACCAAGAATTTAAGGAAGAAATTATACCCATTCTCTACAATCTCTTCCAGAAGATAGAAGCAGATGGATTATTTCTATCTTATTCCATGAGGCCAGCACTATCCTAATAGCAAAACCAGACAGAGACAGTACAAGAAAAGAAATCTACATAGCAACATCTCTCGTCTACACAGATGCAAAAATTCTCAACAAAATATTGGCAAATCAAATCCAACAATATATAAAAAGAATTATACCACACAACAAAGTGGGATTTATCCCAAGTATGTAAGGCTGGTTGAACATTTGAAAATCAATTAATGTAATCCATAATATCAATGAGCTAAAGAATAAAAATCACATAATCATTGATAGATGCAGAAAAAACATTAGACAAAATCCAACCCATTTGTGACAGCAAACTAGAAATAGGAAAACATCTTCCCTTAGCAATTATAGAAAAGCTGAAGGAAAAAAAAAGTAAGCAAAGAGAGAATTTAAACCAATATGAGCGATATATATATATATATAATCAGTGATGTATATATATAATCAGTGATATATATATAGATATAGATATATAAATTCATATATGTAAATATCTATATATATGTATCAGTGTGGTCAATAACTTCAGGTTCATGTGCATGGAACAATTACCAAAACTGACCTTATCCAAGGTCACATAGAAAGTCTTGGAAAATGTCAAAGAATGGAAATCATACAGAGTGTGATCTCAGACAACCATGGAATTGGGCTAGAAATCAGTAACAAAAGGATAACTTGAAGATCTCCAAATGTTTCAACATTAAGCAATACATTTCTAAGTAACCTATTACTCAAAGAAAAATTATGCTTGCTATGAGAAAATATTTTAAATAAATTATAATGAAATACATTAAAACTTTGGGATGTAGCTAAAACAGTTCTTAGAGGGAAATTTATGGACATACATAGAAAAGAAGAAAGTCTGAGAAGTCATTTAAAATAACAAAATAACCCCCCTAGCAAAACAAACCTAATAAAATAGAAGGGAGAAATAATAAAGACCAAGAATGAACATGAAAGAAAGAAAGGGAACCAATTATCAACATCAGGAGTAAGAGATCATCACTATAAATCTTACAGACAATTAAAATATTATGAGGATATTTTAGGGGCGCCTGGGTGGCTCAGTGGGTCAAAGCCTCTGCCTTCGGCTCAGGTCATGATCTCAGGGTCCTGGGATCGAGCCCCACATCGGGCTCTCTGCTCAGCGGGGAGCCTGTTTCCCCCCTCTCTCTGCCTGCTGCTCTGCCTGCTTGTGCTCTCTCTATCTGTGTCAAATAAATAAATAAAACCTAACTTTTTAAAACAACAACAACAACAACAAAACCCCAACTAGGACATTACCAAAAGGATAACTCATATCTGTTAAAACATGGATATAAATTCTTAATAAAATAATAGCAATAAAATCCAGTGTTATATAAAGCTGATAACGCATCATGACAAATTTGAGTTCGTTCCCAGAATCTGAGGTTGCCTCTACATTTGAAAACCAATTATGTAATTTACTACATTAAAAGTACAAAGGAATAAAGTCATATTTCCATAGATGTGAAAAAAAATCCAGTAAAAGTTCAACATTTATTCATGAAAAAATTTCATAGCAAACTAGGAATAAAAGGGAACTTTCTTAATCTGATAATAGCAAACAGAAAAGCTATAACAAATATCACATTTAATGGCAAGGTATTAGAAGCTGTCCTTTTGACACTGGAACAAAGGAGGATGTCCACCACCACCACTTCTATTTAATTTTATGGGAAGTCCTAGCCATTGCAATAAGATAAGAAAAAGAAATAAAATGTAAGATTTCAAAGGAAAAAAAAACTGTAGTCATTTATTGATGGCATGATTATGTATGTTGAGAATCTTAAAAATATCTATAGGTATGCTAGAAGAAAGAATAAATTTAGCAAGTTTACTAGAAACAAGATCAATACACAAAACCAACTGTATTTTTATAAGTTGACAATAATTAGAAAATGAAAAAAGATTTCATTGAAAATAGCATTAAAAAAAAACCCTAAATACTTAGAAATAAAACCTGACAAAATATGTTTATAATTCTACAGAGTATTACTGAGAGGAAAAGAGACTATTTATTTATTTATTTATTTATTTATTATTTTAAGTAAGCTCCATACCCGGTGTGGAGTCCAACATGGGGCTTGAACTCACAACCCTGAGATCGAGACCTGAGCTGAGATCAAGAGTTGGATGCTTAACTGACTGAGCCACTCAGGCACCCCGAAAAGAGACTTTGTAAAAAAAAAAAAAAATAGGGATATACTATGTCCATAAATTAATAGTGTCAATATTGTAAAGTGGTTGATTCCTCCCTCAATTGGCCAACAGATTCTATTCAACCTTAATAAAACCTAATACACTGCTGGTTACAATTAAAAATGGTGAGACCTCTTTGGAAAACAGTTGGTTAGAAACAGTTGGTCAGGGGTGCCTGGGTGGCTCGGTGGGTTAAAGCCTCTGCCTTCGGCTCAGGTCGTGATCTCAGGGTCCTGGGATCAAGCCCCACATCCGGCTCTCTGCTCAGCGGGGAGCCTGCTTCCCCCTCTCCCTCTGCCTGCCTCTCTGTCTACTTGTGATCTCTCTCTCTGTGTCAAATAAATAAATAAAATCTTAAAAAAAAAAAAAAAAGAAACAGTTGGTCAGTTTCTGTGCTCACTTCGGCAGCATATATACTAAAATTGGAAAGAAACAGTTGGTCAGTTTCTACAAAGGACAAATATAATGTTACTATGTGATCCAGCAATTCTAGTCCTAGGTATATGCCCAAGAGAAATGAAAACGTGTCCATGCAGGGATGCCTGGGTGGCTCAGATAGTTAAGCATCTGCCTTCAGTTCAGGTCATGATCCCAGGGTCCTGGATCGAGTCCCGAATTGTGCTCCTTGCTCAGCGGGAGCCTGCTTCTCCCTCTGCCTGCTCTGCCTGCCGCTCTCCCTGCTTGTGCTCTCTCTCTCTCTGACAAATAAATAAATAAATAAAATCTTAACAATAACAACAAAAACATGTCCACACAAAAACGTGCACGAATGTTCACTGTGGCATTATTCATAAAAGCTCAAATATGGAAACAACCCAAATGACCATCAACTAATGAACAGATAAATAAAATGTGGTACATCTGCACGAAATATTATTCAGCCATAAAAAAAGAGTGAAATACTGACACATGTTACAACATGGATGAACTTTTACAAAGTTGTTTGTTTTACAAAGCAAGTCATAAAAGACCACATATTTTATGATCCCATTTATGTGAAATGTCCAGAATAGGCAAATCTATAAAGACAGAAAATGGAATTAATGACTGCCTAGGGTTGAAGTGGGGAGGAGTGACTGCTAGTAGGCGTGGAGTTTTTCTTGAAGGGTGATGAAAATGTTCTAAAATTTATTATACAAATGTTTGCACAACTCCGTGAATATACTAAAACCCACTGAATTATACACTTATTTGAGTGGATGATTTGTATGGCATGTGAATTAAATCTCAAAGCTATTAGTTTTTTAAAAACTCAATTAAATATTTCTGAAGGGTTTTTTAGTGGAAGTTAATAAGCTGATTCTAAAATTTATATGGAAATTCAAAAAGCAAAAGATAGCCAAGATGGTGTTAAAGAAGTACGAAGTTGGGGAGGCTCCGTGGCTCAATCAGTTGTGTCAGTCCTCCTTTGGCTCAGGTCATGGTCCTGGGGTCCTGGGATCAAGCCCCACATTGAGCTCCCTGCTCAGTGGGGAGTCTGCTTCTCCCTCTCCCTCTGCCCCTTCCCCCTAACTTGTGCTGGCTCTTTCTCTCTCTCTTTCAAAAAAATAAATAAAATCTTAAAAACAAAAAGAACTATAAAGTTGAAGGACATAAACTAGCTGTTAGGAAAATTTATTTCAAAGCTACAAAAATTAAAACAATAAAACAGTTAAAACGTATAGACAAATAGATTGATAAAAATACAATGGAGTGTCCAGAAACAGACCCACACTTACAAGGTCCAGTGATATGATGTGGGGAAAGAATGATTTTTTTTTTAAGATTTTATTTATTTATTTATTTGACAGAGAGAGAGAGACAGAGAGAGCAGGAACACAAGCAGGGGGAGTGGGAGAGGGAAAGCAGGCTTCCTGCTGAGCAGGGAGCCCAATGTGGGGCTCGATCCCAGGACCCTGGGATCATGACCTGAACCGAAGGCAGATGCTTAACGACTGAGCCACCCAGGTGCCCCAAGAATGATCTTTTTAATAAATGGTACTGGATAAATTTAGTATCCATTTGGGAAAAAAAAAACACTTTGATTCTTACCTCAAACTATAAAGAAAATTCATCCTAGGTATATCATTAATAGAAGTGTAAAGGACAATAGAAATATGCCTTTGAAATTTGAAGGAAAACCATTTGTCACCTGGAACTATATACCCAGTAAAATTATCAGTTGAGTGTAAGGGTAGATTAAAGACATTTTCATATGTTCAAAGCTTCAGAAATTATATCTCCTTTGTACACCTTCTCTAGAACCTATTGGAGGATGTACTCCTAAAAACAAGAGAATGAGACAAGAAAGAGGAAGGTATAGCCTTCAGGAAATGAGGGGATCAGATGCAGGAGAGAGGCAAAGGAAACCCTAAGGAGGATGGTGGAAGGTTGATGGGGTTCATGGGGGTTAGAGAGACATGGGATTGGGGTGGATCCATGGTCTGCAGGACAGATGTCTTCAAGAAAAGGAAACTGACAAAATACGTGACTTGTCTGAACATTTTAATAGAGGATTTGGACAAGGAGGGTTGAAATGGCGGTCGTTACTTAGAAAACTAAATGAACATCAACAGCAACAACAAAAGGATAATTATTAACTCTAGAAGAAAAAGCAAAAGTGATTATAGTACACCATACAGTGCAGACACGAATAACAATTACGTAGTCGTATAGGGTAAACGCTGAAAACTGGCCTAACCCAAACTATCATGTAACCACGTTGACAGGTTGGGTGGGACTGGCAATGTGATCAAGTGTGGTAGCGGCAAGGAGTTAAAAAGAATTAAATCCTCATCTTCCATACTGGGAAGTCAAAAGAGAATGGCCAAAACGGAAAAATCAAGAACTGGCAACAAAGGCTTGTTATTTAGAGATAATTTCTCCCCCCCCCCAAAAAAAATCAGTTGATTGAATGGAAAATCACAACTTGGGGAAGCAAGATATAAGTATGAAGAGATCTGGGACTGCTATTTTTCTTTACATGCCCTGTAAAGTCTTTGCCTCTTAAACCGTGTGCATACATATCCTTGGTAAAACTTAAAACTACGCCAAAAAAACCTAAATGTGCACAGTAAAATAAAAAGAAAGCTTCAAGAAGAAAACAGTGGAGAATAGCAAAAGAAAACAAACCCATTATTTTAGAATTAGGCAAAGAATTCTTTTTTTTTTTAAGATTTTTAAAATTTATTTATTTGACAGAGAGCGACACAGGGAGAGAGAGAACACAAGCAGGGGGAGAGGGAGAGGGAGAAGCAGGCTTCCCGCAAGCAGGGAGCCCGATGCGGGGCTCGATCTCAGGATCCCCGGAATCATGACCTGAGCCAAAGGCAGATGCTTAATGACTGAGCCACCCAGGCGCCCCAGGCAAAGAATTCTTAAATAACACACACAACTAACCATAAAGAAAAGATTGCATTTTTGTAAAATCAAAGACTTCTATTTATTAAAAGACATGATTGAGAGAAAAGGCAAGCCACAGAGTGAAAGATGTTTTCGATATATATGATCTGATAAAGAGACGTATGCAATATCTGATAAAGATCTTGTATCCAGAATATATTAAAATTATTCTATAAAGCAAGAGAAAAAGAGAGACAATTTGATTTTTTTAAGTGGGAAAAGACAACATACTTTTCATAAAAGAAGGTATACAAATAGTTAACATATACCTGTAAAGGCATTTCAGCAGAGTTATCAGAGAAATGCAAATTAATACCACAATGAAATACCACTACACATTCACCAGAATGACTAAAATTTAAAAGACTGATAATATTAAATGTTGGTAAAGATGGGGCCAATGGAACTCTCACATTGCTGGGAGAAGGTAAATTTGTCCCACACTTTACAAAAACCCTGGCAATAACCAGGAAAGCTGAGCATATGCATTCATTATAATTCAATAATTTCACCCTCAAATACATATCCAATAGAAACGCACACATATATGCACCAAAGGGCATTGCAGGGTTGATTTTAGCCACATTACTCCTAATGGTAAAAAACTAGAAAGAATCCAAGTAGCCATTGGTAATGGAATGGGTAGATAAATAGTGGTATATTCATTCAATGGCATACCATACAGCAATGCCAAAGAACAATCTACTCCGACACGCAAAAACACGGACAAATCTCACAGACATAACATTGCGTCAAAGAAGTCAGTCACAAACAAAAGAATATACTACGTGTTTCATTTACATAATGCTTAAAAATAAGCAAAATTATTCCATAGCGCTAGAGGTTAGTTAGCTTGGGGAGGGCAATAATTGGATGGTGTATGAGGGAGACTTCTAAGGTGCTGGTAAAATACTACTTTGTAAAAGCTCACAAAGTATGCTCTTAAGATTTATTTATTTATTTATTTATTTATTTATTTATTTTTGAGAGAGAGAGAGAGAGAGAGAGAGAGCGCGCGTGTTTGAGTTTGAGTGGGAGGGGAAGGGCCAAAGGGAGAGGAAGAGTGAGAGAGAGAGGATCTTAGGCAGGTTTCATATTCAGTGTGGAGCCCAATGCAGGGCTCGATCTCACGACCCTGAGATCATGACCTGAGCTGAAATCAAGAGTCAGACACTTAACCAGCTGAGCCATCCAGGCGCCCCAAGATTTGTGTACTTTTTTTTTTATGATTTTTTTTAAAGGTTTTATTTATTTATTTGACAGAGTGAGAGAGATCACAAGTAGGCAGAGAGGCAGGCAGAGAGAGAGGGGGAAGCAGGCTCCCTGCTGAGCAGAGAGCCCAATGCGGGGCTCGATCCCAGGACCCCGAGATCATGACCTGAGCCAAAGGCAGAGATTTTAACTCACTGAGCCACCCAGGTGCTCAAGATTTGTGCACTTTTTTTTAAAAAAAGATTTTATTTATTTATTTGAGTGAGAGAGAGAGTACAAGCAGGGGGAAGGGGCAGAGGGAGAGAGAGAAGCAGACTCCCTGCTGAGCAGAGATCCCAAAACAGGGCTTGATCCCAGGACCCTGGAATCATGACCTGAGCTGAAAGTAGACACTTAACCAACTGAGCCACCCAGGTACCCCAGATTTGTGCACTTTAAAATAAGTATGCTATACCTCAATTTTAAAAATTCCTCTTCCTGTCTCTTTCCCTTTCCGCCTTTCCCTTATTTTCCTTTCCTTTCCTTCTTTTCCTTTGCTTTCCCCTCTCTTTCCTTCTCTACCTGAACAATTTAGCCTTAAAATCATTAAGTAGGCCAGAGCAAGGTAGGTGCCAGCGGTGGTGTTGGTGGAAGCCACAGTGGTCCAGAGAAAGGTATCAGAGCCGAGCAGGGCGATGAGGGCACCCGCCTCGGGGAGGAGTGGCTGGCATGGGCAGTCAGTCTGACAAGGGTGACAGGGGTCCATGCATTGGAATGGCCCCATCCAGTTTATTAGAGCCTGGGTGAGGAGGATATCCCTGCATGGGGATGACCTGGTGTGGGGAAGCCACAGCCATGTATGTTTAAGAAGTATTCCATGAATATGAGGTGGCCAAGAGTGGGGTGTCAGACAGAGAAGAGTAGGGAGGGTATCCACAGAAGGGGGCGACCACATGTGAGGAGTCAGCCTGACCTGAGTGGCATGGGAAGGGCATTTCTGCAGAGAGGTGGCCTGGAATGGGATAGCAAAGCCCGTGCAGAGAGTGGATGGGATCCACATGGGGATGAAGTAAATATACTAAAGAAAATGGAAGCCAGGTTTCTTGTTGTTGGAGAAGGACATTACATGTAGGCCAAAGGAGAAAACTAGAATGAACCCTGTGGTTTTGGATTAGAATTGAAGGGTATCTGTATCAATCTATAGTTTTCAATGTATACAAATAAACAAAGAAATACATGTAGATGCGAAAATGTCTAGGTGTATGTATTCCCTAGTTCTGTCCTTTGAGAAGGCTTGGGAGCCGTGACATTCCAAGAGCGATGAGCACTTAAAATGCCTACATCTTGGCTCCTAAGTACCCCTTTCCACTAAAAGGAACCGAAGTCTTTGAAGAAATGGCTCGCTCCAGGCCCAGGGCAGGGAAAATACAAAATGAATCTGGGACATTTTGTACCACAAAGGAAGGAATTGTTCAAAAAACGATAAGAGACTATATTAGTTTGCTGGAACAAAATGCCACAGGTTAGGTGGCTGGAACAAGAAAAATGTATTTTCTCACTGTTCTGGAGGCTAGAAGTCCAAGATCAAGGTGCTGGTAGGTTTGGTTTCTACCGAGCCCTTTCTCCCCGACTTGCAGATGACAGCCTTCTGGTTGTGTCCTCACATGTCCTTTCCTCTGGCCATCTTGGTGTGTCTTTCGCCTCCTATAAGGACACCAGTCCTATTGGGTTAGGGGCCCACCCCTTTTGCCCTCATTTAACCTTAATGATCTCCTTCCAGGCCCCATCTTCAAAAACAGTCACGGGGAGGGTTAGGGCTTCAATGAGAACCTTGGGGGAACATAATTCAGTCCATAACTGGGACAAATCAAAAACACACAGATGCCAGCTTGAAGAGGTTCCCACTGGCAGAGTCTGGACAATTCGAACATCAAAAAAAAAAGAATATTAATACTGATATAGATAAACGAAGAAATAAATGAAGAAAAGACAAAGCTTTCCATTGAGTAGAATAACACAAGGGATGGTGGAACTAGATAGTCACTATTTGGCAACTATCATAATAACAATATTTCAGCCAAGAGAGAGCAATGGCTACTAAAATTAATGTCCAAGTTGGATGACAAATGGGAGTTTGCATAGTACTTTACAAAGTACCTCCCCATGAGAAAACTTATTAAACTAGGAAAAGGGATAACCTTACAATAGATAAACCTGGCAGACAATATCTTAAGCCATCAAAGTGAGCATCATCAGTAATGGGAGAAAGTGAAATCATGCATCACCTAATAAGGAGCCGTGAGATTACGGCATCGCTTCTGCGACACTCCTGCCCCCAAATGCATAACTTGAAACTAAATCGTGATGCTGGATCGGATCTTTTGGCTACAGACACCATTCTTGGGACAAATGGTGAAATGTGAATAAATTACAATAATGCATCTCTAATTTCTGTGGTTGCCTCGTGATTATTTAGGAGAGCGTCACTGTCATGGGATTCATCCTATTCGGGGGTGATGGGGCATCATGTTGAAAATTTGTTCTCAGACGCTTTAGGAAAAAAAAATGTCTGTGCTATTCTTGGAACTTCTCTGTAAATTTGAAATTATTTCCAAACAAGAAGAAAAAACAGGGTGACAAAAAAGCTTATAAAAATTATGTGTATGGAAAAAGTATGTGTGTGTATATATGCTAGCAGCCAAGGGGTAGGATATTTTCGACATCTATGGCTTCTGCGTCCCCTTGCATTCATTCCTCTTTCCTCCAGAAACAGCGTCCAGATTTTATTTGGGGGAGCTGCCCTTCCCCCACACTTGATCCATGTGTTGCTGGTGTGGGCACGTGCCCAGGTCACCTAGCTTATTTCACCCGCCTGGCCACCAGCATTGCTTTAGGGAAGGGCTCAAGTCAGCCCAATATAGGTCAACGCTGGGATTTTTTTTTTTTTTCCTGAAACTATTGTGAAAGAGGCTGTTTTTCTCCTGGGCTTGCTTAACTTTTGGAAAATAAACCTGGGACTCCTTGAGACCGCCCCATGCGGCCGGACTGTTTCAGGGCACAGAAAGCCATTTCAGAGGAAAGGAAAAAGAAGAAGAGGTAGAGAAACCGAGTCCTCTTGATATCATGTTAGCCCATAGACCCAGCCGTACTTGGACTTCTGGGTTCAGTAAGCCAAACATCCTTAATTTTCTGCTTAAGCCACTTTGAGTTAGGCGCTTGGCACTTACCACTAAAAGAATCATGACTAATGTTAGGAATTCCTATTTCAGCTGGGCTGGAGTTCAGGGGGAGGAAGGACGAGAGAGCCGGAGCTGCCAGCCAGACGTGACAAGGCCTCTGGGCATCGGGATTCGGTGGGAGTGTGGGGCCTTCAGGCGCACTTGAAGGTACTTTTGGAGAAGCGGCAAGCAGGTGGTAGGGAGACAATTGCCAAACAGAAGTCCTTGAGTGACTCTGGGCAAAGCTCGGAGGCTTAAGACTTTATCCCCAATCAACCCCACCTCGTAAGAGCTTGCTGCCCAGCCCGCAGCCTGGTGGCCACACCCTTGACCAGAGCCATTTGCAGACTTGGTCGCGCTCCCCACTTCCAACCTCATGGTGACTTTGCTTTGCCTTTCTTCACGCAGCCTCCATTCACAATGCACCTTGTTTCTGGTTTGTGCAATCAAACATCGGGACAACCCTATGGGGGCGGCACGGCCGATGATTTCCACTTTTCAGACATGGAAAGTAAGTCTCAGAGAGCTAAAGCAACCTGCCCAAAGTCACACAGCCGTTCAGTGGCAGAGCCGGGACGAGGGGACAGGGCTCCTCTCTCCAAGTGCACAGCTCTTTCTAGAGCTCTCGGAACTTTGGAATTTCTGAGCTGGGGCTGAGAGAGGGCACCTCTACCCTGGGATTCGAGGTGTGATGGAAGACAGAAACTCTCCCGTTGGATTTTGGGACTGCCCTTGAGTGACTGGGGACAGGGGTCCAGCTTTCGGGGGTCCATGAACTTTCAGGAGAGGCGAGTCAAGTGGGAACACCGTCAGGAGTCGGGATGCTGGCTGGGGCAGGGGAGAGGAGCTTCCCAGAATACTCAATTCTAGGGGCAGGATAGCCCCATGCCATGCATTGGGCAGGGCCCGGAGGAGTCAGGAATTGAGAAAGGATTAGGTTGGAAGAAGCCTGCAGTTTGGTGGAAGAGACACGTACAAGCAACAGTAAACTGACAACACAAAGGAGATTCATAATAATTACATATTACCTAATGTATGCCATAGGCTTACTTATGCCAGCTCCTGTGCTAAGTGCTTTAACTTCTCACAGCAACCCCATGAGAAAGATCTATTATTATGCCCATTTTAGAGATGAGGAAACTGAATCACACCGCCGTTAAAGGAGCAGCTAGGGTTGGGACTGGAAGTCTGAGCCCAAGCTCTCAAGAGCCCCACTGTTCGCCTCCTACGAAATTCACTAAGCATCTACTACATGCCAGACCCCGGGCTGCGGCCGAGCCAGGATGGACATGACAGACAGCCCCCGTCCTCCCAGAGCTGCTCCAAGCCCAAGGGCAAACCGCCAGGCAGAGAGAGGGCTCTCTAGGGGAAGCGTGGGTCCTGCGGAAGCCTGATGCGGGCTCTCAGGGGCGGCTTCTTGCAGAGCTGGTAGCTGAGGGTGAGTCTCTGAAGATGAGGAGCCCAGCAGGTGGAGAGGGGAATGCTGCAGACAGAGGAGAGGCAGGAGGCAGGGAGGCCTCAAATGGCCCCTGAAGCCCTGGAAGGTGGGAAAAGTTACCGTGGACCTCACCCCGAGGGCCCGGGAACCCTGTGCCCAGCGGGCGGCGGGGGCGCGTTTCTGAAATGCAGGCTGGACACAGGAGGCCTGGGAACATGCAGGATGGCCCCCGGATTCTAGAGACACGGAAGAAAACGAGTCTACAGAGGTGACTGGATACAGTGACTGGCCAGAGCGGGGTGGGTGGTGGAAGAGCGCGCGCGCGCGTGTGTGTGTGCGCGCGCGTGCGCGCGCGCGTATAATGAGCCAAGGGAGCGGTCTAGGCACAAGATTCAAACCAAGGAAAGCTGGGCCCGGTGGGCAGGGGGGAGCTCACCCGGAGGGGGCCAGCCCCTCCCCCCTGCCCGGGGCGCTGGGGTCCGCGCGAGCTCATTCGCGGGGCCTCGGGGCCCAGGAACGGAGGGCGGGGAGGTGAGGGGTACCCAAGCGTTGGGATCCAGGCGGGGGTGGGGGGTGAATCCAACTGGGCCGGACGTAGGCAGAGGGAATCCGGGCGGGGGAGTGGGGTGGGGACACAAGCGGGCGGGACCAGGCGGACCAGGCGGGACTCTGGAGGGAGGCATGGGGCGGGGGAGGGGAGTAGCGCCCAGGGGCCTTTCGGAGCCGGGAGCTGGAGGCGCGGGAGCTGGGGACGCAGGGCC
>CM052891.1:22000759-22026112 GCA_028534135.1 Potos flavus | reverse complement strand
GAGGGAGAGGAACCCCGAGCCCAAGAGATGTCAGTCTCGGGGTGGGGTGTTAAAAGCCCCCTCTTGGCTCTCAGACCTCAATTTGAGACCAATGTTGCCACTCCCTAGCAATGCAACCCAGAGCAAGTTACCTAACCTGTCTGAACCTCAGTTTCTTTGTCTATAAAGTGGAGCTAAGTATCTGTTAATGTCGCTCCAACCTTTACGACAACTCTATAAGATATTATAGATATTCTATAAGATATATAGATATATATATATATAAGATATATAGATATCCTATAAGATATTACAGATATTCTATAAGATATTATAGAGCTGTCATAAAGGTTGGAGTGACATAAGCAAAGGGACCTGGTATTCAGGAAGTCGAACAGTAAACCGTAGCCACGTTTAGCCTGTAGTTACGTGGTTTCGCAAGAAAGAGCCTTTTGGGGAGCATAAAAAGTCATAGGTTCTTGTCCTTGCTCCTCCCCTACAAGCTGGGTGGCTTTGCCGGGGAAGCTCCCCCGGGATTCTGTAAAATGGGAACACTGGTACCTCCCACCATGGACTTGGAATAGAGCAGATGGGACATTGTGTGAGCAGGAGCTCGTGACCCGGCGGGAGAGGCCGGGACGGTCAGTCCAGCTGGCCGTGGGTCTGTGCCGGACAAGCCGGGATGCCAGGTCTTAGGAGCCTCCCTGCCTTCGCTTTAGGGATTTCTTTATCTGCCCTGGAATGTGCCGGCAATCTTAGGCAACTCGGAAGAATGTTTCTCACACTCTTACATCAGCGATCCCCCAATAAGCATTGAGCTCAAACAGCAACCACCACATTTAAGCAAATTTTAAAAGAACGTGGTGTTTCTAAAATAATAAAAATGCAGCTTTGTGTAAGTAATATGGAAGATAACTGTTTTGTATCCTGAGAGGGATGATACCTTCTGAAAATCTCCGCCAGGGTGTCTATGCCCTGTGGCAAGAGCCCATAAGGGTTTTTCACATCCTGTCAGTTTCTTTTCTTACTTCTTATTTGTACTAAATTAGAAAATCCTAAACCACAATTACAGGTCATTAGAAATGGCAGCAAATGTTTGGTGGCTGTCAGATGGTTGTGGATTCAGACCAAAGAAGAATCCAGAAATCACGGCGCTATTTCTCCCTGCAGACTCTTTTTCACTCTTCTGGACACTAGGTCAATAGAGACAACGCTTCTAAAAGTTAGAAGACTGAGTGTTTCACTTAGAGAGAGGGAGGGAGAGTGACAGACGGAGTTGTAATCCTCTCCTTGGTTGAATTTGACTCTAGAAAGAATTCTTTAAGTTCTGATGTAATATTTGGATGTGGTTTTATATTAATCTTAATAACATATCATTGATTCCATTCTGCGCAGAAACAGAAATCACCCGGTGTTGAGACATAATGGAGCGGTCACACCGCCGTTTGGTTTTCAGAAATTTGGCTAAGTCGATCCTCAACAGTAAACATCGTAATAGTTCAGTTATGTCTGGGCAATACAGATATTGAGCAGAGTGCCTTGTTAAGATCTTAGAATGGGTCTTAAGAGAAAATGGTTTTATCTCATCGTTCTTTTCAAAACTTCTTTTGGAGGAACCCTTTCCTCCAAAGCTAGAATTTCTCAGCGTGGAAGAGTAGATTCTTGGACTTGCTGCCCTTGTCTTCACATAGGATGCTGAAAACAAGTATGGTCGGTGAATGAGATTGGATCAGAGTCAGGATTTTGACCATTTCCTTTAACTCTGTATTGGAGAGGATTTGGGTTTGGCCATTCATTACAGAGATCCAAAATAACAGGGGCTTAAACAGGACAGCAATCAATTTCTCTTCTGGATGGTAGTCCAGAGATAGGTGGTCTAGGGGTAGGAAGGTCGTTCTTCTGCATTAGTTTGTCCAGAGATTCTGGCTGCTTCTATCTTATTGTTCTGCTACCCTTAGGTCTTGCCCTCACTGGCATGCTCCAAGGTGGCTCACCAGGACATGAGATTCCAAGCAGGAGTTGAAGGAAAGTAGAGCGGAAAGATATGCCCATTCCCTATAAAGACCTGCACATCATACTTCATCTCACATCCCATTGGCCAGGACAGTGTCACATGACTATATCTAGCTGAAAGGGAGGATGGGAAATGTAGTTTTTATTCTGAGTGGTCATGCATCCTGCTAAAAATTGAGAGAGAAGGGGACAAGGGATATCGGGGGACAATAGCTGATGTTGCCAAAATGTGGGGGGGAATCGGGAAACAAATAGAAACTGGCTTTCAGGCACAGCCTCTTTCCTCCCTAGAGGGGGCCCTTCCTGGTGCTCCCTTAGCCGTGATTGCCAAACCATCTTTTCTTTTCTTTTTTTCTTCTTTTAAAGGTTTTATCTATTTGAGAGAGAGAGAGAGAGAACATGAGAGAGAGAGATCATGAGCGGGGGGAGGGGTAGTGGGAGAAGCAGAGTCCCCACTGAGCAAGAAGCCCCATACGGGGCTTAATCCTAGGACACTGGGATCATGTCCTGAGACTAAGGCAGACGCTTAACCGACTGAGCCACCCAGGAGCCCTCAAACCATCTTTTCAATCCATATCATGATTCATGAAATAATTCATGTTAGCAAAGAATCCTTTTTTCCTGAAGCATGGATTTTTAGTGATAAAACTGAAAGTTATCAAATGCTTTTCTCAGATATATGAACCACACACATGCTAGGAGTGATTGGACTCTGCACATTATTGATTTTAAATGTTTTTTTTCCCCCCTAAGTTTATTTACTTAGGTAATCTCTACACCCAACGTGGGGCTCGAACTTGTGACCCCAGGATCAGGAGCAGCATGCTCTTCCGACTGAGTCAGCCAGGCGCCCCTGCACGTCGTCGATTTAAACCCATGTCACACACATGGGCCCATAGGAAGGTTTGAAAAAAGAGATGAGTTGAAACTATTTCTTCAAATCATCGATCATGCCACTTGAGACCAGTTTTAAGATCTTCGACAGCTTGCTCAGAGGGCGATACGTTCATTTGTGATAGTCTGAACCTAACCTTAGAGGAGCAAAAATGTTCCATTTTTAATGAGGAGTGTAAGATGGCTGGGTTTATTAAAACCAAATTATTTTCTCATAACGTATGCATCCGCTACTATGTGATGTCCAACACTGTCATTCGATAAAGGAAGCTTGCCAAAAGCTGGTTCTGCTTTCTCTCTGAGAAAAATGTGTCATGAATAAATAGTTCTTTCACAAGCTTCTCAGATAGCATTACCCGTATCTGTGTTTGACTAAGAGGAGTGCAATTCTAAATGCTGCCTGCGTCGTTTTGTTTTTCTTCTTGCCTTTAGTGGGGGGGCGGGGGGGGGGGGGAGGAAGCCATCAGTTTTGTCCTGGAAAGCTTATTTTACTCTTGTTCTGGAAGGAAAGAAAAAAAAAAAAAGCTCTAATGGCTTACCAGAAAGGTCACTGTGCTTTGTTTAAAAATGATGTTACAATCTTGATGGCTTTATGCCACTATTTGACAAAGTTTCATAACACACAACACACTGGGGATTAAGATGGACTGGTTAGCTGGTCCGATGAAGTCCAGTGCTGGATATTTAATATCAAGCTCACTAGTTACACTTTTCTTTCTCGTTTGCTAGTGTGAAATCATCACATGTGTCCCGGTTCTTAGAGATTTACATTTTTTTCAAACTAGATTCTTGCTTGCTATTTACTTTTACAACACTGTGCTTCGTTGTAGTATTTGGATTACTATTTTCATCACTCTTCTCAAGCTTTAATGAGCCACTTTTGAGCCGTTGACTTATTTGAGTTGAGGATATTACACATTGCAAAACTAATAACCAAAACCCATAAATGACATGCAAACATATCGCCTGAGACAGACCGCCAAGCAGGATCGACCAGAGGCAAACCTTGCAGCTCATGGCACAATGTTGAAAAACGTGGTGATTATTAAGGACGGAATGGGATTGCTGTGAAAATCTTGATCAATTTTGTACTTGGATGTTACGAGTAAAATCATTCCAGCCTTTTTTCCCCTGGAGATCTCCACCACTTGTGAACCACTTGTAGACCTTGAGGGAGCCCCCCTCCCCTTCCCCAACAATGGTCCATGGACCACACTTTAGGAAAACTTCTATAGCCAGCAAGCCGACCGTCTGAGTCATGCGATGGAGGGTAGGCGTCCCATTACACTGGTCTCTGGCCACCTCCCGCTGGAAGTGAGAGTTCTTGGCTGAGTGACACGGTTCATGGGAGGAACAGTGACCGACACATCAGCAGACATCCAAGAGAGATCTAGGGCAATGTAATGACCAGAAACCTGGGCAGCCCCGTTTGAAGGAGACTCGTGAAAACAGGAAGGGTCTGTTGGAACCGAGTTCACGATGCACAGCTCCAGCCACAGGGGTCCTCTGGTCCCCCTGCCTCGACCGGGGCCCTGTGGCATACGGAAGCTGTTTTTCAGTGTATAATCCTCTCCTGCAGATGGCCTTTCTCCAAAACCCTAGGGGTCTACACTGTGATTCTCCTATTGGGGTGTCAAAGTCTTTTTTGATGTCACAAGTACCTCTAACACCATAGGGTCTGCGAGTCCAATGGTGCTAGTGGCCACGCCTGGAAAGGTTACGGAGCTCTTTCCTGCTCCGGGTCTCACTCAAATTTGGCAGCCTTTCATGCCACCTGTAAATGGGTCAGAGCCGTATTCCCGAACGTAGAATATGTTTCCTCCAGCACCAGCAAAGCCCTAAAGATGTGCTTTCTTATTCGTGGTGAGAAGTACGAGAAGCAATTATTTCTCCCTGTCTTTGGAAGGATGTCCACACACGCCCCAAGACCTCTAAACCCCTAAAAGGCTTCACTGTTGCTGTGAGCTTCTAAACTTCGGTAGCATTTTTTTTTCCTCCCATCTCCTGGAATGCACGTGTCTTATGAAAGTGTCCGCCGCTTCTTGCTCTTCTGGTCCACTTAACACGATGTTAGTTGTAGGTCGTCAAAATAGTAGATCAGTCTGATATTCTGTCAAATGTCCTGATGATCCAGGTCCCTTCAGACTATGTTATCACAGAGAAGAGGAGGGTAATATACCCTGGGACAAGACCTCAAATGTGTGCCGCCGTCCGTCCCAAGTGAATGCAAATTTTTCTGCTGCTCCTGATAGGAAGGGAGAAGAATGCATTCGCTGGGCCAATGGCCACACACCGTGCATCCAAGGTGAGCTCACCTGCTTTACCGAAGCTATCCCGTCTGGTCTAGCAGCTGCAATGGGATTACTTGGTAGTGTCCACTGTGGTCCTCCAGCAGCTCCCCGGTGACTTTCTGGTTTTACAGGACATGTCCATTCTAGCATGCCCACTTCCCTGTGTCTTTTTTTTTTTTTTTTCCCCTACGCCTTTTGATCCCGGTCTATCTGCCATGGCAATTCTAACATTGCTATTTCACTTAGTGTGAAATTGGCCCACACTTGATCCAGGTCCCCAATCCTATTGCAGAGTCTGCTTCCTGGGGCACCTGGCTGCCTCAGTCAGTAGAGCCTGTGACTCTTGATCTCGGGGTTGTGAGTTCAAGCCCCACGTTGGGTGTAGAGATTACCTAAAAAATATAAAATCTTTGAAAGATAAAGTCTTCTTTCTTGGACCACTCCTGGTGCCTAAGACCTGTCTTAGGACAGGTCTCTGGGAAATGGACTCTGAAATGGAAATTTATGTGCAGGAATCTGTCGGGGAGTGAATGAATCAGGACTTAACAGAGGGAGATCGTTAACGGCAACACATTCCAAACAGAAATCTGGGCCGATCCCACCAAGAGCTCTGGGGCTGAGGCAGCCCTTCAGAGTTGGTCCCTTTGAGACAAGGGGTTGGGGCTTTTTGTCCCCTCACGTCAACCAGTCATAGGGTGACTGCCTCTGCGGAGGGAGCATGACCTCTGGCGAAGTACATTGCTTTGGCTGATGGCGATTCCTGGAGAGGGCTGGGGAGCCACATTGCTCCCACATTGCTATCTGCAGGGGGCGGGGACAGAAATGGGTGTCTCAGTCCTGCGGGAGGTGTCTGGGCAGCGCACCCCGGGGGTGCCTATGGCAGAGGCGGGGGCAGGCAGACTTCAAAGGCCTCTCCAGCCATCGGAGCTTCTTTGAAAGGTAGTGATATCCCCGTCACTGAAAGCATGTGAGCCTGAGTCTATAATGACCTGTCCAGGGCTTTACAGAACAAAAGCGTTGACCGAGCAGAGCGTGGCCTCAATGAACGGTTTTCAAACAGGGTTCCGTGACACCTTAAGGGTTTCTTAGAGTTCTCAGGGGGGCTGCATGGTGGATTCGTCTTCAGGTTCATCCGAGCCCTTTCCCTTCCCAGCTGTGACCTCAACAGCTCCCCTTTCATCCACTCATGTGCTGGGACTCTGCACAAGGTTTTGTTTGTGGAAAGGCTTGTGCTGCTAAAAAATAACACTAGGAAGTGCTACAAAATACCTAATCAGAACTCCTCAAAGCTATCAAGGTGGGGGAAAATAAGGAAATACGGAGAAACTGTCATAAGCCAGAGGAGACCAAAAAGACATGACAACCAAATACGCCGTGACATCCTGGATGGGATCCTGGGACAGAAAAAGGACATTAGTAGAAAAACTAGTGAAATCCCAATGAAGTGTGGAGTTCAGTTATTAGTAATGTACCAACGTTGGCTACTTAGTTGCGGCAAATGGACTAGGGTGCTGTAGGCTATGACTGTGGGGAGGAACTGGATGAGGGGCATAAGGAAAGTGTCTATGTTTCCTTTGCAACTTTGCTGTAAATCTAAAATTGCTCCCAAATAAAGAGGTTATTTTTAAAAATTGCATTAGGAGCCCATCAGACAGAGGAGTTCTAAATATTTCCAGAGACGAGAAGAAGAATGGGCTTTGCTGACATAGGAAGGCTCCCAGGAAGAGGCCAAGCTTGGATATTAGGTGAGGTTGGGATGTCAGAACGTTGGTGACTGTGTAGGACTCTTGCCCACAGATTTCTATGTGGAATGTTGGACATTCATGTTCCTGTACTTCCTTATTTCCAGCTTCTCCTGGAAAGTAAGGACCCATCTGGGAATGAGGGAACTGAAGTTGGGCTCACCCGAGTAGGCAGGACTATCGAAACATTAAAGTTTGAACAGACTTCGAAGGGAGATCAAGAGGCTGGTTTGTGCTTCAGTCCCTCCATTCCAGCTAAATATTCTCCGAAGCAGAGAGCCCAAGCTAAGCCCAGGAGAAGCCAGAAGAAGGAGACAAAGGCCCTGCCCCCAGTCTGATGCAGGAAACCCGGGTTATGATTTCAAAGAGCCCCAATGTGGTGGGGAAACACAGAGCCTGCCCTCAGGGGGCCCTTGGTCTAAATGAAGAGATATAGTCCCTACCTTTGGGAGCCTCCTGTCTGATGAGAGGGACACAGTCTGAAGGGGGAGGCAGGACACCTTCCAGACATGTCGACTAGTGATGTCTAGGCTGACTTTTAGATATATTTGGGCTTGAAGAGGAGAGGACTGTGCCCTTTGTAGAAAGAAACCAGTAGGAAGGGTCGTGGGACCTAGCTGATCGGTCCCCTGGAAGGGGGTCCTGCTCAGATATGGACATCCGCTCTGAGGGTGGTGACCAAGCCTCTGATCCATTGTCCTCACAAGGACTGAGAGCAGCTGATAGCAGCTGATAAGCAGCGAAGGCACAGGGAAGGACAGGTGAGGGATAAGGTCTAGATACACACAGAGAGGCAGATAGGGAGAGCATCTTCCAGAGATGCCAGGAGAAGATCTGAGACGGAGAGATACAGAAGAGATGTGAGCATAAGACCAAAAGAGGCAGAAGCAGAGAGCCCCCATCCCGCCCCCCACCCCGCCCCTGCCCGCCCCACCCCAGCCCCGGCCCCCAGCTGGCCTACCCACTCGCATCTCCCTGCCTCTGTGCTCTCATTCAGTCTCTGGCACAGCCCCAGTGTTTTCCCTCACTAGGTGTCAAATGCGAACTAGAGCCAAAATCCACATGTCCTAGCTGGCTGGGGAGGAGGCTCCCTGGGAAGGAAGGAGAGTGAGAGCCGGCACAGCCCTCGTCCACTGTGTGGTGCCGGGCAGGGGCAGGCGGAGGAGGCGGGGAGGACCTCTCAGCTCTGTGTGCCGACGGCCTGGCACAGCGCTGGGCACAACGGGGTAGTCCGCAGTGGTTCCCGACTGGCTGAACGAGTTGTGCCCGGCCCATCTTAGAGAACGGGCTAAGGCATGGTGGCGAGAGCCTCGGTTCGAATCTCAGCTTCCCAACTTCCTAGCTGTGTGACCTTGAGCAAGTTACTTAACCTCTCTGAGCCTGTCTCTTCATCCCTAAAACGAGGATAAGGATACTCACAAAGCCTGTATCATGGGATTGCTGTGGCCATTCAGTGAGCTAACATGTATGGGCCCTTAGGACCCTGTGCGGCACGCAGAAAACACCAGATAACTCAGCCTGTGGCACGTGGGCGCATCATGGCTGTGATCTTCCTGCACCTGTTACCTGCGTGTACATTCAGCGTGGACGTGGTGTGAGCGACGGGTGCTTCTGGGCAGGATCACGTGACAGTGGCGGCGGTGGGGAGCATCGGGAAAGGGCGCAGGCTTCGTGGCCAGGCTGGTCGGGCGTGGGATCTGGTCACAGCCTCAGCACGTCCTGGCTGGGGGCGTCCCCAGCCAGGGGCTTCTCACTTACAGAATGGGCATCAGGCCTTCCTCGAGGGATTGTCCGTGAGAAGGAGCAAAGCGCCACTTGAAGCACGACCGAGGGCCGTCCTTGTTCCCGTATTGAACGTGGTCTCTGGGACGTGGCTCTGCGCGTCTGGCTATTGCCTGGATTTGCAAACACGAGAGACGTGAGGCAATGGAAAGAAGCCTGATCTGGCGGTCGGGGCACGTGGGTTCTCTCCCAGCGCTAGGAAGGGTGTCTCCAGGCAATGCCTCGATCCTTCTGGGTCTCGGGTTCTTCATCTGGACGAGTGAGGTGTTAAGACCGACCTCCCAGAGCAGTCACAAGGATCAGATGAGATGGCGTTCCAGGTGCCACCCGCAAACAGCACTTCTCAAGAGCTTTTCAGCTGCCGGCGGGGTGAGGGGCCCGCGGCCAGTTTGCAACCACCTGACACCGCGATCCTTCCACGCATGCGCACAGAGGGAGTGTGTGTGTGTGTGTGTGTGTGTGTGTGTGTGTGTGTGTGTGTTGGTGCAAATAGCCACTCCTTCGGGCAAGGCAGGAGGGCATCCCTTGGCATCCGCCCTGGGGTCTCTTGGACCTGTCCAGAGGTAGTGGAGCCTGTGGGGCTCTGGAGCCCGGCTGCCCGGGTGTGAATCTCAGCTCGGCCACTTCCGGGCAACTGACTTACTGTCTCTGTGCTTCTCTTTCCTCCTCTGAAATTGGAGACGCTAATAGCACCCCCGTTGGAGAGCTTTGTGAGGAGGACACAGTTCAAACGTGTAAAGTGCTTACGGCCCAGCCTGGTACAGATGTTTGTGGTTATTCCCGAGTTGGACTGGGTCGGAGGGGTGCGCTCTGCTGCCCAATTCCCACGTTTCCTGGCCAACAGATAGCTCATCCCCTGGAACCGTCCTTTCTGAGCTCCGACCAGTTTCCCTTAGGCAGAAGTTCCTCGAAGGGTGCAGCCCGAGGCACAGCAGCCAGCACAAGCGGCTAAAATAATCACATTTACAGGAGGCCCAGGATGTCGGTGGGATAGATATTTTTGAAAGTGAATGTTAGTGAGTTTCAGGAAAGAGAGGCGGGGGACGTGCTTCTGCAGGTCCCCGGCTGGCTGGGCGAGAGCAAGCTTTTCTGCGCTCGATGCCTCCCCCTCAGACCCCATCTCACCCAGAACCTCACGAGGAGGCCAGTGACCTGGGGGGGGGGGGGCGGTGGGAATGCGCTTTGGCGGGGTCAGACCTCCCTTCCCGCTGCTCCGGCTTTGCGCTTGCCGGGACGGTGACCTCGGGAGGAGGAGAACCAGGACTGGGAAAATGGAAAGGGGTGCTGGTGGGGAGCGTGGCAAGATAGGAATGAGAGAAGAAATGGAGGGCCATCAGGGAGAGGGAAATAAAAATGGGGGGGTGTCCGCCAGACCAAAGTGGAGGGTCTGGGGCATACGCAGAGGTATGAGTGAAAGAGTGCTTGCCAGAGTGAGTGAGTGAATGTGTGTGAGGCAGTGTGTGTGTGTGCCTGAACGCCTGTCTGACTGGGAAGAGACAGATCACGGACCCACACCACCGGCAGGGACTTTCTCTGACCAGACTGCTGTTTGGCAGATGGGAAAACAGGCTCAGGAATGAAATGCCCAGTCCCTGGGCATGTCGGGGGCAAGACCCTTGGTCTCTAGACAACTAATCCAGGGCTAGGGGGTGGAGGGGGAGATGAGGAGGAAGGGGGCCAGGGAGACACGTTTTGGGGGAAGAGGATTGGGAACTCTTCCTAACTACCGCCCTAGTCCTCGGTCTCCCCTCCAGCCCCCAGCTGGAGGAGGCGGGGGGGCAGGGCAGCGATGCCCCAGAAGACGGGAGAGGAGGAGGGGCAGGAAGCAGCCTCGCAGGGTGCAGGACCCCTGGGGGAAGGGTCCAGCATCGGGCCTCCCCCTTTCCTGCAGACGTGGACTCCCCACCCCAGCCAGCCGGGACGTGTCACCCTCGGAGCCCGTGGCAGAAGCTGCGGCCTCTCCAGCTTTCCTACCCACCCAGCCTCGAACCTCGGGAGGGCCCTTCAGAAAGAGGTTTGGACCCATTCCCAGTTTGGCAAAGCTGAGCCCTAAAAGGGAGTGGGGAGGAGCCTGAGCCCCCCCCCAAAGTTCTGGCCTTCCCCTACCTGTCCCTCCAGTTTCCCCACCTGGTCAATGGGAGAAAGGACAGGATGTTCTCTCTGTGAGAGGTGAAGGGGAATGGGGGGGAGTTCTCTAAGCAGGCCCTCCTCGGCTCTTGCATATGGCTTCCCCGCTCCTCGCCCAGAGCCCCCCTGCCTGGGAAGGAGCACCCTCTGTCTTGAGGGTGGGGGAGGAGGCAAAGAGGGTCCATAGCCAAGGAAGGGACGCTGCAACTAGAGCAGACATTCCTGATGACTCACGGGCCCGGAACGCCTTGAGAGGGGGCAGGACAGCCCTCTGCTCAGCTGGGGCAGCCGGAGAAGACCCAGGCCCCAGGGGGGTGGGGGCGGCAGGGAGGCGAGGGGAAGGCAGAAGGTCAAGAAGCAGAGCCCTGGAGAGGCTCAGGGAAGGTCACTGAGAGGTCTCTTAGGGAAGAGTGACCATGGGCCCCCCACTTCCATCCTAGCCCCAAATTGTGCTCTTACTGCCGCAGGCGCAGTTAAGGCTGGTTGTTACTGCAGACTCCCCCTTCCCTGGCCTTCAGGGAACACCCCTCCTGGAGAATGGCTTGAGAGGAGGAAAATGTTCTGCTCTTACCCCTTCCTAGCACTGAAAATGACACCTTTCTGCCCTAAGGACGCAGGGGGACAGCTTTGATGATCTCCACGGAGCCCCCCCTTAGTTCTTACCCACTCCAACTTCCTTCACTGCCATGTTTCTCCCATGACCCCAGGCCCCTTCATTTGCCGGGCCTCCTCTCTGGGGAGGGGAAACTGAGGCCTAGAGCCGTCTGGAGGTACAGAGCATACAACTGCTCCCTCCCAGGTCTGCCCGACCTGGCAGGGCTCTGGGCTCAGGGTGCCTGTGTCCAGTCCCTCCTCCCCCCCAGCAGAAGAGGCAGTAAAGCCTTTAGTCTACGTGGCAGGCAGAGGGGGGCCTGGAAGGGAGGGGAGCTGGGAATGAGGTCAGCGGGTTGGATGGGCCAGGCTGTGGCTGTGAAGGCATCTGGGCTGCAGCAGTCTGGAAGGTAGGGGCCTCCGGGCCGGCCACTCCCAGCCCCAACCCGCCATCCACCCGCCCACCACGGCCTGTCTCCCGGCTCCTGCTCCGCCCCTCCCTGCAGCCCACACTCCAGCCAGGCCAGATGGTTCCCATCAAGCGTCTTCCATGTGGCAGTCCCACCCTGCCCACCAGCCTCCCTTCCCCCTCCGGCCGCAGGGCTCAGCTGGGAGTCGGGGAACAACTCTCCTGCCCAGTCCTCCCCAGGCCTGGACTGGTATGATGTGGGCTCCCTGTACAGGCCGACCACCCCCCACCCCAATCCCTAGTTCCTTTCCTGGCCCTCCAGCTCCCCAGCAGCCGCCACCACTCGGGATCTTGAAGTGTAGCAGGGATCTTACCTTGGACCCCTCCTTCTCAGCTGTGTGACTGCAAGCGGGTCAATTCCTTACTCTGAGCCTCAGTTTTCTCACCTGTGCAAGGTGGGGAGAGCAGGGCAGAATGAGCTCAAAGTTTCATCCTACCTGAACATCTGTTGTTGTATCATATTCCCACTCTGAAAGAGTGTAAAGTCCCCAAATCTAGTGGCAATGGAATGCCAACTTTGGAGCGGTCATCTGGTCTACCTCTTTGCCGGCTCCCAAGCCATGTTTCCTTGATGGTTTGAGACCCACAGATCCCACCCGCTTTCCTTGCATCTCCCCCTCTCCCCCAAGGGCTCCAGCCTCCTAAGTTGAGCTCTGCTGCCACCAAGGTAGAGGTTTTCTGAGCAATGTTTGCAATAGGCACCAAATTCAGGATGTTCTTCCCTATGCAGGGTTCTCCCCCTATCTTCCCCTTTCCAGGCGCCACACCAGCCAGTGTCTCAGCAGACAGGAGTCATCCCCGCTCCTCACCGCCACACTCCCACATCCCCCCACCCCAGTGCCTCTAAACTCTGACTCCCAAAGGGCTCCTGATTCCATTCTCTTCTCTATTTCCATCCCCTTCAACCTGGTCCAGGCTCCCAAAATCTCTTAGCCCTGCAGTGCCTAACTTCTACCAGAGCCCTCCCAAGTGACAATGGCCATCTTCCACAAACACAGACCTGACTCTGCCCCTCCCTGCTTCAGACCCTCTACTGGGGCCCAGAGCTTTAAAGACCGGACTGAACCCCCTGATGTGCCTTCTTTGGCCTTCTGGCCTTTGAGCTAGGGGTCCCTGGCTCATCTGCCAACCTCTACAGGGAAGCCTTCCTGGGCCCCCAGGTCTAGACTCCCTGGGATGCCCGCCCCTGAGAGCTCCGGGTTCCTTTCCTTCATGACCTTTATGGCTGCAGTGACGTGTTTATTTATGCAATGTCGTTCCTGTCTGTCCCTACCAGACCGAAGCCCGATGAGGCCAGGCACTGACTGCCCGGGCCCCAGTGCAAAGTGCCTGAGAGATAAATATGGTCGAATGAGCAATCTGGAGCCTTTCTCTGGCCAAACCACATTCTGTCCAAAGGTGTGCTCTGCCCAGGACTGGTACCGGTGACAAGACTGGGATTCCCTATCCCCCACTCAACCCCACCCCCAGAAACTCCAGAATCCCAGGTTTGCCAGGGAGAACTGGTGGTCGAGGTAGAACGGGAAGGCACTAGAAGACGCCGTGGTCCAGGCTTCTTTGTAGGGGGGGTGGGGGTGGGGGTGCAGGAAGCAGCTGGGCTCTGGACAGGTGCCGCTATCTCACAGAGGCTCCCCCTACCCCTTGCTCTTTTTCTTTTCAAATCCAAGCTTCAAAGGAGCTTTTGCACCCACCTCCTGGGCACTTGGACCAGACCTCCGGCTGTGATGCAAGCCTGGGGGCCCCTCGGCCCCGCCCCCTGGGCTGGCAGCTCGCCCTAGGTGGAAGCCTGCACCCGGCACATCCTTGCAGCATCGAAGCCCCAGATGACAGCCCCAGGAAGGGATGGAGGAGCCAGAGAGACCGGCACATCCTTGCAGCATCGAAGCCCCAGATGACAGCCCCAGGAAGGGATGGAGGAGCCAGAGAGACCGGAAGAGAATATGAGAGAAAGAGAAGGCGGAGGAGGAGAGTGTGGGTGGAGGGGTCGGGACAACGCAGAGAAGAGAAAGAAAGGGGACAAAAAGATCGAAGAAAAGGAAGGAAAATACATGAACAGGAGAAATGGGGGTGGGGTGGGGGGATAAAAGAATAGGAAAAAGGAAGGAAGTGGGGAAAGAGAAGGGACTAAAGCAAGTACAGAACACAGCCATACTGGAAAGAGCTAAATAGCAATTCAATAAAACCTGCTGGGCCCCCAGACCAGGTGAGGGCTGGAGATGTGACCGAGCCCCTGCCAGGTCCCTGGCCCGAGCGCTCACGCTCCAGCAGGAAAGATGGGCGTTGACTCCTCATGGAGCAGAAAGGAGAGCCCATCCAGCACCTTATTCTCAGTTGGGACCCACTGGGGACCCGGCGAGGTGGCTGGAGTGGGCCTGGGAGTCCTAATGTCACTGATGGATCACGCTCCAGCCCCTCTCCCCCAGGTCAGCCCAGCCCCTTCCCTGGCTCCTCTGCCTCCCCATTCCCCTTCTTGGACTGCCCCCCCCCCCGCCCCCAAGAATGGGGCGGACCCTGCTGGGACTAGAAATCGAGCCTTCTCTTTAAGAGCCTGGACTGAGGGCACACTCTAGAAAAGAAGGAGGTGCTGGCTGGGCCTGGATGTGGGTATCTGAGAGGAGGGAGAGCCGAAAGCACAGCAGACCCAAAGAAAGAGCTCAGGAGAGGGGAGAGTGGAGAAAGAACCAGAGTCCCACGGGACAGAAAGAGGAGGGAGGCAGGGGACACACAGACAGACAGACAAGAGTGGGAGTGGGGGAGAGCAGGGAAAGAAAGACCAACAGGAGGGAGGAGGGGGCATCTACTCACTTTCCTCCCCTCAGGGCTAAACTCCTCCTCCAGGCTCTGTGCACTCTGACCCCATTTCCTAGGCTCCCACCTGCTCCTCAGCGCCTGCCAGTGTGGCCCCCTTGCCCATCCCTCCGCCGAAACTTATGGGGCACTAATCAACCACCACCGTCCTCCCAAACCCAGGGAGCATTTGGGCCCTTACCATACTAATTCTCTCTGCAGCATCTAATTCTCCCTCCTTCTAGAACATTCTTCCCTTGCATACATGACACCCACCATCCCTCTCCTTCTGGCCCTTCTATTCCCACTCTTGTCCCGTCTCCTGTGCAGAGGGGCTCCTCCTCTGCTTCCCACCCCTTCAGCCCCCAGGGGTCCTCAGGCTCTGTCCCAGCCGGACCTCTGTCCTCCCTCCATGCTTGGTCCGGAGACAACTCCTTCTCCACTGTCGTCCTGGGGGCCCATGTTTGTCTTTCCTCTGAGCTCCAGACCCAGACACCCAAGGGTTATCCCCACTTTTCTGACTGGATGTCTCCCAGGCACCTACCTAACTCTCCACGTGGACGAACTTCATTCCTCATCTTTCCTCGAAACCTGGAAAAGATGAAGAGACAGAGGGACATCTCCGAAGGCTGAGGGACTAGGGTTGAGGCTGAGGCTGAGAAAGATGGGAGCTGTGCCTGGAAGCTAAGGAACTTAGCTGAGGACCCGAAGGCCTGGCCGGTGCGATGCTGAGCAAAGGGAGGGAGGGAGGACCCCCCACACTTGGGGTCTGCCCCCAGGAACCCTCGACAGGACCAGAGCAAAACTCTGTGATGGGGACCCGTGGAGACCAAGCTATGAACCGCAGCCACATTCTCAGACCTCTTCCCTTTCTCTCTCTCCTCAACCCTCTCCCAGGGTTGGGGCCAGGGTAGGGGGAGAGGAGCATTCTAGAAGGTCAAGACTGGGGAGGGAGGGCAGGAGAACTTCAGAGCAGCTGGAAAGGGCTGATCTCCCCTCGCCCCCACTGGGTGCCCTACTTCTCCCTAGTCCCACACCACAGAGTCCAGACTGGGGACCTGGGGGGCTCCCGAGGGAGGGGGGTGCTGGGGATCACAGGCCTGCCCCCTCTCTCATGGAGGGAGGGCACTTGGAGAAATTTGGAGAGGGAGAGAACTCAGAGCTCAGCACTTTCCTCTTTCTGTTTTTCTTCTTGAGGAATTTTTTTCCCTAAGTGCTGATGACTTTACCATTGCTTGGGGGTGTGTTGGGGGGAGATTTTGGCTTTTGTTCCCCCCCCAACTCCAAATGCCCGAGGAAGTCTAACATTCCATAAGAAGCCAGAGCTTCAGAGTTTCCTCAAGATGAGGTGGCGTCTCCTCCCCTCTCCCAGCTCCCTCCCTCATCCCACCTCTCTCCTCCCTCCTCCCTCCTCCCTCCTCCCCACCAAGTCTCAAGCCCAAGGAGGCCCAGCCAGGCTGGGAGGAGACCCCAAGCACATTCTTCCTCTCACTGTCATGCTGCAGAAATTAAAGACACATCTTCGGGCTGGGCGCCCGCCAAGTGTTTCAAGTCGAAAGTGGCAGAGGAGGCCTGGGCCTCAGCTCTATGCCACGTGTAAAGAATGCTTGGAAAGCCTCCGCCCGCAGCTCCTGGGACAGAGGGCTGAAACTGGATGATGGGGCCTCGGCTGTCACATACCACACACACACATAAAGCCCACCCCCCAACCCCAGGGGTCCCCGAACATCCTTTAGAGCCCCAGGCCCCGAGATGTAGCCACTCCTCCTTGTCATCTGAGAGGCTCAATCTCTTCTTTAAGATGGGCCTGGGACACCTGGACCGGGAGCACCCGGGGAGGGGACTGCAGGCTGGAGTCCTGGCTTAGAGAACTCAGCCGGAGAGGTGGGCAGGTCACAGCAACACTCATCCCTAGCCTGTGGCACCCCGCCCCAGACAGCCACTGCAGAGGGACAGGACCCTTGTCCCCCTTGTCCCCCTTGTCCCCCTCGTCCCTGACCCCCAGGAGGAGGAGTGGGGGGTGGGGGGAACTGCCATCTCAGCAGCCCAGTGCCGTCCTGCCCTGTAGTCGCTGGCACTAGGCGGGGGCAGATCCTGGGCCACAAGTTGCTGCCACATGGTGGGGATAATTGATGAAGGCCCGTCCCTCCACTGCTGTCTGCTCTCTGGAAACTCTATATTTTCCCTTTAATTATAGCCCCTGCTCTCTCCCTCCGCTGCCCCACCCGCACTGCTCATCCTGGCTGCCCACGGCCTACGTGGCTCCCTCCCCTTCTGTTCCCCTGGTCTTTTTTTTTCCTTTGCCTTCGTTGCACAAAACCAGCTGGGGGAGGGCGTGGAGAGGGGCGGGGGGGGAGGCAATGGAATTTTGGATGGTTTGGGGGAGGCGGGACTCCCCGCTTCCACGTTTGCAGCTCTGGAGTGATGGGGGTGGGGGACCCAGGCGGGAGGGACTGGAGTTGATGGACACGGCAAGGGGACCCCAACTGCCTTCTCTTGGGCCCACAGATTTCTGTAGGGCCAAGAGTAGAGTGCTGTTGGGAGGTTGGGACAAGGGGAAGGGAGGACACTGGCTTCTAGGGGCAGCGGGGAACACCTTCTAAAATCAGGTCACTCGACCTTCCCTGCAGTTCCATCCCAAACCCCCAAAGGCAAGTCTCCCCCTGACACCCAAATTCCCCCATATGCCCCAACCTGGAGTCCGGGTACATCCAGCTCTCTCTGCAGCTCTCAGAAGGAGACTCTGCGGAGTACGAGGGTCTCTCGCCAAGCCCTGGCCACCGCCCGGGCCTGCCCTCGCACAAGACCCTTTTCTAGGTCACTGGTGATCCCAGCCCTCCTGTGCAACCTCACTGCCCTGGGGGGAAGAGCCCCAGCAGCTTCCCACCACCTCTCTGCTGCCCTATCACTTAACCCCCAAGCTTCCTTCTGGAGAGATCACGCAGTCAAATTTCTCACGCAGTGTCTCAGCCTCCCTCCCTCTCATCTCTCTCAGTCACACCTTGCGTTTGGGGGAGAGCATCTGAGTCCATCTTGCAGCCTCAAGCAAGGCAGAACTGACTCCTCGGAATAAACCCCCTCTTGCCAACACCCCCCACCCAAGTATCTCATTCCTAATGTCTCCAAAGGAACCTCTAACTTCTTCCCGAAATATGCCTGAGCTCTGTATCCCCGCCACACCAGAAGACACACCTAAACAAGCACATCTTTTAAATTCTCTGGTTCTCGTGTTTTAGAGGAGAACCCGGCCCCTTCATACCCATCCCTTAGCTCTGGCCAAGGATGTCCGTAGGGTGAATGAGACATGGTCAAGACTACCCTCTCCAGACCACTGGAAGCTTCCCCTTCCAGCTCCCCAGGGCCAGTTCCTCCCGATGGGGGAGTCCCAGGAAGAAAGCCCAAGGGGCACCACTACCCATATTGTAGCCCACCCTATACTGGGGACCTAGCCGCACCTCGGCAGCAGCATCTCTGGCCCAGGCTGGGCTGGGGGGGCTGGGGAGGCAGAGCTGCGAAGGGGGGAGCTGTGCGGTGGACTCCCTTCCCTCCTCCTCCCCCTCTCCCTTCCAACTCCCAAATTGGGGGCCGGGCCAGGCAGCTCTGATTGGCTGGGGGACGGGCCGCCGGCTCCCCCTCTCCCAGGGGCAGAGTTCCTCCCCGCTCTCCATCAGGATGGTATAAAAGGGGCCCGGGCCAGTCGTCGGAGCAGACGGGAGTTTCTCCTCGGGGTCGGAGCAGGAGGCACGCGGAGTGTGAGGCCACGCATGAGCGGACGCTAACCCCCACCCCAGCCGCAAAGAGTCTACATGTCTAGGGTCTAGACATGTTCAGCTTTGTGGACCTCCGGCTCCTGCTCCTCTTAGCGGCCACCGCCCTCCTGACGCACGGCCAAGAGGAGGGCCAAGAAGAAGACAGTAAGTCCCAAACTTTTGGGGAGTCCAGGGGTACTTGATATATTGCTCTGCACTCGGTCCCGGCGGTCCGCGACTTAAAACTGAGACTCGGGATGCTCCGGAGACTCAGGGATGGAAGGGAGATGGTGAGGGCTCTTCCTGGGCGCGGTGGGAAGAGAAGGCACTGCACCCTGGGTGGGGGGTGTAGATGAACGCCCGCGGGTGGTGAGAGGGGAGGACGGAGCGCCGCGGGAGTTGGCACTGGAGGGAGTCCCGAGCGCGCACTGTGGAGTACCACAGGGGAAATGGGGGGTGGGGGGGTCTGGGAAAGTACGTCGAAGATGGGACGGGGGCGCCGTGCTGGGAGTTTGGAGCCCAAGATGTGAAAGCGATCGGGAAGGCTGTGGGATGATTCATAAGGAAAGATTGTTTGCCCTCTCTGCGGGCTAGACAGTGTTCCTGGGGACGCGGGGGTGCTGGGCTGAGGGGGGAGGGGGCGCGGAGAGTGGGCGGATTGGAGGATGAGAAACTTTGGCGCGGCCTCGGCAGGGCGGGGTCCTTGCGCCCTCTGCTGATCCACACTGAGCCCCGCGCCTCCCCGTCCAGCGCTTCCCCGCGTAGGAACCGCACTGAGTGGAGGGGCATTATTGCCGGTTGTGGACCCCACCTCTAGTCCTGGAAAATAAAGCTGGGGACTGGGTAGCCTCAGTCTCTAAAAGAAGTGGCCAGTCCCAGGAAATTGCTTAGTGTTGCCCGCCACCTAGTGGCCGTCTGAGTAAACGCCCGCATGGTGGGCGTGGTTAGTTAACTTGGTTACTGTTTGCGGACTTTTTGGTTCTTTGGCTAAGGAGTGACCCAAAGGCCCTGGCTAGCTTTTGGAAAGAAGGGTTGTCCCGAGAGAGGGCTTTTGAGATGTCTGGGCGCTGGAGGTTAGGATATATCCTACTTTGGGGGTACAATTCAAGTCTCTGGGCGGGACCTCGGGCCAATAGGCCTCGCCCCATCTTCCTAGCCCCGCCCACGCTATCCCACCTGCCCTGGGATGGGGCGGAATAGGGGCTGGACCTTCCTTCTCTCCTCCTACCGGTCCCCCCCACCCCACCCCCGTCTCCACCCATACCACGCCCCCCGAGCCTGCCCTCTGGATGGGGCCCCTCCTGTTCTCTCTCCTCTCCACTCCCTCGGCTCCCCTCCCCCTCCCAATGGCTTTTTTATTTCACTTGGCTTCCGCGCCGACGGGCTGGGGTTGGAGTTGGAAGCAACTCCAGCCTAAAGCTTTGTTTAAATTCCTGAGAACTGGAAAGAGTTATAGCCTCCCTGGCCAGGCGCCTCGGCGCTGTCACTGGCCCTGATGAGGAGCAGATGAGCTTTTAAGGAGTTGAGGAAAGGAGGGGGGACGGGGAGGAAGAGGCGGGAAACGGAAAATCTAAAAGTGTCCTTACGACAGAAGAGAAAGGCTACGGGTAGGGCTGGGGTCCCCGGAGCCCCGAGGTAGGGGACGCGAGCGCCGCTGACAGCCCCTCCTTTCCACTCTCGCCCCAGTCCCGCCAGTCACCTGCGTACAGAACGGCCTCAGGTACTATGACCGAGACGTATGGAAACCCGAGGCCTGCCGGATCTGTGTCTGCGACAACGGCAACGTGTTGTGCGATGACGTGATCTGCGACGAAACCAAGAACTGTCCCGGCGCCCAAGTCCCCCCGGGCGAGTGCTGCCCCGTCTGCCCCGATGGCGAGGGTACGGCTCTCGGGGAAGGGGGAGGGCTGGGGAGGGGCCGGGGAGGGGCGGGGCCGCCGGGAGCACCCCGTGCAGACCCCGCCGCTCACCCGGGTCTCTTCTTCCCTAGCGTCACCTACCGACCAAGAAACCGCAGGAGTCGAGGTAATTCTCTGCCCTCGACTTTTGCCACCCGCCCGAGGGTCCTCAAGCGCCTCCCGTCTCTAACCTGGCTTCTTTTGTTTCTTCTCTCCCACCCCCACCCCCATAGGGACCCAAGGGAGACACTGGCCCCCGAGGTCCAAGGGTAAGTAAGCGTGGCCTGCGCTCCGGCGGTCGGGGCTGCAGGTGGGCGTGGCTCCGGGCCGGCGCTCACCGCCGCCCGCCCTCTCCCCCCGCTGCAGGGACCTGCCGGCCCCCCTGGCCGAGATGGCATCCCCGGACAGCCCGGGCTTCCCGGACCCCCCGGACCTCCCGGACCCCCCGGACCCCCTGGCCTCGGAGGAGTAAGTGAAGACTCAAGACAGTCCTGGCGGGCCCTGTGTGCTCCACTCACTTCCTGTTTTTTTCTTTTTCTTTTCTTTCTTTTTTTTTTTTTTTTGTGGGTTTTTTTGGCAGATGGCATACTTTATATTTTGAAATGATTTCAAACTTACAGAAAAGTTTCAAGACTAGTGCCAAGAACTCTCACATACACTTCACATTTGTCACATTTGCTTTATCAGTCTCTATGTGTACATATAACTGTCGCTATTTTTCCTTCTGAACCATTTGTGCCCGAGTTGGTGGATGTTACGTCCTTTTGCTCCTAAATACTTTAGTGTGTATTTCCTGAGAACAAGGACTTTCTCTTACATGACCGTTGCACAATGATTACATTTCAAAATTCTAACATTGATACAGAACTCTTATCTAACCTACGGCCCCTGTCCGAATTTCAACGATATCCCAATAATGCCCTTTATGGCAGCTTTTCCCCTGATCCAGGATCATGAATTGCATTTAACTGTCATCTGTCTTCAGTTTCCTTTACTCTGGAACATTCCTCAGACTTTTTTTGTCTTGCACGACCCTGAAATTTTTTCAAGAAGCTGGTTGCTTGGTAGAGGCCAACTGTTTTTATAAGACTGTCCCTCGATTTGGGTTGGCCAGCTGTGTCCCCATAATTAGAGTGGGGCCCTGCATTTTTGGCAGGACAGTCTCACAAGGGATGTTGTTCTTCTTAGTGCATCACATCAGGAGGCATATGTCAATATCCCGTTCTCGGTGACGTCTTCCGCCTTTCAACTCACTGATTTCTCATACACTCTCTCTTGTTTTGTTTTTTTTTTCTAGAACTTTGCTCCCCAGATGTCTTATGGCTATGATGAGAAATCAGCTGGAGGAATCTCCGTGCCTGGCCCCATGGTGAGCCACTGGGGGGCAGAGATGACAGAAGAGGAGCCCGTGGGGATCCACAGGGGATGGGCCAGTGGTGGCTCATGCAGGTGGTATAGATAACTCAGGAAGTCAAGACGACCATTGGAACCTGAAATCCAGAGAGGATGCAAGACAGCTGGGTAGTCCCAAAAGGAACCACTGGGGGACAGCAAGACCACACCCACATTGCACTTTCCTACGGAGGTATCATTATGGCCTCTCTCTTTTTTTTTTTTTTTCTTTCTGTAGGGTCCTTCTGGTCCTCGTGGTCTCCCTGGCCCCCCTGGCGCCCCTGTGAGTATCCAGGATGTCATCATGTACCATTCAGGGCTTTGGTCTTCAGAAGGGAGGATTGGGATGAGGGTAGGGAAGGTGCTCTGAGAGATCGCTCAGTGATCTGGGGAAAGACGGGTAGGGACCTGTCCTTCTAACTGAATCCTTCTTTCCTTCTTCTCCAGGGTCCCCAAGGTTTCCAAGGTCCCCCTGGTGAGCCCGGCGAGCCTGGAGCCTCAGTAAGCCCCCCCCCCACCTTGCACTCTATACAAATACACACTCCCTCTACAAATATGTGGGTTCTCCTATTGAAGGACCCCTCCACCTCTGTTGTCTGGGCTCTTCCCTACTTCCTCCTTCCACTCCCAGTCTTCCCCTTCTTTTTTTTTCCCCCCTATCCTGGCTATTCTAATCTCTTTTCTTCCTGTTTCCTCTAGGGTCCCATGGGTCCCCGCGGTCCCCCTGGCCCCCCTGGCAAGAACGGAGATGACGTGAGTAGCCCAGGCGAGACGATCCCATTGTAGCCCCCAACACCTCCATGGGTTAGGTCCCTGTACTCTCCACCCCAGCGCCCCACCACCTTTGGCGGTGATGCCCAAAGAAAGGAGGCCAAGCGCTCCCCGATGCATGGGACTGCCCTTGACAAATGACCTTCGCCCCTTGTGGGATGTTTCCCCATCTTCCCAGTGGAGGTGACTGGCCCTCCCATCACCCCAGCCACCTAAAGTATTCCCCACCCCCGTCCCTCGCTCGGGGTGAATGACTTCCTTAGGCTTCATGGCTCTGGGCACCTTAGATTTGCCTTCCATATATAGAAATAAACAGAAATACCTTTGGAGGGACTCAAAATTCACCAAACAAGGGTTTTAGATTTAAGCCGAGCTTTAAATTCAAAGATAAGATTCTGGGCTCCTATACCTGACCTTCAACGATACTAAGAAAACTCAGACCTCCCACGCTTTTCTGGCTCACGGGGGCATGGGCACAATGGCCTTTTCTCCCCCTTTCAGGGTGAAGCTGGAAAGCCTGGTCGTCCTGGTGAGCGTGGCCCTCCTGGACCTCAGGTGAGCAGGAATGAGTGGCCGGCTGTGCACTTTGCTACGGGTGGGCCTCCCTTGGGAACTGGGTCCTCGGTAGCATCTTCTAACGGCCCTGCCTTTCTCCTCCTTTTCTCTTTTCTTCAGGGTGCTCGGGGATTGCCTGGAACAGCTGGCCTTCCTGGAATGAAGGGACACAGAGTAAGTCCCCTTTGAGCCGCTGGGTGGCAGCTACAGAAATCCTAAGGGATAGGGAGTAGCCATCGGAAAGAACTCCCCTCCACTGGGAAAGAAATCTCAGTGAAGGGGTTGGGTGAGCTCTTGGCCCATTTGGGGTTTAGTCTTGTGCAGAGATGGGACCCGGGGTGACCCCCTGAGGCACCTTCTCAGGGCAGGGTGGGGACCAAGGTGGTCCACGCCTTCCATCGGCGCTCACCTTGACCCTTCGTCCTGTCTTAGGGTTTCAGTGGTTTGGATGGTGCCAAGGGAGATGCCGGTCCTGCTGGTCCCAAGGTAAGAAGATGGCCCGGATGTCATGGGCCTCCTCCCCCCCCCACACTCCCCCAGCTCCCACCGCATGAACAAATCCCTAACTTTATTCTCTGTTCTCTAGGGCGAGCCCGGTAGTCCTGGTGAAAACGGAGCTCCTGGCCAGATGGTGAGTGTGTCCGGTTCTAGAAGGAAGAGAGGGCGCAGGGTATGGGGCAAGATGAGGCTTGGTTGGGGAGGGTGCATCTCCCATCTCATGTGGCTTTTCTGGCTTTTGTGGTCAGGGCCCCCGCGGTCTGCCTGGTGAGAGAGGTCGCCCCGGAGCCCCCGGTCCTGCTGTAAGTACCCCTGGGCCCCTGGGGGACACCTGGGCTCTGGCAGGGGCTCCGGACCAGTTACACGGACCAGCCTGTGCTCAGTGTGGGTAACTGGGGCTCCCCTCTCTCCGGCAGGGTGCTCGTGGAAACGATGGTGCTACTGGGGCTGCTGGACCCCCCGTGAGTGTGACCTCTGGACCTCAGTGCCTGGGAGTGGGGAGGGCTCTTGGTGTCAGCTCTTGGGGCAGGGGCGGGGCGGCATGGGGCTCAGAATCCCAGGACCTCTGCTGTGCCCGGCTGTGACGTGCAGCTGCCACCTTCCTTCTTGCCGACACTTCCATTTCATTCACAGGGTCCCACTGGCCCCGCTGGTCCTCCTGGCTTCCCTGGTGCTGTTGGTGCTAAGGTGAGCCCCCTGCCCTCCTCTGAGCACGGCTCCCACAGGCTAAGGGGTGGGGGTCTCCCCGCTCTTCAAACCAGACGGACCCAGAGAAGCCTATTCCCCTTTGTCCTGGGATCCCCTTCTCCGATCTGGGAGTCCTGATTCTTGGTCTTCCTGTCCCTGCCCTACACACACACACACACACACACATCCAAAGGGAAGTTGGGCTCCTGACACGTCCTTTTTTTCCCATCCAGGGCGAAGCTGGTCCCCAAGGAGCCCGAGGCTCTGAAGGTCCCCAGGGTGTGCGTGGTGAGCCCGGCCCCCCTGGGCCTGCTGGTGCTGCTGGTCCCGCTGTGAGTGTCGCCTCCTCGATGTCCCCGGGTCACCCCCCAGTTCCCGGTCCTGGCCTGTTCCTCACCCGCCTCTCTCTGTGCCACAGGGAAACCCTGGTGCTGACGGTCAGCCTGGTGCTAAAGGTGCTAACGTAAGTACCCCGCGGGTCTCAGAGCTGCCCCCGTGCCCCCCCTCCCGCAGGCCCCCTGCCCTGCGCTCCTGGGCTCAACCTCTTCTGCCTCCCACAGGGCGCTCCTGGTATTGCTGGCGCTCCCGGCTTCCCCGGTGCCCGAGGCCCCTCTGGACCCCAGGGCCCCAGCGGTCCTCCTGGCCCCAAGGGTAACAGCGTAAGTATCCCTCTGCCACTGAGGCCCGCCCCACGCGCTGGCTCCGGTGTGGCCCTCCCCTGGGGAGCGGAAGGATCCAGGCCAGCTGAGGACCCCGACTCTCGGCTCATCCCTTTTTCCTCCTGCGTGCAGGGTGAACCTGGTGCTCCCGGCAACAAAGGAGACACTGGCGCCAAGGGAGAGCCCGTAAGTCCCCCCGCAGCTCAGCCCGTCTGCCCTGGGAAGCCCCGGAGGGAGACCCCGGGGGCACGGGAACCCAGGGGCGGGACGCACCCGGTCCGCCCCTCACTGCCGGCGGCGCCCTGGTCTCTGCCCTCTCCAGGGCCCCACTGGTATTCAAGGCCCCCCTGGCCCCGCTGGGGAAGAAGGAAAGCGAGGAGCCCGAGGTGAACCCGGACCCACCGGCCTGCCCGGACCCCCCGGCGAGCGTGTAAGTGCACCCCTCTTGGCCCCCCGCGCCAGCCTACCC
>CM052891.1:21934240-22000659 GCA_028534135.1 Potos flavus | reverse complement strand
CCCGCGGTTACTGCTCCAGGCTGTGGCTGCAGGCTCTCCCCGCTGAGCTTCACCTTGACCTTCCCCCTGCCACCCGAGCCCCTCAGAGCGACCCCACCCTGCCGCAGCGGGAGGAGTAAGACGCTGGCCCAGACCTGAGACCCTAATTGTCCCTCTGACTCCCCCAACCAGGGTCCCGCTGGTGAACGTGGTTCCCCCGGCCCCGCTGGCCCCAAAGGTTCTCCTGGTGAAGCTGGTCGCCCCGGTGAAGCTGGTCTGCCCGGTGCCAAGGTGAGCCCCCGTCCCGTGCCCGGCCTGTGCGGGGCCTGAGATGAGGTGCCCTGGAGCAGGACCGCGGGTCTGCCTCCTGAGGTGCCCCTCCCCCATCTGTCCCCCTTCTCCTCTCCTGGCTCACCCCTGCCTGCCGCCCCCTAGGGTCTGACTGGAAGTCCCGGCAGCCCCGGTCCAGATGGCAAAACCGGCCCCCCTGTGAGTATCGCGCCCCCCAGGACCCCTCCCACCCTCCCAACCGCCCACCCTCCATCCTCACCTCCGGTTCTGCGCCTTCCGTCCTCAGGGTCCCGCTGGTCAAGATGGTCGCCCCGGACCCCCAGGCCCCCCCGGTGCCCGTGGTCAGGCCGGTGTGATGGGCTTCCCTGGGCCTAAAGGCGCTGCTGTGAGTATTCATTGAGGAACGTTCCAGAGCCAGGGACAGGCACTCTTGGAAGATGACGAGTCCTGGGTACCAGTCCCAGCTTTGCTACTGACTTGCTGTGTGGCCTCAGGCCACTCACTGCCCCTCTCTGGGCCTCAGTCTTCCTATCCGAAAAATGAGACCTCTCGGGTTTCCTCTCTCCTTGGAGATAAGTATTGTTGGAGCAGCCCCTCGCCCCCACACGCACGGGTAGAATGGGCCTTTCTTACGATAGTCACCCCTAAATCTGGGTGGGTTCTTTGAGGTTGAAAAGGGGGCACCAGAGGAGATGAAAGCCCTCTGCAGCTCGGGTCACCATAGGCATACGGCAGCAAGAAGGAAGGGAGAGGTGGGGCAGCAGCCTGCAGGGACACGTGGTCTGGGGGGAGAGGGCTCAGGGAGACACGAAGAGACCAGCAGTAACATCCAGCGAAGCGTTTCCCCAGGACCAGAGCTGAGAGAAAAGAAAACCCCTTAAAAAATGTCCCTCGGGGTAAACCGGAAGGACCCGGGAGGCCTGGTTTCCCACTTAAGCCCCGCTGACTCTGACTCTGTTTCCCCACAGGGAGAGCCCGGCAAGGCTGGAGAGCGAGGTGTGCCTGGCCCCCCCGGTGCTGTTGTAAGTGGCTCCCCGTGGTCCCTGTCCCCGTGCTGCCCCTGCTCGTGACATAACCCCTCCCCGCAGGAGGGCTACAGAAGGCCGCAGCCCCTTGCCAGGGCAGCGGAAGCCCCCCACAGGCTCTGCTCTGTCCCCGCCCCCCGCCTCCTGCCTGACTCTGAGTCCTTTGCTGTCTCCCCACAGGGTGCTGCTGGCAAAGACGGAGAAGCCGGAGCTCAGGGACCCCCTGGCCCTGCTGTAAGTGTCCCCGACAGGCCGCCTGGGGCGGGGGTGCTGTGGAGACACCCCGACAACCCGTCCCCCTTTTCACCGGGCCCCCTCCCAGGGACCACAGCGTTCTCTCTGTGACAGGGCCCCGCTGGCGAGAGAGGCGAACAAGGTCCCGCTGGCTCCCCCGGATTCCAGGTGAGGCCTCCCGCCTGGCAGGGAGTGGAAGGTCTGGGGTTCCCCTTGTTCTTTTTCAGATTCTAATCCTACCCGCCTCCTCCTTCCCCTGTTTTCCACCTACAGGGTCTCCCTGGCCCCGCTGGTCCTCCTGGCGAAGCCGGCAAACCCGGTGAACAGGTGAGAGGTAGCGGGCGGCCCGAAAGGTGGGGATTGCAGGGCATTTAGACCAAGAGGCCAGCTCGCCCCGATACGCGGACAACTCGCAGCTAGAGGGATCCAGGTTAGACACCCCGCAGGACTTCCCGGAAGCAGGGAGCGGAGCACCTGCCCGATACGGTCTGGATGGCCCTACATGGCTGCTGGTCCAGATGACTTTTTTTTTCTCGGAGCTGCGGGGCTCGCTGTGACTTTTCCCTCAGCCCAGAGTTGGGGGAGGGGGCTGTCTCCGACACAACCCCAGGAAGACGAGAGGGCTAAGCCCGGTTCAGTGCTGAGAAGGGGCTGGTCTCTAAAGACAGACCCCAAGGAGGAGAACAAGACTGCTCTCCAGTGAGGAGGCCAAGGTGGGGTTGGCTCACTCTCTGTCCCCCCCTCCCCCTCAGGGTGTTCCTGGCGACCTTGGTGCCCCCGGCCCCTCTGGAGCGAGAGTAAGTAGAGCTCCTTGCTGTTCCTGCCGAGATGCCCTATGCTTGGCCCTGTCTCGGGAGCGGCCATCATGCGCCCGGTCCTTCTCTTCCAGGGCGAGAGAGGTTTCCCTGGTGAACGCGGCGTGCAAGGCCCCCCCGGCCCCGCAGGTCCCCGGGGAGCCAACGGTGCCCCTGGCAATGATGGTGCTAAGGTGAGGGCAGCAGGGGGACCAGGTCCAGCCCCTCTTGAGGCGGGGGGTGCCCGGCTGTGGCCAAAGCCCCCTAGATGTGGGGGAGGGGCGGCAGGGGGACAGGACGGGGTGGGGTCCATGGGCAGCCCAAGGTTCTGGGCTGGGAGCCTTCCCTCTTAGCTGGTGCCTATCTTTATCCTGGGCACTGAGACCGGGAGGTATCAAGAGGGGGCACAGGGCTGTGACCCACTCCTGCAACCCCATGCCTCATGCCAGTCCTCTTGGTTGTCCCCTAGGGTGATGCTGGTGCCCCCGGAGCCCCAGGTAGCCAGGGCGCTCCTGGCCTTCAGGGAATGCCTGGTGAACGAGGCGCAGCTGGTCTTCCTGGTCCTAAGGGTGACAGAGTAAGTCGACCCCCCTCCCCTGAGCCACGCGGGGCTCCCGTCTCTGTCTCCCTCTGCTCGGGACACTCCAGCCTCTCTCTTTACCCTCTCTGGGGTCTTTCCCTCATCTCCTTAATCCTTCCTTCTTCCCCTCTGGCCTCGTTGCTGCTAAATCCCCTACCAGCCTATTCCCTATTCAGGCTCTTCCTTTCCCATGAATCGCCATGGTATCCGGAGGAAGGGTGACCTGCTGGACGGCAGATCCTTATTCATGCCTCTACACAAGGCATGGGCCTCTCGGCCTAGGTTCCACCACAGCCCCCCAAGCAGGCACCTTTTCCTCTGAAAGCTCTTGAGTCCCAAGCACAGGTCGGGGCAGGGCAGAGCTGGGGAGGGGTCCCAGACACCAGCAGGACGCTCCAGGTCACCTCCCTGCCCCCTCCACTGCAAGTCTCAGGCTTCCTTGTGTCTTTAGGGTGATGCTGGTCCCAAAGGTGCTGACGGTTCTCCCGGCAAAGATGGTGTCCGTGGTCTGACGGGCCCCATTGGTCCTCCTGGTCCTGCTGGTGCCCCTGGTGACAAGGTGAGGTGGCCCCACCATCTCCCCTAACACAGTTTCCCCAGCAAGCCTGGGCACAGCTCCTGGGGGAAGGCAGGTCCTGCCATTCTGAGCTGCTGACCTAAAGGTGGGAGGACCAGAAGGCAGGGGAGGCTCTCCCGGGGTTGTCTGCTGGGGTACTCAGGGTGTGTCCCTGACCTGAGCCTCGTGTCCCTCTCTCTCAGGGTGAAGCTGGTCCTAGCGGCCCTGCTGGTCCCACTGGAGCTCGTGGCGCCCCCGTAAGTACAGAGGACCCACACTCTGCCCCAGGCTTCGTACTCCCTGCCTCCTCCTCCTTCGCTCTCACCTGCTCTGGGCCCTGGGGGATGCTCCTTGGGCCTGTCTTCCCCTCCAGTTCCACTCCACCCCAGCCCGGGCCCCCACTCCAATCCGCCTTCTTTTCTTCTAGGGAGACCGTGGTGAGCCTGGCCCCCCCGGCCCTGCTGGCTTCGCCGGCCCCCCTGTGAGTACCAAGACCCCCATCATTTTCTGTCCCCCACTGGGACCCGGGACCTTGGGAGACTGCATAAGGACAGAGGCGTTGGCCAGAGTCAGGGGAGGAGGGCAGGGAGGGCATCGTGTCCCATTTGAGCATCTCTCTTCCTGGAGTGACTGCCCCAGCCCCGAGGAGGCCCCTGATGGCCTGCACTGCCATACCCCACTCCTCCGCTTACCGTCCTCCCTCTTCCCCCAGGGTGCTGATGGCCAACCCGGTGCTAAAGGCGAACCTGGTGATGCTGGTGCTAAAGGCGACGCCGGTCCCCCTGGCCCCGCCGGCCCCACTGGTCCCCCCGGCCCCATTGTGAGTATCTCACCCTCTGGGTCCTGAGTTGCAGGGGGGCCTGGGGCTGGGACCGGCCTGGTCTTAATGGCTCCGTGCTCTCCTCCAGGGTAACGTTGGTGCTCCTGGACCCAAAGGTGCTCGTGGCAGTGCCGGTCCCCCTGTGAGTATCTTGCTTTGCTTCTCTACGGGGGCTCATGCCCACCTGTGTGAGGGGGGAGGGGCGGCCAGGCGAGCCTGGGGGGGCTGTTCTCCCTCTGACCTCTCTTTCCTCCTCTGCCAGGGTGCTACCGGTTTCCCTGGTGCTGCTGGCCGAGTCGGTCCCCCCGGCCCCTCTGTAAGTACCATGGTGGAGATTCCGCCGCTCCGGGGGGCGGTGGTGAGGGGCACAGGGGAGGGGAGGGTAGTGGGCCCCTCTGAGGCCTCCGCGGGGCTCCAGAATCCACCGGAACCTGACAGCCCCTCTTCTCCCTGCCCAGGGAAATGCTGGACCCCCTGGCCCTCCCGGCCCCGCTGGCAAAGAAGGCGGCAAAGGCCCCCGTGGTGAGACCGGCCCCGCTGGACGTCCCGGTGAAGTCGGGCCCCCCGGTCCCCCCGGCCCCGCTGGCGAGAAAGGATCCCCTGGTGCCGACGGACCAGCTGTAAGCGCGCCCTCCCGAGGGGTCCTGAGCGTGGGCTTGCTCCCCGGCCCCACAAGGCGCCTCACCTTCACGTCCCCCCACCCAGGGTGCTCCCGGCACTCCCGGACCTCAAGGCATCGCTGGACAGCGTGGTGTGGTCGGCCTGCCCGGTCAGCGAGGAGAGAGAGGCTTCCCCGGTCTCCCTGGCCCCTCTGTGAGTGCCCCCTCCCCTCGGGGCACCCCGAGAAGAACCATTCCTGGGACTGCAGCCTTGGAGGCCCAGGGCCCTTCCCCTACCCTGTCTCTGGCCTGACTCTCTCTCCTCCCTCAGGGTGAACCTGGCAAACAAGGTCCTTCCGGACCCAGTGGTGAGCGTGGCCCCCCTGGTCCCATGGGCCCCCCTGGATTGGCTGGACCCCCTGGCGAGTCTGGACGTGAGGTGAGCGGTCGCCGGCCCCGTGTCAGTGCCCTCGGCGAGGCCACTGTGGCCTTGGCCTGAGCCTCCCTTCGCCCGGCTGATGCTCACCCATCCCTCTCTCTCGGCAGGGATCTCCTGGTGCTGAAGGCTCCCCTGGACGAGATGGTTCTCCTGGTCCCAAGGTAAGACGGCTGCGCCCCGGGGCCACGGCCCCACCTGCCGCTCCCCTGCCCCAGCCTGGCCCCGTTAGCTGGGGCTGACTCCCTGTCCCCTCCTCTGCCGCGCTCAGGGTGACCGTGGTGAGACCGGCCCTGCTGGACCCCCCGGTGCTCCCGGCGCTCCCGGAGCCCCCGGCCCCGTCGGCCCTGCTGGCAAGAACGGCGACCGCGGCGAGACTGTAAGTAGCCAGACTACGGCCTGCCGTCTCGGGCCGGGGACCCTCCGGGCCGGCCCTCGGGCCTGCAGATGGACACCTGACTTCCCCGAGGCTGGGGGAGGACGGGGTTCTTGCAAGATGTCTGGGCCCCTGGCCTTCCTGAAAACCCGAGCCACAGCTCAGCCTCGAGGCGCCCCTCTCCCAGAGAGGCCCTCGCCTCTCCCAGGGAAGGGGGTTTGTCCCCAGGAGCTTGCCCCGGGTCACACGAAGCCTGAGTTCCCCTGAAGGTTCATCTGGGGCTCAGGAGGGACGGACGTGGTGGGAAGGGATATGAGGAAGGACGGCCGCGGCCGCGGGGTGGTTCCGCCCCCGCAGCTCAGGCGTAGCAGGATCTCACCTGCCCTCTGCTCTCCCCAGGGTCCTTCCGGTCCTGCCGGCCCCGTCGGCCCTGTTGGAGCTCGTGGTCCCGCTGTAAGTGCCCGGCTTTGGCCCTCGTGTCCTGGGTACCTGCCCCAGATGTCACCTACACCCCACTCGGTGCTAATGAACCTTCCATCTGACAGCCTGTCCCCTCTTCTCTTCTAGGGACCCCAAGGTCCCCGTGGTGACAAGGGTGAGACAGGCGAACAGGGTGACAGAGGCATAAAGGGTCACCGTGGCTTCTCTGGTCTCCAGGGTCCCCCTGGTCCTCCCGTGAGTATGCTCAGCACCCCACAGCCCCCAGCTGCCATTGAGCCCTGTTATACAATGGGGGGGGGTGTTGCCTCAGTTTCCCCTCTGGATAGTCATTCTCACTCCTCCCTAGCAGGGACTGCGGTGTAAAGATTTACGGACATTGCCAAGGGGCTTCCGGGAGGGTGAGGGACACAAAGAGGGGGTGGAGGGGGTCTTAGCCCGCGGACACCTTGGGACTAGATGTCCAGAATAACGGGGCAGGGGGCAGGTTGCTGGCCATGTTTGAGCCACATGGGGTCTTACTGCCTTTGCCTCTGTCCTTCAGGGCTCTCCTGGCGAACAAGGTCCTTCTGGAGCTTCCGGTCCTGCTGGTCCCCGAGTAAGTCGTGCCTCTATCTCCCTTCCCTTGCTGGGGTCCAAGCCCAGGCTCACTTCAGGGCCCCCTGCCTGGAACACAGGTGTCTTCATCTCTCTGTAGAAGGGTCTGGGGGCAGGGCTTGGGAGGAGGGAAGAAGAAACCCGGACAATCTTGCCTGACTGCGGGAATGAACGAGAATGAGGCCGTGGAGGCCGAGCCGGGCAGGGAGGGTGGTGGGCTTCTCCGCAGAGTTGGGCTGGTGGTCCCGTGCTTTCGAGCAGGCTTCCTCCAACCATCTCCTCCTTTCAGGGTCCCCCTGGCTCTGCCGGTTCTCCTGGCAAAGACGGACTCAACGGTCTCCCAGGCCCCATCGGCCCCCCTGGTCCTCGAGGTCGCACCGGTGACGCTGGTCCTGTTGTACGTAGCCCCCCATCCCCTCCACCTGTGGCCCTCAGCCCCAAGGGCGCTTGGACCCTGGTAATCCCGGCTCTCCTCCCTCTCTGCGCAGGGTCCCCCCGGCCCTCCTGGACCCCCTGGTCCCCCCGGTCCTCCCAGCGGCGGTTTCGACTTCAGCTTCCTGCCCCAGCCACCTCAAGAGAAGGCTCACGATGGCGGCCGCTACTACCGGGCCGATGACGCCAACGTGGTCCGTGACCGTGACCTCGAGGTGGACACCACCCTCAAGAGCCTGAGCCAGCAGATCGAGAACATCCGGAGCCCCGAAGGAAGCCGCAAGAACCCAGCCCGCACCTGCCGTGACCTCAAGATGTGTCACTCCGACTGGAAGAGCGGTGAGGGCCTCCTCCCCCCGCCGTGACAGCGAGGAGCCCTGAGGGGCCCGGATGCCCACGTGTGCCGCGCCGCCCGGACCTCCCCTGACTCCGTCTTGCTCCTTCCCGCCGCAGGAGAATACTGGATTGACCCCAACCAAGGATGCAACCTGGATGCCATCAAGGTCTTCTGCAACATGGAGACAGGTGAGACCTGCGTGTACCCCACTCAGCCCCACGTGGCCCAGAAGAACTGGTACATCAGCAAGAACCCCAAGGACAAGAGGCACGTCTGGTACGGCGAGAGCATGACCGACGGATTCCAGGTACGTCCGCCGGACCCGGAGCTGCGCGCTCGAGATAGGGCTGGCCCAGGGCTCAGAAGGGGCAGGAGGGGACTAGACTTCTGGTCTGGACTAGACTTCTGCTAAGGGGGACGGACAGCGCCGGGCTGGGAGGCAGGAGTCCCGGGTCCTTGAGCCTGGCTCAGACGCAGGGTGCCCACGGTTGAGCAAGGGTCGCTACTTTTGGACGGGAGAGGGGTTCGCCAGGATGCTCTCAGAGGACTGCAGGGAGGGAGGCCGGGGCTAGAGGCTCCAGCGCGGTCACTCACTCACTTCTCCCCCCCACCCCCCCACCCCCCAGTTCGAGTACGGTGGCCAGGGCTCCGATCCCGCCGACGTGGCCATCCAGCTGACGTTCCTGCGCCTGATGTCCACCGAGGCTTCCCAGAACATCACCTACCACTGCAAGAACAGCGTGGCCTACATGGACCAGCAGACTGGCAACCTCAAGAAGGCCCTGCTTCTCCAGGGCTCCAACGAGATCGAGATCCGGGCCGAGGGCAACAGCCGCTTCACCTACAGCGTCACCTACGACGGTTGCACGGTGAGTCCCGGGCCGGGCCCCTGTGTGGGCTCCGGCTTTCCCGGTGTGCCGTACTCGCCCTCATCCCATCGCGCCCGCCCGGTGACGCCCCTCTCCCGTTGTCTCCCCTTCACCCCAGAGTCACACCGGAACCTGGGGCAAGACAGTGATCGAATACAAAACCACCAAGACCTCCCGCTTGCCCATCATCGATGTGGCACCTTTGGACGTTGGCGCCCCAGACCAGGAATTCGGCATGGATGTTGGCCCAGTCTGCTTCCTGTAAACTCCCTCCCACCTAACCTGGCTCCCTCCCACCCAACCCACTCCCCCCTGACCCTGGAAACAGACAAACAACCCAAACTGAACCCCGCAAAAAGCCAAAAAATGGGAGACAATTTCACATGGACTTTGGAAAATATTTTTTTCCTTTGCATTCATCTCTCAAACTTAGTTTTTATCTTTGACCAACTGAACATGACCAAAAACCAAAAGCGCATTCAACCTTACCAAAAAAAAAAAAAGAATAAATAAATAACTTTTTAAAAAAAGGAAGCTTGGTCCACTTGCTTGAAGACCCATATGGGGGTAAGTCCTTTTCTGCCCGTTGGGCTTATGATACCCCAACACTGCCCTTTCTGCTCCTTTCTCCATCCCTCCTTGGGGCCTCCCCTTCACTGCTCCCCAAGTCTAAGTCTCCCCAAAAGACACAGGAAACAACGCATTGTCTGCCCAGCAACCAAAGGCAATGCTAAAACACCCAAGTGACCCCCACACTCCCAGCCCACTCCCCTCACCCAGCACCCCCAAACCCTGGGGGGACCTGAGGTTCTCAGACTGCCGAAGAAGCCTCACCGTCTGGCCTCCCCCCGTGGTTCCAGCAACAACCCCCTCTTCATGCTCGAGGGGGCGTGCTGGGGGACCCCGGGCCCCTCGCTGCCGGAGCAAAGTCAGGAGGGGCCACGACGGAGCGGAAGGAAACATCGGATTCATTCGGGGACACGTGTCAATCCCCCGTGCGACAGGGCTGGGTGGGAGAGACTGCTCTATTCCTTGTGTAATTGTGCCGCTGAAGGACTACCTCTTCTTGTCTCCGTGTGTCACCGGGGCGACTGCGTGGGGGCGGGGGTGGGGGCAGGGCGGAAGGGGCTCCCCATTTTATATCAAAGGTGCTACATCTCTGTGATGGGGTGGGGTGGGGAAAGGAACCACTGGTGCTATGGAAGTCAAGGCCCCCCACCCCCAGGCCAGCAAATGTTCCTTTTTTTGTTCAAAGTCTTTTTTTATTCTTTGGTTTTTTTTGTTTTGTTTTGTTTTTTTCCTTGCGGATGGGGACTCGTGAATTTTCTAAAGGTGCTACTTAACTTGGGGGGAGCGAATGTCGCAGCGCACAGCTCGGTGCTCCCTTCCACCCCCTCTCTGCCCCCCGGCCGCCTCTCTCCACCACTCTCTCTGAAACCCGCTCCTCAGCTGCGCCCCATCCTCTCGGCCTCTCTGTCCTGTGTCCTCTCTCTGGGTTTCAGAGCACAACTTCCCGAAGCACAAAGCAGTTTTTCCCCCAAGGGGTGGGAGGAAGCAAGACTCTGTACCTATTTTGTATGTGTATAATAATTTGAGATGTTTTTAATTATTTTGATTGCTGGAATAAAGCATGTGGAAATGACCCAAAGATACCTGCAGTGGCCTTCTGATTTCCTGCCTTGGAGTCTGGGGTTGGGGTGGGGAGCCTGGGGGTGGGTGCTTTGGCAGGTGGGGAGCGGGGGAGGAGAGGAGGGGGCTCTCCTGTTCTTGCCCCTTCCCTCCTCCTCTTTATCTAGCACCCTCCACAGTGGCTCCTCCCTTCCTCTTGCCTTTCTTATGCCCTTAACCCTTTCCCCCTCGCTCATGCAGTTTTCCCGGGGGGGCGGCGGCGGCGGCGTGTCTCCCAAATGCCCTTCTTCCTTACGGCGCCACACAGGCCCCCCAACATGCGCATGCGCACGCGCCTCGCTTCGGATCCTGGGCTGCCCAAACCTCGGGCCCACTCTCCATCCACACCATCAACTCCGCTCTCCGAGGGTAGGGGCACCCTGCAGGGTTGAGGGGTGCAGAGGGTTGGGGGGCCCTGTGGAAGGCACTGTGGGGGAGTGGGGAGGGGGGCGCCGGGAGGCGCTTGGCCGAGGGAGGAGGGACTGGTGAGGACTACCTGGAAACCCTCAGCAAGGCCTCTCCCTGGGCGAACATGGAGGGTCGGCTGGCCTCTCCTCCCTCCTCGCTCACTCTGAGCTCCCCCAAGGGAGCAACAAGCAGGACAGCACAAGAGAAGGGTCCCCCAACCTGCCTGGAGGGCAGGAGAGGAAGGGCTCTGGCTCTCCGGTCCCAGGGAAGGAGGGAGGGAGCCTCCCCAGGGCCCTCGGAGAGCTGCAGGCAAGGCACTGACAGGGCGCTGTCCTGCCAGGCGACAGGCCCTGACCCCGCTGGGCAACTACCAGGTCCCTCTCTGCCTCCTAAGTCTCCATCACACGTGGGACCCGGGTGGTCTGGCAGGTCCTCTCGCCCAGCCTCTGCCTCCTCTCCATGCCTGATCCTTTTTTAAAAATTCTTGCTTCCTCTGCCTCCTTATTCTCCTTTCCCTTCTCTCTCCCCCTCTGCCTGCCCCTCCCCTCTGCCTGCCTGAGAAGCTGCGGCCCCTGGAGGGAAGGTGACAGATCAGCTCCCCAATCTCAGGGAAGGAGGACAGCCGTGAGCAGTCACTGGGGACACAGAGGTTCCCAGAAGTCTGGAGCAGACCAGGCACCCAGAGACCTGGAGACAGGGAGAAGCTGAAGCTGTGCCCCACACCCACCCACCCACTCCCTCTAGGTCTCGGGGCCTAAACCCTCCAGGGCAGGAAAGGGGCCCCCATGCCTCCCTCAGGTCTCAGAGAGACGGAGTCTAAGAGGCCATCAGCGGCCATGTAACGCCATTGCTGTCATCGGGTGGTCACGACGATTAATTGTGCCTTTTAATAATTCATCGTTAGCACTTCTGCCACAATCTGGACAGTGTAGAAAGGGAATTAGTCTCGAGCGGTTAAGAAATTATGACATGGAAATGAGGGTTTCTTCACAGGCAGCCTACCCGACCTGCGTGGTGACGGATGGGTGAGGCCTTGGTCACCCCCACCCGGCCTCTAGCCCCCCCCCCCCCAGGGCAACTAAGGCTCTACCCAGCTGCTACCCACCTGTCCCTTCTCCCTGTCCCCTCCCTTGTCACATCTATCCTGCCAGCCAGAAAGGATGACCACAGCTCCCACGTATGTACCACACTTTCCACATCCAGGCCTCTCTTTATGCTTCTTCCTCTGCCTGGACTGACGGCCCTTATCTCTGCCGGCTCAGCCCCCCACACTCCAGGCCATGTATCCCCTCGTTCCCCCCCCCCATTCATCCCCCCCCTGCCTAACGCCCTGTTATGCTCTTCAGGCCCAGCGGGGCGGACTGAGGCCAGAGGCCATGCTTAGAGACTGGAGAGACTAAAGCGAGAACGTGAGGGGGTAAGGGGGAACTTTCTAGGCCGTTGTGAACAGGAGCGAGAGGAGGAGCAATGAAAACCATCCCCCACGGGGGAGCAGATGGCCCGGAAGGCCCTGGGCCAGTGCTTTCTGCACCCTCGAAGCGCACTCTCTCTCGGGAGTCCCGATAGTGTAGCCACTGGCCACACGTGGCTCGGGAGCTCTTGACACATGGGTAGTGCCACTGAGGAACTCAACTTTAAGTTGTATTTAACTGTGATTAATTTTTTTAAAGATTATTTATTTATTTATTTATTTGACAGAGAGGAGAGAGATCACAAGTAGGCAGAGAGGCAGGCAGAGAGAGAGGGGGAAGCAGGCTCCCCCCCGAGCAGAGAACCCAATGCGGGGCTCGATCCCAGGACCCTGAGATCATGACCTGAGCCGAAGGCAGAGGCTTTAACCCACTGAGCCACCTAGATGCCCCTTAACTGTGATTAATTTTAATAGCTGCAAACGACTAATGGCCACCGCATCGGGCGTCTCTAGACAAACTAGGGAATATGCCTCTCACTAGGTGTGCACAAATCTACACACGGGGACACAAGTGTGTGCGTCTGAGGGCACATGAGGTGACACCGGGTGGCAGGGCCGTACCGGGCAGCTCGGAGCCCGTGGTGCGAGGCCAGAATGTGGTTTCAGTGTGTGTGCAGGACAGGAGGGGAGGGGGACAAAGGGGCCTTTGTGCCACATTCCCGACTCAAGCCTTCCTCTCTGCTGACATCACAGCTGCCCTAAATAGAGCTGCCGGGACCCGCTCCCCCAGACCCCAGCTGCCCCCCGCGTTGTGGCACAGGCCCGGCCGCTCCCGCTGCCGCTGCATGGGACTCCCCTCCGTGAGGAGATGGGACACATTCCTAGAACTGATTTCTCGGTCAACTTCAGGTGGAACATTCTAGAAAGGAAGAAGTCTTCATTTGGATTTTTTATTTTTGCTGCTCTCTCAGCATCCTGTGTTCCTTTTGTGGTGTGAGCCTATCTCCTGGCAGGATTTTTTTTCCTGACTGAAATGTGGCAGATTTCCCCTCCTCTTTGGGGTCAGCTCTTTACCCCTCAGCTGCCCGGGTGCCTCCAAGCCTTTCCTGGATGGACATGGGTGAGGTTGAGGAGGGGAGAGGTGGTTGGGGGGGGCCGCCTAGCTGGAGTGTGGAAGCCTCAGGCGAGAGGGGCATGTGGGGTTGTGTGTAGAGCAGAAGAAATGTGGGGCTGCTCTCAAAACCGGGACCCCCAGGGGAAGGCCGGTTGGGGCTATGAGTGTGGGAGGCTGTTTGAGTGGGTGAGGGGGGTGCCACCCCTGTGTGGAGGAGAACGGGTCTCACTCTCTGGGCCCGTCCTCCCATAAGCAAAAGTGGCTGTGTTCAAAGGGGCCCCCCACACACGCGGGCATGCTGGGGATGGGTGGGGCGTCTGTGTGTGTGGACCCCTTCCCCACACGCAGGGTAGCAAAGGCAATGGGAAGGGTCTAGCAGTAGGGACCTGAGTGTGCAGAGGCATGACAGAGGGCATAGGAGGGCCTGCAGGGGAATGGGGGCGGCTGATCAGGGCGGAATTGGGGAAAAACCAGGAGAGGCTAGGTGTGGGGAGAGACCACCGTCCTAAAGTGTTAGGGCCCGTGGAACCCCAGCGCTGGTGAGCATGTGTCCCTGTCCCCTTCCTGGTGTGCGCTCCAGAGGGTACCAAGTAGACCTGAGAGATGTCCCCAGGCCAGGGGGCAAGACCCGGGAAGAAGGATGGCCCTGGTCTAGCAGGGTAATCAGACCCCTCCGCACACAGAGACTCCAATGCCTTTGCCCAGCGCGTGCGCGCGCAGCAGGGCCCAGAGGGAGGGGAGTTTAGTGCGAGCCGATGCCAGAGAGCGGGGTTTTCTCCGCAGAAGGCCATGGGAGGAAGAGGAGGATGGGGTGGGATGTGGACCAAAGCACATTTATTTATTTATTAGATTTTATTTGTTTATTTGTCAGAGAGAGAGCACAAGCAGGGGGAGCTGCAGGCAGAGCAGGCAGAGGGAGAAGCAGGCTCCCCGCTGAGCAGGGAGCCAGATGCGGGACTCGATTCCAGGACCCTGGGATCATGACCTGAGCCGAAGGCAGACGCTTAATGACTGAGCCACTCAGGTATCCCCCAAAGCACATTTAAAACAAGGAGGTCACGGGGTGCCTGGGTGGCTCAGCCTGCTTCTCCCTCTCCCACTCCCCCTGCTTGTGCTCCCTCTCTCCCTGTGTCTCTCTCTGTCAGATAAATAAATAAAATCTTAAAAAAAAAAATAAGGAGGCCACATATTCACGTTCTAGGTGACTTTGCTGGTGTGCGGCAGACCCCCGCCTCCCGAAACTCCTCCAGGCTTTGGGAAACTCACGCCGGCACCGAGGTCTGGTACAAGCAGGTGTTCTGGGGAAAGCGAGGAAACGGGCCGAGTTCTGGGTTCCGGTCGATCCGGAGTGGAGATAAAGGAAGAGCCGTGAAACCAGCACCGCCCAGGAAAAATAGTTTGCGAGCCACAGATGTAATTTTTCGTTTCAGCCATATTAAGGCAATAAAAAGAAACAGGTGAAGTTAATTTTAATAACATGTTTTATTTAAACCCAACATGCCCCAAAATATCATTTAAATGGCCAGCAGGCCAGCACCAGGAGGCATGGGAATTTCAGCCTCCACCCCAAACTTAGGCGGAGAGCGCGAACCCTTCACAGGGCACAGAACGTAAATGGAGCTCATTTAAGCTGGACCTCGGGGGGCGAGGGGACCCCACGGGCCTCTGGTTTGGCTGTGCTCATGCGAGGCTTTATGTGTATTAACTTCTCCTTTCTTGGGAGTGGCCAGATGCCGGGCATTCTGTCCGGGGCTCACAAATCCTCCCAACAGCCCCCAGGCAATTACGATTAATGTCTTACCAACCAAGGAACCAAAGGAGCTATGAAATGAGTTCTGCTCACTCTGAGCCCAAATCCCAACCAACCCACGCTGTAAATGCTGTGTGTGTGAGTGTGTGTGTGTGTGTGTGTGTGTGTGTGTGTACGCGCGCGCATGCGTGCGTGCAGAATTGGGGAGACACAGGCCCTGTGGGGACTGAGGCCAGCTGTAGGTAGGGCCCTGTGTTCCCATCGGGCAGACATCCTCCTCCCGGACTGAGGGACCATCTAGAGTCAGGCCACAGTGGGGCCCTGTCGGGGGTGAAGGCGGAGGCCCCACGCACTGGGCCCCGGGGCAGTGGTGGGCATGGGACCAGAGGAGCCGAGGGTGGAGCAGGGCGTGGGGCCGCATCTCAGGGTGGCGGGGGCTGGGGGCCCACGGTGGCTGGTCTTCCTGGCTGTGGAGTGTTGGGCGTGACTGCGGGGGGGGGACCTCACCCTTCAGGGAGGACCGAGGTGCTGAGTACGGCCGCCGGCAGGGGCCCCCGGGTGTGCGCGCCTGTGTGCCCAGGCACGGCTCGGCGTCCTCCGCAGTCACGCCATCCTTCCAGCTACTTGTCTGGGCCACTTCCTCCCAGGCCGGCAGCCAGGCTCCCGTGTGCTCCTCGGAGCCAAGATCTCAAGACAAAGCCGGGCAGAGGAGGGAAGCGAGGGGCCGGGAAGGCTCCCTGCCCTGGCTGCCTGGGGCAGGAGCGCAGAGACCAGGGGAGGGCAGCCCCTTCCTCCAAGGGGCAGGGATGGAGGAGGGGCACCCCGGAGAGCAGGCTGGTGGCTCAGAGCCTCGAGCTCAAGCCAGGCTGACTCCCGATTCCGTGCAACTCCAGGTTTCAGCCAGATGAGGGGCCTCATGGCAAAGGAGGAAATGAAGAGACACGGTCCCGTCAGAGGCCCCGTGTGGGTGGGGGGTGGCCGCCCCAACAGACCCTCAGTCCAAAATGTCTACTGAGCACCTCCTGGTGCCGGCACTGAACCTCTGCCCGCCTCCGCAGGTGCTTATGGGATAACTAACTAACTAACTAACTAGGGGGTATGGGATGCCCAGCGGGCAGGGCAACCCGAATATAATGGTAGAAGCACCAGCATTGGCCTTGCCCACCCCAACGGCCCAGAGGGGAGGAGCAGCTTCCTTAAGAGCCCTGAGCACACCCAGACCTGAGCACCTTTCAGGACATCTTTCCCGAGCACCCACTGCACGCAGCCGCTGCCCCCCTCTGCAGAGGGGCGCCCAGAATCCTGTCCTTCCGGAGCTTCTATCTAGGGTGGGAAGCCAGCCTGGAATAGGGTACGAAGGGGATCCCCTGGAAGCAGGGGGGCTGGAGGGGGCTCTCTGAGGGGCTGCCTCTTGGACAAAGACCAAAACAACGGCAGTGAGGGGTGTTGTGTGGATGGGGGTAGGGGTCTGGGGGATCCCTGCAGAGGGAAGGGCAGGGGCCAAGGCCCTGAAGCAGGAGCGGGCTATGAGGCAGAATGGCTGCAGTGGGGTGTGAAGGGTAGGAACGAGCTCGGAGGGCTGGGCAGGGCCAGCACACCGGTCAAGAGCATGGACATTACTCTCAGTGTGACCAGAAGGCATTGGAGAGTCAAAAGCAGGGGGTGAGATGCCCGATCTTTCTTCTGAAAGGGGGGGGCCTGGCTCCTGCTGGAGCTGAGGCTGGAGGGGCAGAAGGGACAGGGCTGCACGGGGAGGCTGTCGCAGGGGCCCAGGGGCCAGATCCTGGGGCCGCACTAGGACCAGAGTGGAGGCCTTGAGAGGTGGATGGGTTCAGAACGAACTGGAAGGTGGGGATTCTGGGGAACGAGAGAAAGGGGAGGGCTCCTGGGAGACACTCACCACCCCCCTCGCTGGTACATTTCAGAACACCTGGACACAGTATTCAGAAAGTTAGCCATCCTCAGGAGCCCTTGGCCCGGGAGGCACCACCATGAGACAGGGGGGCGGCCCTCCCCATCAGCCCCAAGCCTGGGTCCCTGTCTCCAGGTAAGGGAAAATTCCATGCACAGCCCCCCATCTCCATTGCCCACCACCCTCTGGGGGGAAGGAGAGGGATCCACGCACGTCCCAGGACAGTGAGTGGATCCCAGGCCTGATGGGTCAACCTCAAAAAGGGATTTCAAGGTTACCATGGAGGATGTCTTGTCCTTGTTTGGATTTTCTTGGGAGTTGCCGCCCAGATCCAGGGGCCTGAGACCTAAGCCATAAATCTCTGCTTCCCTGCTATCCCTCCTTCATCTGGGTCCCTCTTGGGCCTGATCTCTGGCTTGGCCTCCCAAGGCAGTGGTCAGACGTGAGACCGGGTGTAGCTCAGGGTGGCAGGGGGCAGGGGTCTGGTGTGGTTGAGGCCACCTGGGAGAAAGCATCTGGGCCTCTTCCCAGTCAGCTGAGCTCTCCAGGGCCAAGCTGGTGACACTCCGCTCAACAAGGGTGCCAGGTCACGCGGTGTCCCCTGACCTCTGCCCAGCCCCTGGAGAAGCCCACCAGTAAAGGGTCATTGAGCCCAGGCATTCGTATCCCAGCCCCTCTCTCCATATGCAGACTAGACTCCTTCGCGCAGCACGAATTACAAAGGGGCTCTTCCTCTAGGGATCAGAGGGATGAGAGCCCGGGCCTCTTCCTTCCAGAACCCCTCCGCCCTCCAGAAGGCAGCGTGGAGGTGGACATACCCGGTTCTAATCCAAACTCTGCCCCTTGCTTGCTCTGTGACCTTGACTAAGTTGCCTACTCTCCCTGGGCCTCGGCTTCCTCCTCTGAAAGTGGGGATGATGACCCAGTAATGCTCACTGTCAGGTTGTATCCGAGGACTAAGACCAGGGCCATAGTCCTTCCCTCTTTCTTCCAGAGAAGTTGAGAAAACAGCAAAATGTTGAGAGTCCAAGGGGCAGGCTGGCAGCCCTTGGCCGACTCTGAGGGCTCCCGGAGGCAGAAAGGGAAACTGAGGCAGCGAGTGTTGGTGGGAGGCTGCTGAGAAGAAGGAGCTGGCAGCCACAGGTGAGGAGAGCAGCAACTATTTATTCTGGGGGGTCCTGACCCCAGACATCCTGACCTCCCCCGCTGCCATCTGTCTGCTTGTTCCAAGCCTGGGGGCCGTCAGGCCGGCGGGAGCCAGAATCCCGACGAAGGATGTGGCTGTGGGTCGGCTCTGTGCGTGGTGGGGAGAGAGGAGGAGGAGGCTGGGTCTGGAACTGGAGCAGCAGAGGGAGGGGTGAGGGGCTGTGATGGGGCTCCTGCCTCCCCAGCCCAGCCCTCCGACCCAGAGGGTTGGGTCCTGGGGGGCGCAGCCCCGGCCCCGCTGAGCACCCCCCACAGCTCCCTCAGAGGAGCAGGCAGGCTGCGTGCCCCGTCCCTTGACCTCCCCGCCCCCCAGCATCTGCCGCAGCCGCGAGCCAGAAGCCACCTTGTCCCCAGAAATGAGGCCGGCGCGGCCCCGCCAGGCTCACCTGGCTGCGCCCTCAGTGCTGGTCCAGGATGAGGGGCACCTGGGCGCTGTCCACTTGCGGAGGCAGCCGCTCGCCCGTGCGCACGTTGAACATGGGCAGCGTGGACAGTGGCCGGGGCACCTCCCGGCTGGACGCCATCTGCCGCAGCTCCTCTGTGTTCCCGCGGATGGTGCAGTGGTGGACCATCTGGATGCTGGGGACACAGGGCCGGCAGAGTCGTCAGCTCTGGGCGCCAACCCCCCCACCCTGGGGGTTCCGGGTGCCCCTGCATCTGAGCCACCCTGCGTCCTCCACCTGCTGGGACGCGCGCGGGGAGGACCAACAGGAGGGTCTTTGGTGCCGGCTCGGCGTCCAGTGACCCAGGCATGGGCTGTGGGAGCAGACAGCCTGGATGCAAAGCTGTGTGTCCCTGGCCAGGCGCTGAACCGCGCTGTGTCTCAGTGTCCTCAACCGTAAAATGGGCATAATGCTAGAACCTACTTCCTTGCACTGTGGTGGGAATTAAGTGAGAAACATGTTCAGAAAAGCATCGGGCGCATGCTAGGAGCTCCCGAGATGCTCGACAAAATAGATACCCACAGTGGCTCCGTATTTGAAGAGGCCAGCATTTGCCGGGCCTATATTCCGATGACCCTCTAGGTCCCTTCTAGCACTCAGCTCCCTCCGCTAATACTCTCTCCTGCCATTGACTACCCAGTCTTCCCCGTCTCATCCCCGTCTGAGTCTGCCAAACGTCCCCCTCTCCATCTCTTCCCACCTCCCACTACGGCTCCTGCCATTTCCTCCACCTCCACGGTCTCATCTTCCAGCTCTTCCCTTCTAGCTTCCCCGGCCTCCGTACCTGGACCTCTCCCACCCGGCCCCAGCGCCAGCTCTGGACACCGAGTCTTTGCCCTCGGGCTTTCTCCCAGACCACAGCTCCCCGAGGCCAGCCCTGGGCTCCGCCCTCAGTGGGCCTGAAATCCCCAGGGCACTCAGGAAGTCCTTTCCGAGCTCTAGTCTTTCTTCTTTCATCTCAGAAAGCCCAGCCGCACTCTCATTGGAGACCCTCACAAGCTTGTTCTCTGCGGTCCGGGGCGCGCTTCCGTTCATTCTGAGAACGAGGGCAGCCCCGTGTAAGCAAGCAGAAGGACTTGCTTTGGGTTTGAATGGGAGTTCTGCTACTCGCTGCCTGTGTGAACTCAGGCAAGTCCCTTAACTTCGCCGTGCCACTGTTTCCTCTACTGGAATGCGGTTTGGACAAATTAAATGAGTTAATACAGGAAACACACTTCAATGTCTCCTGGTCACCATCACAGTGGTAGCTAAGATTACAGGGAGCCTGATGTGGCCTTCGTCATCATCAGTGTCATTTTATTTTAGTAAGCACACTGATGTACTTGGCCTCCAGTAACGGGATGTTCTTCCAAGTCGCTTTACACGAACCCGCCCACACTTGTGGGTCCAGCCTGGAGATATTTTCCCAGGTGAGACCAACAGCAGGGACTCTTCATTACAAACAATAAGAAATAGTTTCCTTGGGAGGCCTGGGTGGCTCAGTCGGTTGAGCATCCAACTCTTGATTTCGACCAAGGTCATGATCTCTGGGTCCTGGGATCGAGCCCCATAGGGGGGCTCCCTGCTCTGCAGGGGGCCTGTTTCTCCCTCTCCCTCTGCCCCCCCCCCCCCGCCCCACCGCTTGTGTTCTCTCTCTCTCTAATAAATAAAGTCTTTAAAAAAAAAAATTAGTTTCCTTAAAGGAGTGGGGGCCCCAGGCAGGGGAAAGCTACCCTCCTTGTCTCTGGCTTACTGATCAAATGAGGGAAGGGCAATGATCCCCACCCCCGTCCAAGTCTCAGCGGACACCAACACCAGCTAGAGCCTGGGAGATTAGACAGTCTGACTTTCTAGCTTCAGGCTGAATGGGCCCCGCTCTCCTCGGGGGCCGGGAGGGAGGGGGGCAGGACCAAGTCCTGTCTGGTTGGTGGGCGGAGCTGGAGTCCCCCTCTAAGGCCAGGGAAGGATTGAGATGAGCTCTTGAGTCTGGAATTCGGCAAGCAGAGTAGTCCAAAACGCAATTTTCCATTCCCAGGCAAGGGGAGGCTGAGGGAGAAAGGAAGCTAGACGCATGGGGCTGCTTAGGGCCAGAGACAGCCAGGCAGGTAATGCCCTGGCCAGGGGAAGGGCCTTAGTTAGCGGGGCCCCCTCCCTGCATCTGGGTCTCATTACTCTGGCGACACACACAGGTGGAAAATGTTCTGGGGATGTTTTTCCAGAGCAGGAGCAAAAGCCAGCCCTGCTGCTGCCTTCTCCCACAGCCCTTCCACATCAGCACTTGGGTAGACGGACAAATAGGCAGGCATTCCTACACACACACACACACGCACGCGCGCGCGCGCGCGCACACACACGCTCTCCACCTCCAACACACAGCCCTCGAGCCCCGTCTCTGACACACAGCCCACAGCAGTGGGTCAGGCTGAAGGACTTTCTGGCCAGCAAACTCTGATACAGCCCGCAGAATCACGATTTGTGCATAATTTGAAGAATGGTAGACATTGAACAAGCAAAAAAAAAAAAAAAAAGAATTTATAGAAATAAATCAACTCAAAATCCAAACCAACAAGGGCTAATATGGCACACGCAAAGCCCACTGATGGATTCAACATTGATGGAGGAAGCAGATTTTCCTGAGGGTTTCCGAGCTCCAGAACCGAGCCAGCGGAATGGGCCGCGCTCGAAATCACCGGTCAGAAGAGAATTTCCACCATGGCAGAAGGTATAATTGATCAAATTTGGCACGGGCCAAAAAAATTGAGGAATAAAATGTTCCTTGAAGAACGGACCTGGAAAATCACTCAACCCAATGGGAAAAAAAAGTCTATCAAATAAAAATGAAAAGAGGAAAAACCAGAAAAAAAAAGGAAAGCAGAGTTTTTCCATGGCTTTGTGATCAAAGGTGACCAAGGAATCAAACTGACCTGGGTAGAGCAAGGAATGACAGTTTCGCTCACTCTGGAAAATGTTTTCCCCGTAACAATTCAGAAATGTGGGTATCATTCTGATGCTAAAAATATTTGTGTTCCTCAACCCAATGGATTGAGATGGTGGGGTCAGAATGGTGGGTTTCAAACTGAGGTCTCAGGGGGCGCCTGGGTGGGTCAGTCGGTTAAGGGTCCAACCCTCGATTTCAGCTCAGGTCATGATTTTGGGGTCCTGAGTGGGAGCCCCACATCAGGCTACCCTGCTCAGGGCGGAGTCAACTTGTCCCTCTTTTTCCCTCCCTACCCCCCCCACCGCTTGCTCTCAGTCTCTCTCACTCAAAAAATAAAATCTTAAAAATCTTAAAATCTTAAAAAAAAATCTTAAAATCTTAAAAAAGAACGTGGGGTCTCAGAACACCCCAGAATCCGCTGGTTCAGTGCCTACATTTCTAAACACACGTGCACGTGCCTGAACATACCACGTGGGCCCCCCCCACCCCCCGGCCCGCGCACCCACGCAGCATCCACCCTCCTTCCCAGGGTACCTGGCTTGCCAGATGAGATGCCCACACTATCTGGCAACTCCCGTCCGCACCTCCCGGGAAGGAACAATGGGACCACTGTGACCCTCACAGGATTCTGGTGGCCTCACAATGTCCCCCTGAGGTCACCGCAGAGGTAACCCTGCCACCCCCTGCGCCTGAGGCACAAGTCTGCGGAGGCCAGCCGTGGGTGATCATCCTTGGTCCTACTTCTGGCCACCCAGGGGGAGGCTGGGGCTGGAGCCCTCCGCGGAAGCCTCTGAGGGAACCAGGACCAGAGACTCGCCTCACCCACCGAAAAGCAACCCAGTGGAGACTTCCAGCCGCCACCCTGGAGGTCCTTGCACCTAGTTCCCTTCACCCACCCCAGGGAGAGATGCAGAAAGACACTTTGGCCCCACCCCCATCTGCACCCTTGGCCTTGAACCCGGCGCAGGGGGCAGGCCGGCAGGCCAGCGCCTCCGGGGCCCCCAGCAAGAATGAGACTGGGCGCCACGCCAGCCCCAAAGCCCGCCGGAAGCCCAGCATATCCAAGGTGATCCTGGGGGTTGTGGCGGACAAGGGCATGCACAACCGTGTGAGTCTAGCCACCCTGAAGAAGGCGGTCGTCTCCATGGGCTACAACATGACCCGGAACGCCTGGCGCTTCAAGCGAGTGCTCAAGGGGCTGGTGGACAAGGGCATTCTCAAGCAGGTGACCGGCAAGGGGGCCTCGGGCTCCTTCCGCATGGGCAAGAAGTTTGCCTCCAAGTTCAAGCTCAGGGGCCAGAGACAGCGCGGGTCTGGGCAGCGCCGGTCTGGGCAGCGCCGGCCCGGGCAGCGCCCGTTGCCAGTGAGCTCCCAAAGGGGGCACAAGCGGCTACGCAAGGAGGTCCGCAGGGTGGCCAGAGGCCGCCGCAATTAACGAGGCCGGCCAGGCAAGCAGGCAGGGGTGCCAGGCCCGCCACAGGCTCGGTGCAGTGGGAATAAAAGGAGCCTAACTTATTTCACACCTGCCTCCTGGAATCTTTGCGGCTCAAGGGAGTGGGAGTGGAAGGAGGCTGGGGACAGAGGAGGGGTAAGGCCGTTGGGGGGCGGGAACCTGAGCAAAGGAAGAGCGGGATGGATTTGGGGTAAGGGCTGGAGGAATTGAGAGCATCCACAGACATTAGCTAGTTCAATGACCCCGTCGTGTGGCAGGTGGAGGAACCCGGAGCCGGAGAGCCTCACGCTGGCAGAAGCCAGCCTGAAACCACACCTAGTTCTGACTCAGGGAAGTGTACGTGTGTGTGTGTGTGTGTGTCCATGTGTGCCCGTGTGTGCACACAGCCTCTTCAGCGGCTTCAGTGGCCACAGGCCCCCACACCTGGCAGGTGTCCCCTCCCATGCCCCATCCCAGGTTAGAGTCCTCCACGGAGACCCAGAAAATGGGAAGGCCAGACCAGGAGAGGTGAGGCCCAGCGACCAGCCTGGACCTGGAGCTCACAGGCCAGGCACGGCCCCCATCAGCCCAGGGTAATCTGGCTTGTCCGTGATGCTCATGGAGGTTGGTGGGAAGTCGAGCTTGGCAGTCTAGGGGTGCTCCCACCCAGCACCCCAGCTTTCCCCTACTCACTCCGAAGTGGCCAGGTCTCTCTTCAGCCTGTGGAAAATCGAGGGAGGGGGATTAGCTATTATCCACACACCCCCGCTCCGGGTGCCAGGCCAGGCAAGAGGTCCCCACTCCCTTCCTGGCTGAGGACCCTGCTCCCTGAGGGGTCTGTGTCCCCAGGCAGCACAGCGACCACAAGGAGGCCCGTGGGGGTGAACCGCGGTGCCCTCCCTGCCCTCTGTTCCCTGCACTCACCGTCCCTCCCGCCGGCAGCACATGATGTAAGCCAGCAGCGCAGTGAGCAGCAAAGCCACCAGCAGGGGCACCAGGAGGGTGACCAGCGCGTCAGTGAGGAAGTCTCGGGCCGTGGCCTCAGTCGGCGGGCAGAAGAACGGGTCATGCTCCAGGATCCCGTCACCTGGGGTGGGCACCTCATCGGCGGGCTCTGGAACTGACTTATCCACCTGCTCAGAGAGCCCAGGGCTCACCGAGGAGCAGTCGGCTGGACACAGAGACCCCCAGGGGATGAGGCTTCCTCCTGCCTGTCTCCCCCAGCTTGAGTGACCTTGCAAGACAAGCCCTGGGCTAGGAACCCAGAGAGAAGGGCAAGGAGAGGCAGGTGTGTGCAATGGCTAGAGCACACCTCCAGGGCCCGACTGCCTGGGTGTGAATCCTGATTCCAACAAGGGCTGTGCTGGGTCACTTCCCTCCAGGTGCCTCCTTTCCCTCCCCTGGAAAGGCAGAATGCTGACAGTGGTCCCTCTCTCTGGGGCGGTGGCAAGGGTAAAGCACATTGATTGGCTAGAGGCTAGCACACAGCAAGAGCTCAGGGATGTTGTTGATCAGTCCTTGGCTGCACTGTGGCTCAATTCACAGGAAGAGAGTACTCCAGGGGTTCCCAGCCCGGGGAGTCAGGGTCTCTAGGGACCCAGGGTAATTGTGCTCAGTATCCCAAAGAGCAGTAGTGAGGCATCTTTGGTTTAGAACTTGGGGGAGAGAGCTATCTGTTCCTTATCGCAGGCAGAGTTGCTAGCTGACGCCTTAGAAGGAAGCAGACAGAGCTGTCCCAAAGAGTCCCCTGGTGGGGAAAGGGTTTTTGGAACTGCCCTATTGGAGTGATTGTTCTAGCTGTTGGGTTGGGCGCACAGGGGACTTCTGGACCCCGGGATCGCTTTTCTGGGTTATGGACTCTGTCGCCCTCTTGTGGGATGAGGTGGAACTTCAGAGCGTGTGTGTGTGTGTGTGTGTGTGTGTGTGTGTGTGTGTGTGTGTGTAATCAGAGAAAGGAACAGAGAGATGGGGTGGAAAGAGGGCTAGGGAGGAGACTGTGATGGGAGTCATGCCCCATTCCCACCCCCCGAGCCAGGGTCCCTCCTCACCAGGGACACATTGCACCAGTCAACGCGGAAGTGAGGTGCCAAGGTGTCATAGCAGGACAGAAGTGGAGGCTGACCCTGGGCGCAGCGAGCGTGGCTGTCAGGAGATGCCACCATCTTCAGGCAGGTGGAGAAAGGGGAGGTAGAGCCCACCTTGATGTAAACCCTGGGCCCGGACAGAAGCCACAGTTAGCATATGGGGGGGCGGGGGCACCGGGCACTGGAGATTGGGGTTTGCAGGACCACCTTGAGACCTGGGTTATGATGAGAGTACACAGAGCACCCCATTCTTCTGGGGGGCCTTATACTCCCAGGAATGTCTTTTGATAGCTGGATCTTTTATGTCCTCGTGGGGTGTCAGGGAGTCTAGAGTTCAGAGTAACTAGGGTTTGGGCCCAGGAAGGGCAAGAAGATGAAGGGGGGTGGTTGGAGGGAAGTGGATGGTGATGTGAAACTGGGAGATCCACGTGGAATGTACGAAGGTGCACGACAGTGCTCCACACCCACCCCTCCGGAAGGCCGGCTGCCACCACCTCCTCCAGGAAGCCCTCCTGGGTTGCACACTTACCCTTCTTTGCGACCCTCAATGGGAAGGGGGACGCGGCCCCCACGGTCCAAGGCGGAGGTAATGTTGAGTAGCTGGAGCTCCCCCGGCTCCCAGAGCCCTCCCAACGCTGTGAGGAAGCGACTGGCAGGTGTTGAAGGCAGCACTTCCTCCACATCGTGGCTGCACACAAGGAACTCAGCTTGGTATGGCAGCAGGGGACCTGGAAAGGCCAGGTTGGCACTTGAGGCTCCACCCTGAATCCCGCACGGACCCTCCCCAAGCCTCCCCCACTCGGGCTCCTCCCCATTCCCCATCAGACTCCTTCCTTCCTCCCTAACTTCCCATCCCTCGCAGGCCCCAAATGCCCTTCGCACAGCCTCCGCAACTCCCCAAGGCCCCACAGACTGTCGGCAGAATGGCCAAGAAGATCGCTCCGGAGCCCTTCCAGGACGCCCTGCTCCCAATGCTCCCAAGTGTCCCCTCCGCACCCCCGTCCCTCCTTCCAAGTGAAACCCCCCAAGACTGGCATTGGGGCGGTGGAGGTGGGGCAGGGGTTCAGCGGGGTTGACGGTACCTTCTGGGTCCCCAATCAACAGCACCAGCCTCTGCCGGGTGGTGTCAAAGCTGTCCCGATTGTAGGCTGTGACCTGGGGGGGGGGGGGTTTGCAGAAGAGGGCTGAGGGAGGGGGCGAAGGGGGAAACGTGGGGTGGGGACTGAGACACCCTCAAATCAGAGGCATCTAAATTATGTAAATGAACATGCAGGGACACAGCCACTGGGGTCCCTGCCGGTACCTCAATGACCTGGCTCCCACGATCTTCGGGGGTGGGGGTGCCGTAGAGGAAGCCAGGCTGGCGGGGGCTGCGCTGGGTGTAGCGAAGCCACCGGGGCAGGTCTGGGTGTCCCTGGAGGTGGGCGTGGTAGGTGATGGGGGCGGCCGGGGGGACATCTGGTGGAAGGGAGGAGAGGGGATGGGAGAAATGACAGGAGCCTTCACCGGCCCCCGGCTAGGCGCCACCAGCCTGCCGATGCCCTCCAGGCCCCTCTCACCGACGTGCTCGGGATGGCGCTGGACGGCTTCCTGGTCCAGGATATGCACAAAGACGCGGCCCACAAGAGGCTGCAGGGTGGTCTGCTGGGCCTCGGCGTCCCTCAGCCCTGCCAGGAGACCTGTGGGGACCCCACATCCCCCAAACACTCATCAGCCTTAGTTCTGGACACGGGAGAAGCTCCTGGTGCCCCTAAGGGACAGGAGAAGTTGTGGGGGGCACCCAAGAAAGGACAGGTGGGGGTGTCCTGGCTATGCCATACGCACTTGGATCAGTGACAATTCCCAGACCTTTGCAGGATTTGGATTCATGGGAGCCCCTCCCCCAGTCCGCATTTTAGGCTCCCTTTGAGGGGTCACACTGGGCAGTGGCTGCTGTCTGGCTGAGAGGGGTGTGGGGTGTGTGGGGGTGGATGGGGGTTACGGGCACTTGTGAAAGAACCCTGAAGAACGCGGGTGTCAGGGGCACCTGGGAGGCTCAGTGTGTTAAGCATCAGACTCTTGATTTCGGTTCAGGTCATGGTCTCAGGGTCTTGAGATCGAGCCCCGGTCGGGCTCCGCTACTCTGGGCATGGAGCCTGCTTAGGGTTCTCTCTCTTCCTCTCCCTCAGCCCCTCCCCACCGCCCCCCAAGCCCAAGCTTAGTTGCTCTCCCTGCTCTCTCTTTCAAAAAATAAATAAATAAATAAAAATTTAAATAAAGAACAACAGAGCGTCTGGGAGGCTGGAGGGGAGGGGGAGAGGGAAGGAACTTTTGGAGAAGGTGGGTAGCCATTCTGGGACTCCCTCCCAACTCCCCTAATACACAGGGGGAAAGGGGCCCGCAGTAGAAGCCAACAAATGTGAGCAAATGGGATCCTGAGCCCCAGAGAAAGGCCCTGCCCCAGTGGGCCCCCACACCCTCCCAAGGCCAAATTTAGCCTGGGCCTAGAAAGAAGGCAGACCAGCCAGCCCATTAAAGGGCCAACAGCACTCCGGGCCTGTGCTGTCAGGCCCACCTCGGCCTAGGACACCCCACCCTTCAGAGCTCACAGTCCGCCACATCCCAGAGCCCTGCTCCCAGCCCCATTTCCCTGGACCTCCCACTGGACACAGCATAAGCACCCCAAAGTCCTTCTGGCCCCTGGCCCCAGACCCCTCCCCTGAGCGGCCTCTGTCTTTCCACCTCTTTCCCTTCGTCCTGAGCCTCTCCCGAAGAATGCCCCAACTTGCCCACAAGAAGAATCCAGATTCGAGTTGCTGCCATGGCTGCCCCAGCCTGCCCGGCCCCTGTGAGTGACAGAGACAGGAGCAGGGGGGGAGGAGAGAGGGAGGGAGGGAGAGAGGGAGGGACGACGGGGGAGGTGTCCCAGTGCAGCTGGCCCCGGCTTCTGCCAGTGGGTCCCTCCCCATCCCCACCCAAGCAGGCACTGAATCCGGGGTGAACACTCTCCTCACAGGACACGGTCCCTCCAGGGATCCCCTCCCAGTGGCCTGAGAACGTTCTCTAAACCACCAACCTGACGACCTCAGTTCCCCCTGAAAACACTAAGTGCTCCCCTTACCCGGCATCCCCAGCTGTTGATGGCTTTCAGGCCCTGCCTGGCCCTGGCCATCGTGTCCAGAATCCCTGCCTCTCACCCCTGCCAACCACACACACACACACACACACACACGCACACGCACACGCGCGCATGCGCGCCCACACACACACACACACACACACGCACACACACACACACACACACTACCCCAGGCTTCTGCCCTGCTTTGCTCTGCTGCTGCCCTCCCACCCCAGCAACTAACATGTTCACTAAGTCCTTTGCACAAACTGTTCCCTCTGTTTGGAGTTCCCTTCCCGCCCTCATCGGACCAGGCACCCGGCAAGACTCAGCACAGGTCTCCTCTCCTCCCTTCGGGCTTTCTGCACTGCCTTCCTCTGCTAGACCGAGCAGGGCGCCCGCTTGGACCCTTGGTACAGCACTGTGGGGGGGGGGGGGAGCTGGAATCTTTTTCTCTCCGGATGCCCGGACCTGGCCCGGGCCCAGCAACCAGCAGGTGCAGGGGGGAATAGCACGCAGAACAGCAGGGTGCCCATCCACCCAGCCCTGCTCCCCAGAGCAAACACCCCCAGCATGTACCCCTGGTCTGGGTAGAGAGAGTGAGCCCTGGACGGGACTAGCCAGGTACATAGAGCCAGGGGAGTGGAGGGGCTGGCACAGGCTTGGAGGCCTGCCGGCCCAGACACGAATCCCACCTTGACCCCTTGCTGGAGACATGACCTTGGAAAACCCACTTGCCCTCTATAGGCTCTGTTCCCACAGCTACAACCTGGCAGGAGAGCGCTCACCTCTCCACGTGCTTGCGACGAAGCCACAACCTCATGAGCTCAGCGTGCTTAGAGAGCAGCCCCTGTGTGCAGTGTGGGGGAGGGACAGAGGAAGTGGGGGGGGCAGCAGACACCTGCCGCCTGTGACATGCATGTGGGTGGGTACTGCAGGCTAACCCCCACCTGCCGCCCTGCGCCAGGCTTTACATACACGGACAGACGGTAATTCCTTCGATCCCCGCAGTTCCCAGGAGTGCTTTCATCCCCATTTTCAGATGAGAAGAGTGAGGCACCAGCACTTCGTGACCCCCCCACCCCCCAGGTGGCCTTACGACCGACCAGCTGAGGTCCGTGCCCTGGCTGCCGGGGCACCCCGTCCCCCTCCTTCTTGCCTCGGTCAAGGATCTGGGTCTAGGTGTGAAGGGGGTGGGACCTCCTTCTCTTTGGGGGCTTCTCACTCAGAGCCGGCAGAGGGGACTCTCCCCGGATGTCCTGAGAAGGAGGCGGGACCCCGGGTGCCAGGGTTCCAGAATTCCCGGTGTGTGCGTGAGCATCCCTCCTGGGCATCACCACCTCCCCCCGGCATACCCATCGTCCCACACAGGGATGCTTGGGACCAGCTCTGGTCGGACCTGAGGGGCCCGGGGTTGGGCCTGCCAACTGGAATGATGAGTGCGCAGGTTACTTAGTCCTAGTCTTTTTTCCCCCTCTCCCTGCCTGGCCGTCCCACCCGTCCCTGGAGAGCCACCGAATTCCAGAGTCAGCATCCACTCAGGCTCTCAGACGAGGCAGGCTTTGTCCCAGAGTCACCTTGGCGCCTCTCTGCCTTCCCAGAGATGGAGACGGAGGGCATGAGGGAGAAAGGTTCTGGAGGCAGAGGAAGAGTCAGAGGGCTCTGAGGGAGTCTGGCTGGCTGCCCAGGCCTCACCCCCTCAGCGGCCCCTCCCCTGCTCTTCTTTGGAACCCCCCCACTCACACCCTCAGCTGTCTCGAGGTCCCAATGCCCGAACACAGTGCCACCAGGCCCCCAGTGCCAGTTTCCTTACGGATCCTTCTCCCCTTCCCCCAACAAGGGACGGTGTCAGGAGCCAGCCTGAAGTCCCCTGGATGTCCCCTGTGGCCGACCAGAGGCCCTCCCCCACCTCAGAGCTGTCTGGATTGCAAGCTGCTGCAAGCACGCTCAGCATAAAGAGAGGAGTCACAGGGTCCTCAAACTTCTTAGTTTGCAAATTTATTTTCATTTTATTTTAAGTAGGCTCCACACCAAGTATGGAGCCCAATGAGGGCCTTGAACTCTCAACCCTGAGATTAAGACCTGAGCTGAGATGACAGTCAGACGCTTAACTGATTGAGCCACCCAGGTGCCCCTTAGTTTGCAAATTTTAAACAAAAGTCTACAGAATAAAAGAATGAAATCTCCGTATATCCACCCCCCAGCTTCAACAGTCAGCGACTTATGGCCAATCTCCTTGTCACCTGTGCCCCTCCCCCAATTTACCCTCCTGTTTCATTTCCTCTGTCAATATTTTAGCATTTTTAATATCTTTGAAAGATGATGACTCTTTCATTTTTATTTATTGTTTTAATAGAATGATTCCTCTTTAAACAATCAAAATTGTTACACCTAGTACATTGGTATATCTTAAAGTTAATAGTAATTCCTGGATATCAGACCTATAGTGTTCAGATTTCCAATTTCTCATGAATTTCTTTTTTTTTTTTTACAGTGTATTTGTTTGAATCACGATCCAAATAAAGCACACGCACTGAAACTGACTGATGCGTCTCCTTTAAATCTCTTAAATCCATAGGTTCTCCATCCAAACCTTCCTCTCTCTCTCTCTCTCTCTGTCTTTTTCCTTGAGAGAACCAGGCCACTTGCCGTGCAGTTTTCCAGTCTGGGTTTTGCTGATTGCATCTCTAGGGTTTCTTTAACACGTCTCTCTGACCTCTGTACTTCCTGTAAATTGTATTTCCTGTACATTGTTATTTCCCGTAAATTGTAGTTGGATTGAAAGCCCTGATCAGGTGTAGGTTCTATTTTCTTTGGCAAGACCACTTCACAGATGGTGGGATTGCTTCTTCCATCCAGAAGTACAGGAACCGCAATGCTTTGTGCCTCATCCATCAGTCCCCCACCCCCCACCCCGCAAATGGTGATACACGCATCCAATCACTCCTTCCTTTATTAGCTGGAATAATTCTCGACACAGAAACTGCCCCTCGCTTACTATTTGGTTATTGAGTGTTGTAGCTCCTATGGAAGATGGGATAAATACTTGATTCTGTTCCTATATTTGCCAGTTTCAAAATAATGAGTTGATTCTCCAGCATCCCTTAAACCTCAGCCTGTTAGCTTTTCAAAAACGGTAGCATAATTACGAATTTATGGCTTTAAGCATATTTGATTGCTTCGGTCCGTTGTGACTAGAGTCCCCTCCTGGTCCTTTACTGTCCCTTCTTGAGCTCCCGAGGTGGCCCTCACCTGTCCGAGCATCCATCTGGGGGGACAGGTGGGTCAGGTTTCTGCCTCTCCACACCTGTCTCCCCAGCTTTCTGCCGGATCTCCGCCTGTCAGTGTCCTGATTTAATTCCTCTGGTCCTTTGTCTCTGGCTCTCCCCATCTCAGTGAATATCTGCTGAACGAATGAATGATAGATGGAATGAATGCCTCATCTCCCCAACTCTCCTTCCACTTCTGTCTCTATGAACCTTCTGATTTCTGAGGTCCATATTTTCTTCATCTGCATCTACAACGGGGGATTATATGTTGTCATGAGGGACAAAGGAAAGGGATTCTCATCATTGTGATCTGATTGTCGCATCTGCCTCCCAGACTCCACCCACATCTTCCTCCCCCTCCTCTTCCCCGCCCCCCAGCGCCTCAACAAAGGATGCGATCTGTCAGTCAGCCACGAGAGGGCGCGTTCGCGGCTGCAGCCTGTACCTGCGCCTGCGCAATACAGGGGCAGAGCAGGGACAGGGCGGGGGGTCGGGTGGAGGGGCGGGAACGCTCAGCCCCGGGTTGGGATTGCGCGTCAGAAGTGTTTGCAGAGCACGGCAGCGAGAGGGGGCGACGCCGGAGGAGGCCCACGGCCCCGAGCCTTACTTCGTCCTCCCCTTCCGGGTCCAGAGGATGTTCTCCCAAGCGGGGAAGAGATCCGCCCGGAGGCGGGGGGCTGGCCACAATGCCCTCTTTCCCACCATCCCCGTCATTTGTATCAACCCTCCGACTTCCAAGGACACGTCCCTATTTCCTCACTTCACGACGTTTCGGGGCACGAGTCTGAGGACCTAAGTGTACCCAGATTCCTCCTCCCTTTTTTATCTTTGACCTTCAGCCCTCAAAGAGATTCCTTGAGCCTTGTGACCACTCAGAGCCATCAATCATGAGTCTGAGAATACCAGAGACCATCCCTGGCCAAACTTTTTAGCTTAGGGGAGAAACAGAGAAGGGGAGGGACTGTCCGAGGGCTCACAGCACAGTGATCTCCCAGCTAGATCTCTGGACATGGAGGAGAGACACTCCCTCTCTGTAAAGTGGGGGTAATAAGGATGAATGAGATAGTGAAAGCGAAAGTGCTTTGTAAACTGTAAAGCTCTGGAGAAGGTAAGGGGTCTTTTATTTATTTAGAACTGAAGGTGCAAGACCATAGCTGCCCAGAGCGAGGCCACTGGCACAGCCTGAGAGCTGGGAGAAGTCAGATTTAGAAGCCACCACCACTCAGTGATAGAAGGATTAGGAAAATAAAAGAAACAAAATCTTTGAACTTTTTTGCAGTTGGTATGATTATTTATATAGAAAATCCAAGAGATTCTACAGGCATGTTATTAGGGTTCTTAAGAGAGATCAGCAAGGTTGCTGGACACAAGTTAATATCCAAATACAAATAAAATACAAAATCCAACAGTGTTTCTATACATTAACAATAAGTTATTAGAAGCTGTAATATCTGTTTAAAAATAAATCATTAACACTAAAATTAAAATTGTACAGAACACCCAAAAAACTCACAGATACTTATGAAGCAAAACGATAGATGGTAAAACTATAAAAACCATAGGCTCTAAAAGGAGTAAGTGGAGAGATGCGTTCAATTTAGGGATGAGAACTCTCGATGTCAGGAAGACAATTCTCTCTGTATTAATCTTCTGATTCAATGCAAGTTCAATGACTATCCCAATAGGATTTTTCAGAGTTAGGCAAGCCGGTTCTAAAATTCATACAGAAGAGCCAAGGACCAAGAAAAGGCTAGACAATTTGAAAAAGAATAAGCCCCTAACAGATACCAAGACTTATTTGGAAGTGATAATAATTAAAACAATGTGTATTGGTGCTGGGCTAGACAAAGAGATCAATAGAATAGAGTGCCCAGAACCAGACCCAAGCATATGTGGGAAATGTGATTTATGATGTCAGTCGCATTGCAACTCAGTGAGAAGGAACAGACTAATAAAAAGTGTTGTGACAGTTGGCTTTTCGAATCAAAAATCCTTGCATCATCCATAAATATTAATTCCAGATGGATTAAAGACCTCAAAGTGAAAGAAACAAAACTTCAAAATACTTAGAAGAAAATGTAGGTGATCTCAGGATAGGAAAAGAGTTCTCAGACAAGAGACGCAACTCACAAAAGATTGATTGATTTTACTACATTACAAAAAAGAAAAAAAAAGAAAAGAAAAAGCTTTCTGCTATGACATTATAAACAAAGTTATAAAATAAGCGACAGCCTGGGTGACCATGTTGGCAGCATGTGAAACAGATAAAAGGACCTGAAAATAATGTAGCATGTGTCAACTGTACTAAAAAAAAAAAAAAAATTATTAGAATTAAAAATAAATAAATAGGGGCGCCTGGGTGGCTCAGTGGGTTAAGTCTCTGCCTTCGGCTTGGGTCATGATCTCAGGGTCCTGGGACCGAGCCCTGCATCAGGCTCTCTGCTCAGTGGGGAGCCCGCTTCCCCCCTCCCTCTCCCTGCCTCTCTGCCTGCTTGTGATCTCTTTCTCTCTGTCAAATAAATAAATTAAAAATCTTTAAAAAAATAAATAAATAAAAATAAAAATAAATAAATAAACAACTAGAAGGTTAGTATCCAAGATATATAAAGAACTCCTACAAATCAATAAGGAAAGCACAGACCTTTTCCATGCCTCCCCAAATAGCATTCCTTCCCTTCTTCCCTGCTAATGAAACCCTGGTCTGATTCAGGAATCCAGACTCTAGGATTTTGGGGAGGCTGGGCCTTCCCCAGCTGCATCAGGTGAATGGCGATCGGTCTAAATACAGTATGATAATTCAGTTCCTCCGGTCAGTGGTTGGTTTAGGTGTGGACATGTACGCAATTCTGGCCACTAACACCGGAAGGGAGATCTCCTGTGGGGCCTCTGGGAAAGAGACACTGAGAAGAAAACGTCTGCTTTCTTCTATCTCTGGACATTCATCTGCACAAGACACCCGAGGGGAGGCCACCACTGTGGACCATTGAGGGGGCCGGTCTAAGATGCAAGCCAACATGATGAGGAGAATTTCGTGGAACGATGGAAAGAACCTGGTTCTTGATGGTCAGAGCTGAGACTCTGAGTTTAACCAACCCTAAGACTTCTTGTTATGTGAGATCACAAAATTCCTTTTTTGCTTAAACCGCATCTAATTGGGCTTTCTATAACTCCTATCAAAAGATGCACCAGAAAAAAAAAATGGGGCGTGCCTGGGAGGTTCAGTCGTTAAGCGTCTGTCTTCGGCTCAGGTCATGATCCCGGGGTCCTGGGATCGAGCCCCGCATCGGGCTCCCTGCTCGGTGGGAAGCCTGCTTCTCCCTCTCCCACTCCTCCTGCTTGTGTTCCCTCTCTCACTGTCTCTGTCAATTAATTAAATAAAATCTTAAGAAAGAAGGAAAAACGGTTCAACAGCTTGCAAAGGATGTGGACGTAAGCAATTCACCCAGAGGAACCCCGAATGGCCACTGGCCATGACAGCACACTCGACCCCATAGGCAGGGAATGCCGATTTGAATGAGGTATCGCTTCGCACCCATCAGACTGGCAAAAACGAAAAGTCTCACAAGAACAGATGTTGGCAAGGATGTGGTCAGACAGGATGCCCCGGATGATGCCGGTGGCGAGAGCATAAAGCGGGGCTGTCGCCGGACAGAGTGGTCAGGCAGAGCTAGCTGAGTAGAAAGTGTTCCTGCCCATGAGTCTGGCTCCCCGCTCCAAGGTGTGTGCTCTCCAAATGGCTTCACACCGTTCCACGGGTGTTCGCCGCGGCCCGTTTATAAGGGGAGAGCCCAGCAGCACCTCCAGTGCCCGTCAGTAGAGGAACCGATAAATGAATTGTGGCTTAGTCCCACGATGAAATACCAAACACAAGTTAAAGTGAAGGACTCACAGCCACAGGTACCAATGTGGCTCTCTTGGGAAAAACGCACCGAATGGGAAAAAAAAGAAAAAAAAAAAAAAGGCAAGGCAAAATGATCCGCACACAGTAGGATGGTTATTTTGTACGTATTAATAATACAGAAAGTATTACTGTCTGCTATTTTAGCAGTATTTCAGTGTGTAAGGAAAACATCAAATTATGGGCTAGACTTATGAAGGAAGGGAATTCTGATGCTAGAGCACGGATTGACCTTAAGGCTATTATGCTAAGTGAAATAAGCCAGGCACAGAAGAACAAATGCTACGTGATTCCCCTTGCATGAGGTACCAAAGTTGTCACATTTGTAGACACAGGAAGTAGGATGGCGGTTGTCAGGGGCTGGGGGGAGGAAGACTCGGAGGGTGGATGTTTAACTGGGATGGAGTTTCAGTTGGGAAGGTGAGAAAGTTCTGGAGATGGATGGTGGTGAGGGTTGCACAACAATGGGAATGTACTTCGTGCTACTGAACGCCAAAAATGGTTAAAATAGCAAATTTTATGTTATTTTATGTATTTTACAATTAAAAAAATAATAATAATAGGGGCACCTGGGTGGCTCATTTGGTTAAGTGTCTGACTTCAGCTCAGGTCGTGATCTCAGGGTCCTGGGAAGGAGGCCCTCCCTTTGTGGGGCTCCCCACTCAGGGGGGAGTCTGCTTGTCCTTCTGCCCCTCCCCCAACTCGTGCGCGCATGTGCGCTCGCTCTCTCATAAATAATAAATACAATCTTTAAATAATAATAATAAGTTACGGACTATGAAAGGTGCATCCCAGATTTGTGACAGTGGGTATAGTGGGCAATGGGACCGAGACAAAGAGAAAGAACCAATTTTCATGTCCTTTCCTATGAAAGAACCTGAAGCAGAAATGACAAAACGCTAGCATTTATAAATTCTTTTTTTTTTTTTTTAGATTTTACTTATTTATTGGAGAGCGAGCATGAGCAGGGGGAGGGAAGTGGGAGGAGCAGACTCCCAGAAGAGCAGGGAGGCTGACTCAGGGCTCGATCCCAGGACTCCGGGATCATGACCTGGCAGCTGCTTAACCCACTGAGCCACCCAGGCGCCCCAGCATTTATAAATTCCGTTTGTTATGTGATTCTCTGAACTTTTCTTATTTTTGAAGAAACTTTTCAAACTAAAATGAATGTAACAGATATCTATCATATGTATATGCATGTTTTTTTTTTAAGATTTTATTTATTTGAGAGAGAGAGAGAGAGAGAGCACACGAGTAGGGGGAGGGGCAGAGGCAGAGGGAGAAGCAGGCTCCCCACTGAGCAGGAAGCCCGACGCGGGACTTGATCCCAGGACCCGGAGATCATGACCTGAGCCGAAGTTGGACGCTTAACCGACTGAGCCACCCAGGCGCCCCTGCATGCTTTTTTTTTTAAAGAAAGAAGAGTTGTCTCGAAGAGTGCTGCTCTGAAGCGGCAGGATTTGTCCCCTCAAGGTCACCTCTAGTGCAAGGGGTCAAGTGTAGGAGGCGGGAGAGCTGTGGCCCCTGGCTGTTGCCGCTGATCGGGTACCATGTGGGGCTGAGCCTGGTGGAGCCAGTGGGGAAAGGAGCTGGCCGGGGCAAGGTGCTCTTCTCCGAGCCCCAGAGACAGAGGCTGGCGGAGGAAGGTTAACTCAGAGCCAGTCTCCTCCTCAGGCACCCACTGCACAAGATCCAGAGAGCAGATGAAAAATAGAAACCACCATCGAAACACAGGAATGTATATTATTAGCAGTTGGAGCGGCAGTAAAAAGAGTCTTTCGAATCTGCTGATGACAAACTACGTTGCCCAATGTTTCCGGGTAATTTTTTCTTTGACCTCCCTGCATATCTCTGGAGCTCCCACAGCCATGGCTGTCTGGGTTGCAAAATACATATTTACAGGCCCTAGAAGCCTGGCTAAATATAGGCTTTCTTTAAAGGCAACTGATGAGTTGGAGAAATCTTTCTTGTGTCCCACCCTTTCCTCACATCCCAACACACACACACACACACACACACACACACACACACACACACACACACACCCTGACTCCTCCTTCTGTGGGTGGGTCCCAAAGGACCCCTGTCCCTGCACAGGCAGTGGGGAGGAGGGGGTTGAGGCACCAAGAGGCAGAAGGGAAAAGCCTTTGGCAAGTAGAGAAGAGAGGTCATCTTCACTCCAGGGATGACCCCAGAAGATCTGGAGGAGCTGCAGGCAGGGGATGCATCTGTCTCCGATTCCCATACACTTGACCTTAGAAGGAACCAAGAGGCTAGAAGTGTCATGAAGGCCCTCACAGAGAGGCAAACACTGACGCCCATTGGGGCCACACCTGCTCACACACGCGCACACACCTCCAGGCGTGTTCCCATGCACTTGCCATCGGTAACAGCAGACTCGCTGAGCTCCCGCTTTGTGCCAAGAGCTGTTCTGAATGCGTAAGGCCCTCGCAGAACTCATTTAATCATCGGCTCTGTTGTCTCCGTTTTACAGATGAAGAAATTTGTTGCAGTCCCTTCACTGGGGAGTGGCAGGTTGGGAACAAAGATGGTCTGGCTTCGGAGCCCCTCTTCTGCTCTGCCCCACATAAGGCAGGAGAGACCCCGGGGTCTCCGCGCTCAGGAGACACACTCACACATTCAAACTGAGCTTTTTGAGGAAATTGGGCCTGGGGAGGGGAAATGACTGGCCCCGGGTCACCTGGCAACCGGGTGAAGCTATGATTCAGTTCAGACCTTGTGAACCACAGCCCGGTCTTTCCTCTAAAACTGGATAAGTCACTTCCCTCTGCATGTCTCCGTCCTCCTCATTCCCCCTGGGAACGGGTCAGCTAAGGGCCATGGAAGGCCCCTCCAGCACCGACATCCTGGACTTAAGTTTTCCTTTAGCAGTCTGTAACAACACACATGCCTTTCCAGCATCTTCTTATCTGCCCAAGTCCCAGGCAGAGGAGGATAGAGGAAGGGGAGAGATTAGGGCAGGGACTACCGGCTCCCCACAAAATGGTCGAAGGGCAGGGTCCGGGCCAGCCTCTGCTCAGATGATTGTGGCCACAGAAACACAATGTGTTCAGACGCCAAGTCTCAAGGCCCCAGGGCTGGGAAGAGAAGCCAGCCTGGCACCCAGCCCAGGCCCGAGCCCAGGGCACTGAGGGCTTGGGACTTATCACAGATCTCCCTGCCTTCATCACCCGTTACACCTGGTGTTTAAGACTGGCAAGCCTCAAGGAACAGTGTCAGAGGGCCCTCATCAGATCTGGGGGTAGGTGGGAAAACAGGGAGGGGCTCTATCAGGAGAAGGGTTGAGGGCAGATTATCTCTCCCTGTAGAAGCCTCCAGCATTTTTAGCAAGGAGTGGGAAGGCATCTCCTTCCCCACACCCCCTATCTTCTGTGTACCAGCCACTTTCCTCAGTTTATCCTCTCATGGCAGAGACGCCAAATGACTTTTCCAAGGTCACACAGCTAGCAAGTGGTAGAGCCAGGATTTGAACTCTGGCAGCCTAGCTCCTGGGTCAACGTTGGGAAACTCACTCTCTCTTCCAGAGCCAGGTGAGAAAGGACCACCTTTTTTTTTAACTTTTTTTTTTTTCCTAAGATTTTATTCATTTGTCAGAGAGAGAGAGAGAGAGCACAAGCAGGGGAATAGGCAGGCAGAGCAGGCAGAGGGAGAAGCAGGCTCCCCGTGAGCAACGAGCCCGATGCTGGAGTCCATCCCAGGACCCTGGGATCATGACCTGAGCTGAAGGCAGACGCTTAACCGATTGAGCCACCCAGGCGTCCCAAGGACCACCATTTAAAGACCAGCAGGCGACTTGGCCATCAAGACCTTCTCCACGAAGGACAATAGAAAGGATAGTTAAGTCACCGTGGGTGGCTGAACAGGAGAGGTGAGGATCACAGCCAGAGGAATGAAAATTAGGTTTAAACCTTTCCACTTGGATGATGATCCTCCCAGCCTGCTTTCCTCACCCTCCTGGCAGGTGGGATTTCTGCTCTGCCCCAGGCAGGCAGGGAGGGGATGGAGGAGATAACACCCCATTCCCCACCCTAGTCTCCCGGGCCAGCCGGCTTGGTGCCTGAGCCCAGGGAAGGAGTGATGGTAAAGCACTTATTGGTCCATAAAAGCTTCTTCGGGAATTCTGGCCGGGGGTGTCTCGGAGCTACCAGGAGCCCATGAAATAATAATCCCGCTCATTAGCCTCCGCCATCCAAGCTCAGGCCAACTCCACCCTCCTGCATCCCAAAGCACTTAAAAGCGTTTCTCCCTTGGAAGTCTCAGGACAAGGGAGATCCAAACATCCCAGCGATCCCAGTTCACCCCCAAGCTGCTGCTGGAGGTGTTTGGGGTCCCAGGGTCACTGGGCCTGACTGCTGGTTCTCAGGTCCTCCCGCCACCCTTAGGAGCTGGCTTTCCCACCTGGCCAGAAGCGTGGGCCCAGACCCCTTGGGCTGGGACCAGTTAAGATGACTCACTAAAGGGTGTGGGAGATTCTGGGCAGAACACCCAGGGGCCTGCACCCTCCTCCAGTCCACACAAGAACTTCTGGGGACAATGCCCAAACTCCCATCCCTCAACTAAAGGGAGGTTGTCTCCCCCAACTTCCACAGTGGGGTTGGGGGACCTGCGGGGGAGGCAGGTTTCAAGCCCCAGACTTTGAACTTGGAAACCCTAGTCCCAAAGCTTGTTCCTGAAAGGTCTTCTGAAAAGGGTTAGGAGGGAGGGGGGTTTGAGGATGGCTTCTTCAGTCTGTCCCATCCCAAAGTATAAAATCAGGGAGGGGGAAACATCCTGGGCAGCTGGGCAAAGAGGCAGGTGGCACTGGAAAGCCTGAGGTCTGGGTTCATTTCCGGTCTCTGCTCAGAGCCCAAATCTTCCCTCTCCCTTAGCCTCAGGACCCAATCCTGTGGTTCCAGGCCCCTCCCCATCCCAATATTCAGGATTCCCAGGCAGCTTCCCACACCCCATCCCCCACGCTCTTTTGCACGTGCTAACCGGCTTATATCCCGCAAAAGCCACAGACACCACTGCAGTGGAGGGGTGGGAAGATTCCCTACAACAGCCCTTCTAGGCAGGCTGGGGAGGGAGTGGGAGATTGGGATGAAGAGGAAGAGGATGGAAGAGAAGAGGGCGGAGGAGGAGGCAGAGACCGCAGGAGGGCCTGAGATGCAGGAAGCAGCTGGGAGTGGGGGGAGGCTTTGTGCCTGAGTTGTTCTCTGGGTCCTAGGGTCCACACTGTTCGTCATTTCCTGGGATCTGTGGAGTGAAGCTTTGCATCTGGACGTGTGACGGTCTAGGGGGTGGACCTTAACTCCCAGCCCTGGCAGCTGGGGATGAGTCGGGGGCAGCCCCAGGCTCCTTGCCGTGTATCATATGGGGGTTGGGGAGAGCATCACAACAGCTTTCTGGGTTGCCAGGGCAGGGGATGGGTAGGTCACTACCATCTTTCCCCCTGCCTCCCTAACACACGCTTGCACACAGTGGCCAGGAGCCTTTAGATCAGAGACCCAACTTAGAGCTCTCACTGATGAAACTTTGGCCCCAGGCCTCCAGAATTCCTCCTCCCAAACTCCTTCTTCCTGTTTAAGAGGCAAGGGTGCCCAGGCAGGGGCTTGAGGACAGGGATCCCACCCCTTCCCTTGCAGCCTGGCTGGAGAGCGGGCTGGTGACAGGAAACCCCCTTTCAAACTGCCAAAGGGCAAAGGCCTGCTTTGGGCTGCCACCTGGGGGATGAGGACCATTTCCTTTCTCTGTTCTCCTTCGTCCTCAACCACAAGGCCAGCAACCCTGGGCTAAGCTTTCACACCCTAGAAGATTGCAAAAGGTTCTCCACGAGAAATTGCTAAAATGCAGATCCCTGGGCCGGCCTCTGAGATTCTGCTTCCCAAAGTTTGGAGGAGGGCCCAGAAATCTGAATTTAAAAAATTTTCAAGTGCCCAGCGATTTTGATGCTGAGGGTCTTGAACCACAATAGGGAACTCCGAAGGTCTTGAAGGCAACCATCCTTTGCCCCGCCCCACTAATCTCCCTTCCCATTTGGGGAGGAGAGGGGCCCACACCGAGACCACTGGGGCTGGATTGCCTCCCCCAATATTTGGTGGGGCTCAGCTTTTGTGGGTTATGATAAGCCACAGTCAGAGATTGGGATGGAAGGGCTGAAGAGGGCAGCCCAGGACCGGGGGTCAGCGTCAGGCGGTCGGAGAGGGACGGGTAGGGGAGGGGATCCATTGGGGAGGAGGGGAAGGGGAGGGCTCACAGACTCCGGCCCCGGAAATCCGATCCCTTTAGGACCCAGAGGTGCCAGTCCCCCAGCGGCGGCGGCGAGAAGGGCAGCCGCTCGGTGTCGGGCAGCCGCCGCTCCGGCAGAGCCAGAGAAAGACCGAGGCTCGGGGCGCGGGGGGGAGGGAGGGAGGGAGGGTGGCGCGGCGGCGGAGCGGCCCGGGCCGGCCGAGCAGCCATGGGCGCCGGGGTGCCCGGCCCCCCGAGAGCCGAGGCCCCCGGCCAGGGTGGGGGACGCCCGGGCTGCCAGCCCCGCTGACACCGCCTCGGACGATGTGAGCCGGCGCCTCCGCCGCTGCTTCGCGGGCAGGGCGCGCGGTCCCACCGGCCCCGGCCGCCGCTTCTCTAATTTGGGTGGGGGCGACCGTAGCAGGCCGCTCGGGCTCTGAAAGGGGGACTGGCTGTCTGTGGCAGCTGGATTGGAGGAGGCGACCCACACAGGGCGCTCGGAGATTTTTTTTTCCTTTTTTTTTTTTTTTTTTTAAAGCGGGGTTAACTGTTTTTGGCAGCTTGGTTTGGGGGGAGCCTAAAAAAGGCCTTCCGGGGTTTCTTTTCTCGGGGGGGAGGGGGCGGTGGTCCCGACTTGGCCAGCCGCCTGTTGGAGGGGGGGAGCGGGAAGCGAGGGGATGCGCCCCCGTCTCCCCCCACCATGATGAAGACGGAGCCGCGGGGGCCCGGGGGTCCCCTCCGGAGCGCCTCCCCGCACCGCAGCGCCTACGAGGCGGGCATCCAGGCGCTGAAGCCGCCCGACGCGCCCGGGCCCGACGAGGCGCCCAAGGCGGCCCACCACAAGAAATATGGCTCCAACGTCCACCGCATCAAAAGTATGTTCCTGCAGATGGGCACGACGGCGGGGCCGCCGGGCGAGGCAGGCGGCGGCGCGGGCCCCACCGAGGCCCTGCGGGCGCCCGAGCGCGGCGTCCGACTGTCGCTGCCGCGGGCTAGCAGCCTGAACGAGAACGTGGACCACAGCGCCCTGCTCAAGCTGGGCACCAGCGTGTCGGAGCGCGTGAGCCGCTTCGACTCCAAGCCCGCGCCCTCGGCGCAGCCCGCGCCGCCGCCGCACCCGCCGTCCCGGCTGCAGGAGACGCGGAAGCTGTTCGAACGGAGCGTCCCGGCTGCCTCGGGCGGCGACAAGGAGGCCGCGGCGCGGCGGCTGCTGAGGCAGGAGCGCGCCGGCCTGCAGGACCGGAAGCTGGACGTCGTGGTGCGCTTCAATGGCAGCACCGAGGCGCTGGACAAGCTGGACGCCGACGCCGTGTCGCCGACGGTCAGCCAGCTCAGCGCCGTCTTCGAGAAGGCCGACTCGAGGACCGGCCTCCACCGTGGGCCCGGGCTCCCCAGGGCCGCGGCCGCCGGGGCTCCCCAGGTCAACTCGAAGCTGGTCAGTAAGCGGTCCCGGGTGTTCCAGCCGCCGCCGCCACCGCCGCCGCCCGCGCCGTCGGGGGATGCGCCGGCCGAGAAGGAACGCGGCCCCGGAGGGCAGCAGCCTCCGCAGCACCGAGTGGCCCCTGCCCGGCCGCCCCCCAAACCCCGGGAGGTGCGCAAGATTAAGCCGGTGGAGGTGGAGGAGAGCGGGGAGTCGGAGGCCGAGGCGGCACCCGGGGAGGTGATTCAGGCGGAGGTGACGGTCCACGCGGCCCTGGAGAATGGCAGCGCCTTGGCAACCACGGCCAGCCCCGCGCCAGAGGAACAGAAGGCCCAGGCGGCCCCCGAGGAGGCCACGGCGACCGTGGCGGCGCCTGAGAGAGGGGTGGGCAACGGCCGGGCCCCGGACGTGGCCCCCGAGGAGGCGGATGAGTCCAAGAAGGAGGACTTTTCGGAGGCGGACTTGGTGGACGTGAGCGCCTACAGTGGGCTGGGGGAGGACTCTGGGGGCAGTGCCCTGGAGGAGGACGAGGAAGAAGACGAGGAGGATGGGGAGCCCCCCTACGAGCCCGAGTCCGGGTGCGTGGAGATCCCGGGGCTCTCGGAGGAGGAGGACCCGGCCCCGAGCCGGAAGATCCATTTCAGCACGGCGCCCATCCAAGTAAGTGAGCCCCCCTCCCTGCCCCCGCGCCGCCCCCGCACCGCCCCTGCCACGTGCACGCCGTCGCCCCCGCCTCGCCAGCCGGGTTTGGCAGGCTGAGTCAGCCCCTGCCACCCAGCCCCCTTCCCAGAAGTTACCACCCCGAGGGGGGCGTGGGGGAGTTCCAGCTGTTTGTCAGAGGGGGACGATTTTCAGGCCCGAGACAGGGTGGCCTGCCCCGACCTGTCCTCAGGTTCCTCTGCCTGCTGCCTCGCCCGCCCGGTCTCTGCCGCACCCGCATCCCGGGACACCTGCTTCCCCTTCCTCTCCCAGGCTCTCTTCCTCCGGAGGCTGGGGCTTGGGTGGTGGGAAGGTGTGTGTCTGTGTGTGTGTCCTCAGGAGACCCTCCCCACATTGATCCTTACTCCCCTGGGGGGGGGTGGGGAGAGGTGGGGGAGCTTAGGAACACCACCCCCTGTGTTTCCCCTGTAGAGGAGGGAGGAGCCAAGAACTTCCTAAAACGAAGGTGTAGGGGACCGCAAGCCTCCTCCATCCTGTCTGTAGCCCCCACCCCAAGTTTGCAGAAGTGAAAGAGGGAAGCAGATCTTTGAGGGTGAGCTGAGCTGGGGCCATGTGACTGGGGGTGGGGGAGAGACCTGGCACTGGGGCCTTGTCCCCTGGGGTCTATGCTGGGCCAGCTGGGGAGGTGGAGGTGTTGGGTTCCACAGGCGCCTGGCCTGGCCCATGAGGGGGCTGGGCCTCCGGCAGGGCACCAGAGAGGGGGGTGGGGCTGGGAAAGCCCCCAGGATGCCTGGCAGCTGCCCACATGCCCACATGCCTTTGCTCTTGGCTGCTGGGTACGTCCTGGGTAGGACCTCCCAGGGCCTTGGTGAACTCTCAAGTGCTCTTGCCACGTTCTCTGGGTGCCCTGAAAGATGGATGGGAGCTGCCCCCTTTGGGGGTCTCCGTTCCCCCATCCCCACCGCCAGTCTTAGCGATTAGTCTGTGGCTTGTGCCAGTCAGTGCCCCGAGATCCTCCCAACAGTGCTGATGCGGGGGGTGGGGACATCCTCGGGAAGAATTAAGAGCCCTAGGTCACCCCTGCTTCCTGCTACCCTCCAATCTTGGCTGGCACATCCAGCCTGGATGGCCCTTTCTCAGTGCCCCAGGCTCAGCTGTGCCCAGCACCGGCTCGGCTGCACGGGGTTGTCCAGGCCCCAAACTCTCCTAGGCCTGGACCCTGCCTTTATCCCTCCCCAGCCAAGCCCTCGTCTGTTTGCTCAAAGTTTCCGTAACTGCTTCTGGACACAGACGCTGCCCATGGTTCCTCCCAGCCCTCCTAGAATATGGGCAGCTGCCCCGCTCCCCGCCCCCACCCCAGCAGAGGCCTGAAAAGGTGCTACTCCTGCTAGGCCAGCACTCCCCCTTCTGGGGCTGCGACCTTACAAGTCCTTTCTCCGCCCTCCCTGTCCTGAGGCCAAGGAACCCTGATGGAATGGAGGGTGAGGGTGTTTCCTGGGGCCTGAGGAGGAGGCGGGGACCGCTGAGGGAGTCAGGACGCACCCCCCTCGCCCCAACCACCACCACCATCACCAGCTCTCTGAGCGGCCTGATCAGAGATGGAGTTTGGTCTTTCAGTCCTGGGCCTCTGACTGTCTATATTTGACACCTTACCCTGATTTTTGGGTAAAAAATAGCACATGATTTGGAGCACTGCTCCCCAAGTCCCTGGTGACTATCGCTCACAGGAGCGTGGGAGCCAGTGGTCTGCGGTGCCGCCTTGGTGTGTCTGACTTCTGACCTTGCTGGGGATTTCCCCCTCCCCACCCTGGACAGTGGGTCCCCGTTGTTCCCCCTTCCGGCCCCAGCCCCGGCCCCACGTTGACACTGATTCCTGGGTCTGGTGCCCTGCGGATGACCCAGTTGTGGCCTTTATGGAGGCTTCTGCTGAGGACAGAGAGCCCAATTCCATGTTGTCACTTGGGGCAGGGGACTGGGCCCAAGCCGCTGATAGGCTGGGCACATCACAGTGGGCAACGTGAGGGGGCCATCTGGGGCCTCTGAGCCCGAGGCCTGGGCTTCCTGCAGGGGGCAGGGTTTGATCAGCTGAGAAGAGAGGGCTGGGCAAAGCCCAGGGCAGTCTGGGAGGGTATTTTGGAGGTCACAGTGTGTCTGCTGGCTGGTGCACACACATCGGGGAAGGGTTTGGTTGACACAGACCACCAGATGCAAAAGCGGGCCAAAGCCGGTTTGCCAGGCCCAGGACCTAAGTGCGAGGGGGACAGAGTCACAGGTGACCCAGCCACCAGGGCCCAGCTGGGTGCAGTCTCACCCTGCCCCGCCACTGGCTGACCCAGGTGACCTTGGCAGCAAACCTGGCATCTTCTACTGTGTGCAGACTGGGTGACCTCTCCCACCGGGGGGCACGGAGGCCGATGGCCAGATGTCAGGAGGACAGTCCGACCCCTGCCTGGCGGATGAGGAGCTCTCAGGGCCCGAGCTCGGATTTCTCTGATGTCGTGAAATTGAGGGCAGTGAGGGAAGTGACTACGCAGGCCCTTCCTAGCTGCACTTCTCATCCCGTGAAAGCCCACCGTGGGAGCAAGGCTCTGATGGGGGGGACTGGAGGATGACATCGAGTGAGCCCAGACAAAGGCTGGGACACAAGTCTGCTGCCTGCCAGGGTGCCCACGGGCCTGCTCCTGGAGGACAGGGGGCCCCGGCAGGGGTCTCAGGGGACACGGTGCTCCACTCCAGCTGCTCAGGCCTCAGGCGCCACCATCTGATAGAGCTGCCCCCCCCTTCCTCACCTCCGCTTGGCTCCAAGTGGTGCCAACCTGTCGCCGCAGGCAGCGAAGCATGAACATGTCGTGGGACCCCAAATGGCACTCATTAACCTCCTACTGGGGGTACCCCCGCCTGGACCCAGAATTAGGCACTCCCACGGAGCCCCTGCCCTAGCCTCTCTGTTCTCCGGAGGGGGGTCGGAATTCCTTGTCTCACTGAGACCCAGGCAGGGAACAGCAGAGGGACACAGGGGACAACGCGGTAGGGCTGGCCTCGGGGCCCCCACACAGGCTGGGTTCACTGGGGACAAAGTCGGAGAGGCTGCCAGCTCCCTGAGCTTGCTTTCACCAGGGTCCCTGGCCTCTGGCCTGGGCCTTCTGGTGCACTGGGGATAAGGGGCACACCTCAGAGCTGCTTCTCTGGAGGGAAACTGAGGCCTGGCCGTGCAGGCAAGGCCACGTGGGTCTGGCATTCTGCCCCATCCACGTCCTGCACCTCAAGTGGAGGGCTGCCCCTTTCTCCAGGGGGATGGAGGTGATCATCACCTTCCTGCTTCCCTCCCCCACCCCGGCCTCAACTTCAGGTTCAGGTCAGGTGGTCCCTGGGTGCCCCTCTGTCTTCCTCTGTTCGTCTCTGTCCTCCTTCCTCCACTGTCCCCGCGTCTCACACCTGCTCCCCCCTCTCTCCCCATCTGGCATGCTCCAGGATCTTCTCTATTCTTACCCCCCTCCTCCTCTGCCCTCCTGCTCCTGCTCAGCCTGTTCTTTCCACTCTTCTGCCGGCTGCGTCCGCCCCTGTCTGGCTCTCTGGGTCCCCGTGTCTCCTTCTGCCCTAGTCTGTTGGTCTGTCTTGGACCTGGGGATCTGGCTTCCTGAGTCGGCTGGTTTCTCGAGGATTGCCCTTCCTTTCTTTCTATGGCAGCCGCGCTCACACCAGTTGGGGCCGTGGGAGAGAATAATGGTGTGGACGGGGCAACTGTGTCCCTTTCTCCATTGCCCCGCGGGCTCGAGCACCAGAAGGGGCTGCCGTCGGAGCTGGGGTCACGTTGGGGCCCGGGGAGGCCTGCGGCAGGAGAGGAATGCCGAGCGGCGCCGGGCACCTGCCGTGGCGGCCCTTGGGCCCCAGCGCGGCCCCTGCCTCTGACGAGCGGCCCTCTGCAGGTGTTCAGCACTTACTCCAACGAGGACTACGACCGGCGCAACGAGGACGTGGACCCCATGGCCGCCTCCGCCGAGTATGAGCTGGAGAAGCGGGTGGAGAGGCTGGAGCTGTTCCCCGTGGAGCTGGAGAAGGGTGAGAGGCTGGGGGAGGCGCAGGGGGGAGGCTCGGGGCTATGCTCTCTGGCGCCTGCCCTGCCCTGGGCCCCTGTCAGCGCCCCCAGCCACACAGGCTCCAGCAGCCAGAGCCCCCACCCCCGCCCCGGGGGTGCCAGGTCCCCAGGGCCACGCGGCGAGGGAGCGGTCACGGCGCACTGTGTCCTTGCGCGCTGCAGGAGGTGCTGGGCAGGAACGGGAGGGGCCGCTACGACAGCACGTGGACTCGGGTCACTGGGATCCCCACGCAAGTCATGCTTGCGTTGAGCTCTGAAGACGGGAATTCGGGGGAGTGTGCGGGAAAGAGAGGAGGGGCTTGGCTAGATTTCGATCACCAGGGCAGGAAGGGGACGCAGGGCCTCACAGACCACGTGGAGGACGCCGTCTGTTTTCTCAGATGGACAGGAAACCACGGCAAGGCGTGGGAAAGGGATTCGAGAAAGACCACGTCAGGTCGTGCTATGGGGAGAAGGGTCGTAAGTGGATGGAGAGAGCCTGCGGGAGTGTGGACGAGATGCTGGCCGTGTGGGAAGCGGGTGTGCTCGAGGGAGCCTTGGGAGGTAGAATCTGCGGGAGCTGGTGGTTTTTCGGCTCTGGCCAAGCCGGTGAGGGGGAGGGAGGAATCCAGGTGACTCCAGGTGACTCCGAGGCCCCAGGAGGGAGTGGCAGACGGGAAGAGCCTGTTTGGGGGGGAAGATAAGAGTTTGGATGTCAGAGCCCATGAGACAGGAGGGGACAGCTGTGGAGAGGAGAGCAGGAGGGGTCACGGAGACTCCGTGGATGAGTCTGCGTGGAGAAGAACCCCATCGTGTCCACCCCCACGCCATTCTGCCCCTCTGTACCCCTCATCTGTATATACAGTAGTCTCTGCCCCCCACCCCCCACCCGCCCAGGCCACCCTCGGCACGCCCTGCTGCTCATCGGTTCTCGAGAGGGGGAAAGGGCAGGGGGCGACCCGGGAGCTTCCCAGTTGGCTTGGCAAAGACGGGGTGGACAGGACGGTGTCCCTTCCCCAGTCGTGGACCTCTCCTAAGCATGGGGACCGCTGCTTGAGGTCAGGCCGTGCCCTGGGGTGAGGTGGGGAGTGGGGGGGCTCTCACTCTGTCCCCCGCGAGCCCTGGCTGGGATGCCTCACCTCACCACCCCCTCCCAACACCCGCCTGTCTTGACTTTCTGCTCCACAGACTCTGAGGGCCTGGGCATCAGCATCATTGGCATGGGGGCCGGGGCGGACATGGGCCTGGAGAAGCTGGGCATCTTCGTGAAGACGGTGACCGAGGGCGGTGCGGCCCACCGGGACGGCAGGTACCCCCTCCCCCACCCGCCGTCCACCGTCTGTGTGGGGCTGAGGTGTGGGTGGAGCCTTCCTGTGCCAGGTGCTGGTGGGTGGGGGGGTACAGCAGCAAACAAACCCTACGGGACCCCTGCCCTCAAGGCGCTTACGTTCTGTTGGGGGGTGGGGAGGGGGCTGCACGGAGGCGTCGTATGCCCTGGCTTTGGGCGTGTGTGGGCTGTGGGAGGGACAGCACGGCCACGGAGCGGGTTCCTGGTGGATACATCTGAGCTTTTTTTTCTTTTTGACTTAGCAAATACTGAGTCGCTGGCTCTGTGGTGGGGCTGGAGGCAGGCCCTGGGGAGTCAGTGACGACTTCCCTCGCCCTCGGGGAGCTCATGTGCTTGGTGAGGCAGACAGACATCCACGTGGACACATAGAAAATGTGGGAAAAGTAGGGGGGGGGGCGTGAAGGCATAAAAAGCAGGACTTGCTGTCTCTGGATAGCAGGGAAGGCTTCCTGGAGGAAGCGATGTTGGCCCTAAGGCCTAAGGATGAGCAGGACGCAGTTAGGCTGAGGGAGTAGAATGTGTAAAAGGTTCCAGGAAGGGGACTGAAAGCAGGCAGGCATGGCTGGAGCCTCGAGAGCAAGGGGGGTCTGGGCGTGTGGCGTGCCGGATGGGGAGGCTGCTCCTTGCGTGTGCGCATGTGTGAGCATGTGGATCTGTGTCTGGCCTCTGAGGCTGGAGGAGTCAGAAGGTTCCAGGATGGCCTCCTGGAGCCCTGGGCAGCCCAGCGACCCCTCCGTGGGCCACTCCACTGCATATGTGTCACAGGGGGGAAGGGGGAAGGGCTTTGGGGATCCCCAGGGTTAGTGTAAGTTGGCAGTTGGTATCAGGGGTGCCTTGTGATGGCACCTCCAAACCCAGACCCCCTCCATATGACAGAGACGAGTGGGTGTCCCTTTGGGGCTGGGTGACTTTGGGGTCATGTTGCTAGAGCTTCTGCCTGCTGTGGCCCAGGTGGCGTGAGGGGCACATGGGGAGTGTGTGCACATGGGACAGAGTACCTGCACGCGGGGCTTGAGCGGTGAGGCCTCTCACAACAGGCCATTCCCTCCACTTCCGCAGAGGAGCCCCGAGAGAAGGCCTGGAGCTCGTGGGGCGGGGGGGCGTGGAGGAAGGAGATGGCCGGGGGTCCTGCCATCCCCCATCTCTCTCCTTCTGGGCTGGAGAACCGGGGCTTCTGCTGCCACACCTAGCACATGGTGGGGGCTGCACCCCCGTCTCAGGGTGCATCGAGCACAAGAGTGTGCCACGGGGCTCTCAGGCATTTGGGAGAAAATCTGCAGACCCGTAAGAGGACCGTGTGTCACCTGTGCTTTGGATGTGCGTGGTGGCCGTGAACTCTGTGGGCGTCACACTGCTCTGTGACAAGGGGGGAGGGGACAAGGGTGTGATTATCACGGGAAGCATGCTTGGTCCGGCCCGCCTGTGTCGGATTTGCTTGCCCAGGTCTCACTGCCCAGTTGTGGGTCTGGTGGATCCCTGACCCTCCGGCCCCGTGTACTTTGTGCCAGTAGACAGAGTACCAGGACCCAGTGGGGACTGAGCCTCAGCTTTCTGACGGAGGAGACCGTTGCTCCCTCCGCTCCCGATCCCATGGCAGCCCCCCCTAACCAGTGCGGCCTCTCCCAGGATCCAGGTGAACGATCTCCTGGTGGAGGTGGATGGCACGAGTCTCGTTGGAGTCACCCAGAGCTTCGCGGCCTCCGTGCTCCGGAACACCAAGGGTCGCGTGCGGTAAGGGCCGGCAGGGCCCGGCTGGGTGGGGAGTGGGAGCCGACCGGAGGCCTGGCCCTCATCCTGCCCCCCTGCCCGCCTGCCCACACCCACGCAAGGTTCTGGGTGGCCTACCTCGTAGAGCAGCTTCCGCGGCCTCCCTGCCTGAAGGAACGGCCGTGCCTGCAGCCCCACCGCACGCCCGCTGTCCTCTCCAAGCCCCCGAGCGCCGCTGGCCACCGGCGCTCAGGCTTCGAGGCCCGTGGTCGGCTGCGCCTCCAGATTGGCCCCCTTCCCCTGCCTGCCCATGACCCGCTCACTGGAGAACCGAGATGTGCAGGGAGAATGCCATCCAAATCGGGGTCCCCCCACCAGGCACTTCGTGCTTCCCTCCTCACCAGCTGTGTAGTCCTGGGAGGACTGCCCCCCACTCCCCGGGGCCTGTCAACGGAGGGAACTGGGTTTGAGGCTCCTTCTGTCCCTGTCTGGCGTAAAACTCAGGGACCACTCCCTGCCCTCTCCAGGAGGGGCACTACCCCCAGGAAAGGGTGGTGGGGAGAAACAGGATGTGGGTGGCCACGGAGAGGAGGGGCTAGCGCCTGGAAGTTCCACTATTTCCTCTCCATCCTAATCTCCGCTCGCCATCATCCCGCCCCTTCCTGAAGCCTGGGGGCTCGGAGTGCCCCCGGGACTCCCCTCCACAGTCCCAGGGCAGGGGAATGGGGCAGCAGGCTGCTGGGATGGGTCGGCTGCCCCATCCCCTGCCTTGTTTTCTGCCCTGTGGTGGAGGGAGAGCCCCCGGCCCCCCGGCAGCCCCCTGAGCTCCTATCCCCTGCAGCCCGGCACGGGGTTTGGCTGACATCGCCCCTCCCCCAAAACTGGCTGTGAGGGTTAGTGGGCCTTCTGGCTGTGCAGGGAAGGAAACCCAAGAAGGGCCCCCAGCTCCCGCATTCATTATTAACACTCCACAGCCTCTGGACTCAGCCCTCTCATTTCCCCTCCCTTGGGAGGGTCTGGGTGTGGAGAGGGGAGCACCGGCCAGGGAGGAGGATGGTGTCACCCAGCTAAAGACAGAGGCAGGGGGATGACGCTCGTGCCCCTGCAGGTTTATGATTGGCCGGGAGCGGCCAGGTGAGCAGAGCGAGGTGGCCCAGCTAATTCAGCAGACTCTGGAACAGGAGCGATGGCAGCGGGAGATGATGGAGCAGAGATATGCCCAGTATGGGGAGGACGACGAGGAGGTAGGGACTCCTGCACTGGCCGGCAGCATCATCGCCCCCTGGTGGCCGTATGGAGCATTACACCCATCCTCTGCCAGGAGGCCAGGGCACCTTGCCCTATCCTGGGGGAGTCCCCAGACTGAGGGAGGAGACGCAGACCCTTCCTTCAAAAAACCCTCAGTCTGATGGAGGAGTAATACTCTGTCTTCAGAGAGCCTTCCTGCTCCTACAAGGAAAGCACGGTTCCCTCAAAGAGTCCCTGCTCTGAGGGGAGGGCATAGCCTCTACCCTAGGGGGACCTAATCTGAGGAAGGAGGCAGCTCCAGACCTCAGGGGACCCACAGTGTGAGGGGAAAAACACAGGCTCTTTCTTCAGGGCTCCCAGTCTCTTGGGGGAACTACCTGTGCCTTCAGGGGACTCCCCGGACTGTTGGGGGAAGACACACACCACGCCCCCGGTGTGGCCCCAGCCTGATGGGGGAGGCGTGACCCACAGCCCTGGGTAGCGCCCAGTCTGACGCGGACGGACTGTGGCCAGTCTAAGCCCTGCTCGTCAGCTCAGGGAGGCTGAGGTGGGCAGGGCGCACAGCCTCCGCGCTCCCTTCGCAGACGGGAGAATATGCCACCGACGAGGATGAGGAGCTGAGCCCCACGTTCCCGGGTGGCGAGATGGCCATCGAGGTGTTCGAGCTGGCGGAAAACGAGGATGCCTTGTCCCCTGTGGACATGGAGCCCGAGAAGCTGGTGCACAAGTTCAAGGAGGTGGGAAGAGGGGGTCCCTGGGGTGGCAGAGGGCAGAGGCAGGCCATGAGCCAGCCAGAGCCGAGCGCCCACCTCTCTGCCCCCGCAGCTCCAGATCAAGCACGCAGTGACTGAGGCAGAGATCCAGCAGCTGAAAAGGAAGGTAAGAATGTGGCGGGGGGAGGGGGGAATGAGGGCTGGGGGGATACCCCCCTGGCCTCACCCCTGCAGACACTGGCACTTGTGGGTCACCCACAGGCAGACACAGTGTTAAAAGCTGGAGCTCTGGACCTCTGTGTGCCACCATCTGCTTGCTGCTCTGGGCCTCAGTCTCCTCCCCCGTAGAATGGGATAGTAACAGTACGTTTCGTTGTGAGGATTAAGTGAAATAAGGCCTGTGAAACCCTTAGCACAGCACCTGGTTCGTGAAAGGTGCTGAATAAGAAGTCGAGCTATCAGCTACTAGACCGAGGGACACCAGGTCACCGTAGATGTTCTCCCCTTCTGGCTGTCCCACACTCGTCCTCTACAAGCAGGCCCAGCAATCAGTGTAAGCTACCCAGATACACACACTGACCCATGTGAGCCCGGACCCCAGGCCTACTCGCCAGGATGTCTGGAGACACCCGCTCCATGTCACATGGACACAGCGGACCCAGGCCTCATGTGACACGATACCCAGGGGCAGCAGCCCGGACATGCAGAGACGTAGACTGCTTTGTCTGTTGGCTGCGAGACACAGGGGCACAGCCGTCTCTCAGGAAGAGTGTCACAGGCCTTGTGCATTCACGAGGAGGGGCCGGTGCCGATGCTCCCAGATGGGGACGCTCCTGACACACACAAACACGGGTATGCACTACACACTAACACCAACTGGAAGCACGTTGGGGGCCAGTACGCTAGCCGGCATACTCATCCGCACACTTCCTGTTACAGCCTGCATTGGGCCCCTGCTGGGCCTGGATACGGGGCGTCCCCACTGCCGCCGGGCTTCCGGTGTGGCGGGGACAGACGGCTCATGGGGGCCATGCAGCCACGGCACACCCACCACACATGGAGAGAGGAGAGGTCACAGCTGAGCCTTGGGAGGGGGGCAGGCAGGGTTTAGTGACTGAGGCCGAGGAAGGGCAGCCGCGCCCTCGGGGGCGAGAGGCTGAGCCTGGAGGAGGCCCGCTGGTTGAGGCAGCCATTCCCCTGGGGACCAGATGGGGGCTGCGGCTGGCGGGGTCCCGACTCCCCACAAAGGACACTGGCCTTGGTCCCGCACACAGAGGCCCTGGCGGTGGCCTGGGGGGAATGGTGGCCGGGGTTGCCCAGAGCACAGGCGGTGGGTACAGAGAGGAAGGGCGGGTGGGAGCTGGTTTCTGAGGTCGAGATGATAGGCCACACTGTAGCACACCTGCCGAGTGCCCCGCAGCGCTCCCATCCCTGCAGGGCGCAGAAGCCGATTTGATCTCGGCCCTCGTGCAGCTTGGTGTGCACGCGGCTGTCCGGACTGTTATCAGCGGACACGGGGCTCTGCAGGAGAGCGCAGGGCTGCTGAGCTCCCAGAGCGGGGGGAGTCTGATCCAGCCAGGGGTGTGTGTGTGGAATGGGATGCTGCTGGAGGGCATCACAGGAGACTTCTCTGGGGAAGTGATACACTGAGCAGGGAGCGGAGGGGTGAGCTAGTGGGAACTAATGGGGCATGGGGCGGGGAGGGGGGACGGTGGGGACATTCCGGGCAGAGGGAATGGCACAGGCAAAGGCCCTGTGGCCAGAGGGAACGGGGCAGTTCTGAGGGTCTGGGAGAAGGCCTGTGTGGCTGGGGCACAGACAGCAACTGGCATTTGCAGCCCGTGAGGTTGGAGGGACAGGCAGGGGCTTGAGGCTGAGTGCCAGTGTGGCAGTGAGATCGTGGAAAGGAGGACTAGGTTTGTGCAGGTGGGGTTGGGTTTGGTGCATGGTGCCTGTGAGGAGCTGGGGGACGAGGGAGAGGAGCCAGGATTGTTGAGGAAGAAACAGAGACAGGGACTGGTCAGCCGGGCCAGAGCTGCAGAGGGGACAGAGGGCGATGGGGACCCTCCCCTGGCCTGCTCTTTCACATCTACTGTCTTCCTGGAGCCTCATGAGTTTGGGAAGGCAGGGATCGGTCCCATTTCATGGATGGGAGGACCGAGGCATAGGACAGAAGTTGCCTTGCCCCAGGTCACAGAGTGAGGCAGTGACCAACCTGGGCCTCTTGCCTGCTAGGAGCGTCGTACAGTGTGGGGGCCCTGGCTGGGGGCTCTGCGGCTGAGCCCCCACTTCTTCCCCCTCCAGCTTTTACTTCTCAGGCTCAGCCAAGGGGAGTTAGCAGTTGGGGGGCAGTGGGCTCCCCATCCGTGGGAGTCATCCAGAGGCCGGCCCCGGTGCCGGGATGGGGGCGCTCCTCAGCTCCCTGTGGCCCCCGCCAGTCCATGGCCCCTCCTTCCTCCCTCAGCTGCAGAGCCTAGAGCAGGAGAAGGGGCGGTGGCGCGTGGAGAAGGCCCAGCTGGAGCAGAGCGTGGAGGAGAACAAGGAGCGCATGGAGAAGCTGGAGGGCTACTGGGGCGAGGCCCAGAGCCTGTGCCAAGCTGTGGACGAGCACCTGCGGGAGACGCAGGCCCAGTACCAGGCCCTGGAGCGCAAGTATAGCAAGGCCAAGCGCCTCATCAAGGACTACCAGCAGAAGTACGTGGTCAGGGGGCTGGGAGCGGGGGTCCTGGCCCCGGGAGGACTGAGGCCGCTAGTGGCAGCCCCTCCCCATCCCCAGCTGAGTTAGGGAGGGAAGGAGCCCAGAAGTTGGAGGGCCCCATGGGAGGGGGCGGTACCTGGGCCCAGAATGCCAGCACCGGACCCAGCACAGTCAGGCCCCGGAGGCTTTGGGAAGAGCTGGGGCCTCCCGACTTAAGGGAGAGGGACAGAGCTACCCAGGTGGGGCTGAGGACAGGGCCGAGGATCCTGAGACTCCTTGGATGGAAGTCAGACTCTACACCATTACCCACGGTCTGTCCCCTGCTGATCCCTAGGGAGATCGAGTTTCTGAAAAAGGAGACCGCACAGCGCCGGGTTCTGGAAGAGTCGGAGCTGGCTAGGAAGGAGGAGATGGACAAGCTCCTGGACAAGGTAGGCCCAGGGTGCTCCAGGGGCAGGGGCCTATAGAGGGGGCAGCCCGTAAGCCCCCCGTTAGTCCCCTCTCTGCAGATCCTGGAGGGAGAGAGGGAGTCATGGTGCTGGCTCAGGGTCATGTCCCCATTAGGGGGTCAGAAGGGGCAGGGCCCCTGCCTGGTATCCAGGCCTGACCCCCTCTCCCTTTTGTTTGCCAGATCTCAGAACTGGAAGGAAACCTGCAAACACTGAGGAATTCCAATTCTACTTAACAGGAATCATTCCTTGACCGGACAATAATTAATCCCCTCCCGTTGTCCTCCCTCCCCTGTCCTCAATACTTCCCCCCGCCCCCTACCAGCCTGGGGACAGGTGCCCCGACTTCCCCACCCTCCGCCCCACCTCCCCCAGCTTCAGGGACCAGAGGGCCTGGGCAGACAGAGGTGGCTGGAAGGACGGCCTCCTTCTTGCCCTATGGGGCTGAGGCACAGAGGCCAAGGGATGCGAGGGTTGGCCTGGGTGGTGGACGGACACAAGGACCTGCAGACCATACTGCCAGACTTTACAACCTCCAGCCTTTGTCTCTGGACTGGAATGGGGCTGGGGGCTCTCCCAGCATCTTACCACCTGGAGGCTGCTCCCTGCCCACGGGGCTCCTAGATGGCCCCTGGGCCTCTTGACTTGAGATTCTACCTTCTTGGCCCTTTCCCTGTCCCCCATCATTGTGCTGTCTCTGTTGCATTCTGACCCTCCCGCTGGGAGGGACTGCCTCCACACCTCCTCCTATCCTGGTCCCCCCGCAGCCAGGAGGGACAGAGCCCACCCCTGAGCCTGGAGGCTGGGCCTGGCCCTGCACTGATTTCTCATGCCCCCTTCAGGAAAAGGGGAGAGTCCAGGTCACCTGGTCCCCAGCTCCCCCTTTCCTGGGGCAGCAGCCCTCAATTTTTCCTCGTGCCTCCCCACCCCCAGGTGCCAAATAGCCATAACCTCCTCCTCCTCCTGGAACTGTTCTGTGGCCTCTCTGGGCTCCAGGTTTCCTGGCCAAGCCTGGGACGGCCAGGGAGGAGAGGTCAGCTTAGGGGGCCTGGCTACAGAGCCGCTGGTCTTAGGCAAGGGGAACATTTCCCACTGGAGAGCCAGGCCCTGCCCTGCCCAGGGCCACACCTGGAAGCCTTGTACTAACATGGCAAATTCAGCCTCACTCTGCCCACACCCACAATTTTCCAAGGTTTTGACTGGAGGGCAAAATTTTACTACTCCTCATCTTTTTGGAGACCAGGGCTGCCCCGCTGGCAGCCTGCTTTCTAAGTGAAATCTGCTCCGTTTCCCCACTTTAACCCCAAATTGGGGCTTGGACCAAGGGAGGTGAGACCCCCCAGGTGCCCTCCCCTTTCAGGATCCATCTCTCATATTGCCTCTTTCTCCTGCCCTTGCCCCAGACTGGATTTTTGTTCATTTTTTAAAAACAGACAGCCCCCATCACATCCTTTTGGGCTTCTCATCCCCTGTAAATAGACGACGCCATCGATCAGTATTTCTCGGCCCCCTCCCCACCCGCCCCCAGACGTGCCCCCACCCCCTGAAAGAGCTGGCTAAGTACCCGGGCCCACGAACTTCACCCCCTCCGCCGCGGCAGAGGGAGGGGGCGGGGCCAGGGGCGGGGCCGCGGGGCGCTTCCGGTCTCTCGGGCCAGCCCGCCCCTGCCCCGCCCCCCCGCAGGACTGCGTCTCTGTATATACTATATATATGTATGTATTGTTCCCGGTTTTGTACGGACCATGCCCTCTGTCAGGTCGTCCCCATAAAAGCAGCCCCCAGAGCCTCGCTGCCTGGTTTCTTGATTCGTGGGGGGGGGGGTGCGGGGGGAGGTACAGAGTCGGCGGTCGGTGCCCTGAGGTCTCCTGCCGGTGCTGCCTTCACTGTGGGATCCTTCTCATGGGGATCCTATATTCCCGCAAACTCCCTCTTTGTCACCCTTTCCCCCATCAGCACCCATGCTTTTTCATCTATTCGTCTTGGGCAGGGCTGGGGTTTCTAGAGCGTTCCTTAGCCCCATTGCATTTCCTCTTTTTAGGAGGCTTAGGGCAGAGTTCAGAGGATGGGGTAGACATGAGAGGGTAAGGTGCACCGCAGGTCCCTTCCCTGAGAAGTCTAACCTCATGGGGATACGCAGCCTCTACTCCCACAAGGCACCCTGCCTAAGGTACCTGAAGGATTCAGGGTCTCCTGGGGGTGGGAGGGAGGTGACACGTCAGAGCAGTTTTATGCCCGGGGTCCTAGAGAATCTTTCTGTCCTAGAGAATTTAAATAGCCCCAGCCCCCTGCTCTATGCCAGCTCATCTGGTTGCTAACTCACCGGCTCTAATGGAACGGGTCTGGCCGTCCAGATAGATGCCAGGGTCCTCAGGACGAGATTTGGTGAAGTCCCAGAGAGCGGAGAGAGCAGGTGGGGGATAGGGCCAAGGTTCAGGCAGTCCCGGACACCGGCCTGGCCTTGCTCTGCGTGCCGGAGTGTGTTTGTGAGAGAACAGAAGCACAAGGCACTTGTGCTCAGTGACCTGGCCCGCAAGGGGATTCTCACATTCCCTCTTGCCCGAAGGAATGAAGTCCCAACATCAGGCCTCTTCAAGGTCACTCCAGTGTCCCTGACAGCACCTGAGGTGACAGGCCACTACCAGAACTCCAGCTGGCAGTCAGCACCTGAGGCAGCTGCTCCCTTGAGGACGGTTTTGTCACCCAAGTCTCACGTCAAGCCGAATTCAGACTTCCCATTCCTTCCTCTCAAAAATCCTAGTTGTACCCCGCAGGGCCAGAGAGCGGCCATCCAGCCTGCTGCCCCTCGGGGGGCACCTGGAAACCTGGGGATGGTGACCATGCCTCTCAAGGCATCTTCTCCAGGTGCCTCATCCTTGGGACGCTTCTGGGAAGAAAGATCCAGGTCATGGCTCCAGAGACAGAGGCCACTGAGGCCCTGCTCAGGAACCCCAGCCAAGAAATTCCAAGACGTGAAGTGGCCTGACCAACCTGGGTAGGAAGGTGGACGCAGGGCTGTGACGGTTCCTGCTGGTCTGACTGGAGCTGTTTCTAGGGGGAGGTCCTGCTGTCCCCCCTTCTGTCCTGTGTCTCATGTGAGAGGCCCGCACATCGTATGTTCCAAAGGAACGGCCAGGTAGTCCCCCGTGTCTAAGCTCCAGTATGTTGTACGGCGGGGGGTGCTTTGAGTTTCTCAGGCCTAAGATGTGACATGACCATGAGCTATGTCCACATTTGGGGCTATGTCAAGTGCCATGGGCAGGCCCATGGGAGGCTTGTTGCCTCAGCCCCGCCCTGTCACCTGCTCCCTTCTTAGGGGTTTGAGCAGCTTTGCCACAACCCCAACACTTGCCATGGGGCGGCGGGAATCAAATGAGGGGCATTTTCTGAACTCCCCGAAGCTTAAGCATCACTAGGAACAGGGGTCCTCTCACGTCCTGTAGCCTGGAAGACACCCTCCCACCCCACCGTTGCCCCCCCAGCACTGATGTTACACAGCCACGATCTCCCTATTTCCTGCAGGTCTATATAACACCCCCCCACACACACTCAGATCTCACCAGAGGCCTGAAAACCATGTCCTCTTTCAAGACCCCAGACTTAGCCCCATAGGATGTCACCCAGAGTCCCCACCACCTCCCCAGATCTCCGCAGCACTCCATAGCTGCCAGCGAATTCTGAAGACACGCAGAGACCCCTAAACTCCCACAGATATCCTAGGCTACCTTCAGCCCTCAAAGCTTAATAATTCGGTCTTCACCTACAACCCAAAGACCATCCTGGCTCAACACACCACCTGCCACAGCCCCTCCGAGACCTGTGACTGCAGAGAGGCCAGCCGGCCCTTAGGGAACTCTGTCCCTACAGGCGGTACACCTCCCCGCTGAGCTCTGGACCCCTCTATCCAACCTCGCCATTTGCTCTTGAACAAACCACTTTCATTCTTTGAAGTCTCTGTTTCCCCCCCTTCGAACAGGGAGGGGGAGTAATGGAAACAACTAGGTTTATTGTGAGAGTGACATTGACAATCAGGGGAAAGTGCTTAGTACGATGCCTGGCTCCTACGCCATCACTGTAGGGTAGCTTGTTGATTATTACACTGTCTCCCCGGGCTGGCCTGCCACCACCTCCAGCTCGCCACTCCAAGTGTGATCTCATCCCCGCCCCCCTCCCTCCAGGACTCCAGCCTCAAGCCAAGGCCTCCTTCTCCCTCGGTGGCTGGAGGTCCCCAAATCTGGTCAATTTCTTCCATTCTGTACCCTGAATAGTGCTCAGCTTGATCTGCAATATTCACACCTGCTGCCCTCATCTCTCATCAGCCTCACCAAGGCTCTTCCTGCCTCGGGCTGCCCTCTCCAATCCACTCTCCACAGAGGAGCCAAAGAGTTCTCCCTAAAAAGCAAATCTGAGCCCCTCACTCCTCTGCTACTTTCCCCTACGGCTCCCAGGATAAATGGCAAGCATTCCCTCCACCCCCGCGCCTTCGCAGCCTCACTCCTCTTCCTGTCTTGCCCTCCACCCGCCAGCCCCACTAACACTTCTACCCAGTCCTGGCCTGCAGGGTAGCCAACAGCACCTCCACCTGGAAGGCTCCCGGATCACCTCCACCTCCACCCTCGCCCACCCCCAGGCCACGCCGGCGTCCTCCGAGGCGCTGTCTCGGCGCCGCCGAAGCGTCCTCTGTGAACCGGGGCTCAGGGCACTTGAGCTTGTGAGAGCCTCCCCACTGGTCTGTCCCCCCCCTCCCCTGACAACGCCGGGAGCCCCGACTCCTCGGCCCGGGTGGTCCTGTTCCCCGCGATGCCCTCAACCCTTGGCGCACGCGATTGCTGGATGGACGTCCAAAGACTGGACGAGTCGGGAGCCCGCACAGACCTCGCAGACAAGGCGGAAGCCGGGTGGGTCCAGAGGCGGGGCCGCTCCCACCCCCCGGACTTCCGCGGCCGGAGTAGTAGCGGCAACTCGGAATCCCCTCGCCCCGCCGCCGCGCGGGGCCGCCTCCTCCCGCCCCTCCTGCCGCCTCCGCCCCCTCTCCCTCCCTCCCTCCCGCTCTTTGTCTCCGGGCGCCGGCCTCCCCGCCACGCGCCCCCCGAACCGCCCCTTTCCGGGAGACCCCCGCGGACCCCCGAGGACGCGACGCGACTCGCGTCGGCCTGCCCGGCGGGGGGCCTGCGTCCGGCCGCGGGGCCCGGCGGGCGGCGGGGCGGGGAGGTGGTTCCCTCCCTCTCTCCCTCTCCCTCCCCCTCCCTCGCTCACACGCACACACACAAACACGCGCACACACACGCGCGCACACACGCGTACACGCGCGCGCGCACGGAGCATCCTCCCGTCAGGGCTCCGGTCCAGCCCCGCCCGCGCCTCCCGCTCCCCGCAAACCCTCTCCTCCTCTCCCGCTCGCCCCATCCCCTCCGGCTCCCGGACCCTCGGCGCCCGCGCCCGCCCCTCTCCCGGGATGGAGCGGCTCGAGCCCGCCCGCAGCCCCCCGCGGCCGGGGTGACGGCCCCCCGCCCCTCCCCGCCTGGCCCGCGCCCCGAGCACCATGGGCCTGAGGGGCTCCCGCGGCGCCGGACGCTGAAGATGATTGATGCTGGAGGTGAGGACCCCGACGTGGACGGGGAAGCAGAGCCGGGGTCACCGGGGCTCGCGGCGGGACCCTGAGTGGGGTCGGATAGGGCCTTTCTTCCCCATCCCTGGGGGGCCGCGCCGAGCTGGGGTGCTGGGCTGCCGGGGGAGGGGGCGGAGATAGGATTTGTGTCCCTAATCCTCTCCCTCCCGGAGAAATTAATTTTGAAAAACTGGTGTGGGGGGAGGGGGAGAGGGCTTAACTCCTTCCTGCCCGGCGCGGAGTTGGACGGCTGGACGGGAGAGGAACTAGCCGCCCGGCGCCCGACTGAGAGTGCGGTAGGTGCCCCGGTCTCCGCGGCTCCGGGAGCGCGGTCCCATTCGCCGGTCGCCGCATCCTGGGCCTAGGGGAGGGGGCGCCGCTTTCTCCAGCTCCCTACTGCCCGCCTGCCCCCAGCCTCCCCTCCCGGCCTTTCCTTCCCGGTCTTTCCCAGTTGCACTTCTGTCTCGGTCTCTTTCTCCTCTTCCCGGGCCCCCTTCCTCTTCCCTGCCCCGTTGGGGCCCGCCCCTCTCCCTACCACCGCCCCTTGGCTCTCTCCTCCAAGCCCTCCCTGGGGCCTCACTCTGAACCCCGGGAACCCGGCCGGGAGAGCCCGGCCTCTACCACTGCTTTCCCTGCCGCACGCATCTCTTTCCTGCCCTTTCTTCCCTCTCTCTGCAGCTGGGTGGACAGTCTCCACCGAGCTGGCTGCCCCTGTTCCTACTTCCCACTCCCCTCTGGGGCTTGTGCACCCTTTTCTCTTTCTCCTTCCCCGGCTCTCAGGAAGCCTTCCGGGCTCCCAGAGAAGAGTCAAAGGTCATAGGTGTTACTCCTCTGGGGTTGGAAGCTTTGGAAGGAAGGAGTGGCCTGGTAGCCCCGGGTGCCCAGACTGTGTCCAGAGGGACAGGTTCATTTCCACTTGGTGGCAGTTCCTGGTTAAATGTGTGCCCATGAGCGAGTGTGTGTGTGTGTGTGTGTGTGTGTGTGTGTGTAGGAGGATGAAGGTGGGGGGAGTGTTTCCAAAGCTCCGTTTTGGTGAGAGGGGCCTGGTGACCTCTGGATGGCCAGCTTCCCAGAGTTCCCCATGGAACATGGTAGGATGGGTCCCCCATACACACCCCAGGGAGCCGAGGGCTGAAGGGAGGGAAAGAAAGCCGCCGTTTGTGCTGAATCAGGATGGATTAGGCACAGGTGTGGGCTGGAAGGCCCAGCCTACCCCAGAGGATACCTGAAAGACTGTCCACAAGGGGGTCTTCACCTTGGACTGGGACTTCGAATGATGAACACATGGCATCTCCCGTCTCAGCTAAGCTAGGAGAGGAGGCACCACTGCTGGCCTCAGGGAGCCTCCCTTCTGATGGGAGAGGCCGTTCTTATCTTCCGAGGGTCCCTCATCTGACAGGGAATAGAGATCTGACCCGTTTAGGGAATCAGTGAAGTATGAAAAACCCCTATCTCCCAGTGGTTGGGAAAGGGTGAATTTAGAAATTGTGCAGACAAATGGGAAGAGGGAGGGCTGTCTAGGACAGCTTTCTGGAGGAGGGGGCAGCCGGGTCCTGGCCAGCTGAGGCTTTGTGATTGAACGAGGGAATTTTGCTGATTCTTAGGGGCAGCCTCCCTTCCAAGATGGCCCTTCGGGCAGGAAGAGAGGTTATAGAATTTCTTGGCTACAAGCACCCAGAGTTCAAGAATGGCAAGAGAGTTCTTGGAGGGCCCACGTCCCCTGGCCCTTTCTCGGACCTCATTTCCTGCTTTCAGCCCCAAGCATCATCCATGGAGCTTGGGGTAGAGATGGTTTAGAAGCTTTTCCCAGTCCTGGACAGGATGGCTGGCTCCCTTCCTCTCCCTTTCTCCCTTTTCCCCGCAGGGTCCTCTCCTCATGCGCACCCCCCAAAACTGCAGACCATCCCCCAGGATAAGGCTGGAGGGCAGGAGACAGAGGTTGAATTCCGCCTCTTATCTCCTGCACCTCAGTTTTCCCATCTGTAAAGTGGGCATACTAAGAATCTCAAGCCCGCGCGGCTCACTGTGAGATGACGTGTATGTAATATCAGGAGAGGAATGTTGGAAAAGACCCCAGCAAGCACAAGGCTTAGGCTTCCCATGCCTGGCAAGTGCATGTCTAGCCCAGCGCCCTGCCCTGCTCACGGGCACCTGAGTGTCAGCAGTGATTGGAGAGCATGTCCCAGCCCTGCCGCTGAGCTTCCCCCACCCCCACCATCCCCCGTTGTCTGGTGTTCCCCTTCCCCTCTCACACCCAGGCCTTGGTTTAGGGCTGCTGCCATCCTGCCTCTGCCAGGAAGCCTGCCCAGATTGTTTCAGCTGCCTCCGTCCCGCTTCCCCACCTGCCGCCCTTCTTGCTTCCCCTTCTTGCTTCCCACCAAAAAGCAAAACCAAACCAAACCCCTAGCCGTCTCACTTCGTGCCGGAACATACTTGCAGCACAGAGATTTATCCACTGTGGTGCTCTGAGTACTCCTCATACCCTTCTGCATCTGTGAGTCTGTCTGGAACTGGGAGAACTGTGAGTCTGTCAAGAACAGGGGCCCTGCTGCCGGTGCCAGCTTCCCGAACAGCCCGAACTGCTCGTGTTCAGGAAGGCAGGTGGTGAGCACACCAGCGATGGGGGGCGGGGCGCAGGGAGGACTGGGTGACGGACGGCATGATGGCTGGCTGGATAGTATGAGCTGGTGGATGCAGAGATGGGAGGGTGGACGGATGGATGGAGGGATGGATGGGCAAGTAGATGGATGGCTAAGTAGGTGGGTAGGTAGATGGATGAACGTATGGAAGGACCTGGATTCTGCTCCTGATTTTGCCATTGCCTTGTTATGTGACCTCAAGCCGGTCATTCTTTCCTCTGTTTCTGTATTTGGAAAATGAGAGGATTGGATTTAATAATCTCTCAAGGTTTCTCCCAGGTTTGCTGTTGGACAGTTTATGATGATCAGACGTTTTGAGGGAATGCTGATGATGGAAAGGCCCAAGACATTGAAGGGGGCGGGGGAGGTTCGGTGAGCCATGTGAATGCACACAGCAAATCAGCCTGGACCAAAACCACAGGACTCAGCCTTTGTCTACACCCTGGATCTGCTTCTGCCCCTACTCTTCCACTTCTGCCTTCTGCCCCAGCTCCTACCCTCCGGGCTGTGGTTCCGATGACTTCTTTTCCAAGGGGCTGGAGGAAGAGTTCTAAGGGAAGGCGAGGGGCTGGAAGGCCAGGCGCTGGCAGCCATCGGCAGCCCCCTCGTCTCCCTCCATCAAGCTGAATGTCTTATCCATCGTCTCTCTCTCTCTCCCCCCTCAGCTCTCTTGAGTCATGGCTTCTTCAAAGCTACGAGAACCTGCGGATGAGGTTTTTGGTAAGTTCTGTTTGCTCTAACTCTAGCCAAGGCCACCGGCACTGGGGGGATTCCCTCTGGGACTTCAGTGTGTGTCTTTGTGTGTGTGTGTGTGTGTGTGTGTGTGTGTGTGTGTGTGTGTATTGTGGCCTGGCCGCCTGAGTCTCTGCCATGACACTCTATGCCAGTGACAACCACGATGATGAGGGTCTCCATTTATGAAGTGCTGTCTCATGCCAGGTACTAGGCTAACACCCCCATCTCACAACGTCGCTTATACCCCACAATAAGGCCAAGAGGCGCGCCCATTGTACAGACGAGGAGCTGAGAGCACAGAGTGCTGGAGTGGCTTGCTTTATAGATCATGTGGCAGGTTAGTGGCAGAGCTGGGACTAGAAGTCTGGACTGGGCGGCCGTACACCTGGATCCCAGCCCAGGTGACAGCCATGATGGCCATGTCGCATGGTAACGGCCCACCCTCGGCCTGCAGGACATGCGTGGAAATCAAATGCACAGAATGCAGAGCCTCAGTGCCTCCAGGCTGGCCCCCTCTGGACACATGGGCGTGCACGCACACACCTGCTTGCACCATCGTGTACCCCCTGCTGTCTTTCTGTTGGGCGGAGCAGGCAAAGCCCAACCCGACGGGGCAGAGTTCCCAGCATGCACTGGGGCGGAAGGCTGGTTCCCAGCTGGATCTGGTGGAGGAGTCAGGGAGCGAGGAACCTGGAGAGCCGTTACCTGAAGCCTGTAGCATGTGCACAGCCCTTGGGACTCACGTCTTTGGTGTGCGCAGCCTCAAGGGGCTCCCAGCTTCTCATCTCTCCCTTCCCTCCCCTCTCCTCCTCCCCCTCCCCCGCTCATCCCCTTCGGGCTCCTGGGAGCTGCTGTTTTCCCGGCCTCCCTGGGGCCTGGGACTCCTCCAGCTTCCAGCCGCCTCTGGGCCTCAGACTCTTGGGTCTCACCATCTGCGCCCAGGCCTGGCCCGATAGAAGCGAGCTCCCCCTCTCCTAGGCTTCTGGGCCTCCATTCCCAGCCCCAACCCCAACTCTTCCTGTTTTCCCTCTCCCGGACCTGCTGAGGTAGCTGGCTGCCTGGCCTGCTTCCTGACAGGCAAGGCAATTAAATATTCATGACTCCCCACTGCCCAGGGCAGAGGAGAGAAGACAGAGAGACAGACTGGCACTGAGATGGAGGGAGGCCAGGCAGGCAGGTAGAGCAGGGCTCAGAGATGAGGCAGGCCCCCACCTTGCCCTAAAAATGCCTCAGCCCCCTAGGAGTCCCTTTGCTCCCTAGACCCTCCAAGGTGAGCCGCCCCGCAGTCCTGATGTGGCCCAGAGTCAGGAGAAGGGCCCTTCTCCCTGGCCCCGGGGGTCTGGGCACTGTGGGGGGAGGATGGTGGGCAACTCCCTGCCCCGCTGCCGAGAGCAGCAAGAACCCTGGTCTGGGAGCTGGGAGGCCTGGATGCTTCCTTAATTCCTCTGCACCTCTGGCCAAACCTTTCCTCTCTGAGCCTCAGTTTCCCCACCTGTAAAATGAGGGGTTGGACTCACCAGCCGCTCCCATCTCTGCCTCAGAGGAGGTGTAGCAGGCTTGGTCCTTACACACTGAGCCTCTGGAGTCAGCCTGCCTGGAACCCTGGCCCCTCCCTTCCCTGGGGCAGGTTAAGGCTGCCCTGGGGATTCCTGGCGTCTCTTCCTCCTAGGGTTGTGGGGAGTTTAAATGAGCTAGTAATTGTGAAGCACTTAGACCCAGTGCCTAGCACAGTGAGAGCTCAGTAAGTATTAGCCGGTATTATTCGTGGTTCTGTCCTCAATCCTTGCTGCTTGCAGATAGTGCTTGGAGATGCCGCTGCTGGGGAGCAGGGGACAGAGAGCCCCGCCCCAGCTCAGCCCCAGGGCCTGGAAACACCAGAAGCAAAGCAGGGGCAGGGAAGGAGCTGGAGAAGTGGTGTCAAG